>OX403630.1:7800829-9036801 GCA_948107755.1 Campoletis raptor | reverse complement strand
CCTCCTGAACGATGTAGACACAATGCATATACCCTGAGGATTCCTTTCGCCCGAAAAAAAAAAAAAAAATTAAAAAAAGAAATAACAACAAGCACAAAAGTTGAAGAATAAGGAGAATAGGAAAAGGAAAGGACGAGAAAAAAACTGTTTCTTGCCCGAGCCAGAGCAACATTCACTTTTTCGTCATTTTATTTCTTACAAGAGAATCTCCCAATCTCGGTAAAGGGCAACAGCCAATTTGTCCCAATAGAACCTAAAGCGCCACTAACTAACGCAGTTTCTTTACAGTCGCCTGTTTTTTTTCTTCTGCATTGAATTTCCCAGCACTGGATCTTTTGCTGTAAGCAATATTAGTTTTTTTCGTCCGACAATCGCTATTTTTAGTTCGAAATTGAACGAAACAAATTGATCGTTCTAAAAACTGAATTCACGGTTATTTAAAAAAATAAAGCAATATCGGATAATACAATTGATCAATATCTTGCTCTATTTTACTTTTTCGCTTTTCCTCTTTTAGGGCATTCCGCCTTTTGGCTTAACCAAATTTAGAATATATGTTCTATGACCAGTGGACATGGTTCTTAGCAATAGTTTGAGACGACTATATGTATGTTCGTGAAATGATTAGTATATTATATAATTTAAAAAAAGCAGTTGAATCAAATCGACATAGCCGCCATAACCACTAAACTTCACTCCCAACATGTGCGGCAAACTTAACGTCGTTACTGGCTCCTTGTAACTGTGTCTAACTTATTTGAAATTTTGATCCGAAATGTTCTGCAAGATCAAATCCGGAAAATCATCTATTGAATAAAGGGACGAGTAAGATTAACGCGTCGCAAACGCCGTAAATGAGGAAAAGGCGCCAATGGACAGTGTGTAGAATATTTTTGGAGGTTTTTTTTTTTTTTATGTAGCAATAACGGATTAAAAAGTGAATGATTCTCGAAAAAATGTATGTTAATCCTGCAAATATCGATTTCATTACAAACTACTCAAATCCATAACCCACACAAAGATACATACGTATTCTCGTCAAAGGAGGTTCGCCTCGAGGAAATTTCGTAGCAATTTCAATTTGCGTATTGTGCCATTTCTCTTTGCACATATAACATAGGGCCATGCTTTTCAACCTCGGGTACAATGGATCCATGTGTGCTTTTGTTCGATTGAACACGTAACATACAGAACTCCCATACTCCGGAATATTATAGGTTTCACTCTCTCGCTTTCTCTCGTGACGCGAAACGTATTTGGTTATAATCATGAACACGAAAGTAAGTGTAATTCAATAATAATTCAAAGTACCTATTTTCCCTTTGATCTTTTTTGCCGTGTAATTCTAAATGAAAAAAAAAAAAAATCAAGACGACGTTTTCAAACGATAGAAGAAAAATATCAATAATTCAATGAAAAATTGTGAATGAAAATGTAAACCTCCATTTTAATTTGTTATTTTTTAAAAAACGTCAGAAGTTTTGCTGACATTAACTGATGCCACGTAGGTTTACCGTCAGGATTCGACTTTTCAACCAATGCAAATAGAATATAAATTTCACCTACGTAGGTAAAGATAGGTATATATAATTTTGTGATCGCATAAGATTGAGAACTCTCGACTATGCAGAAGTCATACCGTGCAGACGATACAGTCTGACATAGCGATGTATACCAGCATATCCGGATGTACCCCCGAAGCGACTATAATCGGGAGCTGAGTCAGCTGCGTCTTCACATAAAAGTGTTCAAAGGAGTCAGGAGCTTTGGTTGGAAAGACTAGCGGCATGAAATCCACACACAGATAAGTAGCTTTCCTCGAACGTCAACTCATACGTTCGTCGTTTCTTTCACGTCTACTACCTTCACAAGATGCCTCTTTTCTTCCTATTGTGGGTTCGAGGATAATCGAGCATGATCGACCAGATCCGTAGACGTCAAAGCTCGAAAAATGTCGTAAACGTGGGAATAATAATAGCGAAATTATGAAAAAGAAGAGATTTCATAAATTTTATAATAAAAAATAGTCTGACCAACGTTTATCCTCAGTGAGGATGAAAATGCAAATGCATCTAGATTCATTGGTTTATTTCAAGAGCTAAATCCAAAGATCCAGGCTTACGAGATTACGTCGCCCGATGCCTGTGACGATCGTGTTACTCGTGCTATTGCCACTAGTTGATTCACAAGAGTGTACGCAATACAACAACCATGCACCCTATTCCTCCTCCTTCTCCTCCTTCTCCACCTCCTCCAATCATTCTCCCTCTCCCTCTGCCCCCTCTTGTCTTTTGGATCGATCGAAGAATTCCTCCCCCGTGTTTCAACTGCATTCACTTTTGCGCGTGCGCTCAAGCATTTCCTCTCTACTGCTCCAGGCATTCCTCACAAAAGCGCGCCTATCTTCGTTGTATCTCGATGTCGTAAAGCCCCATCGAATCACCGGCATCTTAAGAACGCCTTCGGGGACATTCGTAGGATAACTATTTCTATGGAAAAATCTTTTGTAAGGAAAAAAAACCTTTCTCGCACGATTAACGATGCCTTCCCAAGCTCGATGGTTAAGACAAGAAAAATATTTGTTCAATGCAGATTCATTCAGGTTCAGCATATTTTGCAACGTACCTTTAGTTCCCGTCTTTTCTCATTCACGCTATTTTTCAATCGTTCGAAATGAGGAATTTTATTGTACTCTGTAAAAACATACCATTTTTTTTTATGTCTATTACTCAGCAGTTTTTCAACGTTCGATTTAAGTATATAATTTAATTTATAATTTAAATAATATGTATAATTATGAAATATAATTATTATAATAATTATCTATATATATATAAGGAAAAGTCCTGACTGACTGATAACTTTTTTATCTGCCCACAAGTGGAGAGAGTTTTTGTCTGCGATATTGAATCTGCCGTTTTTAATGATGCGGGGAATTGTAAGAATTTTAGGATCAATTTTATGAACATTTTTAATGAAATAAAATTTTTTAAGTGTACAGCTTTATCGAAATATTGACGAGATTTTGTTTGAAATAAGAACGAAAGATTATTTGAATTTTCTCGACGAAATTTTAAATACAAATTTAGCAGAAGTATCAGAACTTGACGATACTGTCACGCAACTCTCATTCTCCATATCATGTCATGGCTATTCTATATATATATTAAACAATGCTACAGCAACTGTACGTTATATCTGTATACGTATTAACGATAATACGTGCTTACCATGTTAAGTTAAGCCTTATATGGTTATATCTAACACTATATCGTTCTAAGATGCTGGTGTAATTTCATCTCGAATATATATAATCCAGACCAACCTCAAGGACTACCAGTCCTTGTAGGAGGTTGGGGAATATATAATTCGTATTCCCTAGGGTGTATAAGACCCCAAGCGGCGCGTGGTAATGGCACGAGAAATGGGTCGCGCAAGAAATTCATTTTCAGTATTTAGGCAAAGACACAGACGACTGAATCGTACGACTGAACCATCTCGCACCATAATCTTGAATATGTAAAAATTTTATCATTTTTATGTCGTTATTCCGAATATTTTCACGCGTGATCCATACTTTTTATTTGAGATTATCACTGGGATGAAAATGACAAAAAAGAAAAATAAATTGCTTTAGTAGAGCTTGAAGTTCGGAGAGTTCCAGGGGAACTTTGTGAATAATCCTCAACATGGATGAGGCGATAAAAGCAGCTTTTTGTTTCCGTGAATTGAAATGACCAAAAATATCATTTTAACAGGGTATTTTAAGCCCCTTGGAAATAAAACAGAGAAGATATGAAATGAAACATTTTCAAATAATCAAATCTGTTATTCGCAAGGTTCTCGGTAATAAAAATTGTAATAGAAACGATTAGTGAAATGTCTACGGGGTAGAAAGGTATAACGAGAAAGCTTCTCCCTGAACAAGAGCAGGGCTCAGGAAGGGTTTTAACATTCGATGTTGGAACAAGGCTGGTCTCGGGAGCGCGTCAGCTTGACCGCAATTATACCACTCGCGAGCGTTATAGAGCAAATGGTAGCGGACACACAGGGGTTTGTGATACAGTAGCAACCCCCTCGGGGCTCTTTCTCCCCGTCTCTCTGGGCTTCTAATTAAAATTGGAGCTGGCGCGTAACGAAGCGAGGACGAACGGAACCACGAGAGCACCGAAAATTGCTCACATCTGTAACCACCTCTGTATATAGATGTGGGTGTAAACACAGACAAGAAAATGTGTGGGTGAACAAGGAGGGAGAAGGAGGAGGAGGAGGAGAGAGTTGGAAAGAGTAGAGGAGAATTGTGCGGAACGAGTGGTATAGTTGCGTGAGCAAAGGAGAAAACGCTAATGGACCAGAATCAGGGATGTTGGAGGCGATCTGATTGATTGATGAACGTTGTAGAAGAGGGGATGAAAAGGGGAGGAGAAAAGGATGCAGGAATAGAGTTAACGTTGTGCTGTTCCGGATGATGCTGGTCGAGCTTGTACCGTTACGTATATGGAGAAGGTGAGGTCTGTCGATTCGACGCCACGACGCCGCCACAGAGTACCGCGTGAACTGTACACTCTAGTCTACATGCATTTTGCTTATGTGTATACACGTATAGTCATGAGTAAGTATGTATATTGGCTGACCATAACCCCACAGAGAATCGTCCCAATACAAACCCCTTCTACATTCTATGCCTTTACTCGCTCTCTAATCGATTTCTGTATGTGTATACGAGCATGCGTCCGTTTATCCTCTTATTCGTCTGTTGTCTCTTTTGCATCACAGGCTTGTCCATCCGGGAGCTTGCATCGCGTTCCGCTGTGGCCACATTATGCGTTCTCCAAGTTTCTATTTCTCTCTTCTCGTCTCTCTCTCTCTCTCTCTCTCTCTCTGTTCGCACATTGGTTTCCGAACGTCCATTAAACCACACTACGAATTCGCCGATTGGTCAAATAAGCATTAAAATCCAATCCACTGCCAGAATAATTCAATTGTACATGTCAATGTTCTAAAATATTTTTATGTTAATCTGACAACGAGGAAATAAAAATGTGACTCAGTAATATGGAAATATTCTCGAGGAATAAATCTCAGACGAATTTTGAAATATATGACTAAATAAACACTGGTTGCTAGACGATGCACACAAGCTCCCAGAGGAAATCCTCGTATTTCTTCAACCGATTGCACCTGCTTTGGACAGAGTGAGAATATATAAACCGACCCCGAGTCTCTGAACGCTTCTTATACGTTTTTTCGTACATAAAAGTCCAGAGGTTAACGGTATATATTTGTAAATCGGCAGTACACGAAGCATTTATCTTTTGTACGTCACAATGACTCCTTTGCCTCGTGCTAAAGAAATAAGAGAAAGAAAAGAATAACGAAAAATATAGCTCGTGGACCCCTGCAATGGCAGCTACCGATCGGGTGTATTTCACTTCTTATCGGCATGAAAATGTCTCTACTTTAAATTCAATATTGCTCGATAACTTTGGAAACTAATGTTCGAAACATTGCCTTATCGACTTAAAGCAGCGTGTGTGAGAAATGTCACATGACCCATGTCGTCACAAAATTCTCGAGAAAAGTAACGCATATTCCACGACATATATACGTAACTCAACTTATCTAAGATTTTCGACCCTCGAGATCAACTTCCCTTATCCTTTCGTACTTTTCTATGTACTTTACCTCCTGGAGAGTACACTCTCTTAAATCCTGACGTTGTCTTTATGGGCACGTACCACCTTACCGTGATCGCTATTCCGAAGAAGAGATTTCGTAGCTGAAACGTGGCAACGATGAACAAGAAAAATATAAAAATAATCAAAGTTCGAATAAAAATATATAAATTATTATGGAAGTTTAATATTTTGTATTGCAATGACGATGAATAGGCTGTTATACTATATTTCAAACTTGAAATTTGTTCAAACAGAGTTAAGGACGTTCGGAAGAGAATTGGAGAAGCGGAAAGGAAAATAGGGTCGTGGAGAAGTAACTCTTCTTGACGTCCATGTGACTCCTTCCAGTTTCGTCTCAAGTATTCACTTCGGACAATGACCAATTCCGGATACGATGGAAATTCTACCTCTGAACAACCCGTTCCTTGAATGTCTCTTGTTATTTGTTCTATCCAAAGCCACTTGGTTCCTTCGGCTGGTCAGTTTGTACTATTCACTATTCCACATTCCACGAAAGTTATTAGATCGTACTAGACCTTAACTGGTAATGGTAAATATCAACTGTCCTTAATATTCACGTTAGTTGATTTCTGGACCAGAAAAAATGTACATTAAGCATTTTTCCAATGGTAAGTCTTCTCAATTTTTGTAATCAAGGTATTCGGAGTGGCTCTTATTGAAATAAAATCCCAAATAAAAGAGAATAAGTTTATGCTGGCAGTTGAAACTCTTCAAATGCTGCATGGTGCATTGATTTGAACTTTGCGAACAGTTGTCGTGAATATCGAAGAAATAGTTCAAGTCCGTTAATCCGATTAGTATATTTGGATTTCGAATAGGTAAAAGAAAAAAGTTTAGCTGAAGAATAACATGGTCTCGTGGAAGGCAGAATCGTTCAACGTGATCTCATCGAAAAGTTTTCTTTTCATGGTAGAATGAAGCGAGCAACGAGTATATCTCGTACGAGATTGAACACGGCTACTGACTCCCTGTGTTTTCTTCCCTCTCGTTTCATCCTTGATACACTTGGCCGGCTCAACGATCCTGTAACGACACGATCATGGTCCACCTCTCGTCGTACTCTTTCTCTTTCCATCGTGTCTCGTCGCATGCTTGGTGCTCGCAGAGTGCTCTTCAGTGCGCTACGCTTCTTTCATCTCGTTTGTGTTCGATACGGTACGTTGAGCCGGATCAACGACACGTTTGAGTATCTGCCTTGGACATGCCACGTCCCAAGGTATTACCTAATCCATCGACGTACTTTTGCTTTACATCGATCTGTTCCTATTGCGTTTCCATTTTATTTAGAAACCTTCTGTTTATTCAATTTCCTATATTTCCGTTCGATTCGACCTCTACAGACTTTTGCTTGTGACTGCCTCGTAAAGCTAACTGGAAAAACGAGTTAAGCCTCTTGGCACCATGCACTTTATCTTTCAGTGCCATTTCAATTCGTTGAAGGGCACTTGCCAGGCCCGTTGCAACCCAGCAAACTATTCATGGTTGTAAAGTTTTTTGAGTGGTTTCAACTGCTATTCCAACGTTTACTCTACAAATATCCATCCCATCGATGTCTCTCTCCCTCCTCATCGTTGTGGATAACACTACAGGACGAGTACACGTCTGGCACATGAAATTCATAGTTGACGTCAAGCCTCGCTTTTTCCGTCATCCTGCAACTTCAAAATGGGTATTCCCTTGAACTCTAATGAACCATTGACCGAGGAAATATCATTTTTAGTGGAGCCAGTATGGCCAAATGGTGGATAGCTAAAAACTTGCTGTTTTGCCAGGGTTTATTTAATGAAGGAACTGATCCTTCTTCTACAATGTTCCAATGTTCCACGTTGGCTCGAAAATTACCCACTGATTAAAAATTTAAGCACATTTTTTCTGCAGCCAGAGAGTTGAATGAGAAAAAGAGAGGAAAATTTTAATGATTACTTCATTGCGTACAAGTAGAAGAGCACAAAGCACCGGAGGTGAAATAACCTGATAGTAACATAAGGAACGCGAGGAATTTCGATGAGTGAGAGATAAAATACGAGAGATACTACTGCGTGGTATAGCATATGTGCTAGCATAGTAGTCTATGGTAAAAAGGGAATATGTGGAAGGTTCCTAGGGTCGTAAAAACGTTACGTTACTTTATCCCAAAAAGCACAGGAGTAAGAAAAACGTACTGTACACGTATTTTCTTTAGGGTGTACTCGCGACGTATGTAGCAATATATATACAGAGTATTTTTACATTAAAGAGAGCAGCAAAGCTATACACTTGGAAGCATCGTCACTACAGCTGGGGATCTTTGACAGCGGAATAGACTATAGCGCATGCTTTTGGAGCACCCGATATTTTGTCTTTGCCATAAACATCTTAAGTTTATGTACGAGGCCAGAGCAACAGAAGCCGGTAAGTAGGACTAGATAGGGCTGAAGAAACATCGACCTCTTCGATTCCCAGTACATTCATGATCACTCAGACTAGACGTGCCGTTTGGTTTTTTATACCAAAGTAGCTTTATTTTTTATGGTACTCAAGGGCAGACCTGGCAACATATCGTCAATGTTTTTTTTTCTGCTTATTGCTAATTTATTTACTCTGGTGTACGTGCAGAATTCACAATCTTTAAATTGGAAATGTTCTATCGTAGTATTTTTCGGTTTCTCAAAGATGAAGTTACGTTTCAGCAAATCTTTCGATAGCCTAGAAAAAATTTGTCACGTTTCGTACTGTCACGTCTTACGTCCATCGTTCTTATCCTCTTTTCTTACCCCTCATTCTCTATCTCTCCCTTTCTCTACATATGGTCTACACATACAATGTGAGTACAGTGTGTCAGAACCCCTAAATCCCATCAAAGCTTTTCACGCTTCCGTCCTTTTGGTGTAAATGTTCCTCGTGACCTGAGCAACTCAGAATGATAGTGCCTTGAAAGGTTTGCTTTTTGTGTTTGTTGTCACAGTTGTTTCACGGATTTTGTGGGAGCAGATTCGTAATAAAGATTTACCGTTCGTACGCTCCTGGAATAATGATTGTGTTGAGGTGTTGGGTGTTCTCGGGCTGTGGTTTTCGAAGCATTGATGTCTTGTATCATACCTAGGCTCGACCACATAACCTTAGAGGTGAAACTTTCTTTTTTTTGACCCACTTCGAAGTAATCGAAAAATCAGACGAACTGTATATTACGTATCAACTCTGATTGTTCTTAATTCCCTATTGTTACGTGGCCCGAAACACTAACGAGTCCAAAAATCATACCTACTGAGATTCTTTTCACCCCTCAATAAGAAAAATGTCATGATGCTTTCTTGGCTATAAAATAACCAACGCTCACTATATCTCGTTTTCATAAAGTTATTTTCCACCGCTCATAACAAGGGTTTAGTTATTTTTGGCCAAATGCCAGATTGGTGTTCTTATTGCAAGAGCTTGTAATTGAAGTCTTGTTGAGCAAAGCTCTCATTAAAAGTGTATTTCTGTGCGATTTCTCATAGAAGAAATTTCGATACAGATGATATTGCAATTGCTCTCGTCAATTATGCTCACAGCATCATTGTGGCAGTTGCTAAATCCTCGAGAGTTCATTTCTAGCCTTAAACACACTCTTTGAAATCCATTCGACCGACAAATAGATGTTTTATCATAAAAGCACCCTTGCCAAGTGAGGAAAGTCTTTAGACTTTGTCTCCAGACAGTCTCAAGCTCTTGCACCTTTCTTTTCGTGCCTGTGAGCACAGTTAGGGAGGCTCGAAACGTATCCATTTTCAAGGGATCGAGCTCCTCAAGTTTTAATTGAAAATTCGTAGTGCGTCTTCTACCCTAAGTTGAAACAGCGGATCATCGAGACAAAAGGAATTGATTGTTCCACCCTCCTTCGAAGTCCATGGAAAATTTCTACCGCATGGACTCCTTTGTCCAGTGTGCTACGGGTCTCTTGTTACTCGAGATCCTCTCGTGCAGACTGGTAGCTTTCGTGGATGGAGTGAAAATGGCATACCTTCTACATCGCATCATCGTCTCACGTTTCCTCTGGGATCGAAAGAGTAGGGGAGAACCGATTGTGTATGTATGTACGACCAAAAAGGAAACTTCTTTTCAATGGCTCAACAGCCGGTCTAGCAATCTTTCATCCTGTCGTCGGTCCGAAAGAGGTTTGGTAGAACGGCCACTCTCGACCAGAACGCAACACACATCACACATTTGCGCAAGAAAGACAGGATTGCAAACGACCAACGTATATATTCCATCACCGTATCATCCCCCCATCCAGTACACCGACTTTTGCTGCGTTCCTGAAACCCTTCAAAGGCAGATCTCTGGGAACGCGACTGGAATAAGTAAAAACCTTGCTTCAGCGATCACTGCGATTTCTCAGGTTTCCATCGTACCCCTTCACCATTTTCCTTTACCTTCAACGTCGTTTTGTACATCGCTATCTCCTTTTTTCTTCACTCTTCTTCTTTCTTTTGCCCTCACTTCTTTCGAGTCCCACCTGATAGCGCAATTTCTAACTGCAACGTTCCACGGACTCCCTACGTTCATTCAAACGGAAAGGAATCAGCTATCGATACTTCGTACTGGAATTACATCCGTTCATTGGACCAGATACAGCAATGAATTCAGTAGCATCTTAAAATACGTCACAGATGTACACGCGTCTTGATGGATCGATGGAACGACACATTTTTTTCTCCACACAAGTTCAACCCTGGCACATAACTTCGCTCAGAAACCTCCACGTAACTTGCATCAGTGAACATTTTCTACATTAATCTCGAAAGACATCTCTCACCGATTAATCGAATAAATCTTGGTCGATTAATCTTTATTTCTATCGGTTTCGAATCAATATTTTTTCACTGCTTTATCGACAAGATGTTTGAAGGTCGTAAAACATTTATTAGCATTGATAAATCCTACGTGTTCGTGTCCTTTAACAGCAGCATCGTTACAAATTTAAAAGCAAAGATTACCATAGAAAACTCTGTGGATTACCTTAGCGACCGCAGGAGAATGAGAAAATCTTTCCACAAAGAAAAATTTGGCACAAAGCTTATGAACCCATTAGAAAATCTTTAAAAAATGCTTACGTAGCCTTCATTGTCTGACAGCTAGTGCAAGTGAATATTAATAGATAAGCTTATTTACGAACATCCAGAGAAATTAACAATGACATCCAATTAAATCGTTCAATTTGTTCGTACCACGCGGCTTTCATGAAGTCCTTAAATTGGAGGGCTTAAAATGTGGACCAGAAAATTGATTATTCATCGATCCCTGACAAACACTGTATCCGATTAATTATGCGTGTAATTTGAGCAACGATACAAAAACAAAAAAATTCATTTTTGTCCATGGAAAAAACTATACATGGTTTTGCCATTTTTATTCCTCCATTTTCCTGGCCATATTTACCTCATACTGTGCACGTCCGGTGGTTCCAAAAGTGCACCCCACCGTATGCAATAAACTTCGGTCGCTATCGCTTTGTACCGAGTGGCTCAATGTTGGATGAGGAAAAAAAAAATTGCAAAATACCTGACCAACCCGTTTATTCGATGAGCTAACGTTGGTACGTGATACTCGTACGAGCCACGTGCCCACTGAGATAATAAAATGAAAATTACTCTCGGCATCTCTCCCGTTATATGGATCGTGAAATAGTACGCTACAGAGATCATGGACTCGTACCATTATATATCTCTCGCTCAATTTTTATAGAAATTGCATTTTTATCACGGTTTTATTCTCTCGTTTGGCACATTGTACAACATTTTTCCCAGGTCCAGCCTAATTGAACTATATCGCAAATAGTAGAATAAAATTTTTTGCATGATATCAACGATGAAAAACCGTTTATTGTACTTTGATGAATCAATTGTTGTGGTATTCCCAATAGTCGGCGTTTTCGAACGTATATTGGTATTTGAAAATTATTCATCACTGTAAAATAATAATAATAAATATCGAAATGATATAAAAAAAGTGAAAAAATATAATTTTTTTTTCCAACAATGTTAATCTATAGTTGCCTGCACAATCTGCGTCAGTAGGACAATACAACAGAGAACGTTTGTCTAAAAACGCAGAAAGTGGCCATTGCATTCGAGTTTTATGAGACCCTCGCGCAAAAGCTCCGAGAGGCTTTACGGTTTCTCGTAAAATACGAATATATTCTAGATGCGGCAGAACATGAAAAAAAAAAAAAAAAAAAAAAAAATACTCGTCAGCTGAAAAAAAGCTTTCTTGTCAGGAACTTTTTCACAAAGATTTGAGTCTTTCGGTATTATGAATTTACGAGAGAGTATAACGAGCATTTTATCTCTTTTATTTTTTCGCACAAATGGAAAATGCGATTTATCCGTCGAGTGTGATATTTAAAAATTTTATTTCGACCACTTAGAAATAATCTTCAAAGAGAATTTGATGGAAAAAATAAATAATAAAAATGAAAGAAAAAAAAAGCGAATATAGTCCGTGTCTTTTAGCTGTCTGTCGTGCAGTTAAATAAAACATAATAACAATAGAATTCTCTGTACAATCAACGAACACGAAGAGAGGGCGCCCCGCTCTCGTTTTACGAGTTCGTAATTCCTTTCCGCGCAATTTGGACGAGTGGGAAAAGTCGTTGTTTCTATCTCACTCACACACAGTCTTCGTTCTTCACAGCGTTGTAGAGCGTCACAGGGAATAGCGTTGAAAGCTTAATAATGCCAGAGAGATGGAGAGAAGGAGAAAGAGGTGACGGTAAATGCGGCTGTTGCGGAATATAACCATCCCCACCTTCACACTTTCCAGCAAATAGTCGTACCAGTAAAGAGTAAAGAGAGGTAATAGAAAAGGACGGCGAAAGAAATAGAATGAGAGACGGAGAAAGAGAGAGAGAGAGAGAGAGAGAGAGAGAGAGATAGAAATGTCCGCAATACTGCATTCCATGTGGTAGCCACGTGAAAGGATAGTAAAGAGCTTAGTATGAAAAATGTTCGGATGATCCCTCACTTATCGTTACGTCCGTTTGCGGGATTGCAATGGCTGAAACACCGCCCCAGAAAACATGGTGAATGAAGAAAAAGATGAAGAAGAAAAAAAAAAGAATTAAAAAGAAAAAAAGGGATTTTAACGCGGTAAGGGTTACAGTTCTTGTATACGAGTCATGTGCGAAGAGAAATTATATTTTGAACCTATATTCTGGTTGTTGACCCATTCCTCACGGTTAAATAAAAGAAAAAATAATAATAATAAAATAAAAAATTACGAAGAAAGAGCAATGCTCTACTCATCGCTCTTTTTTATCCTTTCAAGTGAGAAAAACATTGCGAGAGCCGTCTCTGAAAAATGTAACCGTAAATATAAATGACTAGGCCAACGGAGCTGCCACTTTCCGTCAACCTTTTAAGGATATAATTCAGCTCTTTTCCTTTTACTTTGCTCCTAATCCACAAACACATACACCTCGTCACAGGACAATTTTTTTTTTTTTTTTTTTACAACTCTTTTAATATTTTATATCGCCGTTAACCTAAATACCGTTTCATAAATATAAATCATCGCTATATCACGAATTTCCACACAATTAATATTATCATCAACGAGTATCATATGTAAATACGTTATTTCATGCACTGATTACACGTTTCATAAACTGAATGTACTACAGAATTTATTTAGACCAAAACAATCAGGATTTATTTTCTAAGGATATTGGAATCAGAGCGTTCACATGATATATTTTTATTTTATTTTATTTTTTTGTCACATTAAACCACACGAAACGTAATACCGGAAGTGCAAGAAACTCTAACGGCGAAACGGAGACGGTGGAACGTACACGGAATGTAAATTGGTTCTGGCGGTCGACGTAGAATAGCTCCAGCCGAGCTTCCGAGTACGAACGACAAACTCTCGGTTTTCTCCTCGTCTTTCTCACACATTTTGCCAACCGATGTGGAATATAAGCTTTTCATGCTACACAACGGCATAGGATCCGACAGATATAGAGAATGAAAGAGAGTGAGAGAGAGAAAGAGATAGAAAGGGAGAGTCATTGTCCAGCACGAAAACCCGAGGAATGTGGTACGCCGCAGTCAACCACTGTACGGCCAGAGCAAACCTTGACCAATACTACTGTATCGTACTTAACTCACAGTTCTTTGCTGTATTTCAGTGGCTGCATTGTCGCATACAGAAATATACGCGCTGTACCATTCAATTTTTTTCTATTTCAACGATTTCGACATCATTAAAACTTCACCATTAAGGGGTTATGTCTGGTTGGTATCCAAAATAAAACTGATTTTTTGATTCGGTTATTTTTTTTGCACGAAAATCATGGAATTATATTCAATCCATGATTGCTTGTTTTATGAAGTATATTTTATAACAATTTCGTAATAAAACATGTTGCAATAACAGACTTATATAGAAAATGAAAAACGCTTGTTCGGTAATCACGATTTTTCAGATTTGGGTCATCTCTTTAGTGAAAAAACAACAAATATATGTGTGATATATCAAGAAACGTTATAGGAAAAGAATTGACGGACGTTGTATGTAAAAATATCGATTTTCAATGAAAATGACCTCCATTTTGTCATCCTTCGATTGAAGACTCCTCATATTGATACATCAACGAAATCTTTTTGGGTTTATTCATTTTAGATAAGCATAATCTATAGCTCTGTAATGACGACACGGTTTTATTGAAACAAATATCGAATACTCGACCATCATGAATACTTTATGAAATACGTGATAATTTTTTTGTTGATTAAAAAGATAGTTTTAATGAAAAAATAAAAAGGAACACACGTTCATTTTGTTCATGTTCATTTTGGATTCTTACTGGACATCGTCGCTTTTATACAAAATCGTTGTAAAAAATGGATAATTATGAATTAAAAGTTAAAATTTTTAAACGTTTATACAGAAAACAATGATAATATGAATGAAAAACGAAAACAAAAAAAAACACCATTGCCAGTCCCTTTTAAGCACAGAGAAAAAAGTTTGTTCGTGTTACTGATAATGCAATAGGTAATTCAATAATAAAAATTGAAACTCTTGTAGTTTCGTTACGTTTTTATGAAACATAACTTGAAAACTCATTAAATTTCTATGCAATTAGTAAATACATTGTTCTACGTGCTCTCAACGAAGTCATAAAAGATTGCTGTTCCGTACATTGCTTTTCGCCGTTAAAAATGGTTCCGTTTTGTTAATTTTTACTTTTTTATCTGCACACGCTTCGTTTACGAGGGCTCCATTGATTGAAGGTGTCACGCGAGTTCTCGACGTTGAATATCCGTGACTACTACTGCTACCATGCAAAAATATGCACCCCAACAAAAGTATCCGCTGTAGTCGTGATCGTGCTTTTATTAATTCGATTTTCGTTACTTTTAAAAATAAAATCACGTCTTAATTTACGGTGATCGACTAATTGGCACCAATGCTCAAGTTGATGAAATAATCGCTGATTTGCAGGTTGAAGTTTTTTTCAATAGCTATCCGCATGGTTGGAAATTTTATTACAGTACATTTTTCAATTCAATTAACTTTTCATATTGTTAAATAATTCAAAGAAATATTTCTTTTCGACAATTTATCAATGAAATATCCATTTTTTTCGTCTAGATTAAATATAGACTGAACTGCATTGAAAAAAAGTTGAATAAATGTTCAATCAATTTATAAATTGCTTGTCAGTAAAAGTAATTACAATCGCTGATGTATTATAAACTGAGGCTTTAGTCTAAAAATTCTTATTCAAAACAATTCCATCGAAAATTTATAACTTCCTGTATTTTTTTCTTTTTTTTTTTTTAATCTATGCATTATTTGAAAAGAAACGTCAATCATCGGTTGACGTGGCAGTGAAAAAAGGGGAAAGTTGTAGTCGCTGGAGGTTTGGGGTTGCGCACCAACCCATTCGCCACCCCCCTGCGCATGTATTGTACAGACGAGCGAGAAAAAAAGCAACGCCTGGCACTATTTCGCTTATACAGAGCTACTGATGCTTCGAGAACCAAAGAAAAAGGTGACCCAAATTTTTCCTACCTAGCACTTTCAACCAACGATTTATAATACGTGTTCTGACATATTTTTCTTATTCGCTCTTACGTACATTTCTCCATCACTAGTTTCTCTCGTGTCATCGTGCATCTGAGAGTTTTTGTACATTTTTTTTCCCAACATCTCACCTCTGATGATAATGATAAATTAAAGGCACTTAAGATCCATAGAATTCGCGTGTAACAAAAAAAAAAAAAATGTCACACGGATGTTCGAAGGGAAAGTGCGAGAACGTTCAATGACGAGCTGTTAATAAATTATCTTCACGCAAGCTCTTCAGATGTTGCCAAATGTCAAATTGCATAAAGAAAATCATTTAGAATCTAATTGAACGAACTGTGAGTCACAGATTTATAAAAACTGACTATTCATAGATCTAAAGGTCGACTTCTAATTGGAATTGCAGATTAAGACCAGAATATAAACGTCTCTTCATCATTATTGATGAATTTTGAAGGTCGTAGATCTTGCTCATCTGTTCATTCAAACTCAAAGTTTCAATATCCTCCTGTCAGATAGAAAAAAAGACAGAGAGACATAAAGAGAGAGCGAGAGAGCGAGAGAAGAGAGAGAGAGAAAGTGAGAGACGTTTTAATGCTAATTCCAGAGTATCAATTCCGGGTCGAGGTGTATTCGGAGCATGATCTCGTACTTCTCGATCCGTCGTTTCATTTTGTGTCTCGGTTCTGAAGCTCGATGTATTTCGGAGTAGGTGTATGTGTACACGTCGGATTTCTCGTTTCGCTTTTATTTATAACGAACGCGCGGCGGGCAAAACTGCGTCATTCTCTTGGCAGCCAGGGAAAAACTTGATCGATGGTACAGTTAACTCAGGTGAAGGAAAAAAAAAGAAAAAACGAGATAGCCAGGCAGAGAAGTAACGTTGGGCAGTAAAAAGAAAAAAAAATACAAAAAGCACACACACGCACACACACAAAGCTCATAGACCCCGTGCGAATTTCTACGTGATCCTGGATTCGCGATAAGCGTATTATATCCGTATCGCAGGGTGGACTTAACTCTCGCGATACCTCGAGTCTGCTCCCTCTTATTATCTGCCGTCAGTATTATCTCTCTTCATTTCCCTCTCTCTCTCTCTCTTTCTCTCTCTCTCTCTGTTTCTCCTTTCCTTCTCATCTCAGTTTCATTCCCTTGTTCGAGCTTTGCCCGACCACAGATATCCCGCCAAGGTTTTTCCCAACCTAGTCAAACGTTATTTGACGCGAGCAGCTCTTAAGAGAAAAAAAAGTTGCCCCACGTCCAATTTCCTGCTAAAACGTTCGCTAGCACGACTTGCACGTTTAGCGGAGAAAGAAAAGGCATTTGGATGTCATGGAACATTGTCACTCTGATGAGAAAACATTAATATGGATTATTGCTACTCCTCAAATGTCCAGCGCATACAAATGACTACAGTATTTTCTTTGAAAACAAAATACTCTTCATTTATGAAGAAACAAGCAACGAAAAGAGAATTAGGAATCATAGTTATTACATTTTTTATGATTATTTCCTCAATGAGTGTCTTAGAATATTTGGCAGATTTGATTAGTCGATCAAAATGATCATTTGGATTCTTTTTTTCATATAAGTCAAACTTCTGACTGTTGGATTAATCAGAATGAAACTTTGACCCCTCAATCCGCGCGTGATAAAGACATTTCGTGTCGTTGTCAGAGCGTGAAAAACACCTACCTTTGTATTTTTTTTTCGCTCTTTCTCTTCATGCTGCCTAGAACTCGTTCCTACCATCGAACAAAAGCGACGTGAACTACAATGGAAGAAGTATGTATTCTGTGACGACAATGCTTCTCTAACACGTTGGCACGTCCAGTGGATAGACCGCTCGTGTGTCCGGCTTTGGACTCTTCTAATCCTGAGAAACCTTGAGGAATGCGTGGGAAACTAAAATATCCTTATAGAAAACAGTCTTACTGTCACATCTTTTGAGATAAAAAGAGGATAAAGTGTTTCATCGACCAAACGAATCCTTTATATAGTTTTAATCTGTTCGGATCTCGTTTCTGGATTGATAATAACGTTTTTTTTTCACACAACGATAAAAATAACTGGAATTTTTCTATGAAAAGTGAAAAAATAGCTTAGAAATCGACACGATACTAAAGTAAAATTGAATTTATCTATCACTCTGAAAACAGATGAAAAACATTTCCATTAAATACGATCGAGAGTAATGAAAGTTCATCGACGTTTCTAATGCCTGAGGCAAACGAGAGCTTCCGGCATTCACGGAAATCGTTTAGGCCATGTCGAACCTGTAATCGTGTTGTTTTTTGAACTGCCAAACGCAGGCTTGACGTGTGGCCTGAGTCTGCCAAGTTGAGCTGCAAATGAATTTCCACCAATTAACACTTGGAAAAAAAATCGTTTAGATTCTCTAGTTATTCCAGCTGCAATAACAATGACAGTAGATTTCATGGATTCTTTTTTTCTCCACGACTTCACCAGGCATTCATCCCATTTGATTGAGAATAAAATGATTTTCCGCAAGATTTTATGTTGAATTTTGAAACAAGGATACTCTTTAAAGTTCAAACGTACTCTTGAACGAACTCCTGCTGTTTTGTAATCATCCATTTGATACTGATGTCATTCAACAATAACCCTACGATTTTTCTTAACCTCTGAAGTCACATTTTTCCAAGGGTGAGATTATTCGTTCGCCCGTATCGCATATTCGACCTTTGGCTATAGTTTATCGTTCTGGGATCAAGGAAATCAAGACCTGTCCATGAAATTCCAAACGGTTGAGCACGGTATGGTCGTTTTCATGCTTTACTCCTATATTGTACGAAAACCATAAAGATATAATTCCGCCATTTCCTTGTGGCTATACATATGTGTAGAATTTGAAAGGTGTATTGTACACATATGTGTGCATGTGTGTGTGTGTGTGGAAGAGAAGAGAGAGTCGAGGCGTTATAACGAGTGGCATCTCGTCGTGGCTGAGTATGATAATGCCTCGTTGAGAAAACGATAGCGAGAGATAGCGGAGAGCACTCTGGTTCGCTCATTTCTAGCTTACCGGAAATAAACGAGATGCTTCGTTAACAGGGAACACCGAACAAGAGAGCGAGAAATAGAGACAAAGAGAAATAGTACGAAACACAATGTGACGTCAAGAGGATAGAGGGAGATATAATGCCAGAAACTACGGAAAATTCAGATAGAAAGAGAAAATACATAAGTATACAATATGAAAACCCACGCAAAATGCAATGGCGGTACAATTTACGACACCCCTCGGTGTCGTTTCCCATTCTCGACTACAAAAATATGCATTTTATATACATAAAAAAAATATATATCTATATATGTATATATACATTAATATAAATATTTTGATGTACTCGCATTGGAACACATGACTCTCCGTACTTCCTTAACGAATAATAACAATTGAGTTTCATTTAAATTTTTGTCTCAAGTTATCGGAAAATGATTCATGTCGATAGTTTGTAATAAGATATTATAAAAATTGTGATGATCATTTCAAAAAATGATACTATTGGGAATGTTGAATTCTCTTATATGATTTTTGTGAAAATTTACGTTTGTGCTGTTCACGTAAACATTATCTTAATGAGCACGAAATGATTTACGTATGAGTTCAGATGGACAATAAAGATTTGAGTGATAAGTAAAGTTGCAACGGCGTCGCTTTGTAAAAGTTTTACACGAGTACAAAACCCATCACGTTGATGTATTCCATAACTGGTAAATAATTTTAGCTTTCTATGGTGGCGCCGACCGGTAGTTCAGATTGAGAAGAGAGATAGAGAAAGATGGAAAGAAAATGAGAGGGTGTGGAGAGAGGACGGAAAGAGAAGGAAAGAGAGAGAGAGAGAGAGAATGGGAATAGAAACAGAATGAAGAGTGGCCTTTGGTTGAGAACAGAAAAGATGCAACGGAGGACCGGTGGCTGCCGGAAGAGAGAGTGAAGCGAATGCAAAAGGCATAGTGGTCGTATAGTTGTTGACGATATATATCAGTCACGTGGTGTGCACGAGAGTCTAGACTGAAGAATAGTGAAACACACGGCTTCCGTCATTCTCGTTTTCCATGTTTCTGGAGCCATGGAAAACTAGATATATTCGTTATACCGAGACAGTTCTCGTCATTCCTCTTTTCATCAAATATGTTTCACAAAATGTTGAAAAGATTCAAAATTTTACATATTTATGTTCATACGATACGAGACTAAGGCGATTTACAAACGTAGAAATGATCATGCAGACTCCAAAACTCAAATATAGCACATTCAAACGTCATTGTATTTTTGAAGTGTTTGAGTACCAAGAGGTATATGTAATTATGACAAATATTCTAAGAAGTATGCCAACTATTGCCAAGAGAATATTATCAAGAATTCGTTAAGTCCCGTATTGTAAACTACATAGGAAGGTATATAATAGCAGAATTCGTGTTCTTCAAGTGACTAGAAATAGAATTTCTCGTTATACCGAAATCGCACTTGCAAGAACTGAGCTCAACAGCTGCAGATATGCGCAACAAAAGCAAATGCCAGTAACACTTCTCGTACAGCAAGGTATGTACGCTGTACATTGCACATATGCAGCTTGTAACATCAGAGTAAGAATGTGTTCCATCTACCAAAACATTGTGATAGTTGAGGGAAACGGGTGGTACGTGAAAACGAAAAGGACGATGAGAAGAGTAACATTGTCCGGGTATATGAGCCTCAACCAGATATATAGGGTCATCAGGCCTCTGGGGTAAAACCTCGTTATCTGACACAGGAAGTCACTTCGTAAAAGCGGAGAATCCTTCGCGGTGTCCTTCATGTTTTCTCTTCACTCTCTATCTTTATTTCTGTATCTTCTCTTTCTCTTTCTCTTTCTCGCTCTCTCTCTCTCTCTCTCCCTCTCTCTTTGCCCTCGTCTTTTCTTTCTGTAGCTCGGTCCAACCCTCCACTCAAGCTTTATGGTAACCATGAACATACACATACGTGCACTGTCTTAAATCAGGCACCTCTAACTCACTCGACCTTGACAACAGATATCCGGCTCTTTTGGCCAACCCATAGAATATCCAAAGTTCTCTGGCACTTAAATAGTATTGGTTGGAACATTACGGTAAGAGGGGACATGAGATTTTCTCTCGGGAGCTAAACTCCCAAGAGCAAGAAACACGTGTCTTTGGAACCCTCTTCGATCGGTGACCTTAGGGAATGAAAAAGAAAACTAAACTAGTTGATGATGTGTCTTTTGAGATATTGTCATCGTTGATAAGACTAGGAATGATGATCCTGAAGAAATCATGACGTGAAGCCTCATCAGAATTCTGATGCCATTCGAGATAATTCCTTAGTAGAAAAGTTGAAAAAGATTTTTCAAATTGAAATATAAACACGAAGGAAAAGACTGTAGAGTAAAGAGAGAGAGAGAGAAGGACAACAAGTGAATACAAATGTGCAAATGTACAAGCACCTGCCAGCAACGAGCAAATGGAAGCATGGGAAATTTGCCTAATCGTCCATTTTGCTCAATTGCTTCTCAAATGATTACGCTTAAAGAGCTTCACGTAGACTTACTACTCCATTCAAAATCATAGCTGCTGGCCCCGATTTTGTAGACCATGGTTGCGATTGTAATCATTTCGAATTCAGTACTCCTGATGATTGGGTGGATATATGAACGTATATGATAGTATCCAGTTACCGTATTGACTAACCTGTACAAATATCAAGGCGTATTGCGGTTGACACAATTCCTATCGTTCGCTCTATTCAAGTGAAGTGAACAGACGAGGGAATAGGAAAGGATCGAATGAGGAAGCTCCGAAGAGCAATACCCTGAAAGTGTGGGCCAATGGAAAGGGGTATACGCGAGAAATACCCATAACTAAAAGCCCGCTAGAGGGTAAAAGCACAAGCGAACAGGAACAACAAGAGAAGTACCCATTCCTGCCCACATATATGAACATCCAACTACGGTGATGTGGAGCTTTCCTTTGTCCTTGCGCCTTTGGCCCACCCATCCAACCTGCACTGGTTAACACCCGGTACACTAAGAGGAAAACGCGTGTGTACTCGATCGCGCGTTGATTCTCTTTCTCTCTCTTTCTTTCTCCATGTGTACATATACTATAAGTCTTTCTCTATTTCTCTCTTTATCTCACTCGCTCACAACTCAATGCCCATCCATGCGAAGCTCGTCCAGTTTCCTCTGCTCCTTTGTTCAAATCTGCGTTGGACGGGATTAATGCACTTGGCAAGTGGGCAGCGATGATAGAGGGTAAGGTAAATGGGATAAGAAGAAAGGGAAACCAGTAAAGCAGGTAAACTGTTCTGAGAAGAGAGGTAGAACTTTGCACACCAAGGAAAAAATTGTTCACTAAGTTCGCGGCCAAAGCAACGTATATTTCGGATAAAGACTTGTCCAGCGCTACACTTTGCCTTCGTGGTCTTGCCTTTTGAGACTATTCTGTCGCACTACTTTGGGTTAATGAACATTTTGCTCGGTCTAGCCAACGACTTGAAATTACTATGGCCATTGAAACATGAACATAATTGAGCCACGGATATTTCTTAATCATTCATCGTTAGAGTTGAAGCTCCAGCATTTCATAGTCCTTTAAAATCGCAGGTTTTGGTTTCGTATATATCAGTCAAAGGGTAAATGTATCTTAACGAACCCGCCAGTAGATGGCATAGTGGGTGGAACTAAAAGTGGAATCCAAGTCTGAAGATGGATGCTCTATAGCTCACAAATTCTCATACTTCTATGCTGTATTTTTCAAATAAAAACGAGAATACTGAGAGGAAAGCTGAAGTAGAATGGCTTGGTCGTGCTACCTAATTAGTACGTGAAGCCCCTTAAGCTTTTCGGCAGGATCGTAATACACATTTTTCTTTAAATTTTATTTTGTATTTTATTTTAAAGGCCCCGTACTCTTATCCATTTCGCTATACCGCTTGGTGAATCTTCACATCAACGACCTAGTGAATACAGTTTTCTCCATTTTATACTCTTCCACGAAACCCCTGCCACTCGCCACTTTTGTATCACTCGTTCCACCTGGTTATTTATGCATTCGGTTGCTAACGATATAGCTCGCCGGTACTTTGTACAGAGTTTTGGCAGGTTGGTGTAGAAAATGAGAAGCTGGTTGCTGGAATTATGACAACCGGGATATCTACCATCAAGCAAACTGAATAAAATATGGCATGACGCAAAGGGCCGACGACAATAGTTATGCCTGGAATGTTTCAGGTCTTGAATGACAAATGAACCCTTTTCAATACTAGGAAACCACATCAGCTTAAAGCAGCTGTACCATTGAAAATTCATTAGAACCTGCATCACTAGTTACTGCTGTTTGTGCACTCTTTCCGGTTTTCAGCTCAAATTACAGTGTTCTCTCCCCGTCACTTCACCGCAGAATTATTCGAAATGCTTTCAGGCGAAAACTTGACTCGCGGTCGAGTACCCTCTGAAGAGGGCGCAATGTTACATTGTACGCCAACTTTCCTCCTCGTTTCTATTTCTTCATTATAACGCTTACAAGCTGACTACTACAGTTGTATCTCTGTTTGAAACTTTACCCAACCAAGTATGGCTTTCATCTTGATGGTATGTTGGCATTTTGGTCAAGAGCTTAACCTGGAATACGATCTTGTATTAATTGAATTTTTCTGCCTGTTAATTCAAGCAAATGTCAATATCATTTTAGTCCCTATGGACTCTTAAACTTTTGTGGCTGCTTCAGGATCGCCAAAAAAGACGCAGACATAATCTTCATGATTCTATATCAGTTCTCTTTTTCATTCTAACCGAGCAAGTTCGTAGAGATCTTAGAGTTTCTTCATAAGAATTCTATGGCTCGTGTAATCCTCTGACTGTGTACGAGGTTTTGGTTTTGTTTTTCTTTATCGTTCGCATTCGACGACCTGGAAAATCAGGCTGTCGTTGCCAAGGACATTCATGTCCTAGGAGGGCGTTGAGACAGAGAAAATGGTATACTGTAAAGTCACAAAAATGGGGCCTGCGGGTATTCTTGTCTACAGTGTTATTATAAATACGCCCACATACTATTCAACCCTTTTCATCATATTCATCGTCACTTTTAATATTGTTAAACTTTTTCAAAGTGACAGAATAAATAAAAATCTTACCTATTATCTAAAGTAATATTTATCATGGTAGGAAAATGGGTATGTTTTATCCAAGTTTAAACAGTTCACTTGCATGCCAGGATAAACGTGCTCCGAGCCATTTTCCGTGGTGTCTACATGATGGGATAGTTTTGAAATTGAATTACAGTGGAAAGTCTAACGTTGGACAGGGCTCTGGTACCCCGTTCATCGATGAAACGAGATGGCACAACGAACAGTCTCGTCTGGTTGGTCGGTTGGTAATGCAGACTAGTATACTATATATGTCACATGAACACCTCGTTCGTGTAAACATGCTATATGTATAATATATACCTTGGATCGTTGAAGCGTAGTGTAACATTGTTATAACAAGCTTTAGTCATAGTTCCGTGACTGGCATACCGTGTATAAACACTGTCCTTCCAGGTGCATGAAATGTCAACTACAGCCAAAGTCTTGCTGAAGAACTAGCAAGTGAACAAAAAATTAAGTCCCTCATACAAGCCATTAAGGAGGTAGATTTCCGTTGAAAGGCTTTCCAGAAAGAATGTTTGTTTTTGAAATGAATTCTTCTGTTCTTTGTTCATTTGTATCGGTATTTTCATTATTGATTTTCAAGAAGATTCTTGGCACTGTTTCGTTCGCAGTAAACTAAACTCAGTGACGCTACTTTCATTAGTTTAAATCTTCAGAATTTTTGCTTCAATCGATACGCACTCTTTCCGTATTGCAGTCTCTAGCGATAAAAGCTTTGAACCGTGCAAAACTTTACTATCTTTTGTTTCATACGAATTTTCACTGTATATAAAACTCCAACGCTTTGGCATGACTCTCGTTAAACGAAGCTATCAGATTCTATCAGAGAAAAGAGATTGCCAAGAGTGCAGTAATTGTAGAGCACTCTTTCATCGTACTCCAATACGCCTGTGTAATTTTATCGTCAAGGGAATATAACAAACGAATGGAGAGTAAGTGGATCACGGATTAATTAATGGACGCGAACTCAATATGGGATTTTCTACAAACATACAATCTTGGCAATGTGTTGGATAACATTTTTTTAATTTTTTATTGCCAATTTAGTTGTTAGCCTACGAGACCCAGTTTGTTTGATCTTTCTCGTTTGTAAAATCGAATTAGACTTTAGAACTCATCAGTTATTTGTTCAAACGTTTGCTCTACATTCACCGTTCAGCGTTAGTCTGTATCTTATACAGAAAGATGTTAGTTTTAATATTTTTATTGAAAAAGTCGTTATACAGACAAATAGGTCGCGGATAATAATAGTTACAGATGGTCCAAACTATATGTAGAGGAACTGCGCTGCAAGTCGTCTTTAATTCTTCAAACGGTTGCTTTTTTATGTTCATCTACACAAATGAGAATCCGGAGCGCAGATTAACGTGAAAAACGTCAGAGAACTTGCATTTTACTATACAGGAAAGTGCCGGTGTTATTCGAGAAACGAGGGAGCAGCGAAGCACGACATTTTCTTAGTGTTAGTGGTACACGTAGCTGATGATAAAGGGAGTGTCAGATCGCGCGCGCCTGAGCGGTGAAAAGTATAAGTGACAGAGTGAGAGACTTTAGTGTTGTTTTTTTTTTTTTATATTTTTTTTTTCTTTTTTTTCTCGAGTCTAAAAACGAGAATGGAAAATAAATATATAGGGAACGCTACGGATTCGTAGTATCAACGACTTTGTGCTTGAAGCTTGTGGCAAAAATTGTGTAAGCATAGCATACGCTCAACGGGAATTCGTGGAAAACGAAAAAACACATATTTCAAGCTGTGTTATCGTTCGTGAATAAACGTTTCGTATGTGGTGGTGTTGCAAGGAACCAACACGAGTACCACAACGTGAATTCATATTTATACGCAGATGCATGTACAAAGCGAAAAAACTAACGGTAATATCATCCAAGTTCGTTCTCGGATATCCAGACTAAAAAAAAAAAAAAAAAAATAGCATATCTAGGATGGTTTGAAATTTGTTACGTGTAAACTGCATTGAAACTTGAATAAAAGTCAGGATAAATTTCTGAGTACAAGAACGTCGGGGAAAAAAGAAAATAGGTGAAAAAAGTGATGTTTAACGGTATTTAAAAAATTCATACCCCATCCAGCTCGAAAAAATGTTGAAAATTATCCATTAAACATTAAACATGCTTTATGGTATTTGAATGAAAAAATTCTACGATACTTCAATAGGAAAAATTCAAAGTAGCAAAATGAAATAGCCGAGCATTAATCGTGACAGGAATTTTAATAAAATTTGTTAATATTACATTGGGTTTATAAATTTTGTGCGATTTTCACCCACAGTCACAAGTAAATTTTCTCTCTTCATCTTTTATCTCCAAAGTCTAAACAGTATTTTCCTGTAAATTTCAATGAAATCTGTTTAGAGCTTTGGCGCGACGATGTTACATAAATAAAAACTTGGTCTTACTTGAGATAGATACTGGGTGGATGCTGGGTGCAAAGCACGAAGAAAGAGGCAGCGTGCGAAAGGAGCGTACGTTGTATACATAAAACATGGTGAAGCAAGCCGAAAACAGTTGGGAAAGGGGTGCAGGAAGATGGGCAAAGTTGAGAGACAGAAAGAGAGAATAAATAGAAGGTGAAGAGGGATCTATTCCATGTTTTCATCCCCTTTACAAAGATCCTGTGTAAAACGAAAATATCTTGCGAAGCCTTTACCCCAGCAGCACTGATACAACGTCCTCAAAGTCTCTTGCTCACAGGACAGGATATGTTGTGCGCCTTCTTTTTCCTGTTTATTTAACGTTCTACCGTATATATCGGCGACAGTGTCAAATGTATCAATGGAAAATTCTCTCTACACAGACAAATCTATGAACCGGAATAAAATGCTACGAGCATATTATATTCCTGAGGGACTTGAAGCATACAAAGATGGTTATCGGAGTCTGTTTCGTAGTTGAAATAGAACGTAGGACGCAAGAGGGTTGTTACCAACTTCACAATCTTCTCGTACTTTCCCCATCTCCTGCTATAATTTTTTTTTCATCCCTATCGCTCTTTTTCCCTTTTGTACATTAATCTTTCTCATTTTAAACATTTCTGAACGAAAATTCGTGTCTGAATGTGTTTAGTATTCAGTACGACTCCGCGAAAATAACCGTCGGAGCACATCCACACCACTCCTGAGGTATAACCGGGAATATGTTCTTTGGTCGCGGTTACGTGTAAGAGTTTAAATAGAATGTGTATTTCCATCTCGTGCTGGTACTCTCGCAAAACTACTCTTTTTGTGATAAAATTATATTCAGAATATGTTCCGACGAATAAAAATCGTTGAATATATCTCCATTTCTATTTAAAATTGAATTTTATTTTCTTCAAACAATAACTTTATTGTTGGCAGAAGAACAAATCGAACGGATTGAGTAATGAAGTAACGAGGATAATATAGTACGCGAGATGAAATTTCATCATTTTGTTACTTTTAAATTCGATCAATTTTCTCACCAACGAGCTCACAAGAAATTGAGAGATGAAAAGGGAAGGAGGCAGAGGGTTGAGAGTGCGGAAAAGTTGTGTATACGAATACACAGTACACAGTGCAAATATATAGAGAGATCAAGAGCACGAATGCTCATACATCTATAGGAGGTAGAGTTAGATCCTGTTGGTGTCCTCGACATCCGACTCAGCGACCCCTATTCGCGCGGCTATACTACTTGTACCGTCGTTCCTGTGTCTGACTTAAAATATGGTCGTCGGCCACACCTCCTTACAGCGGCACAACTATTGTCCTGGTCTCGGTCCTCTCTTGAAGGGTCAAAAAATAGCCCGAAGTTCTGTAGAGAAGCTTAGCTGTATACGTAGATAAATAAAGAGATAGAAAGAAGAGAGCAAGTAAGAAGAAAAAGGATAGTGAGGCTGAGAAGCCTGAACGAAAATCTATCTTGGAACGATGGTGAAAGAAAAATCCCACCCACTAATCGTTCTTTTCTTTTTCGTTCTTCAAGAAAAAATAAAAGATCGAAGGTGCAGTTTTCGAACAAGTGCATCCTTCAACGCCCTAGAAACAGCTGATACGCGAGAACGGATGCTTACGTTCTTTTCAATGATACACACATATATGTACATATCGATAGAAAAGTTTTATTTGGAAAAGCGTCGCTGGGACGACACGAGGAACTTTGGAAATAGAAAAACCCTCTTAAGTACAGCTCAAAACAGTCGAGATAGCGAGAAGTGATTGCACAACGAATAAAAATCGTTCCACATGAAAAGAAACAGACACAGTAAAGGAGATTGAGAGAGAAATAATGTAAGATGTGTGAAGGGTAGAAATGAAAAGACTGTGAAGATCGCTCGTCTCAGTGGAATAACAAAGAAAAAGTCCTGAAGGTAATGTACCTATGGTACAACGTGGCAAAAAGTCATGACCGATCTACCGATAAAACCTTTCTTTAACACAATCGTCCGCCATATTCTACATCGTTGTTTTATTGCTTACCATTTTCTCATTTTTGTGCCTTTTTTTCATCCTCTCATTTTTTTGCAACCTCTCGCAATTTCATATTCACAGCTTGTCTTTTATATCCATGTGTTCGTATCAAATCATTTTTTTCTTCTCACCAATCTGTCACACGTTCGAATAAACTTTATTACCATTATTTCTTATTACTTTATTAATATTATTATCATTATTATTATTGTTTTTGACTATTTTAATTTTATAAAGAGATTAAAAATGTAATTCATTTAAATTTGATAAGGACTGGATTATGTGAGTTGAAATACTTGAAACAGCAGTTAGCTCTCATCCTACACAGAGTCCTGTTTATCGTGAAACTTTAAAGCTTAAGACAATAAACTGCGTTTCTCTTGTTATTTCTGATCGTTAGCGGACGGTAACTGCTATGAGCGACCGTTAAACGACATCTTTCGTAATACACTATCTAATGGAACGACACTTTATTCTCTCTTGAAAAGATGCGAAAATAGTTAGCAAAATAAAAATGAAAAAAACAATGAATAGAAAATGGATGGGGGTAACGTTGAAGCGCGAGGACTCGTTGAGATTTTATCATTATTGTTATTACATTAGGAAAACGTTGAGTTCTCGTGAAAAGAAGTGGAAGTGTGCTTAAATAGTGACATTTAAAGTTCACGATGGCTCATTTGGAGCTGTAAAGCTTTTAAGAAGAAAAAAAACACTTATAAAATTAAACTCCATGGAAACTTGGCATTATAAGTGATAGAAAAAATTGGAAAAAGACTTAAAGGACGTTGCATCGCTTTATTTGACTTAAAAAATATGGGAATTCGAGTAAAATCATGAAGAAGTTTTTTTTCCCATTGTTATTGACTAAACTCTTCGAATAAACCAACTGGGTTGTAAAGACGTTATGGATCAATAAAAAAATCGGGTTCGAACCAATACCAATTACTTCGGGTTGCAAAAAACAACAACAACAACAACATAAAAACCTACATTTTGCCAATACGAAACCTCTGACTTGTGGAAGCCAGTCACGCTATCATTATTTCTTAACAAAAGTCTCCTACTTTCAGTAATCTGTCTGCGGAGAGGTGAACGGATTAAACAGCAATTGTTTCGTGCACGCGATTTCCTCCGGAACTTCAGTGACTTCGAGTCCTTGGACAATACGTTTATATTATGTCGTCTAATATATGGGTGGCCTGTTTTATAGCCCAAAGAGGGGGAGGATGATTTATACATTGTCGCTTTTATCGTTACATGTTTTTCTGCTTCGTATTCACAAGTGTCACGTGATTGTAAATCAAAATCAATTAAACCGTACATTAGAGAATTTTTGAGTTATTATAAAAATAAAAAATAAAAATAAAATATCATTTTACTTAAAATTACTTGGCAAACTAATTCAAAAGAATAATATCAAAGAAAGAAATAATAAATAATGAAAATGATTAAATATTCTAATCTACACTGAACAAAAGTTACGAAAATCATTCTAACTCAATTACGAGTATGAAACTACTCGAGAAATGTATAAAACTCAATTTTATTAATTCTAATATTTTGATTTCTATGGTATACATAAATTCTATACTGCTAAGTTCAGAGTCGAATTACATGTGATGTTTGCAGAGATATATCCTCAAAATACGCACGAATTCTCTTATGTGCAGACTGTCAATGCATCTGCACACGCTCCTTAGCTTCGCTTCTGCATTCGGTGGTGCGCTATATAAGCTGAGAACAGGATATTGCAGCACATCTCCCTTGAGACTTCTCTTCAACCCCACATATGTATCGACCGGAACCACAGACCTCTGTATATGCATATATATATATTTATCTATATGTATTCACTGTGCCCACGCCTGAACCCACGTCACTATTACGAAGTCCGTTATTTCTATAATTTGCATTTGAGTTTGCATTTTTCTAATTAAGTTCCTCAGGAATATTTGAAGTTCAAATAAAAGATTTTAGTGTTTGTAGTGTTTTTGGATCAAAATACATGACACGAGACAATATAGTCATGAGACTGAAGAGATAACAACAATTTTTTTTTTTATAAAACTGAAATTCCGAACAAACAAAAGTTCATTTTTGCAATATTTAGAAATTTCCCTCTTTTTTAAGGACGTTCAACTGGTTATCGACTTAACAAACAGTTATTAATTCAATAAATCCAATACATTTATAAGTATCTACAAAGGCACCTGTTAAAATTTTGAACCCTGAGGATGGCTTATTCGTGAGAAATTCATAAAAAGAGATTTCCTCAATTAACACAGTTCCTTATGGGTTGCAGTGGTTTTTCTGTCTGTATATACAAGAAATTTGCAAACATTGACAAACAGTTTTAGAAGAAACTTCTAATATCGATCAAAAAATATCTAAAGAACGTTTGTACGGCCTCCGAAAATCAATTAGATACTTATGAGGTTTAGAAAAAATGAATTTGTACTGAAAACGGAGGTTAAGGCGGTCAAACTTTGGAGGTTAAGCACAGTTAACTCGATGAGCAGAGTACGCTAGTCACAGCAAGTTTTTTAGTTTTGACTTGCTCAGTACTAGATGATTTTCCTTAATTTTGAAAGACACTTATTAGTTGGTGATTTAAAATGACGCAAAGACCAAAAAATAACGTTATTCGTCGAATCTTGGTACGCTGTACTTTTGGTCTTGTTTTTGGTACTTTGCATTTCGTTTAAAAGATCGGTGTGTTCGTGTTACAAGATTATTATAGTCGTTCCTGTGTCCACACTGGTAATTGAGCGTATCCCCTACCAACGAAGCGGCAATTTAGGTTCGTAAATTTATCGATCCGTTATGGTATCAAAAGAGCGCAAAACGTCGTAAATGATCTTGTTAAATCAGGTACCTTACGTCCTTTTATTTACTTATATTTTGATGCCAGGCAAGATGGCAAGGTTTCATCCTAATGGACGCCAATTTTTGTCCCTTCACTCGCTTCAATAAATTTTGTTGCTACAGAAATAAAGAGAGAACATCTCGGTTGATTAACCTTTAGAAACTCGGATATCTTTAGATAAAATCAAAGTAACAAATCCTTACAATAATTTACTGACAGCAATTCGAAATAATTGAATAAATTTGATAACATTCAGATTGAAAATTTCGTGTAAAAAACAACGGTGATTTTATATGAAATAAATTTCAACTTTCCAACAATACTATTCTCAGGGAACCTTCTCTTAGCTGTGACTGTAAAAACGTAGATATTCACTATAGTAAAATAAAAATAAATTAAAATTGCAATGATGCTGGTCTCAATTATAATGAATAATTTCGAGAAGTTTATAAAAGAATTGTATAAAATAAGTAAAACAGAAGACTTGCGTTATTCGTTTGAGCGTAAGAGAAAACTCTCGAAATTCTTCAATGTATATGTGCAGCCACAGCCCTTTTGCCTGCATCCGAAACTTCCCTCGACATTCGCCAGTGTTTCCTGGCACACTTCTCACATCCTCTCGACTCTGCAATCCACTACGAAACCGAGATCTCTCCATTGTTGGGTGGAAACGTGAGCTAGGAGTCATGCCAAATATACGCGCAGGTGTGGGTAACCATTCAGCTGCAAATTTAGATTCTTCTATATCTTTCTCGTGCATGCAGGGCGTGGACTACTCTCGGTTCATGCTCAGCTCTGTATTTTATATTATAATTATGTGTATATCTATATATAAATTTATAGTACATATATACATATAATCTTTTCTTTCCTTAACAACGTCCTGGCCTAGTGGTTACGGTACGCGAGAACAGACTTCCGGCTGCAGCTGTGAAAAAAGAGTTGGACGGAAACTGGTGACGACCTAGCTTGGTGGAAGACTTTCGTCTCACCGTTTCTCACAGTTTCCTTTTTAAAGACAGAAACGGACGAATTGTTCTTCATTTTTTTCCCCATTCCTTTAATTTTTTTCATTCACTACGAGAAAGTGGAGTGTCTGTGAGCTTTTTTTCCACTTCCATTATTTGTACTTATTCTTCTCTCTTGTGTTGCTTCTCTTTATTGCTGAGAATTGTTATTTGTATTTTATATTTTTCTTTCAGTATTACAGATGGAATTAAATAATGAGGGAGTAATGCGGCTCCAAATTGCTCCCTCGGGATTTAGGTCAGTTTTTATTCTTAGATTTCGTATTCAATTTCCGAAGAAATCAAGACTTTTAATCTCGAAGAAAAATGATCAAAAATGTCCATGAACTTTGCGTTTTTTTCGAAATTCACTGGAATTTTTTTTTCATGTACAATTTTTAATACATTGAACGAAAGATCAATGGAGAGCATCGAGTGATTGGCGAGATTAGTGGCTGTTATAACGAGAATGGTCGTGGAATCCAGTATTCTGCCGTATGTTGGACGTGTAGGTTCGATAATCGTACACGACGATAAGCCGATGGAGTAACGAGCATGTGGTCGTCACCCCACTCCTGGACATTTTGCTCTCGACTCTGCGACGGTTGACCCGGTCAACCCTTTAATCTAGCCTCGAGAACAGCCATTAGCCGAATCATGGCACTTAGCACCGATAACGGTCAGTACTCGTGAGAGTTGCGCCACCTACCGAACTGAGCACATACATGTGTGTCATGTCTGATCATTGTGCATGCCTCTGACGAGTTTTGGCTTATATATCTTCGCTGGGATAATATCGTAATTAAATCTTCCACCATCCGTTTCATACGGTGACACTTCGAGGCTATTGATAATGATTATATATTACAGCAGAGCTGGTTATTGAGCCTGATAATGCGGCCGATATTTTATTATCGTTAATAAGAAAATTGAATAAAAATGAAATACGCGAAGGAAAAATGAAGGAAAAAGGAGACTCTTCTCCTTCGTGACAATAATTTTTCAACAGTTTTCCACGACTAGAGACGTTTTTTCCCGAGTGCATAACACAGTGAAGCTAGAAAAACTTTTCGTTCTTTAACTAATTGCTAATTGGTGGTCGCGCGTGGAAATGGTTATTTTTCTTCAACAGTTTTCACCAAGCCTCACAGAAATTTCCCCAATCATGAGTTTAGCACCGTCTAATATATATATATATGTATATATATATGTACATACATGTATGAGGAAGAGACGAAAAGACGCTCAACGCGGAGTTTCGGGTAGCGCTAGACCGTAGAAAAGTTTTCTTCGTGGTATAGGTTGAAAGAGCGATACCCTGCGAAATACGACGTTTAAAAGCGAGTTACTGTGGCCCAGTATGTTTTACCGGACCGGAAAGTTTTCGTTCTGCGGGTCCTTGCAACTCGAGAACCATCCCGTTTTTTTTTTTTTTTTTTTATTTTTATTTTTTTTTTCTAGCAAAAAACTGCGTTTCGGTAAGCCTTAAATTTAGTGTGCGGGCGGTGGAAGTCTTAATAGAAACGTAACTGAATTTTTGTTTTCTTTTCGTACTATTTTATGAAAATTCATTAAATTTTCAATGATACAAAAATTCCTAGATGCGTTTATGGAACCAAAGAAAATTGAGCTTGTTAAGATAAAATGTGGGTTAAATGAGAATTGCAACTTTTCTCTTATTTTGACTGAACTTTATAGCAATTTATAAATTATCTCTTAGTCCGAAAAGGAGGGTTTCTGGAAGATTCTAGATGTGTTAACATAACCAGATCACAAGTTGTTACTTTCAAGTACTTTGTAAGAGAGACTTATATCTTGCGATCGTCCAAGAAGGATGAGGATAAAAAAAAAGAGAAAAGAGAAAAAGGACTCGTTCTAAATGGCCTACGAGATTGTTTCTCTCTTTTTCTCTTGCCTAAGAGTCTCCACTAATGAATTTTTAAGTTTTAACTCGGTAACCCCCGGGCTTCGGTGGTCTCCTTCGACCCCCGATTTTCTTCTTGGGGTGGAAAAGTCATACAGACACTGGGGCAGCAAAGTTCCCAGTCGCTCCGGAAGGCAGCGTTTCATTGAAAATTACTTTTCACCAGCGTTTAGAGACGCCCTATCTGCCCGAGCTCTCTCGCATTACCGGAGATATAATTAATTTTTTTATCTACCCACTCACTTCTTTACTGCAACGTTTTATTCATCTCCCTTGCCCTTTTTCTATCAGTTTTATAGACAAACGAAATTTTCTCTTCTGCTAAAATAACACTTGAATATTTTTGAGATCTCACTTAATATTTTTCCTTCAATTTCCGACGTATACAATGATTGGACCATAATTCTTAGAATCGAGCCAATGTTGTGGAAAGTTTAAGGTACACATAAAACGATCAACAGACACAAAGAAATTTGATCTAGTTTATTAGATCGTATATCGTTCGTATCGATGGTATTTCATGAGTCAATAAAATATTATTACTTCGAGAGTGTCTACAACGTGGTTGGAAGGCTGTTGATAGTTCATAAAACTTTCATCCCCCGGATCAATTTTCAAGATCCTTTTTCCGTTTAGTTGAAGAATTAGAAAAGTAGAAATTCTTTACTTCCGATGAGGATTGGTCATTGCTCGGAATGGCATTTTTCTTATTGCCCACACGCGAGCAAACCGTTCAAGTTTTACTTTCAATTGATAATCCTTCTTTTTTATTCTGTGGATTATGCGAAAAGGAAGTGAAGTAAAATGAGCCAGCCGGAAAATCGTATTTCGGAAATGAAATCTTTCGAGGCGAAAGCAGCTTCGTTGGGACTTGTCAGAACCGTAACTCTCTTCTTCGAATTCATCCGTATTCACTCATCGTTTCTCTTGGAGACAAGAAACACTGCGGCAAAGTTTCCTAGCATCGAAAGCATGGAGAATAAGCTTCTATTATGCTTGGTCGATTCCTCTCGGTCGATGGCATTTATTTTCTTCCCCACTATAATTCAACCTCCTAGCACATCCTGGTTCGATCCTACACGATCTCAAAACTCTTCCTCTCTTTCTCTCTCTCTCTCTCTCTCTTTCTCGCTCCAACTTCTCAAACTTAGATTAGCGATTCAATTTGGGTAGGTGATAAATCATCCGCGTGATAAAGCATCGTTTTTTAATGGGATCAATGCATTTCTATTCGCGTATTTTCAACGTTTTTACTATCTTTCAATATTTTGATAAGTTTATGCGATCCTGATGATGCTCAAAGCATGCGATTGTTTTATTATTATTATTTGAATGATAAAAGTCATCATTGTTTACTATCTTCTGTAATTATATTAAATGGTCATTGACCTAAATGCAATTTCCAACGTCATAGGGTGTCCAGCAATGTTTGCGTTGCCTTCATTTTGCCATCATCGGTCACGCTTTGTCTTTCTTTCTTTCTTTTTACCTCCGTCTCGTTGGCCAATTAATTATTTGTCAAATGTTGGGTCTCGTTGCCTATACTGCAAAAAAAAAAAAAAAAGGAACAGCTTTTCGTGCACGTTCGAAAAAAAACGTTCTGCACTCTACGAAAAGCTGATGAACGGACCGTACGATGTGGAACACTCGCGACCCCATTGCCCGAGAGTTTCTCTTCACGCACTCTCTTTCTCTTATACTCTTTTTAACTCTTCTCTCTCGGGCATGCACTTTTTCTATCCAGTGAAAGATAATCTGTGCTCATTCGTATGCCCCACCAGCTACCAGGGATCTCTTGCTCTCTCATTCTCTCTTTCTCTATAGTATCCCCTTCTCTTTTTCTGCCCTATGCGCTACTCGAGCTTTCGCCTCGGGGCACTCTGGGTCATTTGGGATTCGTTGTATGCTGAGTCCTCTCTAGTCATCCTCCCCGGAACCCTTCCCGCTCTTTTTTCCTCTATCACTGTTCCCGTCGCGCTCGTTTCGAGCATGATAATACTATACCAACGCATCCCTTCATCCGGTACCGGTGCTTAACGAACCTGGCATGTCACTCCACGAGCGAATGCGTGATGTGCAAGAATAAATGCAAATGTGTTCAAATACAAAAAAAAAAAAAAAAAATCCGTTGGTTTTTGAGAATCATAATATGGCGAAGCCTTTTTGAAAGAATGAAAACTTGGTAAACTTTTAGCTGAATATGTCAAACAGATAACAAAAGAGACAGAGTTTCATAGCAGTTTGTCCTACTGGCTTTAATTAAGTATATAAATTATAAATGAAAACAAAAATCTATCGACAAATATATATTTTTTCATGTAAAATATATTCTAACATTGAGTTTTCTTGGTGGCGGAAGATGCCGAGGAAATTTCGATTATGCAGTTTTGCTCGGTGAGGCGCATCTGCTTCACGTAAGAATATTTTATCTCAAGGGTGCGAATACGACGTAGAAAAATAGAATAAAAATAAAAATAAAAAAAAGAGGAAACGTTGGGTAAGACGAAAACTCGATGTTAGAGTCGCGTCTGGCATTCAGCTCCGAAGCTTCCGTGAATGCGGTGAAAATGCATCCTTTACAGTTGTATCCTGTGGAAGATTCATTCTTCTGGCTTTCCAGTCCGCAACGCCTTTTTTCGTGCTCTACTTGCACTTGCCTTTTTCTTTGGTCCGCTGTTGTTTTAGACCTTCCGCCTACGCCTTGTCGACCTGCACTTCTGTATAAAACCGTGAAGATCGAAGCCTCAGGCGATATATAAATCGCCACCATTTGTGAACAGTCGAGACGAGTAAAGAGTGGAGAAGATGGAGGAGAAGGAAAACACGATAAGATAAGCTGCTCTTGCGCACTTTTCTATCGGATAATACAAATCGCCAAAGCCTCACGATTCGTAACAATCCGTCCGACCTCTCGATACTTGGACGAAACTGCTGCCTGTGAAGAAATATCGAACGCGTTTGTCCTCACATGCGAGAACATTGTGACCCTGCGCGCAGGAACACATAGTCACGATCGGGAATACGCGAGCGTTTTTTTTCTTTTTATATAATACATTTTCCGCTCGTAAAAGAAAAAAAAAATGAACAATGAAAAGAAAAACAATTCGCGATTTAAAATTTCTCGAGAGAGTTACCAATTTTCGAAGTAGGGTTCTTGGTCCGAACAGCACTGTGAGGATTGACGTCACAAAACCAATAATTTATATCATTCTATTCTTTAATCTTTCGTAGCCCCATTTTATTTTTCAATTCTCCATTCGCCCTCTTTACACTGACCTTTCGGTTTTTTTCTTTCTTCTTTCATCCAACTGACTACGTATCATTCACTTGGAATATAAGTAGAAGTAAAAAAAGAAGAGAAAAAAACGAGGATACCATCATGCAAAAGTGTTGGTGAACGTTTCAGGTTATACACGTTGCCTTGGAAATGATTTACAATCCATAGAGTCAGCTTTGGTTGGTCGTTATACTTCGCTGGACGCCATACCGCGTTCCTCCGTAATTAATAAAATGATTAAATGAAGCTACCTTTGTCGACCATTAATTACCGACCTATGTGCTTGTGCGTGTATGTTTGGAACGATGGGTGAAGGGGAATGAGGCGAAAAGAGCTCTTTTGCAGACTGTTGGTAAGCGCCATCGCCAGCTTTTCCAGAAATCGCACGTTCTGATTCCTGTATACTTTTACCTTACCGGGAAAGAACTAGAGAGTAGCATTCACGGACATTAGTAATGCGACATTTTTCTCTCGTGACATCGTCCTTACCCCGCATTCTACTTTACTTTTTCCCTCTTCATCGTCGAGGGATAGGATAAAAAGAGTAAAAATCAGGCGTTTTCTCATTCTTCTATTTCTTTACGTTCCCTATTACCTTTGCCCTCGTATGAGGCACATAAATCTCTAGGAATATTTGAATAATCTCTTTACATGCATTCGATCATTACAAAATCAAAGGGTATAGAAACTTTTATTCTCCTTTCTGATTCTCTACTCAAACTGTATTCCCTTTCGGCGTTTCGTTTATTCCCTTTTAACGAGGGGATTACGTACGGTTCGTTAGTAGTTATAAGACCACGTCAGTTTCCACCAACCATTTGGGTCTTTTCAAATATAATTTCAAGCATTGAAAATAGTTACATTCTTTAAGCTCTTATTTGACCTAGTAAAGTGTTCATTAAGCGGTTTTTGTAACTATTTGAATCCTTTACGAATTTCCAAGTATTATAATATTATTCCTGATCTGCTTATACATCGACTAAAAATATACGTTTTGTTCTTATCCATCGTCAGTCAGAATCACTTTCTACAAACTGCATAAAATAAATTCTGGACTGAAGACAATTCTACTCATGTGGTTTACTGTCTTGCATTGGAATGACGATTTTTATCATCAATCTCCTTTTATCAGACAAAGGAAGAAGATGAAGAATAATCAAGAGTGGCGGTAGCGACTCGAAACTAGTACATCTACCTCCATCTTCTGAAACCACAGTGTAAACTTCTCCATATGTTTCATTAAATGTTCATTCGGAAAGTGCTATCTGCGTTCAACCGGCTTTTAGTAGTTGAAAATTTAAAAGCATATGCAATGTACGCTTAAACAAAAAACAACCTAAAATAGTCAGTCAGCGCAATGCTGGGTCATCATGACCCTTACAATATCCACATATAGGCTACCACCATATTCTAGTAATTCTGTGTTAGGTATGAATATGTTATCAAAATGGTTGGACAAAGTTCATGTAAAATTGGGACGGTAGGATTACGCAGACCACGATGAATTCAAAATGACATGAGCAGCGTTGAAGTAATATTTCAAAGAGTTGGGACGTCCGGTTTCGGTTTTTCCCAGTCGATACTCCATAAACCCTGAAATTTGTGTCGTTGTAAGCTTGGAAGAAAATTTATTACGTTCAACGGATTACTGATTATGAAAATGTAGAATTCAGTGGAATAAAAGTTTTCAGTTCAGTAGCTAACGGTTGGCTGGACATGACCCAAGATGACATAATTTTCGGACATGCCTTCTCCAATTTTACCGTTTTTCGACGATTATTCTCCCTTCTACGCAGATTTGACGGTCGATTCATCAATGACATATCTAGCTTCCAGGACACCGTCATAAAGATACCAATTACAGATTTCATCGTCTTGAGTTCAGATATAATCGAAGTACCTGGGAAATAGAAAGTTTGAAAAGCCTCTCACCTTCTTTCAAGGCAAACGACTGAGGCTATATAACCCCTTTAGCCAATTGGGTTGCAGTGAAAGAGGATGAAGTTTTACGGATTGGAGACCAGAATCGTATATTGCAATGCGGCAACGCGATTTCGAATAAGAGTCCATCCCTCTCTTCAACCTTAGGATATATAGGATCACAACCTCATCGCCTTCGGCTGTGACGATGAAATCAACTGGATGTTTTCGTGAGTCGTGTAAACTCTGGGATTGAATTCTGCGTGGTTCGTGTGAAAGTGCATCTCTATCGAAAGGAGTTGGTGCCACATTGCATTGTGTGTATGCAAGGGGAGGGATTGAAACGCAAGAGCAGCGAAAGAATTGAGAAGCAAAATGGAAAAGGAAGCTAGAAATATCCTATTGATCTGAGAATCAACGAAACTGGAGAGAGATATTCATCCAGCAAAGGCCAACGACCTTTGGACCAAACGCGATTCCATCTTCCGTTTTCTTGATGTCGATTCTCGCAGTAGCTCTTCATTCGTTCGCATTGAATTTGCGGCCAACTCAAAATCGACTGTATAACATCGCAATCCCCATAGATAGCATATCCCTTAGAATCACTAGAAACGATATTTCTGCCTTTTGCTATATGTGTATTTTTCTTTATAGAACTCTATCAGAATGTATAAAATGTGGAGAGCTCTTACAACCACGGATGTTACACAGCGACGATATTCTAGCAAGATAACGCTTTTTGTACCTGGTGAAAAATTGATAAATACACCCTGCTTTGAAACTTATACCGAAACTTCAAAGTAGCATTCGATGCGATGTATCAATTTTGCTTATCTGCGTAAGCTCGATCGAATTTCGAAGGGTAGAAGGTTTGTGACCTGGTCAAGGCGATGTTCAACCCAACGATATTCCATTGTCATGAATAAAGCATGAAAAAGCATCCTTGACCGTACACCGAAGGATTACGGGGGCTTAAACTATCCACATCTAACAATTTCTCATCAAAGGACAACGATGGAAGGGAATTTTGGCTTACAAATGGTACGTGACCTTAGGGATATTATGAAATTCATATGAAATGTTAAATTGGAACACGCGATTTCGACATGTACTCGACGTCCTGATTCTTTCATTACCTGTGCATACATTTGTCTCGTTATGTGTGTTATTTTATAAACTATTTTATCCTAGTTTCCGGACCAGGGCTCCGGAACAATATGAGCTGAAGAAGAAAGGATGAACATGCAGGGAAAGAAAACGTGGTTGGAAAGTATGACGGAACGAGTTGCAAATATTTTTAGAGTAGGAGATATATGAGAACTGAAGGTAGTGTGCTGACCCGTGACCACGGAGACACCCACCGAGAGTGCTTTCTCGTTTCCCGTTTATTTCTGTACCTTGTTCGCGCACGAAACGGGAGGTTTGCATACCTACAATATTTCCCAGTACACATCAATCCCCAGCGGGGCCAAAGATCGCACCGGTGGATGGGATATGCCTGGTTTTGTATTCTGGATCGTTGCCGAGGTGAATTTTACGGTGGAGGGGGCTCGAGAGGAGAAGAGGAAAATGCGCGAGTGTTCTGGTTTCCGCTTCCGGCTTACATTTTACGTCTGGACGTTCCATTGTCGAAAGGCAAACGTGCGCATGCAGGATGTACGAAAGAGATGAAAACATTTGACCCAGATCCGATGAAGCGTGGCAATCGTAGGGTGAGAGGGATTTTAACGAAGGGATGAACGCTACAAAACTCAGATAGACAGAAATAGTGATGAAACGGTGGATGAGAAAGTGGCGAGAGTATTGAATGTGGTTCAAGAGGAACTGTAGAGGCATTTCGTAATTTTAGGGTAAAGATATTTCGCTACTAGATCCAGGCAAAAGGTTGCGCAGCTGTATTTTTAAGATTTGCAAAATTCTCAAACATTCTGCAAGGTGCTAGAAACCATTGATGAGAATATTCAGTGTTTTTTCCATACACCGTTTGACTTTACACCCAAATTCATAGCAACAACTCTCCACGGCATTCACCGGATGTTCATTTCTCACAGATCCTCGTTCTTCTATAACGAGACTTAACGTTCTCCATGTTGTAAACGCAACACCTCTTCATGTTACGAAGTGTTGGTAATAACTTTAACCAAATATTATAGCAGCTTAAAATTCATTAACATGGAAACGCTGTCAGTTAAGTAGAGTTCCAACGAGAACAATAGTGAGTTGATAATTGCATTTGGATGACAAAATCAACAGCAGTCTGAAATTACACTCTTCATGTTGAAATATCAAAACGCCCATCTGCGTTGATTCTGTTACGTTACAAACAATGAGGTGGATTAGAAATACTGGAGTAGCTTGCAAATCACTGAGTCTGTATAATTTCCCTTCACGCCTAGCAACCTTTCCCTCAATGTTCCAAAGTGTCACTTTGTCATTTTGCTTAACCTCACACCATGGAATTTATTTTAAATTCATAATGCTTCAGACACAAAGTGAGTTATGGCTCTTTGTGAGATAAGATAATCGATAAAAGTTCAAATGAGTAAAATCGCTCATAAAAAAAATATGTCTAAACTCGTACATCGCGAAAAGAGTTTGAAGGATAAATCGAGTTTAATCAACGAGCCACGTCAATCGTATCTGGAGTCTCGATAAATTATTCATCGATCGTAGAGAAGAGCAGAGAGTGCCCACAAGAGAGCCCTTCATTGGAGGGTGAGAATTATAGCTTGCGGGAACTCATCGACCTGCTAAAATCATTCGAAGGGAATAGCCTCGTACGGTTCATTGACTTGCGCACATCAAAAAATATAACTGGATAGAAATATAATAAGGAAATAAGGAGAGAACAGCACATCTGATGGCGGTGGAAGAAGAAGGAGATCAGAGTAAAGTATACTTCAAGCTCAGTTTATTCAACGAGTTAACTTATTGAAGGAATCAATGCATGCGAAGGAAAAAAATAGAGAAAAGGTTAAGAGCCAGAGTAGAAATCGATAGCTATCGTTGGTTGGGTCATCGGAATCCGTTATTCCGTAGCTCTTCTAAGTTAGACGTGTCTGCATTTTCATGGTGACTTCCCTTGCTACGCTTGAGTTGCAAACTCGAGCTGTTGTTAATCAATAAGCAACATGCAACTGGAAATCTTAAGAGAATCAAGGGACTGTATGTGACGTGATCTCAATTGAAGCGTGACATCAGTAATTACGTATTAATTCGAATACAGTCATCAGCTCAATTACCAAGAATTCCAATAAAGCGATAATTCAATCATTTTCAAACGTCAAAGGTGAAAAAAAAAATTAACTGAAAAACTACCGGAGTCGTTTTGCTCATTTTTTCGAATTGGCCTTTTGAAACCAATAACTTTTCAAAAATAATCTTGTCGAACTGCGCTTGAAAAACTGATGAAATGAATGAAATCCAAGGAACCACGTTTATTTTTCTTGTACCAGTCGTTCTTGCGTGTATTTGTCGAGTAGGCTACTATTTCAATTTTGGTGCCACGACGTTCCTACCTCTGTATTACGTTTCGCTGCTGGATGGTGATTTGTACAAAAGTATAGAGAGAGAGAGAGAGAGAGAAATAAAGAAAACAGAACTGCTTTGATGGTTGATGTAAACTGGCATTGACTTTTTTCTGATCAAATCTGACCAAAGTAATGGCTAAGAGAGAAAAAAAAATGATTGAATAACGACAATTTGGTCATGGTATTTTTTCGAGACTAAAATTGGATGTAAAATACATACGAAGCTTTCAGGCTTTGTTTTAACGATAGGGAGTTTGCATTTTCTGAGAAATTCAATATGAAACTACTGTGTATGCGTCCTAGGTATTCCAGGCTTTGGCTGCTTTTTCTCCCTATGTGAAAGCTGTTCTCGACCTGCATCAGTGTTTACTACGTGCTCACCCGTCGTTCTTTTTCCAAACCCCTTGCGTTGTTCTCGTGCGACAACGACGACGACGACCACGACCACGACGACAGGAATGATGTTACGAAAGCGAATAAATAAAATCCTTGAGGATGAAAAGAAATAACACGAAACATAGAGAATACACCGCAAAATCTCACGACAACGAAGAGGCGGATAGAAAGGGGGAAGAGAAATGTTTTTTGAACGAGAGTGCGAAGGCGTGGTACATTGAAAAAAAAAGATCCTTTCACATACAAGAGAGAAAACACTATGTGTCGAGGGTTCGAGGGTGTAAAATATCGCGTGGGCATACTACGAAATTCGACACCATGTTCCGTCCGTCATGGTACACTGCATCGTGTAACTCGTTTTCGTTCTACTGTCCTTTGTTTTATTTTATGTGCGTGTGCGTGTTTGTTTGGGTGTTTTTTTTGAGAGGGGTTGAAAAGTATAACCAACACAGTCTCATATGGTTGTTCGCCTGACTGTCCGAATAAGAGAAATGCGAGATAATGTATTTCGCTCGGATTTTACATCCGAATCGAATCTCACAGCTATTTTCCGCCTCCCTTAATCCTTTAAATCCTCAAATTTTTCGAGCATTGTAATCCATGCTTGTAATCAATATATTTTCATGCGAATGACAAAAACAAAAAAAGTGAACAACCGAAAATACTGTCTTTTATTTCATTCTGGACATGGTAAACGTATTTTTTCAATTTATGTTATTTTTATTCGATTCGAGCAAAATACTGTTTTCAATCGGATGGAATCTGCGTTGGTAAAAAAAAATGGTAAGTTACATGGTTGGTACCGTCGTGAGCATTCAAACAAATGAACTTTATTGTGTGGAACAATTTATATCATTTTTAAGAATGCAAATCAAATTTATTACATTCTCATATATCCAATGGAATGTTTTTTGTTTTTCTATTCTTTTTATTTGAATGAAATTTCGTTGCTTTAATATTTAAAAATTAATTTCAACGATCTTGCCGAATAGGAACGTCGAAATTTCATCCGGATAGGGAAATATTGCTTCGAACGTAAGACACGTAGGCAATATAAATGCTCATACGAGGTCGAAAGAGAGGAATGAAAGAATCCTCTCTCAATATCACGAATGTGCTGTTTCTATTCTGTATCTCTCTTATATATAAAAATATGTGTGTATAAACTCGTATATCCATAGAATTGTAGTGTCGATGTTGGACGATTGAAAACGTGTTCCGTTTACGAGGATCGGTTTAGACATCGTGCTTCGGTACACTTTTCTAGTACGTGTCCGAGAACGAACGTACCCAAAGCCCAAATGCTACGATCTTTGAGAAAACGGTGTATTCGAAACGACGTGCATGTATGCACAGCTGTCAGAATCCCGCTAGTATATGGAAGCTTTCCAAAAGAGATGAAAATTCATCTGCATTCGCAAGTCACGAAAGTGGTAAATAAAAATAAAATCTCGATTGAAACATTTAAGACTGAGGAATATAAATTGTTTGTACAAAAAATTACACTGAAAAATATCAAATCCTAACTAACCCTTTGTGAACCCACTTACCTTAGGCATTGACACACTGAGCCAATTTGATACCCGGAAGGTCTTAACTTTTTTAAGCTTTGATCGTTCTGTCATCAGGAGATGACCCTTCGGGCGGTTTTCTTTTTCAATATTACTTCAAACGTTCCTGAATGTATTTGTATTATGAAAACTCAAGAAAATTCGTCTTTTGGAAAAGACTAACTCGTGCGAATATGCATCATAAGCTTTCGGCTCAAGCGGCAACTTCACGCGCGATCTAATCCGTCACTTTCTGCACTTGTAGCATAAATAACTATTACCAAATTATCTAGGTAGAAAAATTAATAGTTTGAAATGATGTAGAAACGTCTTGAAGGCCAACCAATTTTCCAAAGGTTTCCAGAGGATTTATTGATGGATTACAATTATTTAGTATTTCGTATCGCACCTAGTAATATTCTGCAAATAGCTATAGAGTTGAAAGAGAATAGCGACGAAACTGCTCATCACGAAGGACGGACGTGAGAAGGGCAAACGACCTTCTCGTTTATTATGTATCAGGTATATATACGTAAAAGCACTTACCCATTGCTGGACCGTATATATTCAAGTAGAGACAGTCTTCGCTCTGATTTTGCAGATATGGCAGGAGTCTCCTCAGGTACTCGTAACGGCCCTTGGGCATCCGCTCCAGTGCTTCCTGCTCGTTCGTGATATCGGGAAGCTTTTGCGGACAGACAGGACCGACGGAATTCGTCAATCTGTCAAGGAACGATGTAAATAATTCCAATTCTCAAACATTGCAATTAATCGTTTGTTCCCTCTGAACTATAGAACGAAATAGAGAAGTACGAAAATGTTTTCAAAAATTAAATCAATTATGTCTATAGTTCTGGTGGTTCTTTAATTGATCAATTTCAAATGCATTCATTGATTGTTTGTTTAAAAAGATTGAAAACAGAAACGAATGATGATTCATTAAATGATTATATGTAGACTGTAATGTCGTAAAATTCGTGAATTGGTAGCATAGAAAATAATTACTTGATTTCATTCCACGGACTGGGTGCTCTGGTGGGTGAAAATCTGTTGCTCAAAATGGGTGGTGTTGCGTATGGAATACCGAGATAAACATCGATAGGTTGCAGATGTTTTGAATTTTCGAAAGTTTGTATCAAGCCCTGTATCTTGCCATAACGGGTTTGAACGATTCGAGGATTAATTTGTGATTTAATGGACATGGAGGCAGTTGGTTTGGTTGATGAGACGACCATCATCAGACTCATAAGAATCACGAAAAGTTCCATTTTGATTAGTGAAGAGAAAAAGAGCTTAATAAAGATGTTGGTAGGACGTTATTTGTGCGTTATGATCGATGTCAGCTAATGGCTTGATAACCCAAAGAAGATGTCCTTAATGGTGAATCAAAGATGATGGATTTTTGTTACTTTATCGTAGTTTATCTCGTTTCGATATATTTATATATATATATATATATCGGATCGGGTGGTCTTCCCGTAAATCTTCTCATTTAAGCAGTTTCTCTTAGCGCCTGAAACGTGGCTGTGCCATTGCAGTCGAGCCTGTAGCACCATCGACGAATCTCGAAGTGCCTCACACCCCTCATCTGAAAGCCAATCAAAAAACAACAAATCATTTAACATCCATTCACCTTCTCCAACGTGATTAAATACTCGTTATCCAAAAGCTCCATTTTTCAATCAAATTTTACGCTGAGTAATATCGAATCGTGCAAATGGGATCAACAGAATCTCCATTTTTTTTTTTCATATGCAATCAATAGTCAATCATTATCATTTTTCACAAATAAGAGAATATCGATAAACCTGGTAGGTTTGGGGGAATGGAATTTATAGAATATTCACAACATTTTATCACAGAATTTGCATTGAATGGGAAAAAGGTCGAATAAGGCATGTCCTCAAGTTGATTTTTCCTTTTACTTCCTGTCTTTCATGTATCATGAATTACAAAGGAAAAAGTAAAAGATACAGAGATATCAAATCCATTTGATAAAGTTGAAATTCTCTCTTTCTCTTGCTCACTTATTTTCACTGTATATCATCTGTAATTCAATGTTATTCTGGCGTAAGAAAATTCCTCACGATTCTTTACCAAGCTATAAAAATCCGATTCTTTAGCATTATTCTGGCCATATTCGCTGAGATTTTGTGGACCAAGTTGAAGGGGCGAGAGGAGGGGGGGGAGGGTATATGTATGCTCTTTCACTGGGATATGGTCCTAGCCAAGACCATTTGAAGGAGTTGGTACAGAAATGAGGATATGTATGTGTATGAGTGATAAAAAAAGAAGAATTTGAACGGATGTGGTGGTGAACGTTGGGATGGAAATAGCACAGGGTTGGACTCAAGAGTATTCGTACGTGGCACCATTATGGAAATCAGTACTTATCGACCTGGAAAGAAGCGAGAGAACGGATAAAATTCAAGCTCAATGCTTGGTACGAAAGGGAGCGACCAACCGACATCACGTTCGCGTCATCGTCTCTATGCTTCAAATCGCACAAACTTGAAACTTAAACTCAACCTCGTTCGGGTCTCCATTTTACAGGCCAAAAATTATGTTACGATGACGGAAATACCATTTTGAGCTTCATCAAATATGAAATTTAACCTATCTGGTATATTATAGTCTATACGGCTATTTCTACCAAGGACGTGAAGTTCGTTGCGCTCGTTATTGGTACTGGGCTTGGAACTAGAGTATCTAGAGTAGGCGGTAAAGTGCTTTGCCCTGGCTCTAATCGACTATATTTTCCATGGCCCTTGTATCTGCAACATCATCGTTCCTGTGACCTCGATTGCTAGTGTGTAGTACGCCCTGCCTCGGTTTTCCTTTGATTCATCTCGAGAGTTCTTCTTACGGCCATGTTATGACCATCTGTCATAGACTGGATCCGAGCAGTCATTAAATCCGTCCTTCGGAATCTTTTATTCATAAAAAGAAGTCATCCAAATCATCATTTGGTAGCATCGTCAGCTTGAAGCTTTGATGCAACTAATTGAAAATATAATTCTACTTTAATCATCAAACACCGATGGATGAATTGTACAAAATGTGACGATCAACAAAGGACACCATTAGGTAATCCGGTGTCCTACTAATTCGTTACGTTTTTGGAAGGCAACGAGGAGAGGACGATATGCAGAGGGTAGTGAGTCGTGAAACATGTGTTTCCAGAGGGAAGAAGACACGTGACCCACAGATAGGAAGAAAGAATAGACAAAAGAAACGTAGTCAGGGAAACACAGCAGCAGTGATCAAGTACTGGTTCATCCTGGTCCAACTCTCTTTCCACTTTGCCGTACCACTCTACGATATTAGATGTGGGATGTGAACTACTAGAGAGGTCTCTATCTTCGTCTGCTCAACCATGTCTCGTCCATCTTGTCCACTCGGCCGCGAGTTCATCGAGGAAAAGCTACCAACTGGAGAGCCTCCGTCCATCTTGTATTCGAACCACTCGTCTACGATGTTGAACCGAAGAGAAGGAGAGAGACCAAAACCTCTTCCTTCCTGTTATATCTTTATGTATGTTCACTTCCTTCTAACCCCTTTATCTTGGAGTTTCTGGAGACCCCAGCCTCAAGATCAAGTAACTAGCCGCTGAGCTTCATATACAACATAAATACAGACTACGGTATTGCTCCACTGAAACACAGCCACTCTCTTGCCCTTTCTATGACTCACAATGTATACTGAATGCAGTTCACGTTTAGCTGCAAAGTCCAAGCACAATCATTCGAGCACACTCGAAATTCTAATTGGTGATAGTGACGTACCGAACTCTATCCCTCTCTTCCCCTTTAAATGTTATATATTTTGCTACATGGGCTAGAAGCTAAAGGGCCAAGATTGCTCACCAACTAGCTTTAAGGCATCCCCTATTATATACCTCCTCCATGTTCAACGAGGAGACACTAATTTAATTTGTATGGACTTTGATCGGAATAGAGAATCGCATCAAAGTTTCACCCTGTTAGTTTACGTGGGATGTAGACGGGAGACACTGTCGAAGAGTAAATAAGTGGGTCTCCTAGATGATCGATCCAAGTCGCCGGACAAACCTCTATACAAATTACATTTTATGGGGCTTCCAAATCTACTCACAATTCTCTGGTACTATTGATGATGTCTGGTGACCACTCAATCCTTTCCACAAGTTTTTTTTTCAAGTGAAAATCAGAAATTCATCATGAGCCACCTCGGAGGATGGTAAATTTCGAGGTTTTTTATTCTTGTTGCCTATTTTTTTGGTCATCTGATACAGCAGAGTCACGGAGGGATCAAAAAGAAGATGAACGTCGAAAGCTATTATTTTAAAACTTAACTATGAGCATCGGTTATATTTTTCAAAGGGGATATGCTGAGTGAACTGACTCAAATGGTGAATTCTACGATGTGTAATCGGTGGTATAACATAGATTTCCTGGTTGACAATGTCGACAGGCCCTCCCGGGTGTGAAGGCATTGCTTTGGATGTGCATATCCATCCTGGAGTATCCCCTAAATCCGTACGACATTCCCTTCGACTATTAGGACAGTTGGGGTTCCATGCGCATGATTTAGCGTTACGTCTACGTTTATCGGAGGTAGCTAGTGCATGAGTATCGGGTACCTCCCGGCTTCCGGTATTTCGGAGGATATATATTCGTGTTTACCGTGCTGCTGATTCGAACAGAGGGAGAAGCTCCGGTAGAGCAAGTAGTATCTATACGCTAAGGGGTGGTGAAGCGTTATGTTTGAGTTTGCCAAGTAGTAATAATTGTTTCGGTTGCTTCTGATAGTTAGTAGCTTGGTTATCAACGATAGGAGGACTTCCTGGCGACGCCGTATATTCGTATCATCATCCTTCCTTATTGAAACTATTTCACATTGTTGATCTCTGCCAGAGTAAATAAGAACAATAGGGTGAAACCTTTTTCCAGTTGCTTCTTGTTTCCTCCATTCGTCTCCTTTGAAAAACCATTAATTACTCAGGGTTTTCTGCCTTCACGACGTTCGGTATTAGGACGAAATGCTTTCGAGAAACAAGCCAATTAATTGCGATGAGAAATCGATAGAACATCATGGAATCAGATATTTAGTTGTGGTTGCGACAAGTAGCACACCATTAAATTTCTCAAATGTGCGCCCATCGAAAACTGGAACAGTCAAGAACAGACTCTCGATTGCGTAGTCAATCTCGACGAGTATTGTTCGTAAAAAAGTCTGCAGATATGGAAAAGGAAGAGCTGTTCGAATATGGAAGTAGATACTCGCGTGATGCATGAACTATAGCCATATTTCTGGAAGTACGTTCAATTCTCATTCTTCTCGTATTTTCTACTTTTAAAGAAAAAAAGATAAAAGTATTGAAGAACACGTTCGAAATGATGTCTCGTGAAATCGTGAATTTTTTCCTCGTTCTTCGTGGAATTTCGGTGTGGCAGATTTATGTATATTTCTTCAGATCGATTTCAAAACGTATTGCACAAGCCTCGAAGGATCGTCAACGGTATCAAATCCCCGAGATGGAATATACACGTTTCCGATTATTTCAACAGAATCTCCAAACTATTGTGACAGCCATATCACTTCGCGATTTGAACATTCTCTTTTCGAACGTATCAAGTTCCCAGAAAATTATTTCCGATTGAAGAATCGGAAGACGGACGGATTTTTTTTTTGGCAAACATTCCTCAAAGATCGTTGAAATTTATTCGTGCTGCGATGACGTCAATTTGGTCGCTAGGCATCTTTTTTCGTGAATCGCAAAGTCAAAAATATGATTCGTGACAGTGTTTTTTCAATTTTAACTTCCAGAAGGACAAAAATTCCAATTTCATCATGAAGCCACGCTGGGCTTTTCACATACAAATTTATTTCTGTATACTATTATTTGGTATATTATTATTTACTATTATTTATGTCGCCTCAAGTATCATAACGCACAAAAATTAATTTTTCAATCATGAGATATTTAGTTCGATAGACGTGCTTTTTCTCTCGTTCATTCATGAGAGTGGCCATTGTCAGTTGCAAAGTGCACATAGTGCTGATCCCATTATAGAAATTTGATAACAAAAAAAGCTAGTTTCTTTGAAATATACAGCAGGAGGAGATCATAGATCACTCTGTCCATAGACAGAGGTTGGTGGGAAAAGCTTCGCGGTCGCAATTTAGCCTCTGCAATGAACGATGGATATATGAGAGAGTGGAGAGTTTGCGGTGAGGACAGGAAAGTTTTGTCCTTTTCGACCTCGTGAATCAGCTGCGAGCTCGGCGTCGCAATCTATCAACGATCGAATCTTTCTATCGGTATATCGCAAATCCTTTGCACCGAAACCTATATATATAGATACATATAAATCTATAGGTGAGAGAATTTGCGGACAGAATTTCACGAGAAAACTTTTTCACATACCTCCGAGTCGTATATGGCCAATCGATACCACACGAGCGAACAATCTAACGATTAGCTTTAATAGAATAGATAACGGATATTGGATATAGTTCACCTGGTGGACAAACGGCTTTGACTTTTTCATCATTACAGAAGAATGTGAGTGCTCTTCGACCCCATTAAAAAAAAAAAAAGTTTCGTATTCAAAGTTTATACCTCGGGAATAAATTGACAGAATCTAGAATGAATTTTTGAAAAATCTCTACAACCGCTCTCTATATATATAATCAAAGATAAAAATAAGTTCTGTTGAATGAAAATTTAAATCATCGCGATTTAATATGACGTGAGGTAATTCACGTTAATGACAATTATACATTTTTCCCATGTCTCTAACTCACTTTTCGTACTTTGTAAATACTTGACGATAAAGTTGAAGCTGATATGATCGGAATACTAACGTACATAGGGTTAAACTGATACGGTAAATTGGTGGACTGGCGACATTCATAGAAAACTGTATAGGAAGCTATACCGTCGCGCAAACGCAATTTGCCGCTTTGATAGCCATACCTAGAAGCAAACTGCATCCATATATATGTTCATAAATATATCTATACATAAACTGTTTAATAACGACATATATAAGCGTACTAGGTTAAAGGGATAGTAGAGGGGAAAGCTAGACTCTGGCAGCATTGGTGCCTGATTCGCGACTGGCCAAACCAGATTGCAATAGCTGCCCCTTTCCTCCCGCAGTCCGACAATGAACGGCTATCCGTGGGTCGCCACAATGCGCCGAACTCTCGCACCGTTTACGGAACAATACCACTAATCAGCGAAGTTTCTCTGAATCCCTCGTATACACCAGCCTCCCTTTCCTCTTCCAACCCATGTGGTACGTACATATACCACCAACACTATAAATATTCTATATATATATATATATATATATATATATATATATAATAGTGCGTAAGAGCCTTTCCAAAACCGCGATCCGATTTATTGCGGTATGCGAACCCATCCGGTTGAAGCAGTCCTACGATTTCTATTCTTTTGATCCGAGAAAATCAGAAAGTAAGGTGACAATGAGAAATAGAATTCAAGGTCGTTCCTTTGGAAGTTGAAGGACAATTGTAGGGTTGGAATTGTGACAAAAGTGAAATAAAAACAGAGGTTTAGCTAATATTCCATTTATTGATCAGGTATGAGCTATTAGTGTAGTTTTTAATCTTTGTTTTTTTGCTCAAACTAACCGGAGTTTTTTCGTTAGCAAAAGCAAACAATTCTGAAGCGGTGAATATAAATTACGCGCTCGGGGCGTCGTCCCAAATAGTCAAATATATATCTATACGTATATTATGAAAGGTGGGAGGATGACGCGGTCGTCGGTTCGTGTCCGTTCCGTGATCAAGAGCGAAGGTGTATAATCGATAAAGCGCAAGTTTGAATATAACGCGACCATAAACCATTGCAAGAGGGTGGCATTCACCCCCTTTTGGAAAATCGCCCCTAGCACGAGATTCTATGGCGACTATCTACCCAACCATTTATCCGCTTTAGTCGTTTTCGGCTCGTCCAAACTCATGCTCTTCCTCTGACCTTCTCTATATGTCATACCGAAACGCAGCTTGATTAATACGTAATGCAATGAACGTGAGACCCTCTCATGCTTATAGCCATGGTGATAAACTTGAGGCTGCGAGTGAAGGATAGTTAACTCAACCCACGCCCTGCGTATCGCTAATCAAACGATTTACCTCCATGACCTGCAAACTAATGCGATGCACTAGGTCTTGTAATATTCATCATTATCATTTTTTAAGCGACTATAGTACGTCGTAATATACAAATAAACATTCAATTTCTATTGACTTCGATAAAATCTATCTATTTTTATTTCCAACTCGTTACTGAAAAATCTATTGGAAGATACTAGATGTCAGTTTTGCAATGAGTACAGAGTACTCGTCCGGACCGAAGCAACGACCGCAATTTGAAGTGGAAATTCCTTTACATATTTTCCGGATCAGGCCGGACAAGTACTCTGTGCGTATCCGCTCAGTTTTTGCCCACTCTTCCAAATAAGCTTACCACCGGGAAGCAGGGTAATAAAACGATAATTGAGTTGTCTACCCCTCCACGCAATCCGGAAGTTCGGATTAGGGAAGGTCATAGGCCCTTCCTGAAGCGGGGTTTGGAAAATCATCCTTCTCCTCAAAGTGCACCTTCCAAAATTCTTAGAGGTCTATCTCGTCTCCATAAGAGGGTGCTTTCAGATTCTACGTCAGCAGTGACGACGATTCCCAGCACTAGTTCACCGCCAGAACGGGAATAAAGGGAGACTGATTAGAACCCTATTCAAGGGGTACAGATAGGAGAAGAAAATAGACAAAAACAATCTATATTAAAAGCGCGTACGCAGTTTCGACTGGGTAAATCGTTCGCTCTCGAAGAAATGGGTTGGAGAAACGGGTCGCATCCGTCTCGCACCCACTCCGCGTTCCATTCTTGAAAATCTCAGGATTCTTGTTACTATGGAAGCTCATCGAGATTTTTAACAAGGTGTTTTTATCCGTATAAGGCACAGTGAGTGCATAAAATATAAAACAAACGCGAATGAATTTCGATGAAAATTTTGTTTTCAACGTAAATAAAAATTTTCATTAAAAATTGTGCACATATTTACTATATAGTATGGAATATGAATAAGAAATTCATTTTATTCAACAGTGACTTGATTTTTCTGAGAATTTTTTTATTAGCTATTCCGCCCATTTGCATATAATTCACTATTAAAACTCATATAAATGCAAGTTAAACTGACGTTCTTCCGTTTTATATTTTTGCTTCATTTACAATGTTTTCGTGATGGGTGATTAATTCATGGAAAGAAGAAGCTCTTGGAAATAAAAATCCCATCGTATTTGAGTAATTTTTATTATTTTCTTTCTGTTCTCTCTTCTATTCCGTTTCCGTTCATTTTACTACAATGATTGTTTCAAAAACACATTTAAATTTTCAACAATTTTTATGATATTTTACAATCTTCTGATTATGAGGAATACAGTTATTCCCGAAACAAACGGAATACAATAATGTTGTTGGTACTGCACCAAAAAAAATTTACCAATTAACTAATTCCCATGTCCCATTTAGCAATCGAGACAATTTGCTGCGTACTGTTCTTCGTTTTAAAAAATTGATTATATTTTCGGAGCAAAGTATTTTTGGAATAGTTAGAAAAAACTTATTTTCTTCCATTTGTTTTGGATCTCACTGTAGAAAACGAAACTTACGTGGTTTTTATTTAATCGCATTATCTGCACTATTGAAACTATTGGAAATTGAAATTAGATTAGTTATGTATGGAGTGCTTTCGAATTTAGAGAACGTCTTACTATTCACTCTGTCTGTAAATTAAATTCAATACATAATCAGAATACATCGTATTACAGCCTTTCAGGATGCAGCATCGGACGTAGTGTGGCAATCGTCGACGTTTCTTGAAACGAAGCATCTTCACCTGGAATACTCTGTAAATAACGTCGATATCCTTCGGTTCGTTGGTCGAGAGTAGTAGGTACGTGGCATGTAAGAAAGATGGAGAGAGGGAGAGTGTGAGAGATAGAGAAAGAGGAGTTTGAAGATCAAACGTTGGAAAGGATTTGCTAAGGGTCGACAGCTGTTTATTTATTTAGTTTTACGGTGCGAAAGAGATTCGAACTCAGACTTCATCCTCGAGTTATATTTTTTTTTCGCTTTCACTCGTCATCAAGCTTCCCTCGAGGAGAATAGATAAATAAACTTTTTTACAAGAATGTATTTCGTTTGAAAATCATTTTTTATCGTCCATTTTGAGACAAAAAACCTTCTGCTTCTTAAGTTAGGAATAATACATTGTGCTCTCATTTCAGTAGCATATTTATTTGTAAAAGTACACACTTTTTACGAGAAAATAGCTGTCGTCGTAAAAATTCTCTGCTTCATGTTATGATCATACATTAGAGATTTCATTAAACACAGAATTTAAATTTAAATAGCAATAAAACGTAGAAAAATGGTTTATTTACCATCTGAATTAATAAAATAATGTTTCCAACCTTTCCTGGCCTGTATTTTTATATTATTGCAATAGTAAACTAGAAAATTCTAGTTGATCATGTTAGGTATAGTGAAAAATGATAATACAGAACGAAACGTTGGAGTAACATATTTATTTCTCCATAAGTCTTCATAATTAATGATAGCACTTTATTGAAAAATTTGATTGAGCATTCAGCGGGCGTGGAACGTTCAGGGTGAAGAGAGGGAGTATATTCAATTAACCCATTTAATATTTTTTTATTTTCAAACTCTATCCAGACTCCTTGCCAGTGAGCGAGGTTTGAAGGCTCGCAAGTGTAGTAAAATTCTGTGCACCTGGGACTTTCTTCGTGAATGATGAAATGAATACGAAGGCATCTCTTACTTCATCACTGCTTCAACTTTTCTCTTGCATCACGCTGAGGCATTCGGTAGATTTTCTGACAGCAGATGGATAATGGAAAAATGAATCGAGTCGAGAGAACTCCGGTGATTAATTAACGTTTAAGGATAGATAGTCAATGTGCGAGCTATATATAGACATGACATACGAAAATATAAGTATTTTCCAATTTAAACAACCAAGTACAAATAAATAAAAAAAAATTTCACAGTGTAAAATAACTCGAATCTTTTTTCTGAGATGGAAGGATTAATTAATGGAGCATTCATCAATTTTATTGTTGAATCATGGAATAAACGATTTATTTTTTATCAATCCTCATTTGGATAAAAGTAAAAAGTACCGACGTTTTTTGAAATATTAAAATATATGTGTGTTGATTTTTGATCGATTTATGTATCGATTTTCAAAGAGTTTTAACGAACTCATTAAACATAGATGTTACAACTGAAGTGACGATCCCAGGCAAAAGGGACGTGGAGGCAGACGGTGTCGGTGACCCGATCTGCGACACTTTGTCGGAGCTACACGAGAACGAAAATTATGCGAGAAGGCACGTTGAGTGTCAGCTGTCGGAGATTTACGAGCTTTTCATCCTCCCTGTCTCCATCTCCCTCTCTCTCTCTCTCTCTCTCTCTCTCTCTCTCGCTCTCTCTCTCTCTCTCTCTCTCTACTCTCTTCCTTTCTTCTCGTATATCGTCGCAATTATTATACCTCTCGCATAGTTCGTTAAGGGAATAATTATGGGTTCTTCAAAGAAGAGTGTGTTGTCATATTTTGCCAATATACGCCTACAAAGACTGTAATTATTTGTCTAATGAATTCTGCACACGAAAGAAACACGTCTGGAGCTTACAACTCTCCATAGATTAATGGTCAATTATAATTATTCATGAGAGTATAGAAAAAAACGGTTCAAAAAAATGCAGCAATGTTTTGTTTTATAATCGAAAAGCGACCACGATTTTGCTTTCAATCGTTATTCATTTTACCAGGACTTCCAAACGGGTACAAAAAAAAAAAAATGTGGAGCAGCTTTTAATTTTTTTCATGATATTGAGAGAACAACGGTAGCTTTAAAATTTATTTATATACAAATTATCGCGTCCAGTGGATGCTAAAAAAAATATAATAAAAATACATTGCAACCCGAGTGACCAAAAAAATAGGAATATAGAAACAAGGGCGCTGGTTATAAAAATGCACGAATGTATATACGAGGAACAGAACGTGACAATTTATCGCCAGAGTTGTAATAAGTAACGTTCACGAGAGAGGAAGGGGATTTTTGTAAAAAAAAAAAAAAAAAAAAGCTAGGTCGAAGGTTTTTTGAAGGGGTGGGAATGGTGTCGATATAAAAAGTTCCTAATGGCTAGGGCAGGAGCATACGACGAGTCCGGGGTGAGATTGTATGCTGGGCGAGGCGTACGCGATAATTCGTGGCGTAGGAACGCGCGCAAAAAAAAAAAAAAACGAAGCAAAACTCACCCTTGCGAATATATTTTCTCGCCTTCTCTTCCTCTCAACCCCCTTCCCGGTGAATCGATTTTATTTCTCGTGAAATTAGCTGTTTTCATTAAATCCGAGGACTTGGAAAATGGGGGCGAGACTGCGGAAGAGAGAGAGAGAGAGAGAAAGAGAGATTGCCAAGTATAAAAATGTACATTGAGTGTATACACGTAGGGGGTGGAGGTTTGGAACGATCCGGGGGTGAACATGTCCTGGACCGTGCAGAAGCCACGGGCGTAACCACGATTCCATAATCCGCTGATTTATCGAACGTGCAACTATTGTCTCAGGGCACTAGCAAAAGCGAAGGGAAAACAGAAGGGTTGCACATCGGCGAGGGGGTTGTTCCCATGAGTACGTATAACCCAGGAAAACAAAACGATCGGGTCGCACCGCCGTTACGTTGCATAATATACACAACATTCACCACAGACTCCATTCGTACCTTATCCTGTAAAATCTCTAACCTTCCTCTCCAGCAGCTTTTCTAGGGATGCTACAAACGAAAAAATCAAATAAACACCCTGGTTTTATCGAATGAATTACAAGCTGCTGCTGGGACAGAGAATTTTCTAGTAATTTAATCATCGGAAATAATTCGAAGATGTTTCAATTGTTTTATGTTGAAAAAAAAACTTGATGTTCAGGTTTGGTTGTTTGTAGGGAAAAACTTCATTTTTTATATGACCTCGTTTTGTATTATTTTTTTTTCTATTTTTCTATGCCATTAAATCATTAATAAATTCGACTGAATTTCGTGCCCCTTGTGTTTGCTTAGTGACTTTTAAAACGCAGAGATTCCAAGGCTATAAAAACACTTAGCGGCAGGGGCTGCTCGTTGCCAAGTGATTTTAAGGGGTGTTTTATAATAATAAGGGTAAACTCCAGAATTGATATTATGTTGACTCATTATTCAGTGATTCTGTCTTCCAGGATTCTTATTATCATCAAATACTTCCCCCTTACGAGGGGTGCGAATGGATGAATGGAAAAAGCACAACTGTAAAAATATTTAGGTACAATTTATTTTTTAGAATCATTTAATTCGCACTCATTTCGTGGCTTTTTGATCCTCAAATATATGACAAAATAATGCCATAGAATAAATTTCATTTTTCAATAAATGCAAAAAAATTATATATAATTATTTATTTGTTTCTGTAACGCAAGCTGCTTCTTACTTTTTTTTTCATCTCGTTTTCTGAAAGTCGGGAAAACCTGAGCGTACGTGACTCAAGACTAAGCTCATTTCATCCCGTGAAGCTCTTGAAAGGAAGAGAAACAGACGAGTAGTTGTCATCATTGTCATACATACAGAAAAGCTTGTGGGATACCTAATGAGCTACGAAAAATGTACAAGGGTGACGCTCGTATCCGACCAGTCATGCCTAGTGGACAAGTGGCCAGCCAGCAGCTTGTTATGCCGCTAGACGACGCGATAGAAAAAAAAAAAAAATAGAAAAAAAATGGACGACTCGCAATTCGCTTGTTCAACCTAAGCCCCCTGGCTATGATGGGCTCTAGTTTTTTGTTTTTATTTTTATTTTTTTTTCCACTCGTGACTTGTAACTCATCTCACTCTTTTCTCGAGACTGTATAGTTTTTTTTTTGTTTTTGTATCAACGTCTCAGTGTCTTTTTATTTTGCTTATTATTCAAAATAATTAATACTTCACCCAATTTCTATGGTATTTTTTTGTTGCTTTTTAAGAATTACGAATTTTCATATTATTTCAGTAGTTTATGACGGAATCCAAATTGTATTTCGATCGCCCTTTTGATCGGAGGATTGACAGACGATAGAGGATCATTTCAGATATACCTTTTCAATGACTCTCTGCAAAAGATCCGTTAGGTGGACAGGATATGATTCACAGAGCACAGCTGAAAGCTTTTCTGACACTCGAATGCGTCATAATTCACAGCTGTATTTGGTCCAAGCTGCTTCCTCATGGTCATCCTTGTCTTTGTTCAGAATTACATGCTACCAAAACGTACCTGAATATATCTATATGTATTTATATTCACGTCTACGTCTATACATATATGTTGATGTGACTGAGATTATGCCGCAGGTGCAACTCCCATTCGTCATTCATTCCATTCTCACAGATTACGAGATACGTGACCCTTTTGTCATATCCTTGCCATCTGCATGGATGGTTGAACGTTAGAAAATTTTTACCAAAGTTCCTCTTTAGAAGTTAATTTGCTGACGAACTTATTTTTGTCTATCAAAATACTACCTTTGAATAAATAAATAATTAATGGACGAGGAAAAAACTGCTGAAAATAAAACAAAATTTCAATCGTTCTATTGGCAAAGGTCAAATTATTGGATTTTTTGAATTATAATATCAACTCAATACACCTGATCGACATTCTCAAATAATTTTTAATTCACTTACGTTCACATTTTCGTAATATATTTTACGATAAATAATGCTCGAGGAAAATGTTGATACGAAGGAAAGTCTGTTGTTGTTGATTCGTGAATTCATAGCTTTCGAGGTTGACATGAAATGTGAGGTAAAAAAAAATTCTCACCACTGATTCTCGATGGCATAACGGAAAACTATATTTTTAACCGTCGACAATAACACTGGACGCGATATTTCGGTGAATTTATCTCGCGGACAACCCCAGGATTATTCCATCCTCCGAGCAGTTTCCCAGAACGAGAAGAAGAGAAAGAGGAAAGCTTTGTTGAGTTTTTTATTCTTTTTTTTTTGTCCCACATTTGCGTACGACACGAGCTGTAATATAAATAAATAAAAAGAGTCAAAAATAAAAGAGGAAGGGAGAGAAGGATAAAAAGAGAAAAAGAAAATATGGGAGTGCGTGAATGTCGAGAGGGTGGACCCAGGCATAGTGATAAGCGTGGTGGCTTGCCCGAGAGTGCAGAGAGTGAATTGGTAGCAGAAGACCTTTTGCATAAAGCTCGTCTACTTTGCATATCAGCCCTTTACCTCTCTCCTTCTCTCACTCTCTTGCTCGTTCTCTCTTTGTCCTTTTTTTCTCATTCTCTCGCTCCTTCTCGTTCTCTCCCTTTCGCAATAATCCTGCCCGTTGTGATAGCTACGATTGTACGAATTTCGTATACAAAACTGACTCTCTCCATAGTCGAGCTAGCTATTCTCTATCGCTCTATTTTTCCAACCCTCACAATCGCTGACCGAGCAACGAAAAATCTGTGTATTCACAGTCGAAATTTCGTTTGTTTTTTTTTTTCTTTTTTTTTTGCCGTTCTCTTCTTTTTTATATTCATTCGACGTTGAAAGGATTAAATGAAACGTAAAAAAGAGTATCGTTCGACACCCGTGGAAAATTGAATGGACATTTTACCAAGAATCATAATTTCCAAAAATTGATACTAATTAATATCGATTCGTTTAAAACCTACAGCACATCCGACACGAGAGACAATTTCTGATCAAGATTAAAACTCGATATTAATTATTGGCAAATTGCAAAGTTCTCGTCACGTGTGTGTCTCCGGGAATCAACTAAAGAATGTCGCCACAGGCATTTATTCTCTTCAAATTGCACTTTTTTGAAAAAAATCATTTTTCAATTAATAAACACGTAAACATTTAAACACGACATTTGGAACTGTATTTTTCCATTGGGCACAAAAATAACCTGTAAAAATGTATGGGTGGTATTTTAAAATTGCCAAAATTAAAAGAAAATTTACAGTTGAAAAGTGTGTAAATTATTGTTGAACGATATCTTCTATAAGAAATTAAACGATTCAGTCCATTTTTTACCATTCAAATCTGTTAGTATACTTGATCAAAAAAAAAATAAAAAAAAAAATAAAAATTTGATTTATTGCGATTGGTTTTTCTCTGTTTTATTTTAAAAAAAAATTTATTAACATTTTCTCTTTTTTTCATGCTCATTTTCTCTCGTTAAATTTTTTTTAAGCAGTACATTTATACCATCTGTAATGATACACTCGAACTGCAGCAACGACACGTTCGAGAGGTTATTGAGTGGACAAACCCTACGTGTAGTCAGACTACGTGAAGTCGAAGACGTTGAACACTATTCGTTTCTCACTTGTCAACCTACATAGACGTGAAAAAGTACTCGAAGATGTTCGATATATACTTGGAAGAATCGATACACGAGGGGGAAAGTAAAGTGCAGTATTCTTGGATACAACTAAAAATGTAGAAACGAAACACTCGTGAATATTTCCAAATCCTTGAGGATTCCTTCACCCTTTTTCCACTCACAAGACATTGTACTTTCATCGATGAAATTTTGTATTGAAAAAACTCAGTAAGCTGAATAAGAAGACGAGACAGAAGGATTAAAATTTGTCTCAAAACCTTGAGAATTTTTATTCCTTTTATTTGTCAACAATATAAATAATTTAATCACAGTTTGTGGTTAAATACTTTTGAATTTTCAACTTTTGCGTGTTTTTTTTTTTTTTCAAATAGAATTTACTCTACACTGTCAAAAATTCATGATGACTTGGTAATTTTAACTCTAAAAGATTTTCATTTATTTTGACAGCACCAAACGTCAAAAAAACCTCTCGAAAAACAACGAATTAATTGTCACCGTTACATAAGAGAGGGAAAATGTTTTTTTAAAGCAAAATACACATTTCTTTTGTTTATTCAGTGTTTTTCAGGGTTTACCATACTTTTGATTCCCATGAAAAAATGTACCATTGGCTTAGCATTGGAAAAGTCTCGCCCGGACGAGGCCAAAGGTAAGCCGATTGTAAATTTTTTTACGAGATATAATGTGAATGACTGCAGATGTACTGCATTCAAAAATTTTGACTCAATTCCGGCGCTTAGAAAGAGTAAAATGTTCAAAACTAAAAAAAAAAGTACGGCTTTGTGATTTTTACAGTCTTGTAAAATGTTTATGTACATGTATTTTACTCGAGACTGATTCGACAAGGAAAACGGCTGTACTTTCCTTACAAGCTTCGTATTTTCATATTCGCGTATAGAAAGGTGGATGTACTCGGAGGTTATACGGGAAACCCTGCGCGTTGTCAGTCGCAGTGATAAGCTTTTACGAGAGGAACATGGTGGTCGGGGATGATAAATCCCGAAGTAGAAAAAGTTTCTTATAGAGCGTGTAGGAGGCAGTGTATGCCGAACCGTCGTGTTGACGCATCTACAAGTTTTTCCCGTACAGCGTATGACACAGAGATCACAGTGAAAAAAAAAAGAAAAAAAAATATATATAAAATATAAAAAACGTAAAAAAGAATCATGACGCGTGCTTACACGGAGAAAGGACGAAAGCTTTACGGCCGAGTTTCCGTTTTCGTCGTCGTCGACGTCGTCGTAGTCGTTCGACCGTCTCTATCGTAAACGTTCCTAGCGTCCGACTAAAAACGACTCTTCTACTTTAATTCGGACGAGCGACGTTAAAGTTTAAAACCCTCGCTCAAGCGGGAATCGGGCGAGGATAAAAAAATGCTGGAAAAGAGCGTATAAATGTGGTCGTCGGCCATTTCCTTCAGTATTAAATGTTGGACGTGCTCATATATATGTGGAAATAGCTATGTATGGGTCATTTTGGATAAAATTGTCAGACACTCAATTAACGCCACACGTTAAAACATGCATTTTTACATTTTAATGAAAGTCGACAGTTTTATGAAAGAGATTATGAAATATTGCATTGCACGATGATATTTACAGTGAAATTTAAACCTTCCTATCAATTATTTATTCGGAAGAGTTTTATTTTTCAAAAGTTTTGATTATTTATGGTCTTCATTGCCAATTTTTTAAAATAATACTTCAGTGAATCTCATTTCCCTAGAATTTCGTGTTTATAAGCAATTCTCATTTGCTGGGCGAGAGGTCTTATACAGTTACCTGGCTTTGACATAATTTACATGACGTGAAATCGAAAGGGTGAACCAAAGGGTAGAGGCAACGTCCTTTCGTTTCCCTTTACGAAGAAACGTGCGAGAGAAAAATTTCTCTCCAGTTAAATGTCTCCGGATTCCGAAGAGTGATGCTGGCGTAAATTCACGGCCGGACCCATCCCTTGGGAGAGGTTGGAAGAAAAAAAAAGATGATAAAAAAAAAAAAAAAATAAGGGCGTCAAGGATCGTTGTGAATTCCGAATACCGTCGACGCTGTATTAAAATAGTTCGGGCTGATGGGGGTGAAAGAGGGTTGTGGCAAAAAGGTAGTACACGCATGGATATTTATGGGCAAAATGGGATATTCGTGTGCCTGAAATTTAGATAAGCTTAGCTGTTTTTGTCTGGGTCCCTTATTTATACATTTGTTGACCTACAAAAAAAAGGGGATATCTTTGGAGAAAAATCAAAGTGTTGAAAAATGTCTATAATTTTTTTTTTTTTCATCAATAGTTTTCAACATTTTTGTCATGTTTTGTTAATCACTTTCCTCCATATTTGTTTTACTCTTTTAATTAAGAAATAAATTAAAAAAAGTATTCGTATCTAGTGTTAAAAATAAATCAATTATTGGAGAAATAATTTCATGCAAAAAACCTTCTTAACACGTGTGGTACTTTATTAACAAATGATGTTAATTTATCATTGTGGGCAATATATTAGTGATTTTTTTTTCAATAGAGAGAAAGAGAGAAAGAGAGAGAAAGAGAAAGTTTGTTGCACCTGGATGTAATCGTTATTGGCCTCGTTACATACGTTTACGCTCGTTTTATTAATTAGCTTGGATCGATAAGTAATGGAGGAAATGGTGCGCGCGCTCTTCTATACAGATTCGTAGTCAGTGGTCGTCATTTCACTTAACGTGCCAGGCAGCATTATCGCGATTGGTGGTACGCGATCAAGTGCCCGTAGTGAAGGAGTGTATTAGTGATGCTCGTCGAGCTTATATGCCTTAGAGAGATGAAGGGCTCTTTGTGAGTACTCGTGTTAATCGAGTGCATGCCTGTAAACCTTATTCGGCGTTTCAGGAACATCGACATGATATTATACATTTATTTCGATATTTTTATAATTTTTTGTAATTAATATATTTGTAAATAGTCATTAAAAAAAAATTCAACGATTTATCAGTATTTCTCATTAATTAATTAATTGAAATTAATTAATTTCTGGAAAGTTCACACGTAGAAATATCGAGAAAAATATATTTCGAAGCCACTTGGTTTTTTGCAACTGTGAGAAATTTTATTGAAGGTTTATACGATTCTATTTCGATGGAATCATCGATTAATAATTATAAATCAATTATTTTAACGAAAAAAATGCTACACAATACTTTTGTATTTATGAAATTTTCGACGAACAGTAACCACGTCGTAACGATGGTTTTCCAAGTACGTTCTCACGTACGTGGATATAAAAAGACCAGGTACACGTTATTCCGGAGTGGATGGATTTTATTATCGTTGAAAACCTGATCGGCGGTTGCTTTTACTACAGCACGAACGAACTAAAGTCATGCAATAGAAAAAGAAATATGGAGCAAAAATATTCTACGTTCTATAAAAAAAAACGGGGAGCCCGTGATGTGATGAAGCGATGAAGAAAATAATAAAAAAAATGATGCAGTGTCTCAGAAATGGGTGGTTATAACCCAAAGAGATATTTGCACATGTTCAAAGTTCAACCAAATGCAAGTTAAGCCAATATTTGGTACGAATAATCAAAAAATAATAATAAACCATTTTTTTCGATTTATAATCACAGAATTCTCGAAAGGTTTAATTTTTTTCCTCAACAACCTCAATACACATGGTCACAAGAAACAAAATTCACTTTTTTTGAAAAAGTTTTAGATATTTGGATCCATTGTCTCTTATTTTTCCTTCGTATGACTTACTGGTTAGTTGATCAAATATAAAAATTTTATTCTCTGGTTCATTTCATTTGGAAAAACTGGTCCATTAGGATGCCAATGAAGAGCAACATGCACCCAATTCTAATTTAAAAAGAATTTTCACACATTTATATACCAGCAAAAGATTTGTTAGTCGTATACAGTTGATAAAAATACTGTTGTACTTTGAGTTAAAAAAAAACTTGCAATTAAAAAAAAAAAAAGGTTACACGTTGAGCTTCTTTCGTTAGAAAATAAATTAAAATTTTTTATATTGTCGAAATATGAAGTCTGTTTGAGAAAAACGTGTATCTGCCTTCTAGTTGATTCTTTCCACCCACGCAACCGATAGTTAATTTTCGTATATACTCGCAACTAATTACGTCATTTTTTCATATGATTTTTTCGATCTAAATAAAAAAAAAAATCCATTACATTTCCAGTCCAACTTAATTTCTTTACAGGAAATAAATTTTTCTTCTCTCTCACGATTTGTTGCCAAGCCATAAAATCAACAGAGACAAATGTTTACTTTGAAATAGTATAGGATTGAAATTTAAAAAGTGACACCTGTATGATATGTGTACGAATAATATTATTAATCAATACAAGGCTAACAATACCAAGGGTTATATATATGTGTACATAAATATATATAGAATGGTGAGAGGCTAACGGAATTGGTAAACGAATTGACCCCACTCGAATCCATATCAATTGGCGTAGTGTGATAAATACGAGCGAGAGAAGTGTCGTGGGGGATATTATATGTGAGAGAACGAGGAAGAGTGGGAAAGGGATGAGAGAGGGCACTGTGAGGAAATTCCGGTCACGCCCCAACTGTGCTATCCACAATAAGCGTTCGATCGTGAAGCAACGATATAAGTAATGGCTCGTCTATCTGTTTATCTATAGATACATCGACGTACCATTATTCATACGTATATATGTATATAACGTTTTCTTCTTCTTTTCTTTTTTATTCTCCAAATAAACCTACCCATTCGGTTCCTCTCTCTCTTTCTCTCTTTCTTCCTAAATTCTAGTGGCAAGTCATACAAGTTAATAGTTTACGTGTTTAGATAATATATATATTTATATATATATGGACATTATATGTGCCCATTGTCTTATAACTTTGAAGGTATGGATGAACCCGTCGATAATTTGATCGGGAAGGAAGGAAGGAAGGAAGGAAACCTATATATTCCAACCCCCAAGCCCATTCATATTATCTTTCCCCTGCTAAAACTGAGCTCCCAGTTCCCTTATCGCATCCCCTAAAAATCAATGGCCAACGCATGATTAACAATATAAATGCAATAAAAATTTTCTGTTTCTTCTTCTTCTTCTCCTTTTTTTTTGTCGTTATTCAATTTCATTTTCTTATGAGACGAGATTCGTTAGTGATTATATACAAATTTATTCGAAAACACTTTTTCATTACTGCAGTGTTTAACTTTTCAGTCACTTGTTCATCTCCTGGCATTGGGATACGTGACACTCAACCCTTTGCTCGATCGATTACGAATGTTAACTCGAAATTTAGAAACTCAATTTTAATTGTTGTTTTTTGACTTTTTTAAGTCAACAACCAGCGTACCAAACATTTTGATTAGATTCTGTCAAGTTTTTTTTTTTATTTTTTTTTTTGGAGTATGGCAAGTTTGTGGAAATGAATGAATGAGGTTTTTGTGCTATTAACTGGGAACGACTGATCATTTTTTTCCCACTTATGAATGATCCACGAATCATTAAGTTGCAAAGTGAATAGCGTGTAGTGTAATATTTGAAAACAAAATTCAAAATACAAAATATGTAACAAAGAGTTAAGTATATTGATTCGGACGAAAAGTGAAAAGATTTAGTAATTATTTTCATTTTTTTTTAAATTATTTCAAGTAGTTTAAATGATTTTTTTATTATATCTAAAAACGTTCTGGAAAATTTGTGGGACTGGAGCAACTGTGAGGATATTCATAAGTAATATTTATAGCACAATAAATGTCCAGCTTGTGAATGACGATGAACCTTTTTTTGCTCTCTTAAAAAACTTTGTTGGTTCCGATGAGACCAAAGCCTGGGGCAACACGTGCTTCTCGAATTCGTAATCTAAATGGGAATCTTATCAGCGTCCAGGGATTCACTAATAAATCCTTTGAAAGATTACACAGTGGTTTTATTCGACATATGCTAGAAATAACCTGTTGTATAATATTGTACGTGGACATTAAATTCACATATCTAAATGCAACAGTGTAGAGATTTATTCCTGCATATTAAAAAACTAAAAACAATTACGATGTACAATAGAATGTTTTGTCACGAGAATCATGTTCAGCACATAGCCATACAATATTTTCTCTTTCAAGATTGTCTCATTATGTTTTTCACAAGATTTTTTTTTTTCGTTCTTATATTATTTTTATCTTGAGTTCTTTACAATTATTACGACCAAAATACAATTGAAATTTTTTTAATAAACTTCCACGAACGTCAGCAAGATTTTTTTTACATTACGTTTTAATGAATGAATCTTTTTTCTCATTTCATTATTATTCTCACCAATGAAAGAAAAATCTTGTAATTTTATAAAAATGAGTTTCATGCATTTAAATAATGCATTTTCATAATAATGAAACTACATTCATTTGCATTTATTATATACGATAAAATATTCTTTATTATTTATTAAAAATCTTTTATCCTCCGACGATTTTTTGGTTTATTGACGAAATTTTTAGACCATTCACTTATTTTTGTGCCATTTCTCACGTCGTCTCAAATGCTAGAGGATATATATATATATATTTTTTTTTTCAATTTCGATACGGTGGGTCTCAATTATTGCAATATTATTTTTCTTGGCGAACGCCCTTAATAAACTCACACAACTGGCAGCCACTCAACTCGTCGACTTTAGTCCAATTTTATTCTATATCCTCGCTTTAGCCCTTTTTTCTCTCAATAATTCGTGCAACTTCGTTTTTGTCCCTTCCCTCTCAACAACGTGGCCAATCGATTATCGTTTCTTTGCCAACTTTCATCCTACGATTTTTTTTTTCAATATCATAACAGATTCTACTAACGAGTCATATATTAAGTAAATTTTCGTCAAATGGATTTTTTTTCTATATTTTTATGATCAAACAATCAAAAAGTAAAGTTTATGTTGAAATAAAAATTATACTCAGGTAAATTATGAATGTAAATTCACATAATTTAAATGGAAACTATGAATGTGATGTTTATGAATGTAAATTTTGTTCGAGACCAGTGAAATGCGAGCACACGAGAATTTCCATCAAAATGACGCATAAAAATAACGCGAAGGTTAATAAAAATAAAAATACATTTAAATTCTCGTTGATAATGACAACCGTGCGGTTCCAAATTGTTACTAATTACAAAATAATTACGTTTTCAATGATTTACTAGAATACAAATTTTACGAATCAGGGAGATCTTTTCTATTAAATGTTTTCATGAAAAATATTATAAAAAATTATGCATAAAAATAAACAATAATTCTCAGCGTTTCACTTTGTCTTGCGTTTCCTAGGGTTCGATGACAATTTTTTTCCGGTAAATAATAAAATAATGAAAAACATTTCCATTGAAACGACAGACATTTTTTAAATTCATAATATTAAAAGCCCGATGTTCCTCATGGAACGAATTTGAAGAATCTTTCTCGAACTCATTCTCAAACCTTAAATATTTTACTATTTCTGATTCTGAGGTCACGATAAAACACAAGCGCGAGAAAGACCGGAGACAGGAGAGAAGACCACCGGGGGTGCTCGCAGCCTTCCGGTTTCGCGCACAACGGATGTTGGTTACAAAAAGAATAAAAAAAAAGAATCTGAGCGACGAGAGTATAAGAGCCGAGGGCAAGAGGGGGGAGGGGGAGGAGGAGGAGGATAGGAGAAGAATCATTAACCCCGTGGGTCGTTAGTGTGTGTTTTTCTCGGGTAGAATGGTCGACTGTGGGTCGTCCCAACGTCCGCGTGACAAACAGGAGAACGAGAGAAAAGCGTGAAGAGAGTAGTGTCGAGCTGAGGGGTTTAGGACAGAGGCGAAGGGAGAGCGGACTCTCAGACAGAAAGTTGAAAAGCGACGACGACAGGTTGTTGAGAAAGGCTTGTGTGTGAGAAAGATGGATGTTACGAGTGGGTCTTGGAAGGCATTGAAAAAGAGTGGGCGAGGCATGTACGTGCCAGGTAACACACAGCTTTACCGGAAGTAAAAGCTATCCAGGTCTCCTTCAACTCTTCCCTTAAGATCACGCGTCCAGACGATACGACAAAGATTATAAAAACTATATATTCACGTCAACATTTTTTCAATTCGTTTTTCTAATGGAAAAAATGAATAATAATAATAAAATAACAAACATACAATAATAAACAGTGTAGAGACTTTTATATTTGTTGAAAATTGAACGATGATGGATTAAAATAAAAAGAATTGATAAATGTTTATTTGATTCTCATTTAATTTAATACTCTGTTGAAATAATAATGGCATTTGTATTTTTAACTTTGTTTGACAGTTGTATGTAAAGAAGAAAAGTGTGAAAGGACTTTTCTCGTTGATGTTCAAAAGATATATATATATATATTTCCTTACATTGGGAAAATTAGCCAAGGACAAAAACTGCTTGAGCCGCGAAAGTGACTGATGGCGTTTCAGCATAGGATTTACCCCTGAGCCTTGCAGAATTTGAGCAAGAAAGAAAGAAAAAAAAAGACGGATAGAACGTGTCAAGCGTAAAGTAGGCTGCGCTCCCGGTGGACCACGTAAGAGGCAGTAAGACGAGAATGAAAGAACAAAAAAGAGGAAAAAGTGGTCTCCAAAGGAGAAGAAGGAAAGTCAAAGCGAAAGACGTGGAAGAACAGATAGAGGTTCTCTGTTGAAGCCTCTTGACAAGGGTGCCTATATAGCCCCGAAATAAACCAACAACCCTCTTCAGTTCCAATAAGATTCACCATGAATTATGTAACGAGTGAACATTTTCCCCTTTGCCTTACTTCTGGATTGTCACTGGATCAGAGATCCACGAAAAGAAAAAAAAATATTTTTATTAAATCATTTCGATTTATTCTTTATTATTTGACGTATATATACGTATAAATTGATCAAAACAATCAAATTATTTTTTTACATGTTTCATTTTTCCCTGGCATTTCGTTTGTCTTACTTTAAATTTATAATCTAATTCAAAACTATCAGTTTTCCTGATAATCCTCGTTAAAATCGATGACACCCTCTTTGGGAAAAGGAGAAAACGATTTTCTCAATCAGATTATTTCATTGGCGTAATTCTACTTTCCGAAATGCCATTATTGTACCGTCATAATCGAGAAAAAAACAATTCTTGGTGCCATACGACCTTCATACACTTCGATATACACCTGTGTATATATAATTATCTTATATACCTATCAGAGATTGGTACGTTGAAATCTGTATCCCCATACGTTTCTATGTATATATATATAGATATATATGATGCTCATTCGATCGAGCGAATGTTCCACCTCGGAAAATGAGAAAACGATTTTGCGAAACGAGATTTAAAGGAGAATGAAATTCTCCTCGTTCTCGTTTTGTTTCTCGTTTGGTTCTCCTCATAAGAAATATATTTGATAAAAAACAAAAAGACTTCTCGAATCAAAAGACTAGAAAAAACTGATAAGGTGATGTAAAAAAAGTTACGATCATTGATGATGATCTTTGGCAAGTTTTTATTAATGATTTTTCAACATCAAGCATTTGTCGATTGTCTTTTTGTTTTCTTCATTTTTTTGTTATAATATTTATTAAGAAAAACCCAAATCTTCACAAAGTGATTCTTTTTAAACTTGGATTTACCTTGTAGGTTAATTTAATCATTTTAGTTGTCATATCTTATGAAAGAAAAAAGAAAAAATGTCTTATATGGAATTTGGAGATTTGGGAAATAACTGATTTTCCCACATTTAATACACAGAGCTCATACTTCATATCACTGTATCTCTGAGGTGAGTCTTTCTGAAAAATTTTGCAAGTTGTTTTATTGTCGTGCCCTGGATGTATCCTCAAAATATCGAGAGACTACCACCTCAATCAAATGATATAAAAAGACACACTGTCTACAAATCTGAACTACAGAAATAAAAGTTGAGAAACAGAGGTTTGAAGTAATTTTTTTTTTATTAAACGAAGGATATTTTCCCCAAAAAAATCTACAAACGCGACGAAATGGCATGTTTTTTTAATTTTCTTCATTTTTGTTTTTCATTTCACGCCAGACGAGATCTCGTTTTCATTTCTTCTTGTTCTGTCGTCAAAGGATTCTCACTCGTCACGTTGCACCTTGAGTACTTTATGCGCGCCAGAATTATCCACGATCTGATGGCTCCTTGTAAAAAGCGCCGAAAAAAAAAAAAACAAGCCTCAAAGGAAAAAGGACATGCGGGGAGCATTTCGTTTCGTCGACTATATGATTTTTTTTCCATCTATAATTAATGCATATATATGAATCGGTGACAAAGCTGAAAGAAGAGCTATGAAAATGGCTCCATTTTTTTGGTCAGATTATTTTCAGACAAGTTTCACATTCGAGCTGTGAAAAAAAAAAGGAAAAACAAATATTGGACAAAGCTGTGTGATAGTATTCAGCGAAACGGAATTTGTTAACTTTTCAGGAGGAATGCTTGCTTGCGACATAATTTCATTTCGTATAATATAAAAGGTGAAGGAAATTTCAATTGAGATTAATGGGTTCGATTAATGTCATGAGGCAACGGTTTATACGTTTTTTTTTCACTAGTAAGAAGTAACTAGGGTTTTTTTCTCTATGATCAGAAACTTTGAAACAATACAAAAGTTTTTTTTACGATCTTACAACTCTTGAAATCTATGTGCTAGAACGTTTCAATAAGTCTTGGAATAATTCTCAAGGCACGTACTTTCAACAGAGAATAATATGGAATCTAACGTCCAATCCATCGTCAATTTATTTAATTATTGTATTTATAACTTTATACAACTGTTGTAAAAATTTAACATCCATTTAATGAACAAGTTGATTAAGAAATTAATAATAATTTATCTTCAAAGGACGGAACTTCATTTGTGTTTGAAAATTATTGGATACGTTCCCACACATCGGGTTCATACCCGATAAGTTTTTAAAAGTGTCTCAAAACACACTTTTTCTAAACTTTTACCTAAGTCTTTTCAAAAATTTAACTCGGTGGAACATTTTACCGAGTGAATTCATGATTCACGCAAAAAAAAAAGTTTATCCAATACACTTAACTACACGTTCCATTTGAAATTAAACTTGGGTAGTGTAATTAAAGTTTTTGGGATTGATTGATGATGAAAAATGATAGAAAGAATCTCGAATTTAATCAAGACAATTTGTTACAACGGGAGTTTCGAGAAAAACATCGGAAAAAAATGTGTTTTTTATTTTTTTCAACTCTTTACTCGTTCCAAATGAAATTCCTTCCTGGATATGAATTTTTAAATATTCAGGAAAAGTTACTAGTGGTCTACTTGAGAGTGTGTGTGAAGTTTTCTCGTCACAGAAGCTCGAGTTGGACGGAAAGTCTTCACGTGGCTATTCTGCGATTACAAATCGATGGATCCATGTCTATATATATGTGAAGATGTGTGTGGGTGTGTGTGTAAACGTAAACGGGAAGGATGGCTTGAAGAGTTGCCGCTTGGATAGCCAGTCAGGTGAATCGAAGGGAAAGACGAGTATAGAGCGAAACGCGACTGCGTTCGATTCCGGATAGCCAATACGTGCTTCGAGTACGAAACTGTGGATGAAAAATGTTCTCGAAGAGACCCGAAGAGTTTTCGTCTCTCCTTTCTTTTTTTCTTTTGCCTCCTGCTGCGTTTTCTTTCTTTTATTTTTCATTTCAACTTTCTATCTCACTCTCTCTTTCTCTCCCTCTTTATTCGTACGCTTCTTCTCATTCTTTTCAGCCTGTACGGTCGACACATTCCGCAGCGTCACCCTTTCGCGCGAACCAGCATCTCTCTAAATGGACTAAAGCGTAAAAAAGCTGAAGAGCAAGAGAAAGACAGAGAGATGGAAAATTCCATCGCTGTCATTGATTTTCCTATCATGCACGGAACGCAGTTTGTTTTTTTTTTTTTTTTCTTTTAAAAGGTTTCTCTGCGCGGTTAATTAAAAAAAATTCTCCACGACGATAACACAAGAAAATGACGAGCGGGGACTACATCGAAACAAATTACGACAGTAACTTTTTTCCTATGAATCAACTTTCATCATCATGATGTAAAATCATGTAAAATGTAATGATTTGCTCTTGGGAAAAAAAAAAAGTTGTATAACGTACACGAATGAATGTTCACAAACTTTATCGACCAATAAGCAATGTTTTTGCTTGTTCGAAGTACTTCAGTCGCAAAATGTTCATCGAACTAAGATTACGTTTTGTCGTGACTCGAAGAACTACGAGATTCTCGATATGTGCAGAACAAAAACGAGAGAGGAAGTTAAATAAAATATAGATATATAGTGCATTAGAATGTGCGTCGTTCTTCAGTCAAGTTGAAATTGCGTTTCAATAGCTTCTTCCTTTACCTTTCCTCTCTCACGGGATAACGAATGGTTGAAAAGCGACAGAAGTAGTGAAGTGAGTTGCAGACGAAACGGACAAACAATAGCGGAAATCGACGAGCTCTTCTCTCCTCACTCAAGACCCTTTTCGAAATGATAAAACTTTTTTAAAATACTCTTGAATCTCTGCACAGTTTTTATCTTTCTCGATCCGTAATATATTTCCTTCTTTCATCGATTTTTAATATTAAAGCCAAAGCTTTCAATTATGATTATTTGCTCAATTTCTCCGTGACTTTCTTGTATTATTATTTTTTTTTTCATTTTTGTAAGATTATGAAGCGGAACAGAGTTCTAATAAAAATATGTTATGAAACAAGTCATTTGGAGTTTCGTCTTTTTTTTTTTTTACGAATACTTTGAGTATTCAAATGTTCGGTAAGGTCGTGTAAAAAGATTATGAAAATTCAATCGATTTTATTGGAGAAAGTTTTAGCGAGTTAATTGAACATTTCATCGAGCAAAGTTTTGGAATTGTGTTTGGAAAATTTGAAGCAGTCTATAGTAATTAATCAATAACGTTTCGATGTGTATTCCGATAGTTAAGATATTTCATCGGGTGAGAGTTCAATTCGAAGGGAAACGTGGTTGCGTGTGTTCATAAATGGGAGTATATTAAAATAATTGGTATAAATCTCGTTATACGGAACATCAGAATAACGCTTGTTCGACGTGTATCTTCTTACGTGCATGAAAGGAGAGTATATATATGGAGAAAGCAAAATGCGTTGGATGTACGAGTGACTCGCGAATTCATCTCACCTCCCGCCGCTCCCGTCTCTGCATCCCAGGCAGTTGCAAACTTTGTAATTATGAAAGTTTTGCGGACGCGGATTCTTGGTGCTAGGAAACTCGAAGCTTGAATGAAGAGTAAAGGAGGAAAAAATGAAAAAAAAAAAAAAAAAATGAAAAACGTACGTATATTGTGGGTGTAATAACGCTGACGCTAAACGAGACGAAAGATGAGAGACGATGGAACCAAGTGGTTGTGATACAGAAAGAAATATAATTCAGGAAATGTTGAAATTTCGCCTAGAAGTTGGATGTTTTTATGAAAAAAAAAGTCATAATTAGAAATTTAAGAACCGGCAGCGATGGTTGTGCGGTTGAGGAATCTTTGGTTAAGTCAATACTTGGTTGGGTGACCGTTTAGCCACGCACTGGCTGACTTATCAATTGCTGAGCGGGAAGAAGTTTTTCTGAGTTTCTGATGGTGCTAACCATCTGAAAGTCAGTTAAAATATAGCCGCCGATACCAGCCAGGCTTTTTCACAGTGTCCCTTGGCCCTCGTGCAAATGCGATACAGTATTGCATTAGGAAAGAATGGCTGTGGGCAACACTCTGGGGGACACTCACAGGAATAGGAAGAGGATCAGTGAAGTGGGGTTTGAGTGATGGGATGGGGTCGTAAAAACTCTCAAGGGTATACGTAGGAACAATGAAAAATAAAAAATAATATTAATAACGAACTAGAATAGTCATGGATCCTAGAAATGATTTCTGAAGACGTGAAAAATATGGTGAAGTTCGAAAGAATTATTTGTGCTCTTCCTTTATTTCTATTTGAGACACACATGAAACGTACGTATCCTCACAGTTAAATAACTCAAAAGTCAAATTGAAGAAAGGGCGCGAATTACGAGTTCGTAGAGTTGGGAATTACGCCATTTTATTGTCAAACGCTTCGCTGCATGGAAGTCACTCTTATTCGTTGCTTCTGCTCCCCTTGACGGTGCACTTTATTCCTTCTGCCAACATGATGTTATACCTCTCTCTCTCTCTTTTCTTCACTTCCCCATACTTCAACGAGATCCTCTCCTCGCCCTTTTGCCCGTCTCGAGTAATAAAGACGTTTGTCATGCAAAGCTTCGTAGAGCTCGCCTCGTTTTCTTCGACCCAGTGAGCTCAACGATATTACACATGGATATACGTTCCTTCCTCCTTGCATGACGACCCTGAAGACGACGATGCGTGCTTTCATTCAACCTGCTTGAGAAAAGCTCATGGGATTTTTCGATGGGTGAAAACTATGAATGTTAAATTCGTTTTTTGATCTCTCGTCGTATGACCGTAAAAGCAAGTTCAAACTTTATACTTGATTGTGAAATAGTCAAATAGTTATTATTATTATTATTATTATAAATTTAATTTATAAATGAAAAAATCTTCTCGATATCTTTAAATAAAAATAATTGAACAATGGTAATGGATTCAATAATAAGAAAGTTAAATGTAAGGAAAAAGAGAAATGGAATTGAATTGTTTGAGACGAAAAGTGCAGGTGAGTAAGGAGTGTATCGAGAATGCTGAGAAAAAGTTTGCAAGAGATGACATTGTCTTGCAACTAGAAGAGACGTAAGAGAATAGACTCTGTTTGCAATCCTCTTGGTTCTAAGACTATAAGACAACGTACTTTCTCACGGATCGCTGGATGGAGATGACGAGCCGTTCCGCAGTCTCCTGATGTAACAATCAACAGGGAATAATGATTGGAAGCTCGGTTTGTTAAAGAATATGGCGGATGCGCTTTTCTTTCTGCATGAATGGCTCTACAGCACGTAACCACGTTCTTGGAGAAATAGAGATGTACTTTGAATATTCAGAGACATGTATGAATTGAAACCCCTCTTGGTGTTCACTTCTCGATCGATTACACTCTCGAGACTTTCGACACTCACTCGAACAATTTTTCTGTTCCTTTGTCTCACTCTCTTCTTTCTTCTTTCTATCTTTGTCTTACTTATTAGTTATTTGAATAAGCGGAAAAGAGATGAAAAAATGCTCCATGGATATAGAAAATACTGCATCGGATTAAGTGCATCGACCTCATGCTCCCGATGCAAAACTCACTCTCTTTTCATTCTTCTTCTACGTTATTCTCTTTCTTTTCCTCTTACACACTTTTTCTACGACAAGAAAAGCATTTTATCATGAAGCACAAACTCCGCCCACCATCTTCAATCTATTCATATACGTGTTGCAGGTACGTGTACATTATTATGTACTCAGTATAAGAGGATGCGGCAACCGGCGACAACCACGACAAGAAAGAAGCGAGTTGTGATGGAGGCTGGTTCATTGGACGAGCTAACTTCTCTTTCACCCCATCAGAGTCGATGAACCAAGCACCTACATCGATTATTTTTACTCCTCTTTCTCTCTAATATATACATATAGCATTACTATGAAAAATAAACCATATTTAGTGATATTTTAGTAAAGAATAATGCTAAAAACACGACATTGTTTAATAAACCCAACACACTTATTATTTTATTGAGTTATTTTGATTTTTAATATTTATTTCTAGTTTTATTAAAAATTAATAATTAATTATTCAATTACAATCACAATACGAAATTCTCTTGTGAGTTTACAATGAATATTTTAATGATTTTTAAATATTAATTGTTTTTATTTTACTGTCTTCATACAAATTTTAATTTTCTCCATCGATTACAGAGGATTGCGAAACAAAAAATGAATATGGGGTAGCCCAGGGAGTGTTTAGGAGATAGGAACGTTAGGACTATATAAACAGGCGATGGGAGATCGTCAGGGATCGAACATCCTCGAAACTGATCGATCGATCAACGTTAAACACCCATCATACGGTCACTGGTCCGGAAATTTATGTACAACAGCGATATAATCATCCCTCACCCTATTCCCTCTGCCATAGTCATAGAGTCTGGCTTACCATCCACCAGGATATTAATTTCCTCTTGAGCATCGCAGTAAGATTGGTCCGTACGGAGAACGTTAATTGAAAAGAATTGTCGTATGTTGAATGGTAGGTGAGATTAAAATTCAATATTGTGTATTGAGCGTTAACCGAAATAATCAACAGTTGGTAACAATAATTAAATTTTTACTTAACTTTTCAACGAGATAGATTTTTGAGAACTTAATTTTCGATATAATTTCAAATTCGTCGACCAGTTGAATCCTTTTCATCGAAGTGAGATTATTTTTTTGGTGTTGTTGGTGTTCAATGGCTTGAAAATTTTTATAATAATATGAAAAGTTGTTGTGTTGTTTATATCAATAAATGATTATTGAAAGATTTTCGTTGTGACAAAATGTACAAACGACGTTTTGTTTTTAACAAGTGGATCAATCGTGACACTTGGTTGAAATTTAATCATCCATTAACGTTCCTCTCGTATCTACATTCTCAATTGACTTTCATCGAATATTTAACGGCTTACACAATTTTTTGTTTCTCGTATCCATAAATATTGGAATACCTCCGTGGATATGGAGAATGATATATGCACGAATATTCGTATTTGACATTCAGCATACACAGAAATACAACTTGAAAATACACGTTGAAAAGATCGGTGAAAAAAAAAATATGCAGATTTATTCGATACTTCAATTATCCCTTCGTTTTAGGGTTAGTTGAGCGGTGAAATCGTGCATTCGACAGGGAGGAGCTATGTGTACAACACGAAATACACTCACGTTAATGTGCGTACGTAAATGTAAATAAATTGTTTAACCTTTCGTGAAATTTCACCAAAATTAAACGTTTACATGAAACAAAATGCACGTGGAAATTGGCGAACATAATGAAAAGTTAATGTTTGAATGAATTTCCAATTTTCATTAATTTCCGTTGCTATTATAATTAAAAACGAGGACGAAATCGTTGGAAAATGTTTGTGTTCCTTCCCAGTTTCAGCATCATCACGATTAGATCAATTCATTCTTCTTCCATTCATAAAAGCTCGTAAATAACGAAAGAAAAAGTTTTTGTTTTTTCAATTTTCGCTAAAGTGGCCGCAGTCTTTGGAAATAGCATTTTAATACATCAAAATCGGTTCAAAAATACAGGTTTATTCTTTGAAAAATCCCAGTGAAAATGTGTCATAATAGAAATTTGCATTTATCAGTTGATGGTTTTGCAAAACTATCGTTTTTAATATTTTTCCACATTAATAAGACATGCTGTACTATAAACTCATTTGACTAGTATGCAGTACAGTAGTTACCTTAACACGTAAAAAAAAATTTTCAAAAATCGTCAATTAAAAAGTAAAAATACAGTCCAAGTCCACGAGCCATATGAAAAAAGATAGAGAATTGAAAAAAAGGTTCGTTAAAAGTGAGTTACGCCGTAAGTAAAAACCTACGATTTGTCTCCGTCCTTCCTCGTGTCACGGTGTATCATAAAGCTCGAGTGTTGTCGTTAACGAGAATTCGTTATGTTCACATATGTTCAGGTCGTGTATAAAAACTAATCAATTTGAAACACTACACGTACGACTTAACTAACGTTACTCAAATAATAATCCATTGGATCTCGATCGAGGGTCTGCTTCGGGGCCTCAGACCAATTAACGCGTAGAGATGGAATTTCGTAAAGATCATTGCATGTCATAGCAAATGTGATTCAACTAAGTTTCACCCGCTTTACAGACTTTCGTTTGTATTTTTTTAGATAAATAATTGATTAATAAAATACTGAATATTAACAAAATTAATGTCTTTATTTCATAGACCAGGTTTTAACTACCGCGTAATTCCTCGATCGAACTAAGAAAAATAAATTAAAAATAGTGTCTAAATGATTCCTTCTAATGATACATATAAATGGCTCCATGAAATTGAATTAAATGTTTAAATTTGTATTGAACATTTCAGCGAGTCTAGCAATTAAATAGTGCCCCTTGAAATGAATGAAAAATGTTGAAATATGGATAAAACGAATTGGTAACTCATGTGAATTAAAGAAGCTTTCGTAGTCGTATAATAGTATGTAGCAGATAGCTATATAGATACAGATGTTATAACACTGACACATACTATAATTCATCATAATATAATGGAATAGGCAGGTGTCGCGAGTACGCAGCTTGCAAAGCTCATTGCAGCGTTCCAACGGTTTGAGGAGGGTCTCTGCACGCAAGCTACGATATTCGTGTACCCCCCATAATACTATGGGATCTCTCACACCCCATACAGTTGGGTGGGCTTTGTTTCGACAGCACGTGATCCGCTTTCGAGCATTATATATAATAATGACACATCCACACATCTACTTGCTCTATGAAACGTGGGAACGAGCACACTCATTCACACGGATGTTAAACTTTGGCAACTTCGAGAGGTATTAACATTGGAACTATGAAATTTTATAGTAAAAGCGAATAGAGTGTATTATAAAATATATTTCTAAACAATAATCCACAAAGTCTTGAAGAACGAGGACGCACAGTCATAAGACACTCTGTACGAAAACCCAAGCTGCACGCCCAGCTAAACTTCCGCAAATTCAAAGTCCCCACTCCCCGCATATATAGAGTTTAAAGCAGTTATACAGGAAGTAGGGATAGATGAGGTATACAACATGTATAAAATACACGACTATAGCTATTTCACAAAAGTTCTGAACTAAAGGGCGTGCCGACATGACGTCACATCTGGCAGGATGAATTTTAGTTGTTATACTTATTCACCTGGTACATAGCACAGAGTTCCAAAGTTCGTGACTCTCGAGTGGAACACTGGATATGTATCATACGTATGTACATATAATCCATATGAACTCTCTAGCGTTATTTACATTGAACTCGTGACAGCGTCCATGTATTTACGGAGACACATTTTCGCATCGAATTGATGTTTCGAAAATTTTGCCTCAGTTCATAAGTTGATGAAGATTGAAGCTAGATGTTGACTTATGATGAACCTAATAGTTGTTGACAATGTTTTAAAACGTTGATAAAATTCTTGATAAAGTTTGTTTAGAGGTTGTTATGACTGTGTTTTCTTTTTTTTTTTTCGTTATTCAGTGTTCGTTGGAAATAGACGAGGGAAAAGGATTACGTGGTGAATTTAGATCTTTTCATATTGTTCTTATTTTCCTCCTATAGGATTACCTCGGGGATAAGGCCTCTTTCGATAAGGTTATGTCGCTTATAATTTTTGGCTTTTTTGCAGGTAGTTCTATTGTTTCCTGAGGAAAGCACGCGGCAGTATAATTGTATTATGATTCGCTGATGTCATTGTAAGTAATGATTAATTTATATTTTCCTCCCAATCAAGAGTATTCTTGTTTCTGGTTTCTAGAAGAGCACAAAGGAATATCAGGAAGAAAGAGAGCAAAGGAGGAAAAAAAGTTGGAAAAAAATCTTTCGTCGTTTACACGAGCGAAGCTATAATGTGCCTCATTGCCTACTCCGTCTGTTGTCTCGCTGCTAGTCCCTTCCGAAGAAAAAGCCATGAACACATATCCGGTGCTCGCCCGGAGCTCTCTAGAAAATAATGAGCCCGTTGTCGTGGCTGTAACCGGGTTCACATTCACTGTTTTCCTTTCTCCCTCCCCTCCCTCTCATTTTACCTCTCGTTCACTCTTCATCATCTTGAAATTTCTTCCTAGTTCACAACCTACTGTTCTCTGTTCTTCTTTTTTTTTTACATAATGCAAAAGTCCTGCAGCGACAATCGTTCATGAAGTTTTCCGTTGGCTGTCCCATTTTTGATCAGGTCAAAAAAAGAGTTTTTTTTCTCTCCTTTTTATTATTAACGTAAACGTTTGTTATGCTTGAAAAAAAAAAATTATTTACCATCGTTCTATCGCTCTCTTGATATAAGTTCTCACATAATTGAAATAAATGTTGGATCGAAAATTCAATTAAATCCAATTTACGTTTATACTTCATTAGCATTCATTCCCGGTGATTCATACCCAAATTTTTTCTATCCCACTTTCGTCTCTTCGCTGCTTTACTCCTTCACCAAAAAGTCAAGAAAGGCCAACTATGCGGATGTCTAAAGACTAACTGTTATTTATCGCACTCTGTTTCGCGTTTCTATTTACTTGTTTTTTTGTTGCCTTGGTCTTTCTTTTACTCACTGGGAAGAAACGGAACGAGGACAAGAGACGAGCTTTGTACCGCATAGGGGTCCATGAACTTTCACCATTAGCTAAATTACTTCATGTCCTCTTGGAGGAATGAGACCAACCAGTGGCGGGGGCGGGCATGACGCTGGTGGGAAAATTGCCTTGCGGAAAAACGTCCTCTACTACAACAAAGAAAGCTCGACGGACTTTTGTCACGTAATTGAAGTTCAACTTTGGAATAAAAATCGGCAATATATATATATACTTTCTCTTGTCAAAAAAGACAACCAAAAACAAGGACATATACACCAAAGTGAAATTTGAGTGACTTTACGAAGTAACAAATTGAATAATCCTCACACAGTTTGTATCGCCAAACTCCATCAACTCAAAAGTAAATAAAACTGCAAACAAAACTATCGTCATTACGGAAAAATGAGAAAGGGAGAGTGAATAAAATAATTCTCCTGTTATTATGAATGTGAAAAGTGCTAAGCAGAAAAATGCTGAGCTAATATCACAAAAAAACCAAACCAGTGCACTCGGCATACAAATCGTACTAACCCCGGACGAGATATAAGCAGGGGAAGAAAAAAGACAATGGAATTGAATAGGACAATGAAACGGAATATTTCAGAGGGATAACTAAAGCTTGTCGGAGTTTTAGATAAAATATAAAGAGAGAAATGCTTGATAGTGACGAATAAAATAAAAGGGTATTGTCTCAAAGAGAAAAAAACACAGAAGGAAAATGCTGGTGAGAAGAATTGACGCTGAAGATTTTTGCAGAGACTTTGATGCAACCAATGATGCCGTTATACAGACATTTTATAAATATATATACATATATATATATTTATAGAATATGTATGTTTTATATATGTATATATTAGGTTTTATACGGATGAAGAAATATTCTGGATGATCGAATCACCACGAATGCTCACTGGAAAGATCGAAAAAAAAGTTGGTGACTACAAGCAGAGTGACAGTCAGGGAAATTGGAAAATTGAGCTCGAACTCTCATGGAAGATCCGTCACGGGGTGAGCCGGTGAGTTGCTAGGTCGGCAGCAGCTTTCTGCTATCACCATCATCCTGCTATGAACTCTTCTACTCCTCTCTTTCTATCACACTCCTCCTTCCCTCCTACTTTCATTTTTCTACTCGATCTCCGATTCATTCACCGTGCTTCAACTCACCGCTCCGATATTCCCAATCTCGTACTGAACGACTTTCACCTCGTTGGTTGTACCGTGAAATTTAATTCGTCAATTGCCCAAGACCGACGATTAACTCTGACTGGCTCCAACATTGCATTACATTATACCCTGAGGTTTATTATATCAAAATTTAAAAATATATTTGTTATTACACTTAACATTTATTTAACAGTGATTATTTTATTGATTTATTTATAGCAAATTTCGATTTTAATGCGAGATTCTATCAGTTGCGCGGAAAATAAAGAATCACCTATTTATATCAGGATTTCTTATCAAGTCTCCAAGTAATAGATAGTTTTAAACACTTTCATTCTAAAAACAACTTGAGCACGATTGGATGGAAGATTGGATTGGTTTTGTTTCTCACGTCGAATTTATTCGAACTCTCCAAGAGATTAGTCAAAAAATTAATTTCATAGGTTGAAAAAAAAAATTTCAATGAGGGTGAGATAGGTGTTACGTCAACGAAACACGACAATTAAAATCAACGTGGATGTGAGAGAATGTTGGTAGGATGCTTTGTTCGTCGAAGCTTATTATGAAGTATTTTCACGTTGAATTTTTCTTGAGGCTTCTTTGCTAATTATCGACAAACGTGAGAGAAAGGAGAAAGGCAGTAGGTGGAATAAGAAGGAAGATGAAGCGAGAAGTAGCGTGAGAAAGAGAGGGAGAGAGTGCCAGACGGAAATGCGAAAGGAATGTGAAGCCAGCGTTGACAGAGCTTAAAAGGTCACTGAGCAAAAGGCCAACTAGCACACTCTTGGCTTTACAAAGTCTCGCGTGTCAACAGACCCTGAAGGGTCTTTTCTCTAGTTTGAGCACGTGGAACATAGTGAGTAAAGTGAAAAGCAGAAAAAACCGCTTCGCGTTTATGTAATCCTGGCAAACCTTATAAAGCGTTTAGGAACCAGATGACATTTTCTTCAAGACCATTTCAAAAACATCAAACTGAATAAAATAATCGTCATAAAGCTATGAGTTCAAAAAAATTTTGATCTTGTTTCATTGTAGTATTTAGTGACAGTGTACCGTGAAGGGAACGACTGATATCTTGCGAATTATGAATTAGATGGGTCAGCTTCTTTGGTACACCGTGTGAACATACCATCTGGTCGAATATTCCAATCCATTTGTTCACCAACTGAGCTTTATAGAGCTACGAAAGCGATGGTCCAGTTAAGGTCTCCATGCATACTACAAGCTTGTGGGAACTGGGTTAGGATTTGAATTTGAGCGAGACTTGGAACACGAGGCAATGGCTGATAGACCCTTCGAAGAAGGCTATCCAACCAATACGAATTCTAGACGAGAGAAGCTTGGATCCCTTCTCAGGCTTGAGTAGCTTCGAGCTATGTTGTCACAGTTCAGAATCGTTACTTGGTCGGACTGCCCAAGAGGCTATACTATAACTATAGTACAAAGCCTTTTGGACCATATAAATATATATGTGTGAGTGAGTCTGTGTATGTGTGTGTGTGTTTCTTCAGGGTAAAGTTCGCTTGTCGTAGAGGACGATTGCCTCAGGGCTATCATTTTTAACTTTCATCGTAGCACTCGTGGACGTTTTGGACCACCAAAGCCAAAGTGAACCTGTGACCTTCTGGGCTTCAATTCACTTGAGGTTGTTGACTATCGAAAAAAAAAAGATTATGTTTCGAGCATCGTGCGGCCAAAGACAATAATTTATCATTTGCGTAGATTTATAATAGTTTTGTATAAAAGTTAATATCGACGAAATACTTTTGATGATTTAGTAACGTTTTTAGTATATTGAAGATAAAAATGATCAAAATCTAGGGTATTGTTCAATGTTGCATTAAAAATATAGCATTGGAAGAGTAAAGAAAAGGGGCAAAGCACCAGCTGCGGCAGCAGCTATTCGTAATAGTTGTTCATTCGCAATAAGAACACACTCAAAAGCAAAAGCAAAACGCCAATCGAACGTTCAACCAGTCCGTAATTCTCTCAACCGAAACCCGCCCTCTCCGATAACCCGCTCCCTTACATTTTCTTCATTTCTTTTCCTTTTTGTCTTTCTTCGCCTTTTGTCCATTTCACTGGTTTTCTTTTCGAAAGAACGCTACAATGGCTCTGGAGGAGATTCGAGAGGTCCAATTCAATTATCGTCCAAAGGACACTGAGAACAGTCCAACGAACGATGGCTATAGAAACGGAAGTATCAGAAAGCGCCGTTTCCGCATCGTACCAAAGCGAAGATAGCACGAGAGTTGTCTCGTGTCTTGACGAAAAGACGCTATAAAGAAGATGAAAGAGTTCGGATGAGCGACGAGTAGGTTCGTGCCTCCAATTTTTAATGCTCGTTATTGATCATCTCGAAAAAACGTATACAGTGCGACAGAGAAACGGTACGAAAAATAACTAAAACCAGGAACTGTGAACAATGTTAAATAATATTCTACAAAATAGTTTATAAGTAGACCTTGAACATCTATTACCACCTGATTCAACTGCGTGTTAAACAGTTCTGATAGAATTGTCCTGTAACACAATATGGCAGATATTGTGACGACAGGCATTTTGACGATACGGATATTATGTCATCGGATTTATTGTCGTGACATCGATAGAGTGCACGCCTTTATCTTAAAATTCAATGAGAAATGCAGAATCGTGTGCTTATGTATTATCAAGCAAGTATAATGTAAAATAATGATGTACCTAGCATCTGTAAATTTGTATCGACGAACGAGTGGAGGTAACGATCAAAAGAATATAAAAAAAGCATTGCAACTCACTAAGTGCATATTGCGGAAGTGAGTGGTGGTCAGTATAGCGAAAATGGCTGCTCGCCAAAATTTTCAAGTGAAAAGAAAAGCTCGTGAATGGATAAGAGATAAAATAGTAACATATAAAATATGAAAGATAATTGAAAAGAGAAGAGCTTGAAAAAAGAGGAATGAAGGCCGGTCCTGATAACACTAGAACTGTTTCCTGATGTTGGACAGAAAAAAAATGATCCTTAGAAAGAAAATTCGAATCTTTATGAATATTGGTCTGTCTTAGGCAATAATGATTTACATTGACAGGCATCGTCGCTTTAAAAGGAGTTCTAATGACGGAATTATCAATTACAAATTCTATGATATCTCTCTTCATCATAATCCAGGATAACTTGACATCAATTCCCTACCCACGACATGAAATATATGAAAAAAGAGATCTTTGATGTCATTAGGAAAAGCTAATACCACATACAGACTAAGTACGAAGCTTAAACCATACTGATGGAAGGACTTGTCATTTTGCAATCGGATCGGAGTCATTATAAAGCCTCTGAGGAATTGGAGAATGGTATAATAGTCAACAACCCCGAATCACTATGTTGTTGCCACATCTTTAGAGGGTTAATGAACGGATTTGTAACTATGGTAACGTGAAAACCATATCATGTCAAACACAGGATTGTACCAGCTCATCGAGTCTCTGTGATGTCTCTGAAAGTGATCAAATATGGTTTCTATATGTCACTTGACTATTGACTATTTTCTTTGTGGCTTCGATATTTACTAAAAGGGATATAAATATTGAATGTCTGATATTGCGTTGTAATCAGTGCGTGTAAGTGGGAAAAAGAAATCAGTGGAGAAAATGAATTTATAAAACTTATGGAGAAATTATACTGTAATGGTAGTCTTAAGAGATTTGGAATGGTTCAAAAATACGTACAAGGCGGGTTCAGTGTGTGTGAATCAAAGATACAAGTGTCTGGTCGATGGGGCATGGTCAGAAGTAGGAAAAGTAAGATACGAAGGAGCTGTAAGGTAGTGCGATTTAACTCCACATAGAACAAGATGGAGAGAGTCACTGATTTTCTCGCCTGAAGATTTATCGTTTAGGGCCATAGACATTGGGGAAGGGGATGCTGTTAGGTAAGGTTAAGCTCGGAGGGTTCGTTGTTTGGCTTATAACGGAGAGAAGGAGAAAGGACTGGCATCGGTTTCTAGTGAAGGAAGAGGCTTGAACGAAAATTTCTACAATCTGGACCCCGTTGCCATCAATGAGGGCTTTCAACTATCCTACTAGACGGGTGAGGCAACGGAAAGAGATAGAGCTAGATAAAGACAGAGCAAGTGAATTTCCCAGTGGCTAAAAAAGATGGAAGCAATGTTCACTGTGGTCCAAAGTTAGCAGGATATAAATTACGACGATGGGGAATCAATGTTCCGTGTCTGCCATTCAAGAACAAAAAAGATCACTCAGCCATCGTCGCTTATTACACGCTTCGTCACTTTCACCCCTTCTCTCTGATACCCAAGCACAAATGTTTCACCGAAAATCTGTCAACAGCAAGAGACCAGTGTGACCATAAGAAAAAAAAACTCCAAATCGTCTATGGTACGTTAGCCTTTCATTTCTCAATTTCTGGTTAGTAGACTCAGACAGAAAATCCATTTTCACGGGTTATCACTAACATCTTATTTTTCAATCGATGAAGTTTCCTGCTGAGTAGGACTTCAGATTCAATATCTTCTGAATAATCTTTCACTTTTATTTAACATTCTCATACAATATGCGAATTAACAATTTTTACTGTTTTCGTCTAAAACATTCGAATCACTACTGGGAAAAATTGTCGTCAAATAGTTAACGACCGTTTCAACGTGACGATTTTTATTCCCTGGAATTCCCAAGCTTCATTATAGTTGGGATGTGTGCTCGGTGGCTTTCACATACGTATTATTTTATTGGGCATACCTGTATATGTATATATATATATAATGCACTAAAACCATATGGTTGTGTGCTCCGAGTTCTCATTCCTCTTATTCCACCTTTATTTTTTGTCCTCTTTCTCTTTCTCCCGAGCTGGTCATTCACTCGGTGTACATATGGGTGAAGCATTGGGAGGGTTGTCCACAGCCTTTGGACGTAGCACATACGGGCAGGGGAAGAGACGGTTGAACCTGCGGCAAATTGGCAATTTGGATCCCGGCACGTAGCGCGAACAGCATCGGGAGAGAAAGACAGAGAGAGAAAGCTCCTGCCGTTTCGTCCTGTGTGAAAGCGCCCTCGGGCTAGACTGTAGCCGTTTTGTGTGTACGTTGGAAAACGTCGATCCAACAGAACACTATGTTCTCTTGCTGTATGCGCCTTTCCCTACACAGTACCAGCATCGCAGCCAGTACGGTTCACTTCGGAACACCGGAAACTCTAATTCAACTATTAACGTTTCGATCCAATGGAAATTCCGCTCCACGGAGGGCCGATTGACAACGAGGGAACTCTCTCTCTCTTTCTCTTCCCTCAATCGCCGGGTGGCAGACCCCCTGGGATATGATTGAAAAAATATACAAAATACATTTTTATTAATTCGTCATACGGACATTATTTTCTACAGTTGTTCCCTTTCTTTATTTTCTCTTGAATATCTCTCTTATTTAATCTTCATTCTACCAAGTATCTTTTTTTTTCGGACAACATTTTCTGGGAATACTTATTCAATATTGAGTGAACGACATTCGATCCTCGAGGTGTGATCCTGCATGATGTTCATGTTAAATATTTCTTAGTGCCTCCGGGTGTAAACATGGACTTGAGTTTAATTGTTAAGTACTGAAATATGGAATTCTAATTGTTTAATGATGTGTATGTTTCCATAACACATCGTGAGGAATTCTGTTTACAAAGGACACGTAAAATAATTTGCATGGTTATAATACTAACAATCTAAAGTTAGAAACTCCTTATAATTTGCAATATGGGTTACTTAAAGTAAAATAAACATGTAGAGATACCTAGCGAGTGTTTATTGCGAAAACAGCCGTTGGCATAATGTTTCATACAGATGAAAAGCGGGGTATATAAGAGAAGAAGTGAATAATTCTGATGCATCGTCCTGCGTTACGTGGTTTGTCCTGAGGGCTTATCGGAACTACCGCAACTTCACCTCTGTTTGTATTCTCGTTTTTTAGTGGACTTTGTGGTTTATGTTTTACCCAAATCAACTCGTTATCCATGGAAACTCGGTTTTTACTAATGCACCCTCTGTCAGATTGCTTCATAGCAGCCTAGTTTTCTCTATCATTAGCCAAAAGCACGTTAATACAGTTGACTAAAGTTTACTTTCGTAAACTCTGATCCATCTAGAGGAGAAAAAAAAAGAAGATTTTTAGGGTAAACGCAACTGTTTACTTTCCCATTATAGAAAAATATCCAAAAAGAAAGATGAGATGCCGGCACGAGAGTGATGGAAAGCAGAGGGTGGTTGAAGCAAACATTTTGGTGAGGCTAACCTGAAATTTCTTGATAAATGTTCGAGGATACACAGCGAGGCAACGTTTTAACGAGCACCATTAATGTACAGAAATTCAATATAATTGAAACTAACATCTTAGGTTCAATGTTATTAAATGTTAAAAAAAAACAAAACAAAACAAAACAAAACAAAACAAAACAAAATGGAAATGTATTTAATAATTGTGTGCAGGATACAATCCCAACTAAAAAAAATCGGTGTGCGCACTATCAAATTTCGAGATTTTCATTGATGTCGTGTTATTCGTGCACTGATTGGCCGCTTTTTGATCACATGCACTGACTGATGTCAGGATAGCATATCATCTGACGAATGAACTGAAAAACTTATCTAAAGCGCATGCATAGCGTGCGCCTGAGCTAGTTTATTGTAAATTTATCATAATTTGTAATAAATACGACTTTTAAACATATTTCATGTAAGGTTTACATAAATAACAACTATATCCACTATGAATTTGATGTGAAATATACTTGAAAATCTATTGCCATTCAAAAGATATATGAACTCAGACATGATATTATCCTTTGGATAACTCGACAGGAATCTAGATGATTCTAGTAATTTTCAGCCCAGAAATTCGTCGTATACATTCAACGAGACTCACGATATTCAGAGCTGTTGCAATTCACGATCGAAATGGCTCATTTCTAAAGCAAACTCTTTCGGTGTGTCTATGTATGTGTGTATGTGTGAGAGTGAGTTGCACGATTCCCTGTGGAAGAGGAAAACCCGTCTGTGCTATTTTTTTGTACAGACTGAGGTCACAGTGAGTATAGTAGAATCCGTGGATAAGTTACAGAAGACACCATTGGCGTAGGGTCGAAAAGGACTTTCCCTGAGGGAGGTGTTACTTTCACCCCGTGGGAAACTCCAATTTGTTCCGGGCTCTAGGAGCCCACTCACACCATAGAAAATCTTGCTCTCGATTCTCGTGTGAATTCTTTCGTCTTTTATTCTCGTTTTGGTCTGCCTTGAAAATCCATTCTGGTTCAGAAGGATTCTCTTGGATTCACACTGAGATTGAACGTGAATTAACGTATACCCGAGGGAAAACTTTTAGCCCGACCAGCCTTAATTACCTACAAAGTTCAATAGCTTGATAAAAAAAACTTCAATTATAATACGTGAAATTGGCAAGAAATTGATAAATTCAACCGAGTTGGGAATAAATTAAAACCGTAATATGGAATAATCTGTGATTACAATCATATCCGATAACGAATGCTGTCAAAATTTTCACCATCATTCATGCGCAAAATTATTTAAGCAATCGACGGGACACGGAGAATCAAAGCGTCACAGTATTCGTAATAATCCATTAAATAAATCAAATAGTTCATGTACGCTATACTTTATTTGAATAAATATATATTCGAAAGCCTCATTGATTTATTGGTTAGTGTGTTGGCAGTTATACGGTAGAATATGGAAAGTTGGTGACAGTGGCAAGTGCAAAAGTGATAATGTGAGATCGGGGTGGAAAAAGGGGAAGAGGATCGGGCGTTATTCATCCTACTATTGCCACTTTATATGATGAGCGTCGTGAATTTATATCGAACGTCAGGTAGTTCCGAGCGATAGCTATAGAAAGAGCCCATAAATGATAAAGCCGTCGAATCTCAATATCGTGTCTAGTAAACATTAATATACATATCTATATAACTCGAGCCCAGTATATTTATATCATATGAAGCATGGTGAAATTTCGAATACACATAGGAATGCTTGAGTGCAATGACCCCACAAAACAACGACGCGACCGTTGGATAAAAAATGCATTTTCCATTCGATGCCATTTTGCCAGGTCAATTATTGGTTCTGGTGTTATCCAGTAAAAATTTTCGCAATGAAGAATGGTAAAGAATTTTAGCACGATGCATTTTCATTTCAATTATCCTGCGTTTGAACTGTTTTCACAAAAGTGTAATCGAACATTTTATCATCATTCTATATCCAAACGATCAGGAGCAACTTTATTGATTGTTTCATTCCATTCTCTCTCGAAATTTGAAATCCATAAATGGAAACGCAAATAAATTGTTTGAAAACGTCAGCGAAATGAAACACGTGTAAAGGGTTTGTGTGAAGCGCACGATGTTGAAGTATAAACGATGCCTAGCGCATCACGCCTGGGCGTTTATACGCCAATGCAATTAGGCGTAATTGAATACGGTTCGCAGGGTGTGCTGACGTGATGTGCTTGAGCCAATGAGCTCATCCCTGTACCGTGACTAGGAATACGACGAAGACTAGTTAGACGACGATGACGACGTCGACCGACGACGACGACGACGAGGTAGTCAAGGGCGTACTGGTACATTTATGGCGAACGTTACCTTTACTCAACGGGTGTTTGTGACTCAATCTGGCACAGGTGCATAGGGCAACACCAATGCAATGTTAGTGGAAGAAGGGGGATTGGCTTATCAACGGTTCCTAAAGCAGAGGCGAGAATCTCTCCATGTTCTTGTCTCATGTTTGACACGTCCTGGAAATTCTGCATCGGTGTTGTTCAATCCGGATCGAATTTGCTTCGGGATATGTCAAAGTGAATAGCGGACTGGATACATGAGCTAGATCCGAAATTGTAGCTCCTTTCTATAAATTGTATAAAGTTCCAATAGCTTTTGACGAAGAAAAAAGTGAAAACTGTATATGTGTCATGGAGATTCAATGGATTAACTTTTCATTGAAAAGTCGTTTGATCAGCGGTTTTAAATATTATTTCTTAGTGTTTGAGTTTTTGAAAACTTATTTATTGTAGCCAATAATTTACATATTGCTCGACTACGATATTTTATCTCATCCACAAACGAATGCATGAATAAAGAGGTGAAAAAAGGTGGCAAATGGGAAACGGAGGACGTCGTTTTTGGGTTCTTGAAAGCACGTCGAATGGAGTGAGAAAAAAAAACAACGAAGATAGATAGGCAGGGAGAAAAGGAAGAAATATGAGGAAGAGAGGATGAGGTGAAGAAAGTTTGAGGCAACGACAGTTCGCAGATAACGGCACATCGTATCCATCTCTTCGTGTGCGTTTCTACATTGCGGTACGATCGTGATAAGAAGTTTCACGTCCTGGAGAACAAGATGGTGCGAGAGGAGTGTGGGAGATGGAAGAGATGCTTCGAGACGTATATGGCTTGGTTTGGAAGAATGCGCTGCTACGGTTTGAGGAGAAAAACCGTTTTATTATATCCCGATGGATTCGGGCTATTTAGAAGGCGTTATATATGCGACATGGCCATACAAAGAACGAAGTAGGTGTAACATAACCAAGAAAAACTGCAAAACATCGGTTGAATATGGTGTGAGGTTATGTGTAAGTAATGGGATGGTCGTAACCGTTGTACACAAATAGATAGGGAAATAAAAGAGAGAAAGAAAGAAAAAAGAGAGAAAGAGAGCGATGAGGCAGAATGAGACAGAAAGAACATCGGGGTCGTTCTCACTCAACCGATCGGAGCGAACATCAATCTTGCCGAGAGGAAAACGTCCCAGGAACATTATCCGTAGCGATTAATGCTCGATCGGGCCAGCAGAGGGCTTCCATTCTAGACCACGTTTCCCCTTCATTTCCCCGATTCACCTTCCCCTCTTGCATATCTACGTCCCTTTCAAACATTCGCTCGTTCAAAGCGGCGGAAAGCGAGGTGAAGGGACGTGGCAAAGGGAACGGCATGCGAAAAGCCTCGCGGCAGAAAAGCCGCCTCTTCCATCGTACTTTTCCTTCCACTTCGTTCGGAGAGCAAAAGCTCTCTACGCTGCTGAATGACGCGAGCACAATTTCCTCTTTCAGTGTATACGTCTAAACATATATAGCAATATATATATGTGTATATTTTTCTTTGTATACATAGATAACTGTATGTGTCTAGTAAATGAGAAATTCCTTTGCTACGCGATCCAAAAACCGTCTGATACAACATCAAGATAAACGAATGTTCGACCCTCTTTTCCCAGCATCCGCTAAATCTTTTCTCCTTATCATGGCGAACCTTTGAGCTTTAAGCGTTGTTCTGTTCTCGAAGATTCGCTTTGTTCAAAATTCAAGAAACAACCGAAGCGAATACCAACGGAACTATGAAAATTTTCAAATTACAACGATTCAATGAACCTTTGATGCATTTACATCTGATGTTCGTAATTCGTACTGACATTTATCCTTCATGGCAAAATTTATGGTCGAGAATGAATCGTTTTATATTTTATTTTCCACTTTATGCATATAGAGGATAAATAGAAGAGGAATCTGAGAAATACTTCTGAAAAGCTTTCCTGGACGAGATTGCAAAGTTTTACACACTCATTGGCGCATTTCTGGTTATCCCAGAACCCAACTAGTCTAAGCTAACCGTAAAAAGTATAGAGAAAGGGTCACGTGATCCCTTTTCGACATCAATACGCAATGGACCGCGCTAACGTTATATACAAGTGTGTCTATAGATATTTTGACGTTTCTATCTATAGAAATATTGGATTTAGCAGTGGAGCACATGATGTACTTGAGGGCTCGTGAGTTATCGCCACTTATGGCAATACACATTTTTCGGACAACTGGTCAAAAGTGTTTCTGCAAACCAGCGTTCTGATAGTAACTACCAGCGAAGCAAAACGTTTCTCTGTCTTTGTTTGTGTGCTTGTGGATGACAGGGAGTTTGGGTAAAAGGGTGAAAATCGTTAAAACATACTTTCTAACCCCTCTAACAGTGACTTGTAAGTATTAAAAGGGCTTGAACTCCAAAATTTATCGCCACAAAGTGATTCAACTCGCGCCCTTATGTCCCAGCTGTTTCCGGATGTCTGGGAATAGTCGTTTGAACGTGTGAGCACAAGTGCTCATTGATCGAGAGGACTTACCGGGGTAAGGAGAAAACTCAAGAGGAAGGATGTGAAAACGTATGGAGGATACAAGTATGGTGACCTCCTCCTCCTCCTCGTGTAAGCTCGGAGCAAGATCTTGCAAAATTAATGAAAACGACCCTCTGACTCGTATTTATAGCCACGTTCCTATCGTTCTCAAACCTTTGCTACGTGTTTTTTATCCCCTCTTTCTCTCTCTCTCTCTCTCTCTCACTTTACTCTTTCTCTCTCACACTTTTTCAATTTCTATTACTTAATTTACTTTTTTTACACGTTCCCGATAAGCGACGTGAAGTGATTTTAACAATCTTAACGAATCGAGACTTTTACAAGAACGTTTTGCACGTTATTTCCAGCAGTTAGCAAAAAAAAGCAAGCCCGTAATTTGTTTCGTTGGAATTATACGATAACTGTGTGTTTTTTTAGTCTTTTTTTGTACCGAGTAATATTTTGTTATTTAAATCTTATTGTTTTTTTAACAGGATGTTTTTTTCTTAATGGTTCTGTCATCAGAACCATTATCACTTGCGCATCAGCAGTGATCCCTCGTCACAAGACTGTTTCGCTATACTTTCACCCCAAAATTTATGAAAGTTTATTCTCTTGAGAAGAAAAATTCTGTTAACGAGTTTCCGGGTTTAGTGCGTTCGATGAAATTTGTCATTGCCGGATGCTCCTTTGCCAATACAGTGACAAATGGTTTTTGGATATTAAAATAAATGGTAAAAGTTTAAATTGACGTTGACGATGACGGATTTAACCTGTGGACACGTCTGCCCATGTTTTTCATCGTTTTTCAGTTCGTAACACTTTGAATATAATCTATATTGAGTTGTGTCACAGAAAAAAAGAGCATTAAACGTTCCCCTTTTTTTATATTCACCGTTACAGTGTATCGAAATATTTAACTTTTGCAAAACGTCATGTAAACGATAAGAGGATTGAAGAGAAGTCTTTTAACTATATTAACAATCTAGCAAATGGTTTTTTTATTGATTGCGTTGGAAGCTCATGACAACAAATATGGAAAAACATATAGATTAAAGTATTGATCGGACAATCCTCATACGATAAAAAAATTGAGTTAGTCGTTAAAAAAGATGATTGCATCTAGCACTAGGAAATAAACACTGCTAAGGCATGTAACGAGTACTTTGAACCAGCGGACTGAAGGGATGAAATTGTCAAATGAGATTAATAAAAGAAACCTTTCCACGTAAACGAGTAAAGCTTTGACAAGCCAAGTTCGAAGAAGCCTTGGGCTCGGTGATGGGCCCCAAAAGGATTGTGCGGAATTGGAATTGTGGAGTGGAAAGAAATAGAGATGGAATGAGATGAAAAAAGAAATCCGGTGAGTAAAGCTCAGAGGTGATCGCGACTATATTTCATCTCAGATCTTTCCTCTTTGTTCCACACATTTATCTGCTCATATATTCTTTTTTTTCTCTTCCTCTTACTGTCTCTCGCCCCTTTACTCTGTCTACTTTGCCCTTAAAAATTTTGCGCTTGCAGCCGAGGATTCCCTGCACAAAGGGAATGATAAATGATTTTGCATTTGAATATAATATACCACGGAAACGGAAGGCAAAAAAAAATATATGAGAGATGAAAAGGCGATGAGAGGAAGAAAAGCAAAAGAGCGGAAGTGACTGAATCAAGTTATATATGTACAAGATGAAGAGAGATAAAGAAAAAGTGAAAAAAGAGAGACATTGAAGAGGGGTGAAGAATGAGGATGTACTAAAGTGTTTGCCAAACGTTTTTCTCCCCTTTTTAAATTTCATCACTGCACGCCTCTCGCTCTGCGAGTGAATTTTTCATAATAAGGGATCGATTTCCTGTTTTCCTTCGGTTAACCTTTTATCAAGTGCAGTCTTGCATTACCCTCCGACTTTCGATGTCGTGATCCATCCTATGATGTAATAAATGCAAGGATGAATATCCATCCGCATGGAAAATCATACAAATTGATTTAGCTGTACGATTAATTATGAATAACTTGATCAAACGAAGGGTTATTTCTTAATTAGTCTCCACAGTTCAATTTTCAAATCATCAAATGTCTCCTGAGCTTTTTTTCATTAAAAAAATGACTTTCAGTTTTTACCTCCACCACCGCGAATCATTTTGTTCAGAAATAAATGTGTCCGGGGTTAGCCTCCGGCTAGCAGACGACAGAGCTGTCAAATGTACTTGTCCCGAGACTCTGTCTAGTCTCTTGATTGAATAAGAAAAAAACATCGATACTCCGAATAAAAATCATTTTTCTGTAGTAAATAAATTATTCAATTTATCTTTTAAATCGTACATTTGTATTTTACTTTATTATTTGATAAAATGTTTCATTCTTTCATTCGTCAAGAGGTTCCTTGGTCCAGAGAAACCACGAAATCACACAAGTTCTTTCGAAATATTTGCCATACGAATTGTTCGCGTTTTCAATGGAGAAAGAATGATAGACGTGGCTTTTGTTCGACGTCGAGCTGCTGATATATCGACAGATGTTCTCCTCTCGTTTTTAAACGAACCAAGTGAAAAATCGTGCTCACGGCACGCAATCTTCTTTTCCCATACTCATCCACCCTGTGCATCCTTTTTCTATGCAGACCCAAATAGCTAAAATAAAACTATTGCTCCGTTTTCTACATCTATAAATGTATTGGAATAGGTACTTTATCGATTTTCTCACCACATCAGTTAAATAAAATATCGCTGCAGGAAGAGTAGTTTAAAAATCATTCGGTAGTCGACCAAGGCACCTCGCGGACTCCGAACATCTCCTTTATTCTTCTCTTTCAAGTGGTAAAACTTGGCACCCAGCCCTGGCAATAATTTCTTACAAGGTTCCCCACTTTCCCGCACTTTTTTCCATCTTCTTGCTTCTCTTTCTTCTTCTTATTTTCATCTTACTCTTTTTTCTACTGGACGACAATATATTCATTCATAAGTCCAGAAACAGAGAGTTCAATCTTGAGTGCATTCAATTCTCTCGACCCTTCAACTATCGAGTGAGACTTTTTCAAAATTTTACCTTGAAGTTATGGTGGATTTTAATATAAAAATCAACTACTTTGAGTGTCGATCAAATCTTATAATTTTCGTTCACAATCAAGCCATTTGATTAGTTTTTTTTTGTTTTAATCAGTTTAAGAGTTTAAACAAATACTGAATTTAAAGAGCAACAGATTTCTGAGAAACTTCGTTAAACTTCCTCATTCAGTTATTCCAATCTTAGAGCTTTTAATTGAACTTTTTTTTCGTAACAAAAACTTGTGTTATTGTATGAAAGAATAAAAAATCGCTAAGGTTCGTATATATCGACGAAATTCGAAATGTGACAACCGTTGAAATTGGTGGTCGTTAAAATTTTCACGATGAAAACTTTACCGAAGCGTGCTCTCTTTCTCGAGACTGGAGTTAGAGTTGGTCGAACGAAAAGCCTCGGAAAGGGAAAAAGACGGAATGATCGTGGGGGAAAAGAGTGGGAAAATGAATTCTGTGAGTACGCAAGATATTTCGCTGAGAGGGTTATAAAACGAATAACAATAACGGAAAACTTTTGTATAACATCATTCTCGACATTCCATGGACTCTTGTATATACTTATAGACATGCAAAAGAAACGATTACACCTGCTATACATTCTTTGTGTTTATATATTGGCCAACATTACCCATACCGCACCAATTTCGAATCTCATTGTGGATATGCACCATCTTTGAGATTTCTATACATACATCAACAGATATATATACATATTATTATTATTAGTTGAGGGAAAATTTATGACGTGATCTTCGATGACTTTTACGAGCATTCCCGTTTCGAAAGGGATGGGAAATAAGAGACTATGAATTTCCTCGTATTGAAGCATCCAGAGTCAGGAAATTTGAACATAATTTAATGCTTTCCGTCCAAATGTTCAAGGCTTTCTTCAGCATTTTTTCTCTTATCGAAAAAAAACTCTCACAAAGGGTGGACGAAATAAAAATAAGACACCTGGAAAAAATTGCCCGAGGCTTAAATAAATGTAGTTTCCATTATTATTTTTATGTTCATAATTTGTTTTTTCAAGGGAGTAGTTTCGCCACAATCACTTTCAAAATAAAACTCTTTGATTAATTTTCGAACCCATGAACCCATCACCATATGGTGAACTTATGAGGCAGCTCAAATAGGTTTGCTCTAAACGAAGGAAATCCTAGCCCACTTATTTTGACATAATAATTTATGCAGAGCGTTCGATTGTAATGGTGAATGAATTTTTTAATTTTTCTTCAAATTATTCAACGAAATCCATTCCCAACTACTTATATGCTTAAATTTATTTACCAGTTTTTCTTTTGGAAATGTTTTTCGAGTTTAATATTTTTCATCCTCATTACCCGGAGTCGGTGGATAAGATCGGAAGGTTGCTCAGCTTTTGAATGTGCAAAAAAAGCTGCTCTCGGAATAGCGAATTCTTTATACCGAAGAAAATTGGAGAACGGTAGAAAATTATTCCGTGCACTCTGCAGTGATATTTAAGGAATGAAAGGACGAGAATTTCTACTCTTTTGCTAGTAGTGATGTATAAGAAAAATTTGCATCTTTTCGTTCTTGTCAAATTTCGATCCAAGTAAGAAAGATTTTAAGTCTTGCCTGAAAAGTCACAAGTTTTGATGAAATGCTGGCCAATGCTGAACACAGATTCTATCTCAGTGGGGCCTAAATACTGAGGAAACGAAAGAGATCGCAAAATTTCCTGCAATAATATATATATCACGTATCTATATATTGCGTATGATACGAAGAAGGGAGAATGAAGAATAAAAAGAAAGAGCAGAATGGAGTAAAAAATACAAGAAAAAAGAAAAAAAGAACAGAAAGAAACCCTTGCGAGTTCCTTTACATTTTCTTCTTCTTCTTCTTCTTCGTCTTCTCTGCTTCCTCCCTCTTCCTGCTTGTCTATTCTCCATACAGCATTCAATGGTGAATATATATATGTGTTCATATAGTTGTACAATTTGAGCTATGCAGCCAATTCCATCCTCTCGCTCATCCCCCTCTTCTTGCTTCTTCGTAATCATAGTTTGGCCAACTTTATACCTTCCAGTTTCGCCCGTTGGTTCTCTCTTCGGGATATTATGAAATGCATATTGCTTCCTTCGTACTTTGTTCCAAAAAACCAAAATTCCTCTCTTAGTTCTACATACGTGTTTCGTCTCTTTTCTCTCTATTTACCATGACACTATATACGTAGAAAATATACGTATATATAAATATATATATACGTAGACGTACGATAAACATAATGGAGTAACTTTCCCATTGGAATGTATGTACAGATGGATATACATAAATATATTTTATCTGCAGTTATTGAAGAACGAGAGGGAACTGTGACTAAAAGACATTGCAATATACTCCTATTTTATTTTATTTTTTTCACTTTCTCTACTTTCTGTACCCAGTTTCTTATATTAGTCTGTGCAGAAATATTTCAATGGAAATAAGCACGCCAAGACCACGTCGAGTTTCTACTTTGAATTTTTTGTTCCTGACGTTTCACTAAACTACATCAGACTCAAGCTATTTTACAGCTACGTGAGACAATCTTGATTTTGTAATCAAAGTCACGGACCTTATGATAAAATAAAAATTTAATATTTGTACTCTTAAAAAACACGTTTTCGTAAATTTTTTTTTTGTTCTAAGTCTTTACTGATGGTAAAATTGTGTGCAGATTCAATCTATGCGTTTATTGGGAGGCTCAAATATATGTCAAGAAACCTCGATGACAAATTGGAAATTTAATCGAGCTCCAGTAACTTCCACATTTTGTTCGAACATGCTGTTTGCTTCTCTCTCGATCTTTCTCAGCTTCACCTTCCTCATGCCAAAGAGTTCTCTGCACTTCTCTCCTCGGTCTCTCTTTCTCTCTATCTCTCTCTCCCTTCCTCTGCAGAAGTCTTGGTTTAAATGGGATTCCAAGTCACATTTGCGATGCAATTTGTACTTTCACGTACTCGCGAAGTACGAAAATTCACGACGGAATAAAAAATAAACGGAAATGAAGTGTACGATGTACAATTGAACAAAAAATATAGTCGCTACGCTACACTCATTATTCAGGCAGCCGGAAATGTTTTCACTGTGAATTCCACGTCCTCGAGATTTTGTACGTTCATAAATTTCGATACGAACATCATATTCTTATCATACATCGATTTTCAATATCGATAATACAGACGAAATGAAAAAAAAAAAGATTAGCTAAATTGTAATGATGTCTGCATATCAGTTATACCGGAAATCGAAAAAATAGTTTATTAATGTTAAGGAGTTTCGGTTGAAAATGTTACAAGTTTTAATCAAAAGATTATCAAGCTACTGTAAATATAAAAGTTTTGATGAAATAAATGTAAAGTTCGTGAGTAACCTTTTGGAATTAAGTAAAATCTTTGTTTTTCAAATATTCATCTGAGTTACGTTGTAAAAAAATCTCTCAGCATATAATGAGAAAAAAAAACAGCAATTTACTATCGTTAACACGACAGACAAATTTGTTCTTCATCTACATTATCGGAATGAAGATGGGCAGGAATAGAAGTACCGGAAGTGAAAAAAAAAGGATAGAAGACAAACCTGCTGTCACGACTAACTTGCAGTGACACTTTTCTCTCTCTCTCTCTCTCTCTCTACGTCTTTTCTGTGCCATTCTCTTCCCTTTTTTCTTCCTCTTCAATCATACTCCAATTTCTTCCGGACTAGATGAATCCCGTAAAAGTGGATATCACGTTGTTATCACCTACCACTCAACTATGAACTTATCACGACACTCTAGAAACCTCACTTTTTTCTTGCCATTTTAATTTGCGAATGATAGTCCATGGCACTTCACCACTGATTTTATTTGTTTGGGAAAATAAGTATTTTTCAATGTTAACGAGGAGTTGACTGTTACTTAGAAAATAATTGAAGTTAAGATGATTTTTATTCGTACTATTCCAAAAGATATAAATAATTCTATCAAAACTAATTATAAAGGAGTGATTACAATCAAATGGGATAAATTGATAATTGAATAATAATAATAAATAAGAGAAACAATTACACAGATGTACAAAATATTCAAATGAATTCCATGAATTTGTAATTAGTTGTGGTTGACTAAACGTGTGTGGTTTTTTCATTGGTTACAAATTAGTGTTCATCAAATGTGCGTTGGTGTTAGCTTTGATCTTTCATAACGTGAAAGTGAATTTACCGAGGCGTAATTGTAGGTGAGATAGTGTGAATTTGGCGGTGGAGAAGTGGGGGAGGGAGGAATGAGTAATTATCGTTCGAAAAACGCCGAAGAGGCTTTGTCGATGCCACGGCATGCTGTATAAATATTTGTCCAAGGGCAAACTCTGGGAAAATGGTTCAACTGACGTTAAATTCACGTAGAAACGTATGCAAACTATTGGTCAACGTGCCGTGTGCTAATTACACAGATGTCAAATTAACGAGACACGGACATGGTGGCAATTTATAGCGAGATGCGAGAGAGAGAGAGTGAGAAAGAGAAATGTGAGAGACAAAGAAAGAGAGAAATCCCTTTCCACTCTTCATACATATACAGCTTTTACTACCGCATTCTCATTCGCCTGTTCTCACCCCTTTAACGAGCAATGAACCACGTACTTATTCTTTTACTACTGACCATAATTCATTTTTCGCAACGTAGCCTGTTTTTTTACACCTACTAAGACGATGTGGCTTTTGACACCGTGACAAGAATGTTTATCAACAGAAAGAAATTCCAAGTAGTGAGTATTTTTGGTAATTTTGCAGTTTTATTACTTTTTCGAAAAACGATGAAATTTTACCTTTTTTTTTTTTCTTAATATTGGTTGCTTTAACTGGTCACCACTAATGATATCCCGTCGGAGGAGTGTGACATTTTTTTATTATTTGATGGCGAAACATTTGGAAAAATTATTTCGAAATAAGGTTCTTGAAAGAAGTAACTTTTTTCGTTTTTAGGTGAACGGTTTTTCTTTTATAAATAAAAAAAGAAGTGAAAATCATGACTGCAAAATGTTGAATTGAGCATAAGAATGATTTTTTTGAAATTTTGCGAAGATTACTCTCGTATATTTACAAAAAATTTATGTAATGAAATATAAGTTGGCACACGTATAAAAATAAAATTTCATCCTGTTTCAATTTCTTGGTGCAACAATATTTCATTCGCATTTGTCCAATAAAAATTCTTGTTATTACTCAATCAAGGAGACATGCAAAAGAATATCATATCGGCGAGTTGCAAGTAAGTAGAAAAAAAGACCTGAGGTCTAGAAAGCGCAATGTGTATGCCTCCGCAAAGAAAAGAGTCGGGTTATGGAAAACTCTTCTCTCTCTCTCTCCCTTTTCCGTTGCTGAGCAGCGAGCTTTACCATTTCGCATCGTGAAAAACTCGAGTACGAGAAAGAAGTGAACTAGAGTAGGTCTCGTTCATCTTTTATACAATAAAAGGCAGAGTCGCTATGAAAAAGAGAGTACCTTCGGACACACACATACATACATTTTTATGCATTTTTATAAACACACACACAAAGTTTCTTGTTTCTTAAGATACGGCGGGAAAACTGGACCATTTTTGTTCGTGGTCATTTGCAAAATAGTATGAAATATTTATTCGTTTGATATATTTTAAATTCAAAAAAATAGACGAAATTTTTTGAACGATTACTGCACTTTTTCTAACATTAAATATGCGTCAAGGTCTAACTTCATGTCTGTCATAATCGTAACAATAGCTAGATTAGTGTCAAACAGCCATTTGACAGCTTGAATAATGACACGAGTATCTATATGATATATTGAATATATTTTTCACGACTGTTGACCTCAAAGATCCAAGAGTGCAGAGGTCAAATATGTGTATCTCGAGTTGGCATAGGAATGGTACTCTCGATGTGCATATATGTCGAGAAATCGAAATATGTATGTTGTATATCAATTGGTATGTATGTATATATATGAAAATACGGTAGTTTCTCTCGTTGGATTTATCCATAACGATGCAATAAATCCGCAAGTCAGCTATATCGTTTTTTGTTCTGTGTGCGCTTTTTTTTTTTATTTTATTTTTTTATTTTTTTCAAACTTGGCCATTCCCGACAACGGGAGAGGAAGGATACGTCGCAGTACGTTCATCACACCGACGAACGTCGTACACGAAGATTTTATTTTTTTTTCTTCTCTTTCATGACCCATATACATATATATATATATATAAATATATATCTCTACAAAGTAGGATATTCGAGAATGTTACTGAGAGAGAATAAAAGAAACGTTTGACGAGAGCATTCGATATTTCGTAGCGGAAGATATAAATAACCAAGTAGAAGATACGAATGCGAAGAATGCATAATGGATAAATCGAAGATTTACTCGCCAATGCAGTTTTTCCCTCGAAATATATAACAAAATGGCAATGGAATGCATTAAATCTACAACTAAAAATCACACTGGAAACTCATCCCCACTATTTGTCATAATAATAAGAAAAAAAAACGATTCTTTTCCTATAAAATGTTATGTCTGACAATCGCGTGTACTTTTTGTGATCTGCAATAGGTTTTTAAGTTTGAGAACCGCGAGCATTTAGAATTTTTGTTTTTATCGTTTATAATTTTGTAGCAAAAGTTTTATACACAAGAATCTAAATAAATAACGAGAAAACTCACCGTTTCAAACGTTTAACGATATTTCCTCGCTTCATAAAACCACAACGAATCACGGTGCTGTCCGAACATCGAAATCATTATTGTTGACACTAGCGACGATTATTTACACTTACGTACACATACACACACATTTATATAGATATTTTTTTAATATCAATTTATTATATACTTCGCTGTTTCACTAATTTGAAGATATTAATTATAATTGGAAATCACACTTGAAAATCAACTGAAAAAAAAAAAAAAAAAAATAACATCAAACTTATTATTATTTTGTCACTTTGCTGACGCGGATAACGATGCATTCACTGTGACATAACGATCGTTATGCTTTCAGGACTCCAAGCTCAATTTTCGTAATTTGAATTTATCCGTTCCTGTAGCCCGGGGTATTGGGTGTTGATTAAAAAATACGGGGGGATGTTTTTAATTAATTGAAAATTTGATGCCTGAGTACGATGAACTGGTTAGAAATTTTAAGTTCGTTTTTATTTTATTTTAATTTTTCAATTTCACATTTTACGGTTTGCAGCACCGTTCGAATGAAAAAAAAAAAGAAATCAGAGGCTTATTGGTCGCAGCGAAAGATCCGATAAGCTCGTCTCGTGTGACCAAATCGACACCCTACTCGAGAACAACATTCCCCGAGGATTTACTCTCCCTTTTGACAATTCGATTATTTTTTTCCATACCACATTTATCCGATGGGGAAAAAAAAATTCGAGGGATTGAGATACAGGAAGAAATTCTCATCCCACACGTGAGAATTAATTTTGACAGAACTCTACCAACGACAAGTGGATGTCACACACTCGCGGCTTTTCCTATGCGAGAATTGACCCACGAGGATTCAACGAAATCCTCATTTCAATATCCTTCGTCCGATAAAGAACGATTGCTTGGATTTACCTCCAAAGCTTTTCAAAGCTTTCGCTTGCTTTTTTTATTTTTATATATCCTTCAAATAAAACGTAACACTTTTTATATCTTTATACAAATTTTTAAAACACACACTTTTTCACTTGTTTCGAAATTCTATTTAGAGGATATATTTAGTTATCACTATTATTACACCAGCGCTCACAAAGAATTAATATTTATTTGAATTTTCACTAATTTTTGTTCGAATTACTTATAATCACACATTTTATCGAATTATTCTTCGATAACATTGACATTTAGACTTTTTGATGAGAAGCTTCCTTAAATCGTTATCATTAAAACATATGCTTGTTTTTTATTCTTTCATATTTGATTGAAATTAAATCTTTCAATGTTTATTTTAATCCTCACGAGCTCAGTTTAGTCTCGTTTTTTTAGTATTTGTTTAATTGTACAATTATTTTGTACCGAGCTAAATGATTTGTTTTGCACATTATCTCCACTTTCGTTTAAACTTCGCATTTTCTACTTGTTGTTCTTTAGTATTCTTGTTATTATTATTTTTCACGTTCTTTGTCACGGTCACCGATAAACAACGTACTAAAAAAAGCGGCACTATACTAAACACGCACACCCGCGACTTTTGACGACTACGCGCCCACGTCCCTCCGAAGTTCGCGAGTCGAACCGAGACACGGGAATGAAAAGCTCGACCAGCTCTACGCGCACGAGTACCCAGAGTTTCCCTACCATGGCGCCACCGTCGAGTCTGCGTATTACACTTTTTATCTTTCCCATGAAGAATCTCACTCGAGAATTATTTCCCGTCGACGAAATTATCGAAATTACTATTTTTCTTTTTTTTTTTTTTTTTACGAAAGATTCTTCAAAAATGTGACCAAACAATCATTTCGCGTAGTGTTTCGATCTGTCAAATTGAAATTTAATTTCAAATGATTCGATTTTTAATTTTTTTCAATTGAATGTGAATAAAAATAGTAGCACAAGTGTTTTATGCACGGCATCAGGTTTCTCAACAAGAATTATGAAGTCAATTTTTTTCCTCAGTAATAAACCAGCCCAGAGAATAATATTTATTCGATAAAAAATTTAAAAAAATCACATGATTTTATCTACCGAATGATGAAACGTTCTCGGAAAAAGCTCGGGATTCGAAAAAAAAAGAAGGGCGGAAGTAAACATCGCTGCGAAAAGGCTTTGCGATGAGAGAAAATTAAAATGAAACAACAAATATTACGAGCGAACAGTTTGATGGGAATAAAGGTACTGAATCATTTTACTGCTCAAACAGTAAATAAAACTTTGTTGCTACATTTTTAATAATTATTAACAACAATTGTTTGATTGTACATGCAGTGAGAGTTTTGTTCATTCGTACGAAAAAATATGTTAAAGCTCTTTCAACGATTTCCTCAATTTTTAGTTATGTAAACCCTGCAATATTTCAACTTAATGACATTTTTGAACGTGAAATTTTTGTTTATTTATTACAACTCTTGTTATATCCATGCCTCCATGAAATATTTCTTGTGATAGAAAGATTTTCGATACAAAATCCAATATGAGTGTATACTTTGAGTGTAAGAAGTTTAATTTTTTTTTTAAGAACTTCGTAAACAACTATTTTTATTTACTTCGACACATAGGCAAAATTTTCGAATTATTATTTTTTCAACATTTTGTAAATTGTATTGTGAAGTGTTTACAGTCGTATTTGTGTGCTAAATAAAGTTCTCGTTCTGTGATTAAAGTCTTTTTGGTTTTGATAATTTACTGAAGTGATAGAAATTGAAAAAAATATATATATATTTACATTCAAATTTAATTTCCATTTGAAAGATTTTTTTTTTTTTTCGAAACCGAATATTTGAACAATCGTAGCTTTTATTCAACGAATTCGTGAGTTCGAGCTCGACTCCCGGGTAAAGTGTAACACGGCCGAGTAGAAATTGGAGGATTCGCGGAGCTCAAGAGCCGGTGAGTTTTTGCGCATGCACGAAAACACGAGCGCGAAGAGAAAGACAGATACTATCGATTCAGTTTTACCAACCGAGAAATTTTCTAGATAGTGACTTTCGTGTCCAATTAAAATAGTTTGAAATCATCAATATTTTAACTTTCACAACAGCCTCAAATATAATTTATTCATAGGACTAACAATAAAATGATATGAACAAATGAATAAATTTTTAAAAAAGTTTGATGAGAATTAAAATATCAACAGAAAAAAAAAATATTTTGACAAAAATGTTGTGCGTTTATCACGAAACTTTGAAATTTCTACGTCGAAAGTATTTTTATAATTATTTTTCAGTATGAAAAAATGATAAGAAATAAATGAAAATTTATTCCAAAAAAAGGATTTTATGAAATTTTCGAAAGGATGACGTTGAAATATTGAAAAATAACTTAACATTTTAATTTAGAATCCAAAGATTGGGAGACATATTTAAAAGACACACATCGTATCGCAACGTGTGCGAGATACGAATGGAAAAATAGAGAAAAATCTGAATCCAAAAGATTCGTCGCACCGAGAACGTACCTGAGACGCTGGCTTGACAGAGCACGTGACAAATGACACGCGGTGAGCTTAGACGGTTTAGACAGACGTTCCCGCAATATGTGACGAGCAACTTTTCGCACAGAGACTGGTAAGAAATATATACGTTCCCGATCAGGGACTTGGTAGACGGAAAAGGCAAAGAAAAAGCAAAAAAAGAGGTAGATTTTCGCAAAGTATACGAGATAGAAGACGTGACTGCGTCGTGAGATGAGTTAGACATTCCAACGATGTTTTCGATCTCAGCCTACCATTTTTCCACTCTTTTGCTACGTTTTCACCCTATTTACGTCTCACCAGAAAGGACGAGAATAATCCCAATGAAACGATATTAATATTTTATTGAAATACCATTTTTAAAACCAATTTTTAAACAAATAAAATAACACTAAGAAAATGAGAAAATATTATAAATAGTAATGATGGAAAAAAAAAAAAAACTACATTTCGTCACTGTATTAATAATCGGAAAAAATATAGAAAAAATTTTTTCGATGATCGTTAAACTGACAAAATTTTGTAGTTATTATGAATATGGTTAATTTAAAAAATAAATATTAATTAATATACTCCGCTTTCCCTTCGGTTTACAGTAAAAACTAAGAGATTGAAGACCGACAGCGATACGGGAGGCAGTTTTCCTGAGATTCTGAGGGTGCTGACCAACCGAAACTCAGTTAAAATATAGCCGCCCGTATCGGCCAGGGTTTTCCACAGTTTCCCTTGGCCCCGTGCAAAAGCGATACAGTAGAGCATTAGGAAAGAGTAGCTGCGGGCAACACTCTGGGGGGCATTCACAGGAATAGGAACAGGAACAGTCAAGTGGGGTTAAGGTGATGGCATGGGCTCGTAAAAACCCGCAAGGGTATACGCATCAATAATAAAAATAAAAAACTAAGTGGTCGAAAAAAAAACATAAATGACCGCAAAGTGGGTCCGTCTAAGAATGAGCAGTAGGTCGTGAATTTTTATACTCGACAAATGGTTGCAGATTTATGCAAATATTATTGAATAATAACATTAAAAATATTGTTTTTCATTCAACTTTATGATCATGCTTTGCTTTTACTATAATTCGAAAAAATAAGTGTTCTATTTCTCAGAAGTAAAAAAAAAATAATCAAATCAAAAAAGTTAATTTCTAAAAGTTAAATAGAGTCCTATTAGGCCGTGAGACAAAGAAAAAAAATTATTTTATTTGATTAGATCGTAGTTGAATCAACAGATGTTTTGGTCATTTCTGTCATTTCTGATTTTGAATTAAAAATCCTTAAAATTTTGCCTGCTGCTACATTACTTTTGTAATTGACATTGATGTTCGAACAATATTCACAAAAAGGATGCATACACTGTTTTTAATTTACGAACATTGTGACTAAAGTATTTTCATTAAAGGTTAAAAGTTAATGGTAACTTTTAAACTTTAATGAAGTATCATTAATAAATTTCTCGTCCATATACATACACTTGGGTCAACTGGTTGAAAACAAATGGGCGTAAACCACACGATTTAATACACAAAGTAACGTGGTTTCAGCCCGTTTGGTTCGTAGTATTCGATACATTTATATATGTACGTTTAAATAAATAAATATATATATATATATATATATATAGAAGTAGAAAACGATGGAGAGAAAGCGGTTACTCTCGCACGTCCGAGCTTTTAACCCCTGGGATGGTAGGGATATATAGGAAAGTACGAATGGTAGTTTGTCGAGGGGAAGGAAAAGGGTGGGTGGATTGCAGCTATGGGGGTGTTGAGGGGAGTTTTAGGGGGCTTGTACACTAGAGAGAGGGAGAGCGAGAGAGAGAGAGAGAGAAAGAGAGAGAAAGAGCTTTTCGTAAAGTGCTCGAGCTGTGCACGATTCAACAAATCGGGGCGTAGCCAGCTGTGGACCATGGTCCAGATTTATTCTGTGGACTATTTCTGCTCATCTCTTATTTCTTTTCGAAACTCCAAAATCCATGAAGATTCTTATAAATGGAAGAAAAAAAAAGCAGAAATATCCTTAACACCTGAAAATCCTTCAACTTCAGTCAACATCCAGAATGCATCGAAAAACTCTTATGATAAAAAAACAAAGAATCTTTGCTTCAAGATCATTAAATTAATAGGTTTTTTATTTATATCTAGTATCTTTGTCGCAGAATGATCCATTGTTCACATGCAATTGCGAGGATGGATGTTCCATTGAAATACTTAGATGAAACGAATGGTGACCAGTCGATCGAAAACATTGCTACGTTTGTGGCTCGTCCTCTGCACTAACCACGATTTATCGACTGTCTCGTGAATCGTTTGATCCATCCCAACTATATATAAACATGTTCCCATGTGTTAGACGTCATGAACATGTATGTTGATGTACTTTCATGTGTGTTTCTGTGTTCATAGACTAATATATGTTTGTATACACCAAGGTTTATATATATTTATACAGTTGAAGCCTAACGCAATCTCGTCAGGGTCGATTCAACGTTCGCCTGCACAACATTGGCCAAGAGAGGAAACTGTTTCAAGTTACGATTTTACCAAGTGCCTCGATGTAATCTAACGAAATCGAACCTGAGCTGTTGCTCTCGAAATTCCAGTCTCATGTGTGCACTCTTTCGATCCATTGCTACACACATACATTTTTAACAACTTATACACTACGTACCAGTTTATTCCAAGAAAAAAAAAAGCCAACGGTTGCAAAAGACAAAAAAATTGTGAACTGGACTGAATACTTGACAGATTTACTTTTCTCTCGTGAGATTTATTCGCTGCAGACATGTTTTGCTTTTGTTTTTAGTCATTTGTTCAATTTTTTACGTTTAATTTTCAATTGAAATTGCTTTTGAAATGCAACATTTTTTTGATTTTTGTTTTCAGTCGAGCTCAACATTTTTCTTTAATTTAATTTGAAAATTACGAAGCTTTTCTTTCGATTTTCTATTTTATTCGATATATACGAAGCATTGTGAGTGTTAACCCGGACTATTTTTTTTCCTTTTTGTTACGAAGATATCGAGAAAGTTAAGTGAGACCATGCGACAAATTTACCTCTCAAATATGTGCACTGTAAATTTATATATAATACATAGAGATCTATCATCATTTGCAACGAAGACAGAAGACTAAAAATGGAAGAAAAATAACGAGGTTGGTGGAAGAACATTTTCCGGGGTATATCGAGTTACCGGGAAGACCGAATCGCCTCGATAACGAAAGCAGTGGTGTGGAAAATAAAATAAAAACAAATTAAAAAATCGCAAACCAAGAAACAAGACCTCACAGAATTTTCATGAGACTTGCCAAATCTTTCAGTCATTCAATGAAAAAAAAACGTAGCTTTAAAAGCTCTTTCTTCGACAAGAATCTTTAGCGTTGTTTAATTATTGTTTATCACTCGTTGGTAAATCAATATTTCAATTTTCAGAGCTTGCAATCTACATGAAATGATATAAAATTGTAAAAATTGATGACTGACAGAAAATATTGGCAGTGAAGAACAATAAGAGAGAGAGAGAGATTTGTTAATTTCGGTTTATTCAATAAAAAAGTTTCATGTCAGGGAAATATGTGATATGAGCAGAATATCAGAAAACTTCTAGTTTGTAATCTGTGTCATTTTTTTTGAACATTTTTTTCTCTCGCTTCTTCCAATGAAACACGTCATAAAAAACGTGGCTGCAACCAATCGCATATATCAGTGAACTGGATGAAATGCCCTTAACGTTTTAATGAAATGACAGATGTAGAGAAGACTGCAGTGAAGGATTTCCTCGCAGCAGCAATTTGACCGCGAGTCAAAAATGAATGACGCGGTCTGTGTGAAGCAGTTTTATTATATCCTCGAGACAAAAGTACGTGAAATACGAATGTCCTGATATTATCTTCATAAAAAGAAACTCTTGTTAGTCCAATATTTTTTATTTCTCCATTTTATTTATATTTAGTGTTCCTTAGGGTGGGTCAAAAAAATCGACTATTTTTTTTTACTTTCGATAGTGAAAAATGGGTTCCTAGGCATCTCTGGGAAATGCTCTCCAAAGATGAGCTCTTAATTTTAACAAGAAGGTCCTCCGCATCATAGTTTTCCTTTTTTTTCAGTCACGAACCCAAACAAACCCTGCAATCTGCGTTATAAGCAGGAACAGTGTTCCTGTTATTCCTGATTAGTAGATCCAGAAACTCAGTAAAACTGCCTGCAACTCAGCGATTGATATACAAGTTGTAAATGGCTAAGCGGTCACCCAACCAAGTATTGACCTTATCTTTGGTAACCACGTAGCCATTACTATCGATATTTGTACACGATAATCACTGAATTTATGAATTACATGATAATTATGATTTTTTTGTTAATGGGATAAACCTGAAGAATTTAAAACGATAAGAAAATTCGATCAATTGTATCCTGCGATAAATGTTATTCGAATTGGAGCGTTTGATGAATGTTAGTGAATACATTTTGGTCGAATATAAATTTAGGAGAGTCTCTATGGACTGTACATGTACATACATAATTTGTAAATCACGAATCTCAAATATGATTTATATGTAAGCCATAATATATAAGCTTTTGTGTACAGAAATAATACAAAACAGTATAATAATATCGATTATTCAACGCTTCCTTTACATTAGCATTCTGATCCTCTCTCGCGCCCCCGCGGCCAAAATAACCTATTCCTCTTTACCACAAATACGAAGGGTAGAAAAAACAAATTTGCTGCTGAGTAACGATAAAGAATAAGAATTAACTCTCGACAAGGGGTAGTGGATAAAAATTTATTTGTATTGTATTTTTTGTTTTTGTTTCGGAACAATGGGACTCTATCAGGGGGGGGGGGGGCGGGTTGTGCTAGTTTGGTAAATAAAACAAGAGAAAACTGATATTTTTTAAGGGATGAAAAGGGTTAAAACGGCTCGTTGATTCTATTCCACAATAATAATCCCTACGAAAGAAGATGAATCACTCTCTTAGTTATTCATCCAAAAACATCGCAAGCTCCCGCAGGGATGTTGTGATCTCCAGAATGAAAAGCACCCCAATGGCTTCATACCCCTGTTCTCCTATTTCTGGTAACCTTTAAACGACCTCTAAGAAATCCAACGTCTCTCATCCAATGCTGATTAAGTATATAGATAGCTTAGCCCTGCAGGGATATTCAAGGGATTCTCTCAGACAAACCCCCATACACCCTTCCAACTTTGTACCATTATTGCGCTATTTTTGCTACTTCCAGATATCTCATTATATTCATTCACATAAACCACAACAGATGGAATTATTTTCCAAGCGAACAAATCGTTTTGTTCGGAAGTTTGAATTCATGACAACAATAGAAATGGTTTTTACACGTTATTTTAATTTACCATCACTCCAAGGATAATTAGTTTGTTTTGTTTTTTTTTTTTGTTAGAATTGTTAATAAAAAATTATACAAAAAATGGAAAAGCGATTTGATGTGAACGAGTTTCACACTCTTTTAACTTTTTTTCATTCCTTATTCTCTTACACACTCTATTTTTAAAGCTCTTCATTCGTTGGATACGAATTTCACGAAAATACGAAAAGAAGACGTTGAAACAAATCCCGCTTTTTTCTCGTCCGCGATGAAAATATTGCCCAAGATTTCATTATAGATAACCGAAGAACATCTTGCCGTTCTCTCCGGAGATTTTCACTCTTCTCTCTATTCTCCCTTGGCCAATTTCTTTATTCTCTTCTTTCCTTTCTCTTGCCAGCTATACTTAGAATCTTGAGCTTCTCACGCAAACATTTTTTTCTTCTCTTTTTTTTTCTTATGTTTCCTTCAGCCTACTTTTATTATTTGTCACCTCAACGAAATATCTACGCGCCATCTTGTAAAGACTTTTTCATTTTGTTTTCTTCCAATGTAAATTCAATCGAAAATCAATTCCCTTTGATAATCCATTGGGTATAATTAAGTTGATATTACAAAATTTCGTCATTAATTTCGAGATGATTTTGCCCGCTCATCAAAATTCAATAATCCCGAAATAATTGCAGATAATTCACATCGTGATTTAATTATGGTTTCAAGCTGAGAATATTAGATGCAACGAGATGAAAATTGTTTCATAAATTTATCGATATGTGATTAAATATTTTGAGTTATTAGAATCGCATTGTTCATTTTTAATGAATTTTTTTATTTTATTGTCATTTCAATTTTAAAGTTTTCTTAATGTCAAAATCTCAATTCTTAATCAGTCAACGTTCACAAAAATAGTCTCTAGACTGGTGAAAAAACTATAATAAAAAACTAAACAAAAAATGGAGTAAAATTCTTGAAATAAGTCTTTTGCCTCTCGTCCAAATTAAAGATGCCAAGGATCATGGCAAGAGATACGACTCAGAGCTCTCTCGAGTCTTTAGCTTTTTCTCGTTTGGCTCGAGCAACCCGAAGCAAAGTGTCGTATCGCGTGTCTGGAAACTACAGAAAATTCTCTATTTCAAACGTTTCGACGTGCGTCTTGGCATTTAATTTTTTTCCACTTTTTATCTCGGCTACTTTTGAACATTTTTTTTTCTTTCTTTTTATATTCGACAAGTAGGAGAGTTGATTAAAATACTGACGTAGAGCATTAGGACGAATGAGAGGGATGAAGAATATCGACCGTTCTTTTCGAGTCCTTCAGACTGAAGTGTTGACACTCTTTGCTCCGTAAATGGGCATTAGCTTGAAAAAAAGTGTGGTAAAAAAATTAACTGCATCGATTTGACGAACGATTCAATTAATTTTCATTTTTTTATATACTTTTCTTCTTCTGTAGAATCCAAACATTATAATTATCCTTGTGTGTGTGTGTGTTTTTTTTCTCTTTTCTCTAATCAATCAATATAAATCTCCGTTTAAAACAATTCAGAAAGAAAATGTTCGACTGCAATTTTTTTAGTCGTTAAAATCGTTGATGAATTATTGATGTTCGATTTGGCATGAATTTCGCTGTACGCGTTTTGCGCAGATTACAGCGAATCTAGGGCAAAAAGTACAGGGTGACAATGTGACAAAATGTTCGAGTGTGCAAGTCTGCGACAGGGATGCAACAAAAATAAAGAGTAAAAGAGATAGAGAGCAAGGGTTAGGGGAGACAGGGGAGATGAAAAAAAAAACCAATAATTCTACCCAGAGAGGAACAATTACACGATTGGCGTAAATTTTACGAGGTACGTGCTGGATACTTAACGGAATTTCGCGAGCTCTTCCTTTGTCCGGAAGGTGTGAGGAAATGTACGAGTATAGAAAGGGTGCGAAAGGACGGAAGGGGTTCGATTATAATTACCACTCGAGTTCGACATTAAAAGCCATCGTAAAAGAGCTTTAATTCACGTGTACTATCGTGCAATGTTTCCGAATCGTCTCGATTTCCCTTTTTTTTCCATTCTCTTGGTTTGTTCGATTCAAAAATTCTCTCATGGATATCAAACATTGTCAAAAGCATAAAAGTAACGTTTTTTCAATTATCTCAATTTTTTTTTTTTTTTAAACAGAAATCATTTCATTTGAACATAATTAGTATGGCGACGAAATTGAATTTTTTTTATAAACACGTCGACGAGGAAAAGTTTCATGACAGTCGTCAAGTGCCTGACCAAAATCTTGGTTTTCAATGGAGTTTTTCATCCAGCTCTGGATACGTATTATCCACGATCATTTGTTAAAACCTTTCCGCTATCTCGAGCGTAGAGATCGTTTTGCTTTCCGCTGCTTCTGCAATCGTATTTTTTTTTCTATTTTTTTTTTTTTAATTATTCATTTTTTATTCATATACGAACATTTCTATCCTTTCACCAAAAAACTCCCGGAGCTCTGATTTTTTTCTCGTCGTCTCCTTGACATACATTATTTTTTTGCCAACGTTCGTGCAATTAAACCGTCACCTTAATTATACTTCCGATATAAGTTAGGACAGACTCGTATATTTCTTGGCTCGTAATTACTGGCACACAAAACTGCCACACGTGATTCTCAAGGTTTCACCAGCATTTATTATTGTAATTTATAAATGTTATCGGCTTGAGTTGTACCTCAAGTTCCACCGATTTTTTTTCCTTCAAATTTGCAAAAATTTGACTATGTATTTTATTACTTTAAGAACTCCTAATCCCCAAAATAAATAAAACCAAAAACAGAGATCTACTTTTATTCCAATGCTACAAGAGTTCACCTTCGTTATAATTCACCAAGGCATGAAAGAGTAGTTGAAATATTGCGGTTGAAAGAATTTTTTTACAGACTGAATTGGCGAGAAAAAGAAGAAGAGAAAATTGAGAGGATCTTAGGAAAAGGGGCGAGTATATATGGTCGACTGGAAGACGATGAAGTGAGAGGTTCTACGTCATATGAAGCAGCTTTTGCGTTTATACATATGGATATAGATGTATAATATCTTGGTCGGTTGGTTCAATGCCACATCTAATTAATTCGTTGGACTATCCAGAGATGGACTACTGGCGAGTGGAATAGTGAGGAGAGAGAGAAAGAGAAAGAGAGAGAGAGAGAGAGAGAGAAAGTCAGACAGACAGCTAGACAAAGCTAGAGAGAGATATGGGTAGGTCTGAGAGAGTTCTATTGCGTTTGAAGGACACTGTTAGGTTCTCTGGTGCATTTGGTACAATGTAGCCTAACTGTCAAGTACGTAGCATTGTTCCAAGTACAATGGAATCCTCCTGAAATAGACAGAATCTGGCATGTCCTGCCGGTACTTGCCACAAGCCAACCGGCACAAATTTATTAATCGCTATACCAAGTATGAGATGCATCCAACTACTTGCTGCTCCGAATCCTTACGAAAATCACTTCCACTTGACGATCCATCTGTATGATTTTCAATCTAATGTTCCATTCAGAAAATTTCTCTTAGATGACCATTCTGAGTAATCGCGGTAAAATGAACAATCATTTAATAGGGAAAACAAAATAGTGAATTCAGTTATCACATCAAGAGGATAAACTAATTCATCAAATTCAATGTCCATTCAAAATACTAGGGTTTTATAAATCAAAGAATTAATCATTTTTATAGTTTATTTTTAATGCATTTCATTTATCATTCGATATGACCTTTTTTAAGCCGTGAAATTCTATGCAATCGTCGCTCTTAATTGTTGATAACAGTGTAACGTGATTACTAATAGTAAACAGAAGTGTTATCTGTGAAATGAAAAGTACACTATTTGAGTAGATGGAGAATTCATTGGTTCAGAAAATGTTTCATTATGTGGTCTATGCTGTGCAAATGAGAAATAAAGGAGACTAATATCAAAGTGTAACCACCGTTACGTCAAAAGCTGCGCTAATCCTTTGGTACATTGTCGATCTGAATGCAATATCCGCTTGAAATTACGAATGATCTGATTCAATCGACATTCCGTGTTTGAACGTCGCGTGTGCGTGTGTAATGCACGGAACACTGTTCTCTCTATATTTATGTGTCTATCTTTCGTTGTAACGCACGAGGGTTTGAATGCATCAATAGTTTTATAGTTTGCCCGTTTGTTACATTAATTAGAAATTCTATTCGTTGTTTTTCCAGCTTTATTGTTTATTGTTGCACCGTTCAGTTTCCATATTTGTAACCGACAAACGATTCCATATCAATTGAACATTGGATATGTTCGAGTTGCAAATAAATTTGCTTTAGTTTTTGAAAATTCGTTTTATCGATTTTCTGGTTATACTAATAGATAATTTTTCAATTTTATTCCAATTGATTTAGGAAACAAAAACGTTACGTGTCACGGTTGAATTCAATGCAATTTGACCCTCAGAAGTTTTATTATGTTAAAACTAATGAATTTTAAAAAATTTCATAAAATCACTACAATTTTTCTTATTTTTTATTGCCGTTCGTTTTGAAACTATATCAAATATCGGACCGTCAGTGGAATAAGAATTCTGGTCATTTTTGTCTACGATTAACCTTCTTATCGACTTTAAGCCCAAAATTGCTATTTTGAGGCAATAATGCGTCATAAATTGATCCCCATTTAATGGTTTAATAAAATAATTATAAAGTCAGTTTCAATACTTTTTGGAAATGAAATTCGTGGTAAAATAACTGTATTATCTTTTCTTTACTGTATTTTACGGAACAGTAACGAATACAATCCGGGAAACCAACATGTGTGCAGTAACGAAAAGGACGCGAATATTACGTTGAGATTTGCCTCAAGGTGGACGTGCTCCGCACTGTGGAACGTGTCCAAGCCAATCCACCCTCGTCGGCCTTCAACAACCTTACCAACACACTAAAGCATCAGCCGTTCCAGCATCAGCAACCAAAACACAATATCACCGCTTTACGTACCCCAACAGGAGTAATCCACTAATCCACTCGGCCAGTGTCAAACGGTGCCAGCCGTCTGCTCCGCAATTATGTTGGCAGTGGACTTCGGACGATATCATGTATACATATATATATTTATACAAAGACAAAGCACCTCATATCTATAATAGTTTTAATCAACTCAACAATTCGTTCAATCAACAAATTCACCAGAATATCTTAAGCTATAAATTTGATTGAATTTAAAAGTATTTAATTCGTTCCAAAATATCAAATGTTCCCCACGGACAAAACGAATCTGTTTCGTCAACCAAAACTTTAAGTGTTATTTTTAAATATCCTTTAAATTCGGCACATAACATAAGAATTTCGGTAAAATTTACTATGATAAATAGTAAATTATAGTAAATGTTGTTTGAATTCTTATATTCGGTACGAAGAACACGTAAAATAATTATACTTAATGAAACAGATCCGTTTTCTCTGTGCAGTGTTTCAACAAAGATTAAAAAATGAAGAAATGAATGATTTCACAATGAACAATCAAGAGACAAGAGAAAAATGAAATTCGAATCCTTCAAAAATAAAAATAAAAAAACCGAAACTCATGGCAGCTGAAAATACATAAATATTTTTTACTGCGAAGGGAGAGAACGAAGGAGAAAATTGATAGGAACGGAAAAGTTTTGATCACTCCATTGGTCGACTGAAAGGAGCTGGGAAAGTGGAAATAGCACTAGGCTATTAGGAGTCATCAATGGGCTTGAATTGAGCATTAGGTTCTCGGAATTACGAGTATAGAGAACGAGAGAGAAAGAGAGAGAGAGACAGTGAGCTTAAACGACGAATTTTACAACGGTGGTAATCATCACACAGGTACGGTAGCAAGAGAATCGTGAATGGCGTACTACACTCGTGAATCTCGTTGCATTTACTGCTTCCCCACTCATCACTTCAGCATTATTTACTATCTATATATACATATATATATATCTATGGATATGGGCACAAGGTTTATATATGAACCTTGAGGCTTTTCCTTCCACTACATACTCCACATTCCCCTCATTTCTCGAGGTTGTCCCTTCACCAAGTTGATGTCCGAACCTTTTGCATAAGTGACTAAACGCGATGCTCAATACGTGTTAATCTGAACAGCATTCGATTTTCCACTTGCCTCACCCTATGTTCGTACATACTATGATAAATTCATTTAAAAACTAATTTCAACCCACGCAGAAGTCTCAAAAACATTTTTCAACAAAAATAAATTCATTTAAATCAGAAAAAAACTTGAATCCTAAAAAGCACAGGCGAATAAACTCCACGGAAGAAAATAACGAAATGAAAATTTTTCGTCCAATATTTCGTATAGAAAGATGAGCTTCCGGAGAAAATGCATTATTCTCCAATGTATATTTACGAAGGCTTCAAAAATCAAAGCGTCCAATTCCAGGAAATTTATTTTCCACGTACCATAGAAATATGGATTCCTGTATAAACTATCAATGTTTGTCAATTAATTACACCGAGGTTTTCACATTTTTTTACGAATTTTATTTTAGTGAATTTCTCAGGATTCCGAACCGTCTGCCTTCGTATCATCACAGCAAAAAAACATATGAATTGCCAAAGAATAAAAATCGATGATGCAGTGGAAAACTTCCATGTTCGCTCTTCGCGTCCATAATAAGGGCAAAGGGAATGTAAAGGTTTATAGCGAAAAAAAAAAAAAAAAAAAAAAAATCATGAAAAAAGTAAAAAAATGAAGAGGAAATGGGCGGTAAAGAGCACCGGGACCTAGGCAAAAAGATGGGCTTCCTGTATATATATATATATATATATACACATGACGATAGAAGATAAGAGAGACGGTCGGGAGTTCACCGTCAAACATGATAGGGTGTTTAGCAATGCAAATCTTGGGTCACGGAACGTAGTTACGTAAGCGGACGGACGATCGTTCCCCAATAGCCGCATCTCTACGCACATTGGTCATGCCTTCGGGTCCCATCAGTTTTCCCAAGCGAATATATATATGTGTAATATGTGGTTTGATATAACATGCATATTCATATTACGAAAGCTCTGGTGCCATTTCTAAAATTCTTTACTAACCTCAAATTTTCAATTTTCAAAAGAATCGTTAAGGTAGTAATGTAGCCATAATTTTGTTCTATAGAAGTTTTGACAGCGTCAATGACACATTCTGAACACTTTGATGTAATTAAATAGAAGTTGTAATTAGATTAAAAGTTATAAATACGTCCATTGATTTGCAATGACTCGTTTTTTGTAATGAAGGAAATGATTGTGAGCAGAAAATAATTTTTTTATGAAACTTTTTTAAAGTCTTCTTACCCCGGTCTTCCTCATAGAAGAGAAAATGGAAATAAAATACCGTCGTCCAATCGAAGGGTTCATACTCAACCTGTTTCCCCATGGGAGCGGTTTTAAAGGGAAAAAAATGCCCAAAACCGTCATTTTGGAAATTATAAAAATGTGGCAGGCCTTCCACTTGCTTTTGTTTTCAATTTTAATACTTGGCGACAGGCCTCTTGATTACTCATTTACGGACCCCCATAGTTATTTCTCCTGCTCGAGTGAAAAAGTAAGGAAAATATTTATTTGATGAAAACACGATGGATTTGTATACAAAAATGTATTTACTTCGACGTCGAGAATTCACCTTAATGGCGATAAATACAATTGGCATAATTATAAACTTCGACCCGTTACAAAAGTTATAATTTACATGGTTCTATGGTTTTTTATGGTTCTCGAATAATCGCTATTCTCAGTAGACTTTTAATTGATTATACAATTTTTTCTTTCTCCCTACGACACAGTACAGATGTCCTTAAAAATTAAGTTGCCCTAAATATTTCTATAATCAATGTTAAAACTTACCATTTCAAACAGTCCTGATTACTATGTTTACCATCAAAATATTTACGTATGTACAAATATGTTTAATTCAATTAAAGAACCTTAAGAACTAGAGGCACTCGATTAATTGGCGAATGCGTAAAAAATTACGAAACAATGATTTTTATTCGTCGGAAATGTATGAAAAGAAAAAAGTACGTGGGAAAATGTTATATTGAAGTATTTTCATTTAATACTTAGTCGTGACTAGTGTTGAAGTTTTTATGGTAAGATTAAAACCGTTTGGTTGTCTCAGCAAAATGGATATTTTTTTTCACTCGACTATTCATCAATAGTTAATAGTTTTGATCAGAGTTTGATTATTGATATTGTTCGTTTTTAGCCATCGAATGAAAATTGGACAAAACTATTGTTCGATTTGTTTCACTTTTTATTACTCGTTGGCTTACGCTTGATAGTATTGGTGTTGGAATTGCTCGAATTGCTCGTACTCGTCGACGAGTCTGACTCCTTTTTCGACGGGCTCGGTATATTGGATTTTTCCTGATTGGATGGAACAACGTGTACTCGTTGGACGGCATCGGTTTTTTGATCGGTTGGTTTGTCGTTGTTGCCGGAACGATCGTCCTTACGTCGTGAGAATGATGGTATTCTCGTAACTTTAGGTTTCTCCTTTAAGGGTGGTTTTTCCAATCGTAAAATCGCTTCGTTAGGTTGCTCTGGACCTTTCGTGTCTTTTTCAAAGTTTTGATAATTTTGTGCCTCCGGCGATGGTATTGCTGTGACTTTAGGAATATGTCTTTGGTCCCGATTTTTTGTTGGAAGAGTCGTTGGTTTTATGATTATTTTGGGTTGCTTAAGATTTGATGCTGTATGAGGATTTTTCGAGTCTTTTGGTGTGAATATTATCCTGGGTTCGTGGCTGTCATCCTTAGGTACGTGTGATGGATTGGAAAAGTTTGTGATGTTTTTTGCCATTGGTTCAAGTGAACCGGAAGGAATTTGATGACAATCGGTCAATTTAACTCTTTCGCTGGGATGATGTCGATCAACCATCCCTGTCCGTGGTGTAATGATGATTTTGGGTTCTTCAGGAATGTCTTTTTGTGCAGTCAACCCGGAGGCTGCTTGACTTAAATTTTGTCCTGATTGTCCAAGAAGGTTACCCACTCTCGGGGTAATAACGATTTTTGGTTCTGCAGGATGTTTGGGCTCGTTGTGTCTTTCGATGTCTAGATTACTTCTTAAGGGAGTTGACAATATGTTTTGTAATGGTTCGCCCTCTTTATCTTTTTTGTTTGCAATAGGCTTGTACCAATTGGGGTTACCAATAATATTGGGCAATGAAGAATTTGCAGCTGTCTTTGTTGCCACGTTTGATGAGTCTTTGTTACGATACCAATTGGGATTACCAAGATTTCGATCAAGACAATCAACCGATTGACTAGTGCTCGTTTCGGTAATTCCCTGATCGAACCCAAACCCGCCACCGTGCAGGGGACATTTTGGATTTGTCGTAATTCCACCGGAGCCCAGATTATCGGGATACTCAACCCGATGATTGGACAAAACTTCTTGGGCATCTATCGCAACCTTTTCCAACGAATCAATAAGATTTGGATCCGAATTATTACCAGTAACAGAATCCTGTCTCTTGAGTAAAGGGCCGACGTGAAGATTGGTCGTGATGGGTTCACGATCTTCGACCTCTTCGGCAAGATCCAGACTTTTAGAAGTTCCAAACATTCTTGGTGGTGGTGGGGGAGGCTGACCAGTCGTTGAGGCATTTCCTGGGCCATGTCGATGATCCTTTGATAGGGTTCCATACAGTCTGGGCAAGTATAAACTATTGGGTGCAGGTAGGGAGCGTCTTTTTTCAATGTCTGGCAGAACTTTTGGATAATTTCGTCTCTTGATTGTCTTAAGTGCCTCTTCAGGGCTGATAACTTGTCTGTCAGTGGTGGGTTCTCTGCAGGTCACATTAATATCACTTACGGGTTCGTTTGCACCAAAAGTCGTCATCTTACTCATGCCTTGTCCATAAATATCCTCGTTCGGGGTCTCAGGAATAGGACGATTGCCATCGGTAGTCTTTTCCCCTAGTGTCGTTTCTTGTCCAGGTCTTGGTAACCGTGTCTTTAATTTAGGATTAATCTTTGCGTAGAGGCTGCTCGCACTCCCTGAATCGGACTCGTAGATTCTTGTTGTTGAAAAATTCGGTTTAACACATTTAAACACGTTTTCCATAGGCAGAGGATCACTTCGCGAATGATGATGCTCGATAACGACGATTTGTGGCTTCGCTAGTGGCCTCTCGGTTTCCATCTCGTAGGCACCGAGATCATTGATCATTTCCATATTCTTCACGAGCTCAATTGGAATCTGATTGAGTATTGATTCTGTCCGGGTTGCTGGAGTTGCATCAACACCTACAGAGACTTTTGGAGGTTTTGATTTCTTGCCTGGACGTACGACTAATGCAGGGTTCTCCTCGTACGTTGGGGCTGCTCTGGCATCACGTATTTTTTCCTCATCGTAACGCTTTCTTTCCTCATCTTCTTCGATCTGCTGTTGCTTCGTTAAACGCTCCTGATGCTCCTTCTGCAGAGTCTCCCGGGTCTTCCGCAGAAATCTTGGTGAACATCTGCAAGTAACAATATTCAAAGAAGCTATGAGTTTGGTGTAATTTTCAGATAAGTTATTATGCCTTATAAGATTCGATCAAATATGCCTCCAAATAAGAACATTCGATACGGGAAAGTTGATAGGAATCGAATCATCTGATTCTAACTGGGAGCTGTAGCTCCCAGCATTCACGAAACGGAGAGTAATGTTTCGTTGACAATGATAACGTTGCGGAACCATAACTTGGCAGTATTTTTTATTGCAGTTAGCCATTAAAACTGGAAGCCTGGCCATTCATAGTCGACCAAAGGGGTCAATAGTTGTGAATATATTTTGTGCGGAGTGTGGCGGTAATATTAACGATAACGACGTATACATGCTGACCGTAGAGTATCGTTAGAGTGAGGGAGTAGCGATCGGTAAAGCAGCGATAGTAAAGTTCGATAGGACATAAAGTGTACGATCATTGAGGAATTATAATGATGCTATTAGTTAGAAAGAGACTCTCGTTATTGCGGCTAATTATCGTCAACGGTAGGTTTAGCATTACATTCCATTATGCCGTTGTGGAGGTTGAGGATATTATTTAAACGCTATGAGGTTGACTATGGACTATGGGTGCGAAAGGAAAAAGCATTAGTTACTGGTGGCTTGTTGGGGAGGTCTACGGAAAATCGTGACCGTGGAAGCGTGCACACATCGGTATAGTATATCAAGAGAACCGTATACAACGACTAAATGAACGGGGTAAATGAAAGCATTTGAAATCACATGGCTCATTAAATCTACAAGAGACTCCACCTTGCGGACCATCTACTCGCAAAGTGAGGCAACTTTTCTTCCTTCAGACTCAATTATACCTTGAAAAGAAGTAACGAATACCACGCGTTACCTCTTGCCACTAATGGTACGGAATGAAGAAACTGAAAGAATAAAAAATAAAACAGACACACACGAATAGGAAAAGTGGAAACCATTAGACCAACAAATGAGCCTGCGGTCGATAAGTTGCTAAAGGTAAAACGATGATCGAGCGAAGACCAGTGCTCATGATATCGCGTTCTATGTCTCCTTAGCGAGCTACCGAGATCAAAGGTAATTGAGCTGGTCAAAGATAGAGTAGATGAAAAGCAAAAGATGCACTTGTTTGCTACCACAAATCCTACATATCTAGACATTGAGGTTTGAGTACCGTCCCAATCCCCTACTCCCCCGCTTCGACCGTTCTACTCGCATTCCACATCTCAACCCAGTGATTCGACGAGAAACCAACTGGCATTGGATAATTGGATTAGCAGAAGCACTTTGATTCGGCTGAATAACGAGGGGGTGGCCCGCTCCAAGGCCTTCCAGGAAATTGAGAAAATCATTGATCCAAAGCGGATCCGGAGATGTAGGAGACTCTCGTTTCCCAACAGTGAGTAAGATGACGACATTGGAAAAGTTCCCTGCGTCTCATTGCGATGGAAGACCAATCAATAGACCGATCGTCATTTTTTTTTTTCGCGAATCGTGTTATGATTTTGAAACCACCGAAATGTAGCAACCAATCATTTTACTTTGGTACTCAGTGGAACAGGAAAAATAAACAAACACAGTATTTCTTACCGATGAACAATCTCTTGCTGTATCCATTCCTTGACCTTGATGTGAGTGTCGATTGTAGATGAGGAATTTTGACGGGAGAGTTTTGATCTTCGACCGAAATTTGAATTATTGTCGTACGCTTTGTCGTTCTTGATCATCTCGTTTATGTCTGGTTTACTATCACTTTTTTGACCTAACTCGACGTTATCCACTCGCTGCTGATGATGCTTCAGACTCTTAGTTTTCTTAGCTGCGTCATCGTCTCTTTCCGCATTACCTCGTCTTCGCAACTTTTTTTCTTGGCTCTTAAGACTGTGACGTCTGTGATAGAGATAAAAAAAAGCCGTGACGTTTATCAACAAAAATACAACGCCAAATCCAATCACCATTGTGATTGCTGATGACCCTCGCATAGTCCCATTTTCTGCGTCTATCGTGTCATTTCTCACGTCGTTGACAGGCGTTTTCACCGTTGCGGGATATGGAAAAATGTCACGAGGATCTTGCACAACTGTTGTTGATGGGGATTTGTATCCTGGCGATGTATCGATCGAATAATTTCCCATACTGTCAGCGTGATTTAAAATACTCGGCCTCGGTCCTGTTGGTCTGTGCCTTATCAGATTTGGCAAATCATTGTTCCAAAATTGCATCTCATCGGCTCGATAATTAATTCCCACATTTGGTGGAATAGCTAAGTGTAATATGTTACAATGAATACAAAAATACGAAATAAAAAAAAATCCATTTATTTTTTAAACTACGATTTATTGCAATTTTATTCAAAGCCATTATTGACCAGGATTTGTAATTAATCGACTTACTCAGATTAAAATACGTTCGATTCCACTGACTATACTCGGGCCAATCCACCTCGTATTGCATCCATTCTTGTGGACCATCAGTCATGTATGCCAGTCGACGTGGTGCATTTGGGTTGCTACGAAAAACAAAAAAAAAAACAAAAATGATAACATGAAAAACTGATATATTTTCATCAAAAGACATTCCAACTAATTTAATTTATTTTTTTCGTTCTTTCGTTTCTCAAAAATAAATAAGATGTTCTTCGACTTCCTAGAGAACAACGATGCAAAAGATTTCTTAAAATTGCACCAACACATATTTTTATCTACGATTTTCAAAAATCCTTGTTCCTGACTGTCAAATGAGTTGAGAACGAACGAATGAAAATATATTTTTTCTGTACAATCTATTTCAACATTCTTCTTTGTTTTTTGACAAATTTCAATGACATCACATCCACGAAAAAGTTACTTCTCTCGGATATGTTGCAAAGACTTTGCAAACATTCATATGCATTTATTCATTACTCCAACAGTTTTTCACGTCCTGACGAAAACAAGTTCATAGAGCGAGCATACAAAAAAACATACTCCATTTTATCCCTATCGTTTTACAAGGTATGAATCAATATTTGAACAGAATTTTATCTTCGAAAGTTTGTTATCCGGAACTGCCAAAGGCAAAGTGTTTCGTCCACGAAATCGTGGGTAGATCGGTTTTGATATTGTATTTTGAAAAGAGATTTTTTTCTTCTATTTTTCGCCAATTGGAATTCTGTCCTTTTCTCGAACATAGCTCGATCCACATAAATATAGTGTGTCAATAAATATATAAATAGTGATACGGACGTTTATTCATTCCCATAGCAAAATAAATAGTTATTCGTTTCACGTTATTCGGTGGACAGATATTGTTTGCATCGTTTTATCAATCATACACGCGCTCGGAAATGCCGTGAGCGAATTTTTACCGATATTGTTTTCGGCTGAGTATCTTGTATAAATCATCCACGAATTTGCGAACAAAACCGTATATGTATTATGAAACGTTGAAATAAAATTCAAACGGTAACATTCGTCGTTTTCACTTCGATGTATGACAATACATCGAGAATATTTCCCGACACGGTATGAATGTATTGCTCGTACAACCGCGAACAAAAATGAGTTTCAATTCAATGTGCAATCGGAGTGAAAAAAGTAAATAGAAAATTATGTGTATTGAGGATGACGATTAATTGTTCTATTGCAATAAAAATCTTTGTTTTCTTGAGTAAAGATAAACGATTCAGTGAAGAACGATCGTTTCGTTGGGCTGAACAAATTTTAATCTGGAGAAAAAGTTAGAATTTTTTTTTAAATCCATTACTTTTATAAATAAATACAATATTTCATGTTGCAAAATAATTGATGACGTGAAACGAGTTCAGAATAATAAATTATCAACGCCTTTGAATCCTTTGCATTACGAAACAATTTGGTTTATTTTTTTATTTTTTTTTATTTTTACAAATTACCTGAAGTTAGTGGAGAATATCAATTAGTTATTGAAAAAAAAAATGGGAAAGTAAATATTGTGAAAATAAATATTCAAATTTATTCCCAATTGTACCAAGTCGATTATATTTTTTTCATCAAAATGTTTTGAGGAACTTGTTTCGTTTCGATTGAAAATTTTTTCGACATTGAAATCAAATTGAAATTTTATCCGATTCAAAATGTCGATACATTTGATAATGAATAAAAAATTTTGTTACGAATGTACAGGACGAAAATCCTTAAAAGAGCGGAATTTTAACACGGTGTCATGTGAATGTTTGAAAATGATGAAGAGCCACTCTTCTTCTTCCTCTATCACATTGCCTTGCAATTTTTAGTTATTCACACCAACACATATGATTGAGGGAGATGAGAAGCGAGAATACCCGAGAGCCAAATAGCCACGACGACGCAATGCGTATAATTCGTTCGTATGGACGTGTAATCCAACGAGCTTGGCAAAAGCTCGAATTTCATCCGGCAAATTAAAACGATTGCATTTTTTGGGTTGTTAATATAACAATTGCACTGATGAACGAAGCAATTATTGATCATTGAAATTAACAATAAAATGATTTGAAAAAAATCTTTGCAGCGTCAAAATTTCCAAAGGAAAAATAAAATGACAAACAGATGTAATGATGATGAATTTTTGAAAACATGCATAAATGTTTAAAATATATATCTATAAAAATCACCAGCAGCCTTTTACAGATTAAGAAAAACGTTGATTAAGTCTATCAACTAATTATAAAAACGAAGAAGAAAAACTTCAACATTACTCAAATGACGTTTCAAATGAATTTAAAATGAAAGTTAATTTTATTGGACAAGTTCTTTTCATCGAATGCACAATATATCTAAACGTTATTCGATAATACATAATCTTCGATTCAGCATAAATCCGTGATAATTTGCCATTCGACAATGAACTTTTCGCAGTATTCTATCGCGTGGTGATATTTTCCATGAGCGTTCGCATGTTAATGCAGGTGAACGTTGAATTTCACGGTAGAGTGAGCCCGCATTTCGTTCTCTTCTCCATCCAATCCCTTTTCCCCTCTTTTGCTTGCTCGCAAAACCGAAGAGTATATAAATATTCAAATGAGGGGGTTAATTGAAAATCGTGTTTTTTTTCACCCCGATGACTCTTTCCATCTTTATCTATTCTGTTCAACGCTAGTTCTGTTCTCACAAACGCCACCTACGCTGATAATACCACCGCAAAATTCGTGACTCTCTCCTGCCTCCCCCTGCGAACCTTCTCCATCCCTTTGCGACTCTCTTGATAGACGACCGTAATGGATTCTGTCACTTTCTGTCGAGCAATTTTCGAACCTCGGAGCTTCCAGCTTTCGTGGAACAGTCACTATCGTTTCTACCCAACTCCACAAGATGCAAAATCACTCTGTCTTTTTTTTTTAGCCTACTTTCAAAGTGATTTTTCGAATAAAGCCAATTTAGATGTCGAGATAAACTTAACGCCGTTTTTTAAGCCTGACAAAATCCTCTTTAAAACCACTCGTTAAAAACCTGCATCTCAATTTGCAGCTTAGCTATGACCATCCAAAGTTTTTTTGCCTTTATCTTGACATTCGAAGAATGCTACTAATTGGTATAAAAGTTATCAGCTATCGTTGGATCCTGAATGAGCTTTTGAAGGCTTTAGAAAAAAAAGTCTCGCTCTCATAAGAAAAAAGAAACTATCTGAACAATTATGGGGTCAAAATTAATCGACATACGTTACCGAAAAAAAAAAAATCTTGGTGTGACCACTTGTCAACATGGACAGAATTTAATCAAAGGTTAAAACTATCGATTTTTCACGTTTAATTGGATTATTATTTATTGATGCTTAGGTTAAGTTGTGAAAAAATATTGTTCGTCAAATAATTAGTAATAAATTGTAACTCTTACCCTGTATGAGCGAAGTTGCACCACCAGGTCATCATAGCTTCAGAAAAAAGAGTTTCGTCAATGCTGTAGCGATCACTTAGAAAGTGATATCTTCCAGCATCTAATGGTACTCCGAGTATATAAGGAATTTCGTCACCATGGACAGTGCGCTGAGATTGTTGCTAATAATATTTATTAAAAAAAAAAAAAAATACATTCAAATGTGAAACAAAAAATAAAAGGATTGGAATAAACTTTAAAAATCGATGATCGTGTGATTCACTTTTCGATTGTCAAAGATATTACTTTTGAAAATGATTTTAAATAATGAATTAAAAGATAAAATAAAAATGAGGGATTTAAATGAAACTTTTAAAATAAATGTGACTCACTTTTGTATAATCTTGCATTGCTTTTGGATGCGAAAAGACATACATGTAGCTTTTTGGATTAGCTCGAGAGTGTAAATCAGCGACCATGATCAAAGGAGCCACTGTTCCACTATCAGATAGTGCCTCAAGGACGAGATCTCGATTTTTTACAGTATACTCGCCTGTAAAACCTTCCTTGAAATCACCGTAGTGCTCAAGAATCTTATTGAGTGCAAGCTCTGGCTCTAGTTCGTGAGTCGCCTTAAATGAAAAATAGACAAATAAATAATTCCCTTAAATCTCATTCAATCATGTCCAGAGAGGTCTCGACAGGGATTAATCTTTTTCAAGGATCAAACTTTTCTTAGCTGTTCCAAAATTCTTTAAATCTCTTTATTTTTTTATCATCTTATTAGAGGATTCATTGAACTTTTTGATTTTCCAACTAAACATTGACATGGTGTCGAAAAAGTAGATGAAAAAGTACTTTTTTAAGGATACTAGTTAAATGAGTGCTAAGGTTTAAAAATACAGGTTATTCTTTGAAAAATCCCAGTGAAAATGTGTCATCATGGAAATTTGCATTTACAAATTGATGGTTTTGCAAAACTATCGATTTAAATATTTTTCCACGTTAATAAGACATGCTGTAATTTAAATTCATTAATAATACGTTCAATTGGTTCGTTAAACTTGGTTTAAAAGTGTTTTGAAAATTTAGCACTCATTTGACTAGTATGCAGGACAGTAGTTACCTTGATTGAAATATGCGTATAAAGATTTTTGATTTCTTCCTTACCTTGGCATGATCTCTGAGAACATTGTCACGCTCTTGATCGAGCATACCATGCAACGCATCTACTGGTGACAGCAGATGATATTTCTCGGACTCGGTGACACCGTACATGAGATCAAAACTGCCGATACCGAAGGATCGTTAAATGACAAGAACGAAAAATAAAGAAAAATATAAAAAAAATAATAAAAAAAAGAAGTGAAGAGAGAATTGTGTACCACGAACCTTCCAAAGAGCTGTGCGTTCTGCATTAGCGTGAGAGGCTTTCTCGGTATAACGGCACGATCGATCAGGGGCGCGTAAGCTGGCACGTATCGGGGTTTCGCGATCTTCACGTTCAGCAGCACCTCGAGATCACGATTACGAAGACAGAGGGCCAGATCGTTGTCGTTGTTGGTTGGACAGTTCAACGCGTGAGCAACCTTCCGGTATCGCATGACAAAGAAAAATGAAAAGAAAAAAAACGTCTGCGATTTATAACAATCCTAGAAGCAAGCGATATAAATCGATCGAAATATTTCTTAGTAAAGATCTTTCTGAACATTTCTTTTCGACGAAAAAGCTCATCTTACGTGTTTTTCTTTTCTTATTCTTCACCTTCACCTCTTGCAATTATTTTTCTTTTCACAACCACAAGAAATAATTACAATTTAAATTTGTTGTTACAAAAATTTGATAAATTCGTTGCATCGATCTATCGATAAACGAATATTCATTCCATTCCAATTTGTTCCCTTCACTCCACTTGGACATAAATCAATTGACTCCATTGCAACGATCTTTCAACCACGCCTATCGATTGAGGAAGGCGTAATATCGTTGAGGATAAATTGCTTTTTTTTTTACTTCAGAATAAAAAGAACTGACGCACTCAAAGAAATTTCATTTTCTGATCAATACAAAAATTCGATCTGCTTCAAGGGGAAAAGGCATTGCGTGGTCAGACACCATATAATCCCTTCCATCTAACACCATAATATTATGTAGTACATCTACTTGAGCTTACCTGTTTAGTGATCTGAAGGGGAGCTTTTCCGATGGCGTCAGAGCTTAAAGCTGAACCTGACATCAGAATGGCACGCCTGAATAAACCTTCGTAGAAAAAAAAAAAATCATACGTCAAAGCAAAAAAAGAAAATGGAAAAAAAAGAAACTTGAATTTTAATTCCAGCCAAGAGAGAATAATGCGAATAAAATTAAAATTTGTTCAAGAGGTTTTAGTGCATAAAGTTCTATGTGTTAAGGGCTTTTCAAAGATTAAAAAAGTCGATGCCTTCGCCCGGAGCTTTTCTCAATGACGAAAATGAAAAATGGATAAAAATGATTCTCTTTTATGATCCAGAGGCTGCAGTTTTGCTTGCCTGAGAATAATCAATCTTCAAATCGAACTCGAAAAACGTTTTTTTTCGGCAGAACGTCACAAAATAATATTCACAATAATAGACGTCACAATAATAAAGTTTTGGAGGTGAGTGTAGCGAGACTACGGAAGCTCAATTCATACACTTTTGTTTTCCCCCTTCAATTGAAGAGACATATATATATTGTATACCTAATGTTCATATAAGAGGAGAAATTGAACGTTTCACTTGCGGTTTATTCGGTAGAGTAATACCTACATCTGCCATGGTCAGTTAAGCCCCATGAATTAATTCCATGATTATCTTCAACCCGCTTAGAGATCGCGACACACTGGTAACTCGCTCGTATCCTCTCGCGGTTCACGATTATATTAAATCCTGCGCACTTTAATGCGAAACCTCTGCTTCTGTATCTGTCTCTCTTCTATTATATCAAAACGATGTGTAAATCCATATGTTTGTGTGTGAGTGCGTGTACATCCGTGTATAAATGTGTGCAACGAATACATATGCGAATATGTGTATATTTGTGCGTGTGTCTGATTCACGAGAGAATATAACGAGACCTCAGAACCCACGGTCCTAGTCCGTATAACCGTGACATTTCCCATTTGGAGAATCGCTCGGTGCTCGGCGAGCATGATTGAATGCGACAGAGCGAGAAACCACACGCCTCCTTCCCCCTTTCCTCATGCCCTTCTAACTACCCTCGTTCGTAATTATAGCGTCACTCTATTGGCTAATATATAACCGTTCGATTAATATGGTCGAGTCTAGAAACTGGACCATCGCCGAAGTTTTTTTTCTTCCCCTCGATATATAGGCCACGTAATAATAAACGTAAGTTCGATATATACAATGTTTACGAAGAACACAAAAAAAAGCTGTAAAAATCAGCGATATTTTATTCTCCCATATACTACGTCACTATAGATTGAGGTGAATCGTTTTTTCTTTTTTTTTTTTCCTTTTTTTTACCAACCTTTGTTATTTGCCACTGGACTAATGAGCAACAAATTGGCAAATATTGCTCCCGTCCCATGTCCGACCAGCGTCATGCTGTCCGGATCGCCTCCAAATTTCGCTATATTGTCCCGAAGCCATACCAATGCTGCGGTTTGATCCAGCAGGCCAAAATTGCTCGCGGCATCGTCGCTCGTACCTGGCCTCAAAAATCCTGAAACAGCGTTCCATCGAATACATTTTTTGCACGTGATAGTCTTACGTAATTATTATTACTAGTTTTTTTTTTTTTTTTTTTTTTTTTTCGTAGTATGACTCGGCTATACATTCTTTTTGAAAATAGCATCAGAATATCGGTTAAAATCATATAGGAATTCGAAATTTTTTGGATTTTATGAAATTGTAATTAGCCATCGGTTTATCGTTATGTTTCTGGTGTAATAAAGTATTTTTTTATGTTTTACATTGCAGAAGCTGGTGGACTTTAATTCTGTTGGATATAATTAGTATGCACTTTGTAAAAAGATGCTTTATATTGTTTTTGCTAAACTACTTGAAAAAAGATTATTGATCAGATTATATTCGAATAGAGAGGGGAGAGAGAGGGAAAAAATTGAATAAGTGAGATGAGCACAAGTTTCGTTGGAACTTCATTTTCTTAAGAAGTTTAAAAGCTCGTTAAAATTTAATAGCAAAATTGTTTTTCAACCAGTTTGAATCTTAACTCGCGTTACTCTTTCCTTCTCGTTGCACTTTCTTTACGTTCGCCTCTTTTTTTTCTCAGACTAGCATATTTTTCTTTACATCGTAGCTTTTATGCCCACGCTTTGAACGGTCTTTCAAGAAACGAGGGTAAACTTAACCATCGCCTAACGCAGTTTTGCCATCATCTATTCGCGATTTTGCGATGTCGAGGAGAATGCAAGAGCTTGAAAAAAAAACCTCATTGGTTGCATAAACTCTCTCTCTCTCTCTCTCTCTCTCTTTCTCCTGTCTGGTCTAATAATTTTTCGTCTTTCTCGCTATATAAGCATTTCACAAGCACTTTAATCTAATTTATGATTATGGTTTCGGCGGCATTTTATATTTTTTTCTTTTCTTCGTCCACTCTGCTGCTATTATGATATAGTATCGTGAGCCTTTCGCACAGAACCTGTAGCACGAATATAACAAAGTGACTGTACAGTGTAAGTCTTACTGCCAGTCTCAGCAAATTTCTTGCGGACAAATTACATGATGGAAAAAGAATATTTACGTGGCTAAGTGAAAATTTTCAAGACTTTAAAACTAAATTCAAGTGAGCTTGACATTTTTTCAATGTCAACAAAAATTAAAATTCTGCAGGATAAAAAAACGAAAACAAAAGTGTTTCGATGTTTTAATTTGGAAAAAACTCTCAAAGGGACGAAAAAATTTGCAAATTTTCTTCTTACGTCATATAGGAACCAGACGATCATAGTTTTGACGATGATTTCACGCTCTGAAAAATATGAGACGATTCATTGTTTTTCATTGAAGAAGCAACCCGGAAGTAACGACAGCAGTTAAGCTGAAATTGACGTTATTCATCGATTTGATACGCGAGTACGATGCCACTAATCCCTCATTGCTATTCGTCGCCTCTTCGTGTATTATTACGATGCATCGGCGCCAAAATTACGAGTGTCCCTGAGGGGCAAAGAGCAGAGAGGAAGAGGGAATTCCCTTTTGTCGTCGAATAGTGTGCATCGTAACATTCACATATACTCATGCGTCGCTGTACAACAACTGGCTGTTTTCCTTTATCGTTCTGTTCAACACTGTACAACGCATACATCATGAACAATTATATTCTGTACCAAAGCGTGCTCTCCACCTGAATTATAAACGACATATTTCGAGACCGGTTATTAAACATTTGCCACGATATATTGTTCTCTTTGCGTGAGAACGCTACAATTTTACAACTGCCAAAAATCTACGAATGGAATGAACAAAGCGTTACCATTGTGACTGTAGGAAATTACTTTTTTTTTTTTTAAGGTTATGGAAGTATTTAATTTATTATCCGCTGCTATGTTCATCAGTTATAATGAAAAGTATCGTTAAAAATTATATTTGCAAATGAACTTTTGTTTTTTATACATTAAGGAGATACTGTTGGACTTGCACTTTTAATTTCATAGAATCAAAGACTTTATGTATTTATTCAAGAAATTATAACAATATTGACCGTCTCGTTTTTCTCAATTTGAATTAGGAAGTTGACATGGTTTTTAATCGTCAATGATTACGGTTTTGCTACTTCTGTTTCAAAGTAAAGTAATTGAAAACTGAGATTTTGGTAGATTAGAAATAATGGATGTTACAAAAAATTGAATATTCGGACTTCACCGTGTAGATCGAATGCCATTTTAGGTGAAAATTTAAATTTTCAGTCAAAATCGGAGTAGACGAGGTTGTGGCAGACCGAAACTTACTTTTCCATGACTGCCGAGTGGTTACGAATCATATTCGTGCCTCCTTAAAAATCGACTATTATACTAATGGCCTCAAATGGCTAAAGTTTGTAGAACGAATTCTAAAAACGTATTTTTTTCAAGTGTCGCAGAGTGCCATGCACTGACGAAATGAAAATAATTCAAGAAGAACAGAAAGAGCAGCGACATGGATCGTGTACGAAGTAGAAATACGCCAATGGTTGGCCAGTGAATATAGAACGGCGCCACTACGATGCGGAAGAGTCTGAATCGGGACCAGTGACAGCAATGCCAGATGCAAAAAGACTCGAAATAAAGAAAATATCTGTGAGAAGTTGAGAGGAGGATAAAAGCGAGTGAAAACTGTGATGAATATGTTTATTTTTTATTCCAGTATCAAGTTGAATATTTTATATGAATATTTGTGCAACGTTGATCCGCGATAAAAGAGTAAACGAAGTATATGATTTTCATTGAAAACGAAAATACGAAAGAGTGTGACCCAGTGGTACAATAAATGTTTTCATAAATCTCAAAACATTCGCGTTTTCTCTTCACTTTCTTTTTATTTTCACTTTCTCATTTCTTACAACATACAAGACAGTTATTTTTCTAGTTTACTCACCCAATATTCCAAGGCGAAAGTTTATCGTGACAAATACGACGTTTCCATAAGCCGATATGACCGTACCATCGTACGGATTTCCACTGTTCCACTCGAAACTCTCGCCCTGTATGAAAACCATGACTGGATATCGTCTTGGATTTCCTGGACCTGTGGGAAACAGTAAAAAGAAAAAAAATTATTTTCTATTTCTTGTCGTAATGATAAGTAACATGTTTTATTTTTTATACAGTTTCCTGTACAATTTTTTTTATGGACACATCCATTGAAGGCCAATAATCAATTTTTTACTATTTTCACAGAGTTCTAGGCAATATTTGTTGTTCTTTGATCCTGTTATAAAGTATATTTAAATATGAACACACAACTGCAATACTTTTTCATATATTTTCTTTAAAGTTTTTTCATATTTCTGTTCTCTGGTTTATACTCGAGATTTTTTAGTTTTTTAGCTTTAAATTTTTCTCGTAAATGACGAACAAAAGAGGGGAAACAAAGACGTACGAATAAGAGTTTTGATTCTTCATCTGACATGCTTTTTTTTCTCTCTCTCCCCCTATTCTCCCTTCACGACTCACTGAATTATAACTCTCGCGTTGGTTAAGGAATAACCATGGGAGTGAGAAGTAACTGGAATGAGAAAGGGTAGAAAGAACTCTCAACGTCGGTGAACCCTTTGTGGAACTTTTGATTTAAGCCCTCCGGGTGATAGTGTCCCACGTGCCTCTTTTATATCCCTGAGGAAAGATGGGCAAAAGGGAGAGTGAGAGAGAGAGGAAGGGGCGAGACATCGAGAACTCTCTTCCAGCTCGCTTTCCAACTGGCCGAATCACGTGGGCGCGATGTGGTGGGGTCAGTTTGGAGGATTTATGAGATATCCGCGTTTCAAAGTGAGATTTTTATATTAGAATGGAAAAAACCTTGCAAACTTACTGGCACACGCACACATATATACATATAGAGAGTTTGCTTGAATTTTTCTTATTTTTCCATCGTCGAACGAAGGTTGAATAAAGGATTTTCCCCTCTTCGATCGAAATGCCCCAAGCGTATGAACACCCTCTTCCGTCGACAAGAAAATTCGTGAGATTCTTTAGAGCGGAAAAATAAAATGGCAAATAAAATCTCTCTCATCGTCACACCCTTTGGCTAAGTTTCGAAGCAGCGTAAATTCGCAATTTTGGCCTCCTTGCTCGAAATTCTAAGGAATTTCATCCCCAATTTGTCGGCGAAAAGTTTGCCCTGCCGTTCGTTTAATCCTACGAAGCTTCCAAGTTCCAATTGCATATAATCGTAGTTTTCTCTCTCGTCTGCAAAAATCTTGATACCCGATTCTCGGAAGAATCTTAAGGAGAAGGGAGCCGCCAACCATCTCAGATTTCATCCTAAGACTCCGGATAATCTTCCACGGATAAAATTGCTCGCGAAGCAATAAGTATGTGGAAGTAGGTAAAGAGAAAGAGAGAAAAGAGATGATCGGAGGAACGTGTAAGGGGTGGCTGTTGTGGCTTGTTGCCTCGCGTGCACGGGATCGTGTCGGACACGAAAACCGATTTAATTTCCTTCGGCGTTTCGAATCTTCCGAGACGGTCGAACTTTGTAAATTAACTCGTTATAAGCAATGTTCTACAACACGATATTCCCCTTCTTCGAGCTTTCCCATCGACTGTATTACGAGATTTTAATTAACCCCTTCAATTAACGTCAATATATACTTGAAGGCTTTCTCGCTTAAGCGCTTGAAGGAAGAGAAAGAAAGAGAGGAAAAGAAGATAAAAAGGAGAGGACAAGGTGGATGGAGTTAAAGTTTTTCTTGCTTATTTATCATTAATCGAGCGGTGAATCTGTTGGATAATTCTCGTGTACAAAAAATTCTAAGAAAAAGGCGGAAGAGACTCAAGAAAGATAAAAAAATTGTACAACATCGTAAGGCTGACTCGAGACTCTTATTAATTCGTGAACTTTATGCATAAATGTGGTACGAGACTTTTAGAAACGTTGGAGAAATAATAATCGTAATGAAAGCCGCTAGGACCTGAGCTGCAGTTATATTTGAGATAGTTAAGAATATATTTAACCTTAGAAACTAAATCCATTCGCTAAAGTTACTGGATTTCTCATTAAACTAACGCAAAAAGAAAAAAAAGTTGTATTCATTATTTTCACAGCTATCAATATTGCAGTTTCGATGAAACGTGAGATTGCGGCATAAAGAAAAATTCTGAGAATATCTTTCAAGGATAATTAATAAAAAATTTACATGAGAATCGAAAGAGAGTTTACAAGGAAGAATGAAACCACGGAATTTCAGTGATGAGCCAAGAATTGTTGGGGTCGAGAATATTGATGTACAAGGTGGATATCAAGGATATTCTTCCACTGGTTGCGTGCGCAACAAAAACGGAAGTTTCCAGTTATAAATCACTGCCAGTTGAGAGAAACGCCAGAGGTGCTCATATATTTTTATCTCTGGATTAAAAGTATTTGCTCAAACAACAAAAAAGATAGAAAGAAGAATAAAAGACAAGTAAAATTAAAAAAAAAGAAAAGATTTCTCTCAAATTAGTAAAGTCACTGGTGCTCCATATTAATTAAGCGCCAAAGTTTTGATTCACGTATGATAAACATAATATAATTCATGATTAAAGTAAGCTCCCATATGTTAAAACGAAGCGTCGAGAAATGAAATATTTCGAATACAAATCGTTCGTATGAATTTTAATAATTAAATTCAAACAGAATTGATAATCTCGATAAAATTGCATATAATTTAAATTCAATGGAAAACAGCATTTGTAGAATTAAATGTTGAGAGAATCCATCAATTGGAAGATTATGAACTGTATATTCAAACCATAATCACATGCTTCAAAGCTTCTCAATTATAATCACTACAGAGTTAAATTATTGAGTCTATTTCTCCACAATATTATGAGCGATGATTTATATTTTGCAAAACTTGTAATTGTGAAACTAAATTTCAATAAAATCAGAGATATTATAAGGGTAGTTTGTTATACTACATATTTTCATAAATAATAATTTTGTATAGCATTCATTAAATATAACACAACGATTTGTGGTTTATCTTAGGGAATTGAAATTTTATGAAGAGAGTGCATATCGTTTAAAACGGAGGAGGATTAATCGGCCTTTAATTGATGTAATACTCGTAACGTTGAAGCATCGGTTTTACCTTCAATGGTTGATGTTTATGATGTTTCGAATCACAGATCGACATTACATCGAATTCATGTAGTCGGGTAAATATTTATCCCTAGGATTAGCGATCGAAGCTTTGGAAGTGATAGTAATTTATAGTGTGCGTTATTGCATTAAATCCTTTTTGATTAATAAATATATGCTACATTTTCCCATTTCGTTATTATTTAAATATACGAACTATATGAAGAAATAACAAATGGATTTTCTGGTAATTGAAAGTCTTCATTTCTCAAATTGATTAAATATTTTCACAGTTACAATATCGTTTATTAATTTTTTGTTTCGTGATGTGTAAACTGTTTGGATTGAATAATAAAACAGAAATATTTCAATCGCTCTGCTGACGTTTAAAGGTCAAATTAATATACGAAGTCAAAAGAAACTTCTCCACAAAAATGGCTCATGCTGTTGGCAGCGATACATATATACGTATATATTTTTCTTCGTTATTGAAAAACCAAGAGAATCGTGACAACTAAACTTTATTATTGCATTCGAAGAACATTTTATCACGACGAAACCATTGATATGACAGTATAAAGCTGGAAAACGTCAACTTGACGCCAATTGAAAATGTGGAATCGTCTCGAAAATTCTGAAAGTTTTAACATTCGTAGAGTCCAGAGGCAAAATAATGGTTTGAAAAATTTGACTACGAACTTCAATAATTTATGAGAATACGTAAAAGAATCAATACTTCGTTTATGACCTCTCATTTTTCGAAGTATACAACAGTGAAGTAAGAGCCAAATCGTCAAACACAGCTTTACACGCGTGTTCACTCTCAAGCGCTCTAGTCAGCGAAAATCTCTATACGTTTTGAACCCCCTCCCCCTCTCCTGTCCTCCACGTCTCTCTGTGACAGTGTCGTGTGTAAATTACACGAGAAATGTATCGTAGGATAACTGCGGTGTAAATCAGGACGCCTTTTGGCAAATTTCCAAAAATTCTGCGGTCCAGTTCTCCCACGCGCAAGTGTCGTCCGTTGAATACAGCATTTTCCCCTCCAGGCTTACAAAGAGCAAATTCTTTTGCCTTTTTTGGGTTGCCTTATTCTCTATGCAGATTCGATTCCTTTGCTTACATTTTAGTTGGTTTTCGGGACAAATTTTCACTGGATATTCTGTTTTATTGTTTTATCGTAATTTAAAAAAATTTTTAAACAATTTGCGTCACGAAGAATTCGATTGAACTGCGGTCTGAAAATTGATGATGATCGAAAGAAAATCAATTAAGCGAAACAATGAACAGTTTCTCTCATTATTTAATCTGATTTTTTCGAATAAATTTTTGATAACGAATATATGAATATCTGTCACATTGTCAACGTTCGAATTACAATTTTTTTCACATGCTTTTTTATGGCTAGAGCTTGGAAAAAATTATTTCAAAAGCCTCGCTAAAAACGACATCGTGATGCCATCTAGCAGCAAACCTCGGAAGGTTCAAGCCAGGACTGTCGAAGGTTCGATGATTCACGTGAAGATGTCGCCACGTGGCAGTTGAACCAGCGAAACTAAATTTAAGGGTGTGCACCCTAGAATTTCACTCTGTAGCAATCGAAGCTGATTTATAACGAAAACTCATACTGAAGTTCTATTCATCGAAATCATTCTCAGATCACATGGCATAAAAATCTGGAATACGATTTTTTTTCCATCTCTATTTAAGGAGGGTGGCTACACACAACAATGTTGACATGATAAAAACATAGGAAAACTCGAAAAGATTAGAATTTGATGAAATTTGGTGAGCATACTCTTTAGTATTAAATATGAATATACAATTTTTTTAAGATTTTCCTTCTACATAGTTTTCGAGTAATTGAACAATAGGGTTTACATGCATATGCATAGGATTTAGATATATATAGGTATATTTTTTGCATATTGTAAACTCAAAGTATTCGACAACTATGTAGACGAAAAATTGAAAAAAAAATTGTGTCATCGTATTTGATGCTGAAGAATATTATCACCAAATTTTATTAAATTTTTATCATATTGTCGTAAGTAGCCAACGTTCTTAATTAGAGAATAGTTGTGACAATGAAAATCATTTACGTTCGTACAAAAATTGTTTTGTTTTGTAAAACTCGATAATTGGTGAATTTTTACATAATTTAATCAAACGTTTTGGTAATGTCAATAAATTCTTTTAGTTAAGCTGTTTTACAATGGAAATGAAACCCGTTATTCTCTTGTCTTTTATAATTAAATGAGAAATAATTATGAATGAAACATGGACTGTAAAACACGTAAAAAAGAAAAGCACATTATTTTATAAAAATCTACGACTCGAATTTCAAATTCATTGTCAAATTAACAAGATTCTCTATGTTTCCAATTTCATTGACGTTTTTCCACAATTACCCACTAAAAGAGCAAGGGGCTGCAAAATTGACGACATTACGTATAAACTTCTTTGACATAAAAACACACAACTTTTGTAACAAGAAACGACAATGAATAGAGCGCTGATTGAATGTCGAGATTAAAAGACATAAATTGGATGGAAACAAAAGTATTGAGAAAAAACATAAGTATTTACAAATCAGAGAACATTCTTCGTAAGAATTTAATTTGTCATTATCAGTGAATTGAAAATCAATAAAACAGTCTCCGAGAATTTTATAGTTTAGACAAATTCGTACAAAAAAAAAGTATAAATTAAAGAAGATGGATTTTTTGTTTAAAAAAAGAGTGAAAAACTGAAACAATGGAATTAATTACAGAAGTATTGAATGAGGACATACGAAATAAGCCAATTTTAATAAAGTTTCATTTTCTTTCAACACGCATTTAATTAAATAATCTTGAAAACTTTGTTCTGTACTTTTACGATGGTTGAAGAATTTTTTTCACTCTCTTATTCTTTCCCTTCCCTTTATCAAGTTAATTCATCCTTGGCTCTATAAAACCTTGGAGTTTCTATTAAAGCACAATTTACTCGAGCACGTTTTTGACACAGAGAAAACGATAAGATTTCCCAGTGCCATTTAAAAAAACAAAACGAGTTGAACGAAGAAAATCATAGGATTGTAATTATGAGAAAAAAGAGTGATTCTAGAGCTGGGGCATTTCTGGGGTGTCGTTATGGAATTCTGAAGATAATTCCGTAGAAAGAAACAAAGAAAAGGAAAGATGAGTATGAGGGAGATAGAGAGTTAGTGATGAAGATAAAAGATTGCAAAGCCTGAAAACCCTCGAGGCAAGAAATTAAGAAGGAATGGGTGATTGTTGGATGGAAAGGGCGTAGTGGTAAGGGATGCTTATTAAATCCAGAGATGGCGGGAGACGCCAGGTGTGGGATTGTTTGGGTTACATGAGGAGTTTTTAGCGTGCAGTTTAAATGCATAACACGCTTCTGGCAACGTTGCAGAATAGGAGCATTTTCCATTTCTCGGTTAGTTTGGGATGTGCAAGTATTGAAATAGTCAGTACATTTATTAGCCAGTTCTCAGTGAATGGCAATTTTCATCAAAAACTTAACATTCTAGGAGGAAAACGCCCTCTCGTAGGCGAATATTTATTTTTGTGCCTGCTACAGCGTCCAACAACTGTACCATTTAATTCTTGGATGAAAAAAAAGTGATCTCTGGCACACCCTTTCTCAGCATATTTATGCGAGCTGCGATAACCGGACCATCCGTTTTCCCGCACCCGGACGTTCCGTTTAGTCCTTTAACTCTCTTCCTTCTTTTTTTGTTTGTTTTAATTCATTTTTTTACGTTCTCTGCTTTACCAACGGGGCTTAAAAGCTCATGGAGAATGGGAAAGAAGGGGTTATTGCGCGTTTTCATGGATCCAGCATCCCTCGAGTGTCCAGAACCTCACCCTCGAGGAACCAGGAAATTCTAGCGAATTGTAAAAACCCTTTTTCTTTTGTTCTGCTTTTTTTTCTGTATTCTTCAATTTTTATTTTTTTCTCAAACCTCTTTCATTCTACTCATCTACCCGATTCCTTTCTTTGACCCTTCCTACTTTCTCTTCCTTTTTAAACCACAATATGTGTATGTGCGCTGGTCTACTTTAATCTGTTCTACTTTCAGCGAGAATTTTCCACTCTTCATTCCGTTTATATTTCTCTTCTTCCTCTTTTCCTCACTCTACCTTTGTTCCTCTTTCTCGGGATGTCACACCGTAACAACGTTTCGTAAATCCTCAGGCCAACTATTCTCACCACAACCCTTTACGAGCTAAACCAGCAAACAACGTGACGCGTCTCCAGACCCCAGTTTATTCGTCAGATCTTTTATTTTTCTCGCACACTCACAAACGACACGTCTAGCCACTTTTTTCTGACGCTCAGCGGATAACAAAAAGTAATACTTACCCAAACGTCAATTGCTCTTATTGTGTTTCAAGAAAAACGTTTAAAATAATTAACTTCATCAATTTTCAAATATAATATCTTTTCTGGTGATTTTTCAATCAGAATATTCATCAGCTGTAGACATTTTGGAATAATTAATCAGAAGCAGGTCAGTCGAAAAGGAATAAACTATTATTCACCTCTACGATGGATATCCAAGGTTACTGATGATTTCCAAATGATTGCAGTTCCAGTTAACAAATCAATGAGAATTGACACAACGCTAAAGATATGTAATTAATCATAGTCATCAAATAATAATTGGTCATAATTATTATGACTGAGTGAAAGCGCATGTGCCTTGAATAATGACTGCCCAGAGGGTCAGGATGTGAGAGGAGAAATTACGAGAACCAAACTGGTGCAGGGATTTTGGAATGTGTTTGTTGGACCGTCAAATTTCATTGAAGATTAATTATCGACATGGTGGGAACGAAAAAATCTGAATATGATTATCTTTTTTTTTTCTCAATAAAATGAAAGCACGACGTTTATCTAAATAAATGTATAAATAACACTTGTACACAAAAAAAGGACAAATGTCATTTCCAACAATAAGTTATTTATTCACTTGTTATCCTAAAAAAACATTTTTTTGAATTCAACTTTTCCAATGGCGAGTGGGGCGTTTTTACGATCGGAAATGAGAGAGGACTTTGAAGGTGAAGTGAGGAAAAAAGAGAATAAATGGGAAGTGCTGAATGTCGCGTTTCTCCGGAGGACGATATTCCTTCCTATATATCGGTAAATTGTGTTTATGTCCATGGCTACGAAACAAAAGGTCGTAAGTTCCACCAAATTCAAAGCTCAATGAAATGTGTGTTACGTCTTTTTGACGTGGCAGAGCAGTCAGAAGAGTATATCGATAGCTATGGGTTAAGTTTATATATCTTCGTACATTTTAGTGCAGCAATCTCCTGAGTGGAGGTACATGCAACATTCATCCCCTTGGCTGCAAGGCCGATCCCAGGTTTTTTAATTCTGGACGCTATCGCGTGTGGACTTACGTGGTCGGTGACTGAATAATGTTTTTTCCAAGATACAGGCTCAAAAACGAAAGAAAAAAGTGTAAAAAAATACGTGAACTACGAGTTGAACTTTGTGGAAGATTGAAGGCATATCCAGTTGCTATTTCATTCCCCCATGCAGATCGTTGTTTATCTATGTTTCAATCAGAGTCTACCGAGTTTTTTGACATTTCTAAACAATGATATCCTTGTGAAATTTTACAAAATCTCAACTCCCATCGTAACTCATGCTTTTCAACGTCTTTTCAAATGTCCTCTTTGAGCCTGCGAAGGGTTTTGTAGAATGATATAAATTTTGTGAAATCCCATCAACTAATTAAGATCACGAGGGCGCAAGGTTCTTCCCAACTGATGACAAACATAATGAATGTACGAAAATTACGATTCGACGGTATTTGGTATTTGTAGTAGGCGAGGAGTATTAGTATCCAGTGTAGTAAGAGCTTAAGGCTCATCCAATTGAAACTTGCTCGACAGTGAGCCTCAACCGACTCCCTGGCGTTCTCCCTCTCTCTCTCTTTCTCTTCCTCTTTCTCTGTCCGTCTCTATCTTGATTACTTGTCTATATCCATGTATATAATCACAAAGCGCAGGCCATATTCCACATCCCAGAGCTGCTCATCGAGCAATTAGCTAATGCGAACTATGGTTACGGGAATGATAGGGGCTTGTTATATCTCACGTTGGAATGAGGGGAAAACCAAGCGGACATATAACGTGTATAACATGGAAACGACGGCTCCCTTGCTCCCTGTCTCAATTCATATCCGAATTACAAACCGTATACATAGTTATACATACTATAAAACAAAAAAGACACCGTTCACAGATAGAATCAACATTTCTCGCCTCGTGCTCATGAATAATAAGATATTCCTCCGTTATTTACATCATCCTTATTGCAAATGTGATTCGAATCTATTTCCTTTTTCACTCTGCCAATCAAATACAATTTACTTTCTCTAATATGCTTTTATCACTTTGATAAGGCACAATTTATTCTCATGGTTTCCAATGTTATTCAATTTCGCTTAGGCGAAATGAGAAATTAACAACATTGCACAAATTTCAAACTAGAACTTCAACAGAGTCCTCATTATGGCTTATCGAGAACTCATTCAGGCTCGATCCAAGTGAACGTCGAATGAAACCCTTTCAAATGCATAGCTATTCAATTGATTGAACACGTATGCATATGAATGTCTATCTCTCAACGTATGGAACAAAATATACGAAGCAAAACGAAGGTATTTCAATCTCAATTTTCTCATATTCTAAACACGACATAAATTTAGAAAATCAAATATTCAAATGATCTGTTTGATTGAAGCAAAAAAAAAGAAAAAAAGAAAAATGAATAAATATATCGTGAATACAAAAAGAAAAGTGTTTGTTTGAAAATAACTTGTAAAAGTTGATCGACCGTTTGAGCCATCTGAAAAAATGGCAAAATACCTGTACCACCATTTATCCACCAGCCAAAAACGATGACAAAAAAATGCACTGAATTCAAGGCTCAACTCGAACGGAATAAAAAATAAAAATATTTACAACGATTTTTCAATAGTCCGGTGTTACAGGAAATCGTCGAAGGGGTAGTTACGTTTGTATGCAGTACATAGGGGTGCAATAAATAGAGGGTGCGTTATATACGTAGAAGGTTTATGCCGGAATATGATGTAGATGGGGAATGTCACTGACTTAGTTCTATATAACGTTTGCGTGCGTTGATATATAAATCATTCGCTTGATCAATCGTGGCTCGCGATATCGCCACCGACGACATACTACTAGGTATTTCCTCCTTTACCTGGCAACGGGGCTTATACCATCGAGTTTAACTATCGATCAAAATGTTTCCTGAAATTGTATATGTGCGCGTAGGAAAGACCAGGCCAAATGGGACAATGGGGTAAAATGGAACACCTAAGAAAAAATCATGGTCAAAAGGGCAAAATGGGCAGGTCTAAAAAAATGGGACCATATTAGCAAAATAGAATCTGACTTTGAAGAAAAATGTTCAAATCTTTTGTCATTTTGAAACATTTACGAATACGTTTTATTAAGGAAACATCTGTATCACTTGAATTTAATAAATATACTTTTTTTTTTCCAAAGGTGAATAAAAGTTTCTTCGACGTGGTGATTCATTTTACCCCTTCGTCCTATATTGCCCCAATCTCACGTATATCCACATGTGGTTATATTTGTTCGAACAATTTTCAGGTCATTCCGACTGAGGAACGATGCTATCTCGATTTCGTTATTTATGTTTACGATTTCAAAGATATTATGAAAAAGTTTTATGTATCATTACTCATTGAATATTTCTTTGAACATGTTCTGAAATTTAACAAGAATTATTAACGGTTAGTACTGAAAAAAAAAAGCTGCGATTAGTTGATTTTAATTCTTAAAACGATGAATTTTTAGAGACGCATGTAAAACGAGAGTTTTATATCTACAGAGTGAATGTTGAAATAGCAAATGGTGAGAGAATTTACGAGCCAAGAACAATGCCTTCAGATCTACTGATCCTGGTACGCAGGGGTAAGAGAATGAAGGAGTAGTGACTGAGTGAGAGAACGGAGAAACGAGGATAGGAAACCAAGAGTGTCTGTGACCTACCACGTTAGGCACTTAACTCTTGTCTCAATGGGATGTGCTGTCTGACAACGGTGCGAGGATTGCACAATCTCATGCTTTACGTGATTGTAACAACGTTATCACTCCTCACCTCTCTGGGTGTGTTTGTCCTTTGTCTACATTGTCATAGTGACTGGTCAAGGTGACCTTGCTTGACTCTTTGAGATCAATTGAATTCTAGTCAATGTGTTTCCACGGTCCTTTGATGTTTCAGATCAGAATATACACATATAACTCCCCAAATGTTTTGTAAATCTGTACAAAGTCCCCACTGGGTCTGAAAGGCCCATGAACAGCAGAAACTAGAAGCCGAATGTTGACAACGATGTCTTAATCTTCCTCTTGAAGTTGACTTTACCAATTTTTTTAAAATCATCCAAATGAACGAAGAATTTGATTGTTTTTTTATGAGTTAGTCGATGTCCTTGTGCTCTTGGGATAAGAGAAGGTTACTCGGTGGATAAATAAGAGCATCAAGGCTTACATAATGATGAACCGGATGCCCTTCGACCGCAGCCGGAAATCCATGGCATGTACATGGCAATGTGTTACCCCTGACCGCGTACGTTTGGGAGGCCACTAATTCTGGAGCATCTCGAAGAAGAGGGGGAGGAGACTAGACAGGGCCAGGGCGAGAGGAGTAAAAGGAGAAATTTCCTCTGACTAAATATAGATATAGTTCGTACAGGTATTTCTTGCTACACCGATAAAGCACATAGAGTATGGTCAGTGCACGTGGTCGCTGTCAGACAGATCGTGGCTTCCATATTAAGCAGTTTTACCAACGAGCACGTTTATTCCAACGGAATAGCGCAGATCCTCAGCAAAGAAATTGATTTCCAGCACGAACCAAATGGTCCGTTTAATCATCATTGCTACGGGGACTTTATTTGACTTTCTTTTTGGAAGAGCATTGAAACAAAGTCCTGGGATCATCATTGTTTACTGTCAACCGTGAAATATTCTCTATTTGACTCAATCTGACGTTTGGCCCGTTGCCGGTAATCCAGTGATGAAATCCACAAGTCAGTCCATGTTACCCGACAAATTTCCCGTTTCGAATACGTACGATGTATTATGTATAGCTGTGCAATTTCATAGATATATACTTATATATATAATCCAATACACGTACTTCAAACCTAGATTGAAATTGGGGGAAGCAAAACTTTGACCAGTTTCACAAACTTGGTGCACTGCCGTACATTCATCGGTTTGTAAAGCCGCCATCGGGAACGCAGTTCCAAAAGCTTTGCGATGGCTTCGTAGTCCCCTCCTTTAATCGAGTATGACTGTGTACACGAGAGCATGTCGCCCTCGTCGTTGGTCTCGTGGCTTTCCTGTTCTCTGGTAACCCCATCTCTGCATCTTGTCCTTGCAACCACTTTGCCACGAGTACGAATGTCGTTTTTCAGACCACAAGCTTCTCGCCCATCAACTATTGACCCCAACGTCCCTTTATTCCTTTGGACGTTAGCATTCCTCGAAGATGCGAGAAAATACAAGGTCAAGCTGTAATTAATTGAAATCTTACTCTCATTGGCTTTTTCAATGAAATTTCTGCCACAATATATGCAGCAAAGACAGATGTCATTCACGATCATCAGATTGTTTTTGTTTTGTGCGAACAAAAGTTTCGATATGATAGCCAGGAATTAAAAAAAAAATACTTCGCCACAGTAGTGCCAGAATATTCGGATTCATAAGCAATAAAATTCAATGATAAATATAAATAAAATTCTAGGTAGATAAGTATCTATCTGAATAATCCAAGCTGAATAATATTTCGTATCTATGGAAAGCCAACGGAGTCTCCTGCTCGACTGGTTTTCTATGCATCCAAGCTTTTCAGAGAAATAAATTGTAAAATCGATTCTCAACATTCACGAATTCGTGAGGTATCATGAGGGTGGGAGAAGTGTAGCGGAAGGGGTGAACAGAAGAGGGTATGGAAGAAAGCAAGGAATTGAATAAATCTCTGAATCGAAGGATTGTCCGTGACGGTGAGGAAAATTGCACGAAGCCACTATTTTACATGCAAACATATATCTATACCTTTCAAAAAATCGAAGTCATGAATAAGAAAAAACGACAGGTGAATATAGATAAGAAAAATTGCCTTTAAAAGCTCGTCAGATTGAATTGAATTTGCAATCAACATAAAGCCATATATAATTATCACAAAACTGTTAATTAATTTTATATCTTCATCTCGATGCTTTTTTCATCAAGTGCTTTTTATTTTTTTTTGGTACAAAAACTGCAAGCAAAAAACATGAAAAAAGATGAGATTACGGAATCACCGCTTAGTCGGTCTGGAGGTAATTGGAGACGGTATGAGATGGGGTAAATTTAATATCGTCGCTTCCAGTGAAACCTCCAATAGAATCCCTAGATGCCACTTGAACCTTTTCCTCTTCCTGTTGCTCCTATTGTTGCTGTCATCGTATACACTACTACGTTTTACTGTGTTATTGTCGAGTTTCCTATTGCTAACCCTATCCATCTTCTTCCGTTTTACCCTTCGAGGCCGCCAGGACTTGGATGACTTCTAAATAAATACAATAAACTCGTAACATCGCCTTGTACACAATCGCTCCGGTCGTTGGTCCTGCTCTCGACGTTAAAGTATATAAATATATTTTGGGTTCTATATAACGGCCATTGTTATGTACACATTTGTCTAAACTCTCAAACACAAAGCCCACATTTACCCCAGCGTCCATGTTTGTTGGCCACATACGAACTCCTCTCTACGTGCGCATCCGATCCATGCAGTTTGATAACGTCGTTATCAATCCTGTGACATTCGTTGAGCTTTATCGAAACCGCAACGCATCGAATCGCACGTAACCAGCAGAGCGACATAACTATGCGCCAAATGCTTGCATCACGTTTCGCTAGAATCGGTTTGTATACTAACAAACGGAAATCGAAGCAACGCACGCTAAAGTTAACTTGGCGATTTAATCAAAAGCGTTTCTCGATTATCAGCCGATAAATCATGGTGGTTCGAATTGATAGATTTACCATTGAAAGTAATATTTTATGAGTAACCTTTTGAATTAGTTATTTTCATTCAAATTAATCATCAAATGAGAATTTTTTAACGTTTACTAATGAAGCGCACGCGCCTGCGTGGGAATATCGATGCTTAATTTATTATGTTGAAAAGTTAATCACAAGATAATCTACTCGATTTTAAATTCCTCGTGTAATTACTCTTCAATGTTACAGTTAAATGCAATTTTTTTATTTTTTATTCGATATCTTGATATCTCGAGGATTAAAGAACTCCAAACTCGGATATAATAGGAACTAAGTTGAACGATATTGGATTCCTCAGAATGGTAAGATGGGATGATAACCTTCAAGAGAAAACTGGTACGAGAGGATGAAGAATCACTACAATGGCGAAAGAAAAATATGACTTGGTTGGAAAGGATCACGACGGCCGTACTCGTCGTACGTTTTTACCAACAGTTCACCTGACGTACACTTTAACCACGTATGTACAGCTTACATATAGTTATATGCATACATATATATTTATACACTGTAAACGTTCAAGTACACATTTTCATCTCCTTTAAAAGTTCACGGGACTGTACATCGAGTGACACGAGCCAAAGTCCATAGCAGGTTTTGCTTTATACACTGTTGAACGAGACTCTACGAGAAGTCTCTCGTGCGCAGCGAAAGCCCCTCAAGCTCTCTCTTCACCTACGACCTGCTTCGGTTCTTTTGCCCCGATTGCTTGACATCCCATGATCATCGTTCTATCCACTAGAAAGTACACCATGGAAAAAAAAAAAAAAAAAAACACACACACATCCAAACCCCACGAGTTATTCCACCGTGACTTCTTTCACCAGGAATCTTCTAGTGGCAAAATTGAGCAAATTCCGAATTTCTTGGAAATAGGATTGTATCTGGTATTGTTGGTGAAAAATTTGAATGAGTTTTCGAGACAAAACATTCATTTGTATTGGTCAAACTTACAGGAATTATGAATCTGTTTATCCAACAATTGGATTAAGAAACTAGTCTCCGTCAATCAATCCGATTAATGAATGATTGATTTATTGGAATTCATCAATCCCGATGATGTGAAGTTCTTCATCAATTTTTTTCTTCCCAGCTACTTCAAGATTCGCCCAACTAGGTAAGACCATTTATTCTAACTTGACTCGTTGATGCATTATTTTGATATTAAATTCCGCTTGCACAATGTTTTTCCATCTGCTGTTTTTGTATTTAAATGTATTTTGTTGCATTTTAATGCTGGAAAACATGCGGGAAAGACGAAACCGTTAGGCAAACTGATTCGCACCATTGGCTCATCTCACTGCACGATAACTGGAGTAATGGTTCCTGAAGATGGAGAGTTGTTGTTGGAAAAAACTTTTGGCAGGTTCCCAACCTCTTCACAACTCGTTCCACGATAAAAAAGACCCCTCCGATTCCTACGGTCCATATTTTAGCTGCGAAAACTGAATTATATGCTGCAACATCGTTCATTGAAGAGAGAGGGAGAAAGATCCTGCGAGTTTAACCATTCAAGATCTTCTGTGATACTAATATGATGACACTCATTAGTCATTATGTTGAAAAATAATTATTATGTCTTTTAATAACAGGAGGGGTAAGAGAACTTCAAATTGTTTGCGAGGATTCAATTAGTTCTGGTTTGTCATGCCCTCTCAAACAGCTGGCGTTTCTTTCACCCTCATCGCTTCTTTCTTCCATCTCCAGCCATCTTTTCTGTAAAGCCTTTGGATTACTTGGAATATAATTTTGCACTATCGAATCGAAATCACGCTGATCTACCATTTTATGATTACATGGTTCCCCTCTCCTCGTAAAATCTCCCACTTTAGGGCACTTTGTTTGCTAATTACACTTTCATTGGACTCTGCCATACTGGCGAGTCAATCCTTTTCATAAATCACCAAAAATGCTTAATTATAAGGACGCCTCTAAATGCTGCTCGTAAAACTATCAGCTGTCGATTTCTGTGAAGTAGCTTCAGAAAGTTTTGTTCTGCACTGAATAATCACAGAGTACCGAAAGTTCGAGTAAAATGAGAGGGTAATTTATGTTTTCTATCCGACCAGCGACAGGGTAGAGAAAAAATGTTGGGTAACAGTTAAACTTTATTTAAGTTAGGAAAATCGATGGGAAGTCCAAGAATTTATTTGGCGATTCAACTATTCATCTACTTCCTCAGTAAATCGGTCCTCATTGGCTGATGTACCATGCGAATCTGTCAGAAACGATTTTTATTTCGTTTTCGCCGATTGGAACGAGAACCAATCGGCGTTCTTCAAGTTTCCACAGACCTGACCATAGTTTAGTGATATAATCGGTGAATGCGGCGCAAAATCCGATATTTCATTTCACTATCACTATCAAGAAGAGGCAAAATTGCCGAAGACTTTATTGATAGATTGGGCAAAAGGGGTGGAGCAAAAGTTTCTCATCTTCTCGTCTACTCAGTCCTCTATCATTCATGCACTTTGCTTCTTCAAGGATATCGGACTTTTCAACATCCTAGTTTCTTCCGCCTCAATGAAGATTATACTCTTGGTAACAGTTGCAACTCACTGCGTCACTTTACAAAACTTTTTATTTAAACCAGTTGAACTTGCAAAACGCTTACATTTTATTTATTTTATTTTTGTAAGCATTTTTTTAATTTACTTTCATAAATTCAACACATTTTGTTTGAACTCAGATTCATTTATAAACTAGAGACATCGATCGAACTGCCAAAAAGTCTCATTTGTTCATTTTCCATCCTGTTATCCCCGATCTTATCCAGAATAACATTCGAGCCACTCTGACAAGAGATCCTCAAAATTTCACGGAGTTACTTTAATGTCTTCCTTTACAGCTCGTGAAATTGAAATTTAATACGACACCGTGATTGGACACTATGCGACTACGTGGTTGAGGATCGAGAGTATGCGGTGAATTTAAACGAGGGTAGAATAGATCGGGCACAGAGAAGAGAGTCTTTAGAGCATATCACGCTTATCCATAGGGTGCGAAGGTCGTTAAATGCAAGAACTCGAAGTCTCAAAATTTCTCGAACATAGTCTATTGTTTGATGATGTTGAATCGTTTGTGAATCCCATGGATTTTACCTTTTACGGCTGTATTCACGAGGGACTTAAATCCTAGAAGATCACACGTTCAACACATTTTATCATGATTCCAGGCATTGTTGTAAGTTTCTCTGCTTTAGAGCTGCAAGCTTAGGAGTCCAACTGCGAGGAGGTCAAAATTTCCTTGTTTTTGGAAGCCTATTTTTTATTTTTATTTTTTTATAAATTGGTGCAGGAATCAGGAATCAATTTTTCTACAAACTGGTATATCGATGATTTTATTCCGTTATTTATCTTTTTAAATTCTACGCTGTTATTGACAATTGGATCGCGACGATTTTACCTCAGGACAAAATAACCTCTTATCAATATACCAGAGTTTACAGATTCGTATATCTTTTTCTCACAAGCGTAGAAGTACGGTGGATGAATATAGAACTGGGCAGTAAAGCCAGGACGATCACCTTCTTCGACAACGATGATCGTATCGTGTGTGCTCGACGAAACGAGTGTAAGGTAAAATCGATTTCTCGAAATCGTTGGACCACGGGAAGGGAAAGACGTTCTTTTGCTTTGCAACTGCTGCTTGGTTCGCAGTAAAATGTTTCGTTACGATAGGACGCACGGAATATCCGCAAGTTTCTCTTCCTCTCTCTTTCTCTCTCTGGCTCTCTCTTTCTCTCGTTCTCGCTCCTTTTCCATTGGCAACGAGCCTCATCCCTAGCTGGCACGATTCTAGTGAACGAGTTGAACGAATGTCCGCGCGTTCAATCAGACTTCGGTCATGCACACGACAATTGGCTATTTGTAAGCGATCGAAATGAATTTTCGTCCGAAATAATTTTCCAACTCCATGCTCTTCAACATCATCTACTTTTTAACTTGTTTGAATAAAAATTAACAAAGAAAAAACATTTTATATTGACAATATAAGTTTTAAAGTTAATTTAAATGATTGAACTATTTTGTCTTTTCGACCGGATAAATTAATGAGACAAACTGATGCAGAATAGATTCGTATAATTTTTTATGCTCCGTTGATTTTATTCATTCTGGCATAAATTTCAACATAATCGAATGGTGAAAAATGAGAAAAACGAGAGGAAAGTATATCCTGAATAATATGGAACATGAGACAATTTTGAATCCATACTTTTTCACCTTGACATCCAAATTACCTTGCAAAGCATTTCCCTCGATGCACATTCGAAGAATTTTAAGGTATCTCCATTTTTACCAGAAAAATGTTAAATAATTCACTCACCGTCGACCTGATGTGGCGCATAAATGTTCAGGTAGAGACAATCCTCGCTCTGATTCCTTAAATAAGGCAGCAATCTCTCCAAATATTCGTGACGTCCAGGCTTAACTTCCAATCGTAAATTTGGCAATATTTGCGGACACACTGGAGCAAACTCTTCGGCTCTTCTGACGTATCGCCATGGTTGAGGTGACCTGGGTGGGGAAAAGCGCAGGAAACCGACTGGAGGTTCAGCGTATGGAACACCTGCAATAAAAATTATGGGAGAATGAATTTAATTAATTCACTAAATTTCTACTCTTGCATTAAATGGAATTCTGCCTCATCAAAAAATCCGTCCCTGTCTTTTTTCTTCAAAAATAATATCATCACATTCAATTGTATTTTCAAGCAGACTATTCTGTTTTTTTTTGTAAGTGGGAAAGCTGGTAAGAAAATGGAAAGCGCGTTAAGCTTTTTTGAACTTCTATCTTTGATTAATCCAACAAGCTTTGAAGCGAAGTAAGCAACAAAAAGGAGACTGGGAAGAGAAAAAGGGAAGAAGAAAACAGACAAGTAAATGTTAAGGTATTTCTTGGGGACCGCATGGAACTCTCGAGTCGAATGCATAGAGGTTTTAAGCATGCAGCAGATGTGCAAGAGAAGAACTGAGGGAATAAACCCCCATCGAAAATTGACTCCGAAAATAGAATAACTCGTTGACTGTACATCCAATAGCAACGCTCTTGGACTGGATGCGAAACTTCGTACGAATCTTTCTCTTTCTACTTTCTCTCTCTCTCTCTCTCGTCTCTCTGTTATGGCTTGGAGATACGTGCCATTGCATGCAGCAGCCCAATGTGTGCTTACTTTTTGTAGACACCGAAAAGCGAACACGTGCGCGCTTGCACCACCCCATCATCCCATCAACCGACTCGCCCCACTTCGCAAAATACGCCAGAAAACACTTCTCCCCACCTTGACTACGTGGATCACAAAAGCTCTCTTTTACGTATCGCGTGAGAGAAAAGAAAGCAGGAATAATAAAAGAATTCACGGTGGTGGAAAAGAAGTTGAAAAAACCTGAAGAATAGGTTCTAAAGCAAAATATCCGCGTATCGTTGAATTGCAATCTTTCAACCGTCTCCTTTTTTGCTTATAGCTATATTTTTTCGCTTTATCTCTTTCTTATTCCAGCTCCTTGTATTTGAAAACGCTCAACTAACTCAAAATCGTAGCTTACGATATTTCGTCTATATATATACGTTCGTTAACTATTTCTTTTTCTATTCCTCTTTCTCCTTTTTGTCGTTTTTCTTCTGGCAATACTCCAGAAATCTCTGAAACGGCGTGCCCCCAGCAGAAATCTCGTAAAGTAATAAAAGGTGTGTGTACATGTGTGCGTGTGTGTGTACGTGTGTGTTCCGCCGCGCAAATTTTGTTTGACATCGGGGTCGCATGATCCACTGATCTCAGTTTTCATATAAAATCAACCGGAAGTTTTTACCATTTTATTCTATCAATTTTGGATTTTTCTAAAACTCATTTTTTTTTATTATTGCTTTTAGTTGCAGTCATTCAAAGAACTTTTTTTATATATATTTCGAAATAAAATTTACCGAATTTCCGGCTCGTTTTTTCACAGATCCTTTCAGACTAAAAATACTGGAATTTTAATACCGGAAGCATTTTTTTTGTATGTTTTTTTTTTTTTGCGATATTCAGCTGTCACGTTTCTTCATTTGTCTTCGAAGAAATGGCAAATCTACCAATTTTTTTTGCACAAGAGTGTTCGAGATGAAATTTTTATTAAATTCTTTCAAGTCCTGAATCGTAATTTCCAAGCAAACAACTTTGTAGCTATAAATTAAGTGCATTATTTTGCACACGAGTAAGGGTTAGTAATGACTCACCAAGGAATACGTCGACCAGCTGCAACCGTTGATTCGTCGTTGGCCTTTTGACCATACCACGAAGTCTGCCCTCCTTAACTTGTACTTCCTTTGTCATAGTGTCATCGTCCCATTCTTGACGATGACCGCTCCTTTGATGTCCAAACTGGTTATAGGGTCCATAAAAATCTCGATGTTCAGTCAGTATTTGGGTACACGCCAATAAAACGATTCCCACTAATTCGAGTCTCAACATTTTGGACATTTGTTCCTTGACTTTGAAGCTGACACTGTACGTCCATCCGGTATTATTTTTAAATGGTTCCCTCGAGCTTTCGGATGATGTAAAACTCACGTAAATTCGTTATCGAGGCGAACTAAATAATATTTTATTATCACTGTCACGTTATTGCATTTGAATATTTATTTAAAAAATTATCGCACCTTTAAAACTATTTTTTGTTCTCACATAATCCAATGTCACTTTTGGCACGTGGAGCAAATTAAACTTCCGCTTTGTTCACTGTTATGTATTATTTATTTTTTATTTATTTTTTTTTTACCGTGTGCTTTTCCTCACTCTCCCTAGCACTCGTCGAGTAATAAAAAAGTTTTCTCGACACCTGGGTGGTCCATGTTTTCCAACCTCCACGTAGCTCTTTATAATACTTTCGGTCTTGATACCCACGTTTTGAGGAAGAAAGCCAGAGATTCGAAGAAGTAGACGTGGAAGTGAAAAGCAGCCATCAAAACAGATATACGACGATGAAATACGGAGTTTAGTGCACATTAAGCAGGGAGAAAGAGAGAAAGAGAAAGGGAGAGAGAGAAAGAGAGAAAGAGAGAGAAGGAAAGAACGAAAGAACGAAGATGGAGATGTAGTACGAGTGAGAAAACCGCAGGTCTCGCGAAGACGCTCGACGAAACGTGTCCTCAGCATCTTAGATATTTTTAGAATGCGATGCTCCGTAGTGAACAAGGGTGAACGCGCGCATTAGTGTGATATATACAGGGCTTTCTATATATAAATATATATAAATGCAACAATAAAAACACTTCCAAAAAATTAAAGCCCTTTGTATTGATATTTCAATGAAAAAGTCTGGAAACGTCTTCAAATAAAGTGTCAAATTTAAATTTGTATCTTAAACTCTAATTCCAATTTATTATCATTGCTTTTTATAAAGTTTTGCCAACTGTGAGTCACAATAAAATATAAATAAATAATATATTTGGAAATTCTGTTTTTTTTTTTTTTTTTTTTTTTTTAATATTGTTAAATTGTCATTAAATATTGACGTTGTTAAAATTTTCGAAAATCATCGAAATAAAAAGTGAGACTGTGCCAACATGACAATAAATTTCCATGGAATATTTTTTTCTGAACGTGTATATATGCGTGAAAAAGCTCGGATACGTCTTTAATGTGACAGCATCAGCTGCACTCGACGACTAAAATGACACAGACGAGGGGTTAGCCAGGTCTCAAGGGAGACCAAGTTCGATGCAGTTACAAGCCAGGCATACAGTGAATATTATATTCAGCCGGAAGAAAGTTTGTTTCGAACAGTTTGTAGAAAGTGCTAATACACTTTCGACGAAGCGATGAACTCGAGAAAACTTGGAAACAAAATATACGTTTACTTTAAGTTATTACGTTCTTCCGAGACTCAAAGCCGATAAAACTTGACGAAAAAGATAATAAACACCGATATAAATGTAATTATATGAACAATGTATTTTAATTGGCAATTATAATTATTCCATAATTATTCAAATTCATTTATAATCTAATGAGATATAGATTTCCATTATTTTCGAAATCAAAGAATTATTGAATTTTGTTTATTTATTTGTTTTTCACAATGTACGTGACGTTACTGTTTTTTTTTTCTTCAGACGTCTCTTTATCACTGCCAACCCTCAAGTACTTGGTGGGATAATGGACTCTTGCGGCTGCATACTTTATCGATTAGCCGTGGCAAAGAAAAAGATAAAAAAGAGCACGCGAGATGACTAAGTGGAGTGCAGAAAATTTAAAGACTCCTTAAAGAGCTTGGGGAAGACAGGATATACAAAAAAAATGAATTTAAATTGCAAAAAAAAAAAAGAAAAAAAAAGAAAATTGCATTCCATTTTCAACAACCAAAGATAAAGCCAGGCAGTGGAGATTCCTGTAAAGATCGCTTGCGTACCATGTTTTTTTCAATGATTTCATTGCATCACTTTTAATCCATAAATTGCACTAAATTTTTAATAACATTATGAATTAAAACTAAATTTGCACTTTTGGAAAATCAATATCGTCTTATCCGAAGACTTGTCGCTTTCATGTTTAATTGACACCACAGTGGATTAAAAATAGGAAAAAAAATAATTAACATTAATAATCGAATGTTTCGGAAGTATCGATTGTAATCGATAAAATTTCGTTCGTTAGCGTCCGGGCGAATATCGTTTTCGATGTAGCCGCGAGTATGAACGACCCGAGGACTGATGGCGTCGCCGAGAGGACGCCAACGAGAGATGAACAGCGAAAAGGTGTTCGTGTGTATGTGTGTGAAAGACCAAAATCTAAAATTAAATCAAGAAACGATGGCGAGAGCAAGAGAGACAGAAAATGAGAAGCTACTCGCCGCGTTCGCAGTACCAAAACGCTCAACGCATTGCCGGATGAAGTATAAGAGCTTCGGGGGGTATTTCTCTTGCTATAAACACAGCAAGAATGGCTGATGTTGATGTATTTTCAATTTTAGTCAAATTTCCTATATAGAAGCCTGTACAAATATTTCTCATGTTTAAAATACATGTCGCGTATCTTGTAAGTTTAAAAATAAAGTTGACCTGTAGTGCTCTGGGGACCAATAGAAGCAAATTTATTTTTCTTCTATTTTAAACTCGTGGAAATGAAAATTAACATTTATTTTCTGATTTTCATATTTGTTTTATTTTATTTTTTTCATTCAATGGACAATTGCTGGGGAATGTTTGAAATAAAAAAATTAAAATGAGTGAGAAATAAGTACAAAGAGAGTAATTTGAAAAATTTATTCAAATCTTCTCATAAAAATGTGACATTCGACAATGGCAGTTATATTTTTAGAGTTTTTGAATAAAAATGTGTCAAAATGTAACGCTGGACAAGATGAAGAGACTAAAATATTATTCAACATTTTAATAATTTGAACAAAAAAAAATCTGCTCTGTCTCTAGATCTTCATAAGGAATTGGACATTTCAAATCAATCAGCTTTTTCATTATTTTTAAATTTTTTTGACATTCGGAAAATTTTTAATTATCGACCTGAGGATTGCAACGACCGTATTTTGTGATTTGCCAAAGATAAAATATCAATGGGATGCTAAAGGATGGAAAAGAATGAGATTGAGAGCATAAGAATGGTTGAGAATCAGAGCGGAGAGCGTCATTGAAAAACTTTACTGTAAAGACTGAAAAGGTAGAACTGGAGAATTTTCATAATTTATGTATTCAAGTCTCGAGGGGTTAGGTCATTCTTTTGTCATTCCTATCATAGATAAAAAGTGAGAGAGAGAACGAGAGAGAGAGAGAGAGAGTTCGACGATGCTGCAAAAAGAAAAAAAGAAAAGTCAGGTACTGTATTGGAGAAAAGTTGCGTTCCACATCCATATTTCTTCATGTACCTCAAGTACCTTTGTCTACGTATTACATAAAAATGTATGTATTTTTCGTTTCTGTGACTGCTAGTCTCGTCCGGTCGGCTTGTCTCAAGCTTGACATTTCGTTAAATCCGTTCACAGAGAGAATCGCTCTCATCTCGTATATCGTCGAGTAAACTGGTACGAATCTTCACAAGAGCAGAAGCAGAGAAGTCAGAAATTGCGAAGAATATTTGATGTAAAAATCGCCTTGGATCGATGATACAACTTCAGATCCGAAAGTAAGAATGGTCCTTGAAGAATTCTGCTTCGCATCAGGTAAAAAATGTAGTTGAGGGCAAAGTAAAGATGAGAAGAGAGTGCGGCATCATGATAAGAAAAAGTGCACAATTCTCCTCTTTAGAAAGGATAAGGAAAATAAGGGTTTGTTTGAAAGAGAGAGAGAAAAAGAAAATAGAAAATACAAGCGACAACGAGACATTGAAAAATACGCGAAAAGCAACGAGACAAGATATAGATTTTCGGAGTAACGACCATCCATACATCCTCTTGATGCCCGGAAGTCCTCCAGGCGGTAGAGCAAGCACTTCGTGCACCAAAAAGAGAGAGAGAGAGAGAGAGAGTGAGACAGGACAGAGATAAAAAGTTTCTAGCTGTCGAGAACAAAAAATAAAAGCAACCATCGAAAAATGAAGGAGAAAAAGCGAAAGCAAGAAATGGTACGAATGAAAATGGAAGTTGCAAGCTAGAGAAGGAAAAATTGAGTAACTAGAGAGAAGAGTCATGAGACAGAACGGAAATGTATGAGGGAGAAAGAAAACCTTGCCAATATTCTGTCTGACGTATACCCGCTTAATCTACTTCATGCTTTTCACTTTTTCTTCTTCTCCTTTTCGTTTATTCTTTTATTTTTTCATTTTTTTCATGCACAGTCTTTTCGTCACATACAAGACGTATCTCCTTCAATTCACAATTGAATTTCTCATGGTTGTCTACCTCGTACTTTGTTCTGACATTTTAAGGGAATCCAAAATTGTCCATTATTCGAATGATCGAGGAAAGTTATAAATTTATTTATTTTTATTAATGTTTTAAACACATTTACTGATTGAATGCTTTTTATAATTTAGTGAACATTTGAATATTCAAAAGTGCATGAAAATATGTTTTCACTGATGTAACATTTTCATGTTACAGTTAAACTTGAGAAAAGAAAGAAAAGAAGTAAGATCGAAATTCTCTGAAGCCGGATCGACTCGATATCAAAGTACTTTTCATCCTCGATCTTTTCTCTCTCTCTCTCTCTCTCTTTCTCTCACTCTGTCCTTATTTTTAGAACCATAAAGAATTTTCTCAATACATGGATAGCAAGATATTGATCGGACTTTGGCAACCACTTAGACGTAAAAAAGCTTGCAAGACGTAGTTATTCGGTTGAAAGAATAATGATCCTTTCACGTACTTTGATGCACGAACAAAGCCCCACTCATTCGCTACTAAAGCTGAGCAGGTAAGCAGGTTTTTCTTTTTGCGAACAATGCTGTTTTAGTAACGGTGAGAGACGATTTATTGAAAATATGACTTTTATCGTTAAAAATATGTATTTTTAGTGGAGAACTGACATTTCAATATTAATTGACATTCCTACAAATTCATATGTTGATCTGATTACTACTTTTGGAATCAAACAATAATCTTTGAATCGAAACAAGTAATTAATGAAATGATAAACCCTTTGAGAGTCTTTTATAAATGCATGTAAAACGTTCTACGAGTACTTTGTCCATGCTGGAATGACCTATTTAAAAGCAGTAATGAAAATAGTCGTAAAATCGAGTGACGTTCAATAAAACTACGATAACACTTAACTCCACGTAAACTTCTCTAAACAAAACCATTTAATGGACCTTCAATACGATTAACTGAACCAGCAGCATCGATCGTGTAAAATAAGTTCAAGTTTCTTTGCTATTTTGCAACGCTCCGCTTAATTTTTTCTTCCTCATCCTTTTTTGGTTCTTCTGCCCTTGATCGATCTTAATAATGTCATAAAGATGCGTTTTGGAGTATGAAATCTTCGGTAAAAAGTCCGAACGAGAAACTGAAGAAGCTATTGTTATTTCTTGACAAGACTTTAACGTCGTTATTCGCTCCTATGTCCCTCTCTCTCTCTCTCTCTCTCTGTTTCTTCACACTGGAGAACAATCTTGTATCTATTCGCTTGTTCTTATAAAAGAATTTATTTTTTGTTTTTTTTTTTTTTTATTTTTTTAATATAAAGCCCAGACACTTTGTTGGAAGTCGTCTCGTTATAAAAGCGTCGATCGTACAGTTTGGTCGCAAAGTTTTAATCGGCCGTGCCTCCTGGGCTTCCGGAGAGCTTTTAAAGCCTCTTAACATCCTGCCAGTTTTCATTTGTGTCAGCCTTCTGACTGCCAACCCTCGCTTTCTTCTCGCATTTCTTCCTACACCCCAAAGACTCATGCCCTTTACTTTACCATACGTATAACTATATTTATTCGTCTTTTGCACCCTCTCACCTTGTTTCACCGACCGAACCGATCGTTTTTTTTTCTTTTTTTTTCCACTCTCCCTCTTTCTTTTTCCTCTCGTTCCGCCTTCCTATTCTCATCCCTACATCCGTCGAACGTTTCCTTGCTACGGCCAATTTCCTTCGGCAAACGACAGGCTCGTTTTTCTCTTCCCAATCCTCGTTGTTACTCTCCAACGCCGCCTTATTTTCTACAGAGAGAAATGAGAGAACCACGAATATTTATGGAATATTTTCTCTCTCGACGAACTTAAAGAATAAGTGTTTTACGGAAACATAACTAAACACGAAAAATTATAAGAAACAAAGAATAATTTCTACATAAAAAAATATTGTTGTTTATTTCATTTAAACAATTTTATTACATTAAATTGCTTATTCGCAAAGAAAAGATTCTTCTATGACTCCCTGAGTATGATTTAAGCGCTAAAAAAAAAAAAATTTCTTACAAATTTAATTTATACGTAAAAATCGAAATTTTTTAGAATATTGACTCGACGATATATTGTTATTTGACAGCATTCCTATCCGTCAATATACTTTACGCAATGTGTCGTCCAAGAAATGCCCTTATGAAAAAACGCACTGTTGTTCACTCGACCATTATTTTTCAAATGTAAAATATTACGACGTCTATTACCCGAGTGCAAGGAAAGGTCTTTGTACGATCGAATGTCTCACGATAAAGCGTTGCTTTTTTTCCAATGAAATTCATGGCGAGACACACGCCATGGAACAGTCAAACGTATGTGTATATTTGGGTACCAACACGCACGACACTAAAGTTTCATGTGTTCCTTGCCTGGTCTCACATTCAACAAACGCATACCTTAAACTTGGTTGTGTACCGTCTCAACCGATGCTTTCACTATGCACAACATTTACTATTCGCCTCCGATACTTCCTTCGAGGTATTTCAACCCTCGAACGTTTGCATGGTAATTTTCTTCGGCACATGCTTTCAATGGAATTTCCATTGAAAAGAATTTGCTTAACTATGTCACCGAACGACAAAAAAGAGTTGAATAACCACACAAATTGCGGTTTCGATGGTTTATTCGTTATTTTCAAACTTCTACACTCATATTTAAAGAATGAAATAAAAATTGAATAAATACATCGACTGTAAGTTATTCCTGAAAGAAAAAAAATGCAGATTCAACAAAATTTTATTTTATCAGCCCGATAAAAAGTTATTACGCTTTCAAGTTAATAGGAAATCATAAGATAAAAATATGTCTTGAAACTTGTAGGATTTAAGAAAAATATATATTATTACGTTTTGTTATTTCTTTCAATAAAATTTATTCTGTGAAACATATGAAATGTTATATACTCCATAAAAAAATCAAAACCCTGGATTAAAAGAATTTCGCTACAAACGTATCGATGCATATTGCGAAATGGTAAAAAAGAGATGGACATGATGGTGGCGAAAAATATCGTCGAATAGACCGTTTCTACTGACGTGTCCGGATTGTGCATTCGGACGTGCTTGACGGGTGGCTTGACGATTCAGCAAAAAACGAACGGTGCAAAATTTAAGGGAAACCATCGAAAGGCGTTCGGTTACTGTGAAACCACACATTCTAAAAGAAAATCCTGAAGAAAAGGCTTTTCAAGCGTAAGGAGTTAGGAAGAGTCGAACGAGAAGAAATTCAAGACAGCCAGTCGACGAAGTGTGACACTGTGAATCCGTGACTGGACTTTCGAACATTCAAATTCGTGAGCACAAGGAAATCGATGGGATATCTGATCACCACCTCGTGCACTGTTCTACATTTATTGATTTTTTGATTATTGTCATTATTATTGTTGTGTTTTGAAAATGTTGAAAGCAAAGTTTTGAAAAATGAATCTTTCATATTAAATTAATACGTAAATAAAAACATATTTTATTTTTCAATAATTCCTGCGTATTCCCTTGGTAGCTTTCAGGAGTTCATCGCATTATTTGAAACCCACTTTATTCCTCACTTAAATGTTTACTGTTCCTATCCCTTTAAGAGCATCCAGAGTTATTACTGAGTTTCAGTTGATTAGCACCATCAGGAATTCATGCCCAAACCATTGCGCGAGGCTAAGCGGTCACCCAACCAATTATCGACCTCGCCCGAGGCTGCTTAACTTTGCTGATCGCATATATACTACGTTTTAGACACAAAATCATTACAATTTTGTCCAATCACCATAAACAGTATTATAATTCAATAAAAATGTATTGAAAAATGAGATATTCTTGAAAATCCTTAAGATCTATGCATCACACATTCCTACAAACAGTCTTGCGTTACGTCAAGCTTGACTTTGCTCTGGTCTACATACATGAATCCAATAAATACCCTCCAGGGTGTCTACACATACGAGAAGAGGAGGATTGACTCAGTGAGAAAGGAGGAGGAGAAGGAGGAGGAGGAGGAGAGTGGGTGATTTGGGGAAGGATATGTCGACGGGGGTCGTCCTACTCGCAGGGGGCTGACACCGTTTAATTAGCGTACAAGCCCGATCCAGCACGACCGTGAAACTGAATTAATTGTCGACGCGAGGCGTTCTGGTACGTCGTCGCGAGCAGATGGGGTGGTTGGGAAGGATTGCCGAAGAGTAACGACGCACGGTGAATGAAGACAGACGACAGGTATCCCGGAAATATGCTCTACGTATTTTTCCTTCTCTTTACGAATTCGTTTTCTTCTTTTATTCTCTTCAATCTCACCGAGGACAATTTTGTCGTGATTCTTTTTACTCTCCTTGTATATAAAATCACGTATATACCGAATACACAAGTTGGTTAGATACAGACGTTCGAGATAAATGCTGATAGTGGAGCAGGATGGATAAAGTTTTGGATTGAAACGTTAAACGACTAACGGAGGGATGTAAAGTTTCGGCTACCTGATGGGACCAACTACAAATTCAATCGTATATTTATTTCTCTGCACTATAACACATACACGTGTGATTGTGTAAGACTGTCTGTATTCACACGTAACATATATGTCTTCGTTGTTGTATTTTTTTTACCCCAAAGTCAGACAAATAGGGTGAAGATTTGGAGAAGCTTTTCAATCTAGCACCGGAAAGGAGTGAAAAGAGGAAACACGAATAGCCCGAAAGAGTTGAATTCACCTCGTAAATATTCGGTACACACAACTAGAGAGAAGAGGAAAGAGAAAGAGAGATGGAGGATAGTGAAAGGTTCTTTTTTGTAGGATTAATGCAACCGAATCTTATCTACAGCTCGAGATCGAGATATCCCCAAAGCTCAAGAAGTAAAACGTTTATTCGTTTCTTCTCCTCTGTGCTCTTTACCCTCTATATTGCTTTTCTAGCCTTTTTCACCAATCTAACCAAATGCATACGAAAGGTACACACGTAAAAGAGAGAGGGAGAGAGAGAGGAGAAAGAGAACGTTAGAGGTTCGTGTGGAAAAGCACTTGAGTCGCCGATTCGTGTACTAGCCGAGTCTCGTTCGCGTATAAAAAGTTGTTGCGCACTTTTCGACGACGAATTTATCACACGATAGCAACGAGGGTAATGGTGAACGACCTCACTCTCTTGAACTTTTGCCTCACCATCCCTCTCCATGAAACAAATGCGCCAGAGCTTATACTCAGCCACGATTAAAGAAAATCGCTTCGTTCATTCGAGTTATTATTTACCAAACTATTTACTGCACTTTTCCACATGTTTTAATTGCTCAAAATTTATGAATATTTTCTCGTTAGAGGACAACACTGTTTTCCAAAGTTTTAATAGGTGTCACAATATTTTGAGAGCTTAAAACTTCAATTCACTACAAAATAACGAACAAGTGACAGACACACTGAGAGAGAAAGTTTTAACCAGTGAGCAACGACCACAGAGTTCTCATTTAAAAACGTAACAATATGACATTTGTTCAGTAACTCAGAAACGTTCTCAATCCTTGTCTTTTTAGAAGAGTGGATTTTTCAACAGATTGTGGTTGTGCTTACACACACACAACATTTATATCTATTTATATGTTTGTACGAGCATGTACGACAAAATGCACAAAATATGTCATCACTTTGGTAACATTCTACGGTGCATTTGGCGTTAAGAAGATAAGTCGAACCTTCGTCATATACCGAACGAATCGTACACACAATCCCAACGTTCTTCTTGTATTGACCTACAAATAGTCAGTTTTGTATTTTGCAACCAGTTTCATATCCTTATCTGCATCGATCAAGTTGTTAAATTTTTAATAAAATCATAAAATTAAAAAAAAGAACAATTAATTTTGTTAAAGTAAAAAGTAAGCCATTGCTGTCAGTTTTTTATCAATTGGTGATAAATAAATAAGCGATCGGCCAGAGAATAAATACACGAAAATTCTTTTTATCAAGTAAATTGAATTCTCATGTCAAAAATTCATTGCCACTATCGCGTTCGGGCGATCTGAGTTTACTCATCGTAAAGATAATAAACGAAAGAGCTGCAAGAATAGCAGAGAAAACATGTTGAAAAGAGAAAATGTTGGTGCGGGTAAAAAAGAGCCAGGGAGAAAAACAACGAGGACGAAAAACCGGAAGGCTACGAAAGGCGTTAAAAGATAACGAATTGCCCGTAGAGCTGAGTATAGCCACGAGAGATTTTGATAAAAATTTATAACGTACGGAGATATATTTATTATCTTCCAACACGACCTTCGCTTCGTTCGAAAACTCGCCATTGTATATTTGTGTGTTTTGTGTATATGTGTATAAATGTGTCTGTGTGTTTGTCTCCGTGTTGTTGCAACTCGTCCTTGTCGTTTTCGACTCGTTTTTTTCTTCCCTAAACTATTTTTCCCTCTATCCCTTTATCTCGTTCTCGCAAACGGTTCGCCTGTACCACAGCCTGGGCACAAGTATAACACCGGAGAAAATCCAATGAGGGCATATACCGCCTTGCTGCTATATGTTATGGTAACGGTCCTTTCGAAACTTCTCTCTCTTCTTCTTCTTCTTCTTCTTCTACTACTACTACTACTACTTTTTATTCTCACTCTTCAGCATCATCCTTTTCCATCTTCCTCTCTCCTCATTTTTCCTATCTTTCTTTCATTTTCTCACACATTTAACAACGCTCTCTAGCTCCAGGCGTTACCACATTGTTTTCAAGCGACGAGCGGTAAACTACTCCATCCGCGTGTACTTATCGCTTTCTCTTGGGCTATCGCTCTCTTTATTCTAACCGTTCTTTCGAGGCTGTGGCTTTTTTCTTTCATCGCAGTACGGGCACAAGCCTGTGGAACGAAAGAGAAATATTCTTCTTGCCCTGGTCACGTCCTACTGTTTCGCCACGCCAGGACAACCCTTCGCACTCCAGTTCACCACTTTCTTTCCTTTACTCCGTAGCTTTGTCCCGATGTAAACGTCCACGTGCTTACCAACTATCATCACGGACTGACCGAGCCATTTCGGTTCTTCTTCCATCCTTTTCACAAACGCTCGAGCTCTCTTTGACAACTTTCCTTACTCTGATTCCTACTTTTCTTTATAGACGTTGCTCTAGTAGAAAATGTAAGTCTTTTTTGTCCCAGATATACATGAAAACCATGCGGAACCTATCACTGTGTTCTACAAACTTATAAATCTTGTTTTTTGACAGAATTATTCGAATAATTTTGCGTTATTTACACAACACTCAAGCTCAATTTATATTTCGGGAAGACGAAGTAGAATGTTCGCTTGAAAACATTACATTCGTTGCAGTGATAACTTGGGGCTCAATAGCGGAATGGCTAATGACACGACGATCCAACTATTGTGAAAATTCCTTCACAGTATTGCATACATTTTTATTTGAATACCTTAAGGATAATAAAATAAGAAGAAAAAACCCTGTTCCATGAATATACTGCAACAAACTCTAGTGTTTAATTTGAATTCTTAACTTATTTGAAGAAGCGTAGTAATTTACACCTTTGAATTTATTCCAAAGAGTTGAAACTTTCCTTACGAATCAAGATTCTTGTATCTCTTTGTGAACATATTTGGTATTTTCAACTTACACGATGTGAATATTCTGAATACGTGCGTTCATTGGAGTCTCGTTTAAGTAACATGGTAGCTAGAGAAATCTTGCAATGAATAAACTTGGTAGGATTGAACGGAAGCCGAACGTTCGCCTGGCGGCGACGACGAGAAAACCGGGACGAACCCCTTTCTGCAAAGGCATGCTTTCGCGTACTGCGTCGCTCCGAGGTCGATTTATTATCTCGATACGAAACCGATGGAAACTCTGCTCCATTCGCTGTGCAAACGTGTGTATGTCCGTAAAGCACATAGATGAATACAGGATAGATAGCTTTATGCTCTATATTCGAAAGGAAAGAGGTATGTATAGGTAAAGATTATGTGAGAGAAATGCTCGCATCCTGGTATTTATCATCGCCTGAAATCGTCACGCCGACACAGATGTCCACGTCCCCTCTTTTTTTGATTTCGCGTACGGACAAAGACGTATGTATGATGTACATAAATCGTGAGCTCGTCGAAGATTTTATCCCCTCAATCCGCATATCCATGTGGACGAGAATGGAATCCCTTCGTGACGTATTTGCGCTTGAATGGTGAAGGCGAGTGGAGAAGCAAAAGAAAAAAAGATAAACGAAAACAAAAAAGAAAAATTTCCTGGTTATTGAACAATCTTCTTCCATCCAAGAAGTCATTATAGAACCGGAGTCATTCCCGTTTCAACCTATCACTTTACTCCGGAGTTCTCGCTAAGCTTTGCCCCAAGCAAAAGCTCCCATTGTGTACAAATGAAAAGTACACGATAGGAAACGAAAAAAAAATCAATATGCATCGACGTTTCGTCAGGAATATATACTTCATGCATAAAGTACACAGTAAACGTCACCGTAATTGAATTCCTACCGGAGGGGTTGATGCAGAGAAAGGAGGAGGTTAAGGCGATTTAGAGGGGTGTCGTATAACCCTTGTCACGTAGCTCCGACTATTCTCATAAGCAGGGTTCACGTTGCTGTCGCAGGGTTGCATTATCCTATGTACATCAACGAATAATATTAGTCGAAGCACGCGAGTTAGGGTTAATAACGTTAAGGTGGTAGCGTGACGTTACGACCCTACTGTCTTTTTGCTTTGTTCTCTTCATTCGAAATACACTCAACCCGTGAATTTTGTACACAACAAATACCAGCACAATCGACCATAGTATTTGCCTGTCCCGGAAGTTAGTAAGTCAAAGAAATCAAGATACTCTAAACGTGTAACACACCTTCAAAAGTGTTTGGGAGAATTAAGTCAGTGATTCACGAAGGAACGTTCGAGTACTTTGCTTGACGAGCTCTTCTCCTCGTTCATCTTATCGTATTTCCCCTACTCCTTTCTCATCTATCTACTCTTCTTACCGACCCATCGCACGACCTCATCGTCTCTTCTCTCGACTCTTAATTAAGTATGTCGTTCAAGATTCACACTCGTCTCTCGTCCATAAGACCACTCGAGTCACTACTCCTCAACCTATATCACATCAAGTGTTCATGACAACTCTATCTATAAGAGTGTATTCGCAATCTTTTTGAAGCTAAAATCAACTGATTTGACTTCATAAATAAAATTATCAACAACGTATTTGTCGAATTAGAGGCCCATAACAATATTACCGATACTTTCCAAATGGCCAATGTCCAACTCAATTGTGATAACCAATGATGCTCAATGATGGACCAACGTTGGGACTATGCTGTTTCAAAACGGCAGTTAATTGATGGCGTTCTACGTTGTGCCATACATTGGGCAGACAGAAATCAACGTCTGCCTAAGTTATCATTCCGGCTTTCGGTCAAGCTTTGATTGGTCATGGAACTAATGAGTGGCCAACCATCATGCAATACCGTTGGGACGATGTTAGGCCAATCGTAAGGCGATTTTGAATTTCTCACTAGCTAGAGACATACTGAAAGATTGAACCTTTAAGGCCAACCTATTCCTCATGAGAAATCATTAAAATTACTATATAATAATTCGTAACAAGAAGAATATGTTTTTATTTTTATGATGGATGACTGTAATGGCATTCATGACGAAAATATCAATATAGGGATAACGTTTCAAGTGTAGTCTCTATGTTGGGATAATAGGGGTGTTGAGTATGAAAGAAAAAAGATCGAGAGCACGTTGGGTACGATAAGAGGGTTGGATCTTGGCGCGTGAGTTCGAAATCTCAAATTCGAAGCACCTTAGGCAGGTTGGGTGGTGTTGCCGGCGGTTTAACAGTGAGATGCTCTCGTGGCGTTGGCTTGAGATATTTCCCACTGCCGTATCGACCGTTCATGTACCCAACGACGAGAAACAGAAAGAACGAGAGAGCGTGAGCGAGGTAGAAAGTCGGGTGAGAGATGGTCCACCGTGGTGTACCGCGCGAGGGCTGTTCTCTTCGCCGCGGTGACGCGAGGGTGCCGCGCGACGCCTGCGCAACTCACTACCAGAGATCTCATTCGACGCCAGTTTGTCGGGAGTCGAAGCAACGATAACATCGAATTCAGGACGCACCTCGAAAGCGAATTGTCCCGACTTACGATGATGCACGGGTTTGAATTGAAAAGCTATGCGCATTTGCCTCAAAACGCATGGTAATTAAAATAATAGTAATAATAATAATAATAATAAAATTGTGACCAAGAAAGAAAAGCTGCCAGGAAAATACGGACACGAGTTTAGTCGAGTACCGAGTCGTGTGTTGCTCTGACAGGACATTTTCACGAAACTGGCTGGAATACTGGAATTTTACATTCAAATGTCCGGCGCCCCATAGAAACGAATTCCGAACTGTTGGTGAATGCTTCGAGAATTAAGTTTGTGTGGATTGAAAAGAAAGTGTTATTCGTTTGTCTTGCCGGAGTATGTAATAAGGATTCCAGACAAAATAATAAGTGATTTAAATGTGTCTTCGTTGGAAGTGTCATTGAATTTTTGATTGTTGTTCATTTCATGATCAAGGTCACTCGACTGTGGCAGCGAAAGGGATTACAAGTGAAAAAACTATATTTCTATGGTACTTGAAGAAGGATAACGTTCCGTCACAACCACCCACGTTGATGGTTCAAAGTAGCGTGGCAGGGAGCCAAATATTTTATGACACCTGCATTGGGATGAGTCTAACGTACTTCGTCCTTGTGATATTGGCCTGAATACCCGGCAATGGAAAAGCTCAGTCATTTGAGGAGGATCGATGCACCAGCATCTGTAGGGCTCATCGGCACTATTAATGGTTTGCTTTTATATCTTTGGATATAAACAGTTCCTTCGATTTTTTGTACAACTTTTGATGACGTTCTTCAATTTCACAAATGTGATATATAGTATACACACAAGTATTAGCAGAGCTCAAGGCTGAATAATGCCAGGATTATTTTATCTGGATGATTCTCTATAAATCCTCATCCACCAAGGGAGGAAACTTTCCTGGATTTATCAGTGATACGATACATAATAGTAAATAGTGTCCAGTGAAAACCGAAAAAAAACGATCGAATTAATACCGCATTTGGGTGCAACGCGAGTGACATGTGTAAAAGTGTTTATTTTTAGCCTTGATCTTTAGATTTTCGATCTCACGTCTCCCGCCCTACTCAAGTTCTGTATCAACTGGCGAATTGTTGGAAAAACAAGTTCTCACTTCGTACACACGTACAAATATATTATAAAGTTTTAGTCATTGACCTAAAACTTTCCGAGGGATCGAGAACTCAGAAACGTTGGAAAAATACGTCAGATTTATGACTTCCCACTTTTTGCCCTTTCTCGTTCATAACATCCGCAATTCAGAATTGAAAATGAGATACCCAATCGAGAAAAAGGGAAAAATTGTTATTCAAAGCATTCCACGTACCAAGAAATTGTACGGAAACTTACATCACGAAATTTTCAGTCATGCGATCAAGCGGGCAATCGTCTTCCTGTAAATGAGCCGGATGAGAGTCCGGCTTAGAAAGGATTTAGTCGTAGGGAACGAGGCTGACGGAGAAAAGACTGAACAATGCTACGTCGTTTCTAAGCCCCCGGACACTTGTGAAGGATAACACGAGTAACTTATTCTTAACGGCTCGGATGAATCCTTACTCACGATCTTAAAGAGAGAAAAAAAGATCGCTAAATTCCTAGATCCTTGAAATGTTGTATCTTCGCATTCTTTGATTCATGGTTGCTACTAAGTGAATTGGCAGTCAAGTATCTGCACTGGAAATTCGATTTCTCCTCATTACTCTAAGTTTTCATGAATTTGTCGATCGAATCCACGTCACCTGCAATATCGTGGAATAGCGCCAATAACGCTTTTACTCTGATTTGCTTCAGCGTACTGTGATTTTGGCTCAACCAAATGAAATACGCGGGAGAAAAAAATGGTACCCCGTCCATGATAGGTTGTGGGCTTCAATTATGAATCAGGCAATCATCTTCCATAGCACATCAGAAGTGAATTGAAGAGCAGGGTTGCAAGGATCGGAGAGGACAGACGTAAATGATAGAATGTGAGAAGAGAAAACGAGAGAAAGATTGAAGCACATAGATAGAGTAGTAACTCGAACGAGATCGTGCCCGACGGCGTTTCCAAAGTTTTCAACAATTTCGGCCTCTCAGAACGCTGACTTGATAATGGGCCAGCGGCACTAACTTTCAGCTACAATCTGCTGGTATATTTCTCCCTGTTCTCGTAGCAAGTGAGAAGTGGTTAGAAGCAAAGGGATGAGTTTGTGAGTCAGCTTGCGGTTAGACACGGCGAATGAGGGAAGGATAGAAGGGTAGTGAGAAGTTATCCCTGGCAAACACATGGGTGTTGATCGACGTAGTTACACCCAAGTATTTGCGATCGTGATTGTTGCTCGGTGTTAAAACTCGTGTGGTTCAGTTATTATTTCGACCAAGTGACGTAACAAAAGTGAGTAAAAGTTTAAATGATAAAGTATTAAATGAGGTGGAAAGAGTTTTCGCGAAGCGTTAAATACTTGTGACACTCGTTGAACCAGAGTTGTTGGGAGAATGTTTTTATCGTGATTCAAGTGAGGTTGTGATCGTATTTGGAATTGATTTGTTTCAATGGAACGAGGTGAAACGATATTCCTGCAAAGTTGGCTGGATCATAGGGCGAAAAGTGAAGAGGAAGAACAAAGGGAAGGCTCAAGACGTGATCCATGCAGAAGATGATCGGGTCAAAGAGAACGAAACGAAAAAGTTCAAGCACGATCTTTAGGAGGAGGAAGACTGAGTCATCGAAAGACTCGCGAAGGACGAGAGTAGTGACCCGTGTCAAAGATAACCACTGATAGTGGTTGGGAAGATAGTAACTTCTCCGGCCATAGATTCAGAAGAGTCAAAATGTCGACGTCATTAAAATTATCGTGCCTCCAACTACCCCTTATTCTGGTCCAGATGGTAGTTGTGATTTTGGCGTTGGTCCCGTTCGTTGCTAGCGGTGACCTAAATTCACGAACGGTCAAGACAAAATATGGTGATATTAAGGGGGTCATTGTGAAGTTGGAGCGTAATTTAGGTGGCGTTGAAGTGTTTCGTGGTGTTCCTTATGCATCACCACCAGTTGGTAGTTTACGCTTTATGCCACCGGTCAATGGTGCACCCTGGCATGGAGTTAAAATTGCCGATCGATTTGGACCAGTGTGCCCACAAAAACTGCCTGAATTGACTAATGCTATGCCACCTGGTAGATTGGAGTACCTTAGAAGATTGTTACCTCTGCTACGTAATCAGAGCGAGGATTGTCTCTACCTTAACATATACGCGCCTGCACAAGGTAAGTCTTCTGAAAATAACTGTCTATAGAACCATGTGTATCCTGCGGTAACATATGCCCTTTAACTAATCTATACTTACACACTCATACATCCATAATGTATACATGAATAATCGAGGTAGAAATAGAAGAGGATTTTGCCTCTTGCATTTGGCTCAACCTACTCTCTATATCGGGCCCTGTACAGTCGAATTAAGCTCACCGGCTGAAGTAGTGAGTAGAGGGCACTTCGACATTCCGGGTCAACTATGTTCACCAGAACGTACTGGATCCGTCAACCTAGATTCGAGGTATCGTACGCTTTTCGTCCTCCTCTCGAGGGATAGAAAGAGAACTGAGAATTGGAGACGGAATGATTTTCTCATTCGCACAAAATCTATGTATGTATGTGTTTGTGTGTGTCAAGAATATTTGATTTCTTCAACTCTCAGTGGCAATAGAAGCCAAACACGATGCTGTGCGGGGAATATAATTGAAAAATCGAGAAACGTGATTTTCGTACATGACATCACAAATGCATTGATATATACTCAACACTTTATTGAACGCATATGAATAAGTTAACATTCTACAAATAATACTCATAAATCTCCTCTAAATAAAAGACATTTATCGAAAAATGTTATGTACGATCAATTATTTTAATTCAAGTCGTTCGGAACATAATATAAACATCGTGACTGCAGTTTATATGCTTGCAGTATGCTTGCAGCAACAGTAAATAGCGAATTACTTTGAATAGGGAGCATGCGTATTACATTGTAGTAAAGGGTATCATGGAGGGATGGAATTTACTGGATTATCGCGGGGAGATTTCTGTGGGACCGTGCGGTTTTAGAGTAAATTGAGAAAGGGAAGTAGTATTTGAGATAGAAATCGACATGCAGTGTACAATAATGAAATTTTTTAAATAACTGCAGAACTCTAGCGATTAGTATTGGAAAATGTGTTCATGGTTCATCAATTTACTCGTACATTTGTAACAGAACTTTGACTATTTGGAATTTGTCAAGGATTTGACATACATTTGTCTGACTTAGAACTTTCTCTTTATTTCTTCTATTACTACTAATAGTTCGTGAGAATCCTAAGCCATGTGCACAACCTCTCTCTTTTTGGAACATCGTTCCATTTGAGGATAATAACTCAGGCAACCAGCCAGGGGAAACCTAGCGGCCCATTGTCGGCAAGCACAAACAAAGAATCCATAAAAACGCCCATTAATTTGGCGATTTGAATGGAGAAGTGTTATTTTATAGCCAGGCGTATTCGTTCGTCGGCTATAAATTGGGAACGTGACCAATGTGGAATGCGCGTGGTCCGCGTCTCTCGCTTTTCCTCATTGCACTATTCCTCGATTCTCACCGCATTTCCCCATTTTTCCCATTTGTTCAATTCTTTCTTTTTGCAGAACGAATTGCACCTTCTCGTTTATGCTCAAGTTAAGTTGGCTTTTTTTTTCTTTCTTTCTGTTTTTCAACTCTTCGCTTACGTATTCTTCTCGATTTTTCTTTACGCCTTGAAGAATTTCAAATAAGTACATGTAAGTTGTTTCCGAAAGACGTGCAGTTTCTCAGGGAAAACGAAAAAATATCAAGTGGAAAGGAATGTAAGAAATAACTGTCGGACAGTGTACAGAAAATTACATTTTCACAATACATTGAAATAATTTGTTTATATTAGCTTTTTTTTCAAATAAATTATTTAAACAACAAATAAACTTTGTTTTCACTTCGAACGACGTGTAAATATTCATAAACACTTGATATCTTTACAAAGTCGATGGTAATTCAAGTGACGACCAACAATTGAGTAAAGAGGCAGGTTTTTTGTGCATGAAAAATAATTTTCGTACCATTTAGAGGAAACTTTGATGAGAGTTAACATAATTTACGTACCTTTTTAAACTTTTTTCTTTACCCGAATGATTCATACCTGTATAAATCGTCGTTTTGCTCGTTCTTGAAGCCAGCATCGATCTATCTATCCTTGTCTACTTCTCCTGCACGATAAAGCAAACTTCGTTACGACTTGCTCGAAGCTTCTCGTAACAACGCGTAGAAAATTTTACGAGATCGTTCGAGCCTGGGTGAAGAGGCGGATTGGGGCGAAGGGGCGAATAGAAAAAGGTCGGTGGTTCCACTGAAGTGAGAGGAAAAAACAACCTGCGGCTTAAAATAGAATAGGGAAAGAAAAATGGAAGTAAAAGAGGATTCTAGACTGCTTATTCGTTGCAATTTCTGGGATAAGGTCAAAGAAATTACTATTTAAATGGGGCATGGTAATCCTTGGGTATATAAGAGGAATGAAATTCTTCCACTTTCTACTCTTACACTTTTCTTTTTCCTTTATGTGTTAGACTTTGGTTTTACCGAATGATTTTATGGTAACACGACAGAATTTCATTTACTTTCTGCCTTCTTTTTACCTATTCTTTGCCTGGAGGATTGATTTTTCTAGATTTTTCATTCCCTTTTTCATTGGCAAATGGATTATTGTTAACACAATTTACTTTTCCCTCCTGAGCATCGGCATTCGTAAACAGTCAGTTGAAATGATTGACCCAATGGTTCAATGCATGAATTTGGAGTAAATTAATGCACCCATTAAGACATGTAGCCCTTGAATTTCTCAGACGTTTCAAGGGCGAGTGTATACCGAAAGTTCAAGTAAATGAACGTCAAACATTCGCCTGAGCTTCCTGAAGATATATGAGAAAATAATTCATGGCATGACAGGCCCCAAGTAGGGTGTACTTCCCTGTTGAATTGGAAGTGATGCATTGGAGATTGATCATCGAACCAAATCTCTCTGGTTGACCAAGACTTTTTTATCCGTTTGGTCTTTTTTTCTTTGTCTACTTTAGCCAGTCTGCTGTCTCTTTTCTTCGATAAGTCTTCAGGGAATTCTTTTTGTAGGTTTTAGTCATATACGTGGCAAATTTAATGGGATCATTCAACTGACAAATCAACGTGAGCCCTCAGGAAGGTTTTTTTGTTGACAAAATCCACGACTTCGCCACCGTAATTACAGTCATTTTACGAGTCTCTTAAATTAGTTGATTATCGCAGCGTTAAAATTCAATAAGCACTTAACTTTGATATTATAGTTTTGGTTATGGACCATGGAACGTGGATGATCCATTGTCGAATGCGAAATTCGTTTAATAGCCTGCATTTAATGTTCTCGTTCGTACAGCAAGTAGTGAATGATAAAAGACGTAATATCTGTCATGAAAATCTCAAAAATTTGACATTTCGTGAGAACAGTATATTTCCTCTTGTAAAAGGTTGAATAAAAAAGTGAAAAATACCACAAAGTTGTTGGCTGCGAAGATATATTTTCATCTTGTCCCTTGGAATATCCTGCTTTTTTCTTATTTGTCAACGTCAGAGATGCAAGTGCCGCAGGCATAAGACAGAGTGAAAAAGGTCGTGAGTTGGTGCAGCGTCAGAAACAGGGACCAGTAAGAGCAACTCCATTTTATGCCATTTGTCTCGAAATTCTGTATATTGAAAAATTTGTAGCTTCGACCCCAGTGATATGTTTAACGATTGCCAACGCGTGCGTGAAATCGCTCGTTAATAAATAAATTTGAATGTAAATTTAAATGGATGAGAATTATTTTATCAACGCTGTACGCGTTTTTTTAAATATTTTTATTGACATATTTGGATGTGCGTTTCATACATAGCAACTGCATATATTTGAATGAGAACATTTGCGAATCCAACGGGTCAGTTAGAGATCGTTGGGACGAATGAATTAAATGAGACGAGAAAACAATTTACGCCAGGTCGATTAACGCTGTAATTAAAATGAATTTATTTTTTTGTTCGCACTTATTTTCCCTTTTTCTTTCTCGTATTTTCCTTCACATATTCAACCTCTTATTTATGCAGCTCTTTTTCACCCACGATGCTGATGTTTCTCTCCTTCCTAGCTTTTCATCGTTGTCGACGTCGTCGTTCACTGCATTTGCCAAAATTCCCATCGGGAAGTTACGTCGCATAAGGGTGAGAGTACTCATTATTACGCGATGAGGCGAGACTGCCAAACTCCCTTTTGCTCTTGTAGCTTTTCGCGTTTACATATGCAACAAGAGAGAAACATTGGGAGAGAGGGAGACAGAGAGTAAGAGAGATCTTTTGTATATTTAACCGTCATATCACACACACACACACACACACACACTCTCACACATATATTGTCTACGTTTAAATCACAAGAAAAATGGTTTTCCAGAAAAACATCTTGAATTTCCATATTCTCTGGATTTCCACGATGTGGATAGCCATAAAAATAAGGATGTGTATTTTCCTAGAAAGTAAACATATTAAATTAGAAGAGAACGAATTCAAACAAGACGTTAATACATTTTAAAAAAATTAATAACACGATTTCAGAAAAAATAACTCGAGCACGAGGTCACAATTTTTTCTCGAAGCTCTGCCATTTTACACATATCTATATAATATAAATCAATGATAACGATAAAAAAAAGGGTTGGGAACACGGGACAAATCTGCAGCTCGGTCGAGAGCTTCTATTATCAGTGGCAAGAACTCCATAGAACTTGAAATACGACATCCGCTTTCCACCTCCTCAATTCGACACGGAATTTAGCTCTCTGTGTACGTGTGGCAAAAGAGTGCAATCTAGGCCATCGCGCTTCGCGTATTAAAATTCACGTCGTGAGAACAATCGGAAAGAGTAATTTATTCCATCCGCCAAAGAGCAGGATGCGAGAAAAAGTGCGCGGATTGGTGTTCGTAAGTGTGTGCGTGAAAGTCTTGGATCGAGACTCTGATTCAAGATACCCTTTAAAAGGAAAAAGAATGGTTTAGCAGCTTAGCATAATTTTTCTGATTATGTATGTTATTCGAGTAAAACTAATAAAAAAAAAAAAACAAAAATTTATTCATTTCAATTCGCGGAATGTATGTATTGGAAAAAAGTAATTTGATTTCTTTTTTCTTCGTATTTTTATTGCTATTCAATGTCATCTGTTAAAAAGAAAAAAATTGGTGGATAAAAACACATGTGGAATCAATGGAAAATCAAAGGGAATAAATTCTCTTTTGATTTTTATTGAAACAATTGTTTTAAAGTAGACGATAGAGGAGGATGTGACTGAGCTTAAACTGCCAAACTAGATTAACTTTTACATTGGCCATTTATTTGTTCCAGTATGTCTATAAACAGAACATATGACCTCATCCGAAGTTGAACGATAGTTCGAAAATATTAATTCTTTATTTTCCTCGCTTTATTTGGATTCTACTCGTCGAGTCTCAACTTTGTTTTTTTTTGTTTTGTTTTTTTTTTTTTCTATTCTTTGCCAATTTAGACGCGCTTTCTCTATCGAAGGCGAGTCACGGTATCTCGATTTTCATTAGATTCTGGATGTTATTCGAGTTGTCTGGGGAAAGTCTGAACTATAACGAATGTGGGGGTACGAGATGGAGTTGAGTTAGACAGGAGTTTATTGAACGAACCGCATGGGAGGATGGGAGCAGTCGATCAAGTGTAGAGGCCATGGAACATAACAATTGAAAGAGTTGGAGAAAATTGACATGAGAATCAGGGAGTTATTGTTAATGAGAACTGGAGGAAGAAAAGTTGAGTTTATAGAGAAGATTCGTGGTTGTGGATCAAGGCGATTAATGAGAATTTGAGTACGATCGGTAATTGTGGCGACTGTTAACGATGTGTCGTTGGTTCGAACGAATGCTTGTTTTGCAGGCTCTTATCACTTGCGTACGTTGCGATTGATTGGAAGCCAATCACATTGAGACGAGGGATTGTTGCTTCACAAGCTTTTGGGACTTGCTTCAGGGTTGGCACGGCGTGTGTTCACTGCGGTTGTTCCTGTTAACCAATAATTAAGCTGAGTACTCTATTATTGAAAGTCTAACGCAGTATACGGCCTATGCAAGCGGCTCGTTGGCTCGAAGCTACGGAGTTGATAGAGCCTGCAAAGACGGCTGTATAAAGAGAAAGAGGGAGAAGTTATATAGACCAAATTCTATATACATATAACTCTATGTGTGTGAGTTTGGCACTACGTACTTGATATGTATAGAGAATGAAGCCAGAGTACCGCAGTTCAAAGGTACCAGAAGACTCTCTAGTTACACGTTGGACAACACGTCACAGTGCATACACCATGCCTAAATGGACCAATTTTCCAACCTCTCCTTACTTTCCTGACTATATTTGAGGCAACGATGAAGAAATAAAACAATAATTTTTCTCCTAATTATACCGCTATTCTAATGAGCTCAAACAACAACAAAGAACTGAGAAAAAGAATTTTCAATAGAATGAAAAATAAAATAAAACAAAACCACAAAGATTTTAACTTAAAGAGATATTTTTATGTTCTTCGAATAAACAAAAGTTCTCACTCTCTTTTTTTTTCATTCTTTATCGATCCTTTTATTCATCCTTTTGTCGAAGCTCCATTTGAACTCACAGGCAAAGACTATTTACGAACAAAGCTCTAGAGTCTTCTTGACTAAGTGAGAGTCAGGGAGAATCATGAGGAGAAAATTGATCCGTAAAATGGAGGTAGTCTTGAAACGCCGTCGAAGTGAGAGAATCGAGACCATCCACGTTACAATAGTTGCCTGATCATTCAACTAACCTCATGTATATATATATATATTTAAGTCGCTATTCGCAAGGAAATCTACCAAGTTTCGATTCACTTTCTTCCAGTTCCATCCTATCTATACTCTCTTACCTTCACTTGATTACTTCCGTGCCATTACAGCCTCGTACTTTGATCGGAAATTAAGACACTTAATTTTCTTAGAGAGTAAACTTTGTCATGAGAATTTTTCAAATTCATTTCCACACTTTTTTATTCACACGGAGAGAAAATAATATTAAAAATTATTTCAGCAACGTAGTTCCCTGATACCGTATCATCCTTCTGCAGGTTTTTACCAAAAACATAATTGTCTAGTGATATTTTAATAATCCCGAAGATGGGAGACACGGAATAAAAAACAATACACAATATTTTAGACTTTATTGATACCAATATAACGACAAAAAAGAAAATGATGGACAACTGAAGCCTCTCGTAACGCTCGGACATCGAGTACTGCCCTATGGGCCTCTCGCACATGCATCCCCTCCATTTGACGTGCGCACGCACGCATACATGCGTTTTACTTATGTTTCGATTCATATTCTAATGAAAATGACGATGAAAAATTAAAGATTTTGTCTCGATTTCGAATGATAAATTTTTATGTTTTTGTTAAAAACCCTCAGAGGGACGATAAATGGTATCACGGAGCTATGATGCCATAGCAATTTTTGACATTATATTCCCTCTTCGTGAAATTAGGAAAAAACCCACGTATGGAGCATAAATGAAAGATTAATTCTATATCAAATGTCAAATATATAAATAAATATATGTCAAGGATATGAGAAAATGAAATGAGTGAAAGAAAACATATGCACGTAGATGGCGAAACGAAGTTTCATGCAGTGTCGAGAGACAGTGAATCCCAGTCCACAACAATGTTATGGGTCGTAGAAATTGCGAAAACGATTTCATGGCATTGTAGCAATGTCAGCAGGACGTATACACACACATACTTTCATACGGTAGTTATGTTCGTATCCTCTGCACCATGTGCAGACAGAAAATCAGCCTGCAGTAGTAACAACCCGATATTGGTCAGACAACTGTTGTATAACCGCTCTGTTGGACTGTCAGGTCGTAAACTTTTTCATAACGTTTTCGCTTTATCCTCATTACTATCGTCTATCAAATATCTTTGAAATCTCGGTACATCCGGGTCGTTTGATTTTTTTTCTCGATATCGCCTTTGTTATTTTTTTCTTTTTTTTTTTAGCAGCAGGTGTCGTATAAAAATTCATGACGCATAAACTTCTTCTTTCCAATAATTACAGAATATATTTTATCTCCATTTTGAAAATACTGGAGAAATAACTAAAAAAAATTGTAGATTCAGTTAAAAGAAAAATAAATAAAGAAAAAAATCATGCACTATGCGGATATTGCTGATATTTGAAAAGCAGCAGAAAGCGGTAAAAAATGAATTATGAGTCTATCCGACGACGAATAATCCAGGGGCTCTTGGAACCACCCACGTTCGCATAGATCCTTCTTACACGTTGACCATTTTTTTCCCCTTTTTATTATCTTCTTATCGCTCCTTTTTTTCTATTACGTTCCTGCATATTTCTCTTTATACATTCTGCATTTTATTTTCCATCCTGAGAAGACTACTAGCCTTGCAGAATCGAACCTCTATGTGTATGCGGTGCAGAAAAAAAATGAGACACCGAGGATAAGATTTTCTACTTCCCGTTCGGAAACACTAAAGAAAAAAAATGTACTACGTCGTGATCCTTTTTCATATAAGAATTCAGAAACCAATAATGAAAAGTTGAAGAGTTCCTATTGTCTGGATATCTTGTAACAATAAAATGAAGCTTTTTAACATTCGAAATAAAGTTTTTTTCTTTCTTTAAATTGAAACATTGGAAGACACAAAAAAAAATAGGTCATTTCGAGTCAAACAAGATGATTATTTTGGGAAAAGAAATTCTTTCACGATACTCCGTGTTGTAGCATATGAGCAATATCACTAATTTTTGGTTCGTCAAAACGAAATGAAATAACGTAGCACATGAAGCTTGTACGTTTGTCTTTTCTTAATGAAAATATTTTTTACTCGTCGGTAAAGTTTAATATCATCCACGGTCCACTTTCTCGGCATTGAAAAAGAGGAAATGAGCACTACGAGTATTAAGAGCAGAGAAAGTTGCAGTGTGCTTGACTTCAATGAAAAAAAGAAAAAAAAAAAAGAAAACTGAAAAGCCCTCCTTTCGTAAGATTTTCCTTTTTTGATTTTTGTTTTCTTTTGGCGGAAGGAAGAAAAAGAGAGTTTCAGCCTCGCATTTTTAATCTAGCAAACTTTTTGAATTACGGTTAACTACCCGAGAGCCTAGGAGTTCGCAAAGCTCAACTGGGGTAGAGAGGATAAGGAGTAAAAGTTGGGGGTGTACAGAAGGACGATGCTGGATGGGTTTGGTTGGGAAAAATGTTAGTTGCCTTGAGTCACGACCACTTATAGTTTTTCCATGTGAGGATTCAAAGAATTACGATTACAAAACGTTGTTTTTTTGAATGCTGTTAATGTCTGTGTGGACGTTGGTAGAGGATCATAAAAATACAGGCCGACAAACGAAGCCTCGCATCACTGACGTTACTCTAAAAGTAGTAAAAGCGGGCTTACGTCAGACAAAGAATTCATTTGAAGATTATCGAGATGACGTTGGAAAAAAATCATTTATTATTCTCTCTAAAACGACCTCAGTTTCTCTTGCATCACACAGAGTCATTACGCAGCTTAACATACAAAAATCCATAATACGTTTCCTCTGGAGAATGTCAACTTCAGTTGTTAAATTATATGTACACGCCATAATATTTTGTTCCAAAAACAAACGAGGCTCCAAGTTTCATAAACTATGTAAATATACGTGGAAGCTCGTATGGTTTTCGTGTGGACATGGTACACAGAATATGGGCGTATTACAAAGTTCCATGGATAAAACAATGTGTAATTTCATTATTTTTTGCCCATGCTAAGTATATGTTTAGTAAATATTCGCTTGAAGAGTCTCGTTTCCGTTACTAACAAGATTAATTAGGAAAACCGAACGTTGTTGCATATACGCGTTTAAATATTGCGGACAGAAAGCAACTTTATAAACTTTTTTACGAGGAATAACAAGGGATCTGCGTTTCAGTAAACTCACGTAGACTTTTTGATCTCGTTATACCCACATGCGCTGTCAAGGTTTTTTTTTTTTTTTTTTGACCACCATCATTCGTTGAGTGCGAGAAACGTTGTTTTAGCGTCGCTCGTGCTCGATGTTCCGGCCTCGCGCCGCGATCTCGTAGGGCCAAGCCCAAGAGCCTGTATAATTATTTCACTAATTTGCGTTCTGACATATTCCCTTTTTTTTTTTTTTTATATCCTCGAGAAGAATTAAGGACCGGATGTTGGTTCAGAAGAGAGAACGGTGACAGTTAACGGCCAATCACTGGTCTCCGTCGAGAAAGAACATCGTGGATGTTCGTTGGACGTTGGTTCGTCGGACGATGACAGACGGAGAAAATTAGAAAATTTGCGACCATTGAAATCGGGTCTGGAAAAAATAAAATAGAATTCTGGAGAAAAATGTGTAAATTTTGTAGAAATTTCTCTCGTACAAAATGTTCCATCACAGTATGTATTTAAATCCATTTTGGTCCGACGAAAAAGGAAAAAAAAATTTCAATTAAAAAATGTTCGTGAACAGAATAAATACTCGGTGTATAGAAATGGTACAAACAATGAAATCCATCTGCAGCTGGTGTTTCCTGGTAACTTACTATTCTTTCTGCGGAATTTCATCGTAGCAACGTTGTATCTATTTGGTTAAGGGATGTTAACTGGAAAAACGCCAGGGCGAAGGAGAGAAATGGGAAGAAAGAGAGACAAGGGCTTACTGCGGAGGGAGAGAGAGAGAAAGAGGAGAATAGTCGATGAAGTAAATCGGATAACGTACAAAGGTCTCGGTACACGTTGAAGCGGCCTCTAGTGGCACAGAGAAGGTTGTAAGGGTGAAATAGACAGAAAGAGAGGGAGTAAAACTCTGGAGGATAGAACGGAGTGAGCTTCGTCCCGCGAGGCTAAAGTCCCTTTAGACCAACCGCTATCTTACCCGCACCCTTTTCCAACCCTTCTCTCTTTTCTCTTTCTCTCTTATACCGAGTTGTGTAAAGCCTCTGGCATGCCCTTACCCGCCTCTTATTTCACAAATCTCCCGTAGATCTGCTGGACGACGGGATTGTCGTCGTTCTCGTTCATGTCGGTCTCTTCCGGTACCCGAGATTGGAGCTTGCCCTCTTGCAACGTTAAGGCAAGAAAAAACGACGATTTGGTACAGCCTTTGGCGTCAAGGCGTCGAGAGCTATTTTTGCTCTCTCTCTCTCTCTCTTTCTCTTGCTCTCTCTTTCTTTATATACAGATATACATAATAAAGTATATATATATCTATGTGTTACGAAAAGAAAGTGTATGTCTATATTTATGTGTCCATTGTACCGACTAAAACGATTGCAACTATACCAACGACGAAGACGACAACCACCAACCCAAATACAACGGACACGAGTATTTTTCTTCAGTTTTGTTCTCTCTCCTACCCTCTCTGTTGCTTCTATTTGCACTTGGAATTATTATGATTTTTTTTGCACGAAAGTTAGTCCGATTATTTTTTCTTTCTGCCTCACTTCCTTTTTTAACGAGATATCAGCGCCATTCGCCCGTTTCTACCGAGTCAAGTATCTCGAGTACTCGAAACGGAAATTAATTCGGGCTTTCGCTAAATAAATTGGAGGAAAGAAAAGTTTTAAACTGAAAACTCGAGAAAGCCGTACAGGCTTTACAGTTTCGGTGTTGAAGCTCGTTTTTTATACGTCATTTTTTTTTTTTTTTTTTTTTTTTTTCATTCTTGCTTCAAGATTGATTGGTGGAGTGTGAGAATCGATTTTTATTTTAATACGTTTTGTCAAAGAAATAAATTGAGCTCGTTAATTCGATCGTAGAACGTTTACCTCCGACGTTAAACGTTGGTCTTGTTAATACGATCGACAAATTCTTGTCTTATATCGCAATCACGAATAAATTCCTTTTTTTACTGCCAACAAAAGACGTTTATTGGCAGTAAAAAAAAAAAAACGTCTTTTCCAGATGTCAAAAAAAGTTGCTGAGTTTGCCAGTTGGCAGTCAATTATGTCGAATGATCTGCCAGAGTAGAATAAAATCCAGGCTGTGTTTCGAAGCTCGTAAATTTCTTACTCTCCCTCTTCATACCCAAGGATCTAATTCGTTCGATTCCATGTCTGCCCCAGTTTGATGAAGGGAGATTGGATCTAACCCCAAAAGGCACGGAGTCCACCCTTCGAGCAACCAATCTCAATATACTACTAACTTATTCTTACAGAAACTTAACCCTCTCAATGGATTAAAATGAGTTCTTTGACCGAAAAATCTTGTTTTTGTATTTTTCAAATTTTTCGCTTTTTACATTTATACACATTGCTTTAGATACTCGTATACTTTTATCGCTTTCTAAAATGTGGCGACCCGCATCCATCTTTGCCATACTGTGTGACGAGAGAAACCGCGGCTCGACGTCGACCTATTACTTGTCGCATTTCGAACAAGTCCATCACTCAACCTTCACGGTATCACGACAGTCCTGTGATCTATGACCGTACGATCCTACCACCCCTTCCTAGCTTTTCTTTATGCCAAAATCCTATGTGTTAGTGTAGCATGGATGAGTGTGTTCATGCGTGTGTTGGAGCTTTCGCACATATCACTCATTGATGAACGACCCTCCGTGGCTTTCGAGAGCTAAAGTTAAAAGACGATACGATGCGGTTTTGTTAGAAGCCTCGATGTGGCTTATCAGTTATCGTATGACATCCGATTTCGCTGAAGACACTAATTCAACACGAATTGCTATTTTCTGACAGTCCAATAAGAAAAATTTCCTCGATCACGTCCTATTCTACTTGTAAAATAATATTTCGCATAAAATACTGTCGTAGACATAAATTCCAATCAATAAAAAAATCAACAAACCAAATACATGAATGGAAAATGAATAAAAAAAAGCTTTGGTTTCAGTTTTATTTCATGATTTTTTTTAAATATTGTTTTTATTACAGTAAATCGTTTATTGGTTTATAAAATATGAGACGGTCTCACAGTAGTAAAATCACGCTTGGGTCAGACCCCATTCGAAGTCAATCACCAAAGAAGCTTCAAAATATTTCTTCCTAAGGATTCTTGTCGTTTGACCCTCGTCCAAAAGGCTCAAAGTGTTGAAAGCGTAAATTGTTTATTTGATACATTTAGGGCTTCGAGAGTTTCGTCGAACGAAGAGCAAGTGCGAGATTACGGTGGGAAACGAGCGAATCGAACGATATAAAAAAACGCTTTTTCTTTCCCTCTAGTGTTGTAAAATACTCTCTAAATGTTTTCAAACCATTATAGTGTTTTCATATCGTTTTTTCTTTTTTTTTTTATTGTACATATTGACAAAACGTTATTTTGTGTTAAGGATATTTTTAATGTTTAATGTTTATAATATTGTTAATATTTCAATGTTTCTTCTATCGAAAAAAAATAATACGATCATTTTTGTTTCCCGAGAACATTATTCAAAGGAAAGCTCATCGAACTCCAAACTTGGTTTGACAGAGATTATCGATCGTTCGACAATTCGAATGTCCAGAGAGATTCTAACGTTGTGTACTTACAAAGAGCTCATCCAAATGGTTCGTACGTGCTTCATCAACGTAACGGACATCACCTCGTTTCAGAAACCCAGTTGTCCATCAAGGTTCTATTTGATATGAGATTAATATCTATCACGATGATAATATGATCTATTTGACGAAAGAAAAAATAACTCGATCCTTCTGATCATGATTTCTGCACGAATTAACAGATTTTATAAATAAAACATTTCACAGAAGATCAGAAAATGTCGATAAGCGAATAAAAAAAATGGTGAATAATTTCCGATCAAACATTCGGATGATCGCGTCGAATGAGAAACGAGTGTCATTCCACCAAGCGAACAATTTCCTCACTTCATCCTGTCATCTCATTACCAGTTTTCTAGTGATCTCGGGCCATCTCATTTCCGGGGATATAACAGTTCGATCTTCATTGTAGCGGCTCTTCATCTCCGGATGAGAATCGAAGGGACTTTTATGGAAATTTTTTTACATCCGATTATTTTTTAACGAATTAAAAAAAAAAAAAAAAATCATTGAAACACGTCGTAATAAATATTTGTACAAAGATTTAGAAAAATATCAAAAATTTTACAATTGTCGTGATTAACGATTTTTTTCAGGAAAATCATTTGTTCTCATTAACAATCGTAGAATTATTTCCAGTGATTATTCTCTACTTAAACAGCTTTCTTCTTTATAATTTTCGGTATGCAATTATTCGCTCGAGTGTGCGGCATTAAGAATGATTTTGGAAGAACAAACTGGCGAATAGAAAGGCTCCATTTTGTATTCTCGAATAACAGGAGCTTTGTCTTTTCGCATAGAAGGTTTAGATTTTGCAAACACAATATTCGAAGGAGTTGGAAAGCTCTTGGCGCGTGTATGGTGGCGCTAATGCACTACTTAAATCAGCTTAAAAGCCTGCATACGGGGTGATGTAATGTTCACGACACTTAATAATTCGGCATCTTCTATTCTCGAGTTTCTCACCGGTGCAAGCTTGTTAACGCGCTACTGTGATGCTTTTCCGCGTTGTGTAAATCCTCGAAACGGCTGCATGTGTACTAGCGAACTCCAAAAGACAAGGAGAATCGAGATTACGAAAACAGAAGGTGCAAGCGAGATGCGATGCAATACGAGATTCCTACGAGAGATGTCGACGGTTTCATCGTATCAGTGGATCACTCCGTTTCTACTTTACTACCTTCTGCATATACGAAACTTCACCTATACGACGATCCTTTGGAAAATCGATTGCCACTAACGTATACGCATCACGAATTTATAGCCTAGGAACATGAGAACGCAGTGATGGCATACCTTTAGTGTCTCGATCCTCCTAAACTCTACGATATTGCGTAGCTATGTTTCAACTCTCGCTCTCCCTCGTTCTCGCTCTCTCTCTGTCTTTTGTGGATTTGAAGGATTTTGTTTGTGTTAAAATGTAAATATAAGAATTTCATTTGTTGTTCTTAGGAAGTGATCCAAAGTAGAATGAAAATATTCAATCATTCATTTATTCATTCATTTTTGAGGCGTCTTTGAAAACAGATTATTTTGTTTTGATTTCGTTTATATCATTTTCCTGTGCACTGATTTTTGTTAACCTGAACTGGAGCATTTATTTATTTATTTACTTATTTATTTATTTTCTTTGGATTTTCTCTCTCTCTCTCTGTCTCTTTCTCTCTCTTGTAAATGATTTATCACAACATCCAAATCAATCATTTTCCTGCGAATTTATTTCTTTTGGTGAACAAATTTTGTGAGCTATAAACTTTATGAATGAATGAACTATTTTTTATCTTAAAGAATTTTATTGAAATATTATTCCGTTTGAATCTCATTTAAGAATTAAGTTTTCTGAGATTTGATTAAATTCAATGAAAATAACTGTATTTTATTACTTCAAATTGCATAATATTTTATAAATAATAGAAAAGATAAAGAAGAGCTTTCTTTTGACTTCTCATTTATCGAATATCAGATCTTTTTTTTTTATCCGCACGAACCACAAGGATTAACGACATCGTCATCTCAGTTTCTCAGTGGCTTAGAGCTGAATTTTTAACGAGACGAAAAAAAAAAGAAAGGGTCGAAAAGAAATCTATTCTTTCTCGCCTTCGTTAGTCGCAGGGACTTCGTTGTGGGTTAGTACGTCGTCTGGGTCATTGAAGCGAATAATCGATCTTTCGAAGAATCTTCTGGCTACCGACCAACTTTTTTTCTACTATCGAGTCGCGGCATTACGCATTCCTTTTATTCTCTCTTTCTCTCTCTTTATTTTCGTAAATATGAAAGTGTCCTAATTTCCAGAATGTTGTCTTGGCGTCTTTGGAGGCTAGTAAATCTTCAAATTCGATGTCTCGAAAAATATTTTTTTTCATTTGCATTTCTCTATTCTTGGCACTCAAAATGAATCTCGTCATTCTCGTAAATATTTACAATCCAGAATTCACCCTGAATTATCACCAAATGAGTTTTTTTTTTTCAAATATTCCGACCATTTGAACACTAATTTTTTTAAATTAATTTAAAAAAAAATTGTTCCTTCAGTTCAACAGATTTTAACGTATATAAATGTGATAAAAAGTAACAATATTCTTGTGAAATATGAAAAAAATCTTACAATGAAATTGTAATACCATTTGTGGAGTATATATAGTCGTAGAAAAGTTCACAGATTGCCTCATTATCGGCGAATGCTCTTCCGGATTCTGGGATTGAGGATATCCGATTCTCTGGACGAGAATCACGAGAGAATCGACGCGTCGAATTTGAACCGCGGGGCATCTCTTTCTGCCTTTACTACCCTTTTGGTATCCTCTATATCTGTCTCTAACTCATTCCCCGATCCTTCATTCGCACTCGCCCTATATTTCCCAACCTCAACCCTTTCGATATTTCCGTGCTGCTTGCCCACGTACCTTTTATCCGTTCTCATTCACCGGTATAATATACATATATATATGCGTTTTTTTTCTCATCCACGATTCTCAATACACGAAAGAAGATATGTGTATATATGTATAGCGATGATGCCGGAAGCAGAGGCTCAAGGAGTTGGAGAAAAAAAAAGAGAATAAAAAAAAAACTTTTATGATGAACGGCGCGAAGATAATAATTGATGACGTGGCACAGATTGCTAATTCATATTCCACCGCGACCTCAAGTGTCTGGTAAATTGATGAGACCTTCGTTCCTTCGCTCTAATTCCCATTGCAACAATCCTCTTTAGGCGATTTGATGTTTTATATTCGACTTATATTGACTTTAATTGATTGAAAAACTTTTTGACAGCGGAAGGATGAATCGAGGAAAATTTTGCATAAAAATTTTGCAAAGAATCTAATTGTCAGTATAAATAATTTTTCAATTTTCGACCTTTTTATTAACAGATTTTTCAAGCTTTGCAACAATGTTTAAAAACCGTATAATTTTCAATCAAAAAAATCATATATTTTTTCAAGGATTGATAAAACAATGTACGATGCTCTTTTTAGAGTAATGGAAAGATTTGTGCCCACCACATATATTATGAACTGTTGCACATTAATAACATTTTTTTTTCTTATATATGGTTATGTGTATGAATAAACGTAGTCAAGTATTTGTGGGTGGTTGAGTGCGATTGTGGATGTTTAGCCGAAGGTACAGAGGCCATACGAACCGAGGGATTTTGGTCCAGCTCGTTGCCCACGGTCGCTTCTTCCAGCTTTGTATATTTTCTCATAGATAATACGCGCCTCGTTTCACCTAAGCGAACGACTGTGTGCGCTTGGGACTCTGGCAAAATGGGCGAGATGGTAAGAAAACGAGAGGCAGCAGAGAAAAACGAGAAAAAATAAATAAAGAAAAAAAAAATGGACAGAGCCAAGAAGAGAATTTGGGTCAGGGAGGCGTAATGCCAACGAGCATACACAAACTATTACGAGGCAAAAGCAGTTAGGCAGAGGGGAGGAAGGGCTTAAAACGTACGAGGAGAGTAGTAAAAAAATTTCAAGCGCAAATTTTGCACGATCCTTGCATTTCTATCTTTCTCGTTACTTCACTATATACGAGTCATCTTCCTTTTGACTCTAAAATTCCAGTAAATTTTCAAACGCGAATATCGCACGATCTTTGCTTTTCTATGTCTTTCTCGTTACTTCACTATGACTCACCTTCCTATTACCTTCAAACTACACATGAACATGAAACGCAGTATACACATTCATTTCATAAGAGTGAAAAAATGGAAGATCAAGGTAGAATGGAATTTTCGCAATATTTTGAGCTTTGAAGGTTCGATTCAATTTTTTTTTTGAGATCTTTCGAAATATAAAACTATTTTCCTTCTGAATAGACACAAATTTAATAAGTTTTTTCAATTGTTTATATGACAAATGTTATGAAGCATGAAAGAAAAAATGCAAAATTTTCTTTCGAAATATAAATCTATTTTCCTTCTAAATAGACATAAATTTAACAAGTTTTTTAATTGTTTATATAACAAATGTTATGAAGCAACAAAGAAAAAATGCAAAACTTTGCTTGGGATATTAGAAGCGGAGTCAAAACATTCAAAGAATGTCTTACGCAAAGAATTGCCAAGAATGACAAAAATTAGAGAGAAGTAGATGAAAAACTGAAAAAAGTGGGAAAAAAAAAATGATTGTAGTGCCACCGAGTCATCGTATCCTTCGGCTGTGAAGAGAGGATCGTAAAGAGACAGAAAATGATGTAGAAAAAAAATAAGTGCCGTTATAGTCTTGTAAGGATGAAGACGAAATAAAAATGAAGCTATAGAACTTTTCATTAGATTTCTTAACGACCAACATCGTGAGGACGATAAACGACAAAGTTTCATCTTAGTCGAGCCAAAACTATGAGATTTGCGTTGATTAAAAATATAAAATTACAAATTTTTTGTCATTTTTGTAAACTGATGTTTTCACATAAAGTTGGAAGACATTTCGTAACAAACCATTTTGTTTTTCTGTCATGTGTAAAGATTCGAGAAAATCAAATTTTGGCAAATGAAAATAATCTTTCAAGCATCTTTGAAATTCGATTGAACTGTAAAATATTTCCATTTGAATTCTTTCGTGTAACGATGGTCCCTTGAGGCTGTTAAATTCTCTCTATATCGTATATTTTGGTTTATATATACCATCGACAAGATTCCAGCTTCGTTTTCGAAAACTGTACATTTTACGAGGACGAAATAAACTAACGAAATATATAGTCAGACGTTTTGCGTTCAATGTTATCTTCGAGCAAAATCGGAGATGTACGAAGCGCTGCGATTGGCTTGAAGAGGATTTTATGCCGAGTGGAGCGAGAATCTCTGAGTTGGGTAAACCAAGAGAGAGAGAGAGAGGGTGAGGAGAGTGGGAGTGAGAGATCTAGAGGGAAAGATAGAACGGGTAGATAGTGAGAACTGGAGAGGATTCTGGAGAAGGTGACTCCGTGTGAGTGTAGGGTTTATCGAGGCAGAATTGGATACCGTGACATCTCCGGCCCTCTTTCCCCATGGGATCTTATTCGCACATTGTCCCTCGCGCTTCAAGACCGACGATCATACATATATGTATACACATATCTATACATAATCGCGGTCCAAGAAAGCCTCGGTATATTTATTTCCAGTCCGCATAAGAGTCTAGATTCGTTCGTCCCATTGGAACTGGAAGAGGGTACCATTTTTCCAAAGATTTTGCACCCCGTGACATCCGGATGAGAGTCCATTTAACGGTTGTCTTGAGGTTTTTGTTTCTAGGTCATTGACCTTCTCAAAGTCGCTTTATTACACTTTGTATTCGATGTTTAAATTAAATTTATAAATATACTTTTCATTATGACAAAAAATAAAACGTCACCTTGAAACTATCGACTTTTTAATGTTTTCATCGGATTTTTTCATTGAATTTTAATGAAACTTGCCTTGATGGACAATTATTGAACAGACATTCATACTCAAAACTATAGTATCGTTAGAGTCTTAGGCTAAAGGTATCACCTGGAGAAAGTAAAATAGAGCTGTCAAAGTTTGTTAATCGTAAACGTCCCGAAGATATTGCACGAAGAAAAGCAGCCCAGCGATACTGGAACAAAGGGGGAGGGTTGGATTGGGAGAGTACTTGCGAACGGCATTGTCAAGAGTACGAAGACATATGCAGCAATACGTACTTGGGACGAAACTGCATCTTCTCACTCCCAGTTATATAGCTACCTAATCAAAGCGAGACCAAGTCATTGGATGAGTTCCAGGTAATTTACACGCAAACACAAGTCCTTGTAGACATGCATACAAACCAGATTGGATCTTGGTAGACATATATTTAACTATTGTTAGATTGCACTACGGAAATTTAATATTGTCAGATTATAAATTAACACGAATAATTAAAATACTAAGATTTACAAAAAAACATTAATTTTTCTTGAAACTTTTTTCGTGTATTTTGATTGTATTTCAATTTTCAAAGAATAACCAACAAAAAATTCGACTATCACTCAATTAATGACTAAAAAAACAATGATTGATTATACATAAGAAAAAATATCTAATTAACTTAAAATTTGAAAGAGGAATCCAATAAACTTTGAACTTTGTCATCCATTCAAAATGCATTTATATTCAAGGCGAGACTTACAGGACGCTTTATTTTTTTTTTTCGTCACGGAGGGATTCAACGTTGCTTCTGAGGTAGTTTTTCTTGATGTACCTCATCCCCGATTTTAATCAAAACTCACTGGTGGTTTACATGAAAAACTGTTGGATTCACGAGTGAATTTTCGATGTTCCATCCATCTATTTCCTTATTCTCTCTCTTTGTCTCTTTCTCTTGCTCGATTCATCGATTTTTTGACCCCAGGGTAAAGTTTATCCATCGGTATATCGATGATCGATATCAATCTGACTATGAGCAAGTGACTGAGAGAGAAAAAAAACAAGAAGATAGTAGAGAAAAGTTTAAAAATGAAGCTTTCATTCGTAAATCAATAGAAGACTTTTGCAAATGTCGTACAGGATTCGTAAAATTGGTTTTTCCATTGAAAAAGTTTTAAAGATCGTTATTCATTCTTGGAGTCATGCAAGCTCATATGCTGGGCGCTGTCGAGACTCAGTCCTTGACTTTGTCAAGTATCACTTACGAGCCAGAGTACTAAGAATCCAAAAGTGCGTCTCTTGTTAAGTCAAGTATGAAAGTACCGGTAGGTAGTTAACCCCTGAACCTTTACCCGGAGGGGACGGATTGGTCCATGAAAAAAAAACTTAAAATGCGTGTTAACTAAAGTACAACTTGTCACGTGTCAAAAAAATGACGTGAAAAAAATGAATTTGCTTAGAAATTGTTCTTGGCTCTCTCTCTCTTATTACATGGCTACCTCTCATTACCTTCCAGCATTATTACACGAGCTGTAAATAATGGGATTTTTCATCAAGACTCCGTTGAACGCGTATTTTTCCATTTTTTTTTCTTCTAACGACGCTGTTTATTTTTTTGTCGTTTGTTTTTTTACCCTCAAAGGACAAATTGAAGCTTTTAATATTTACAAGAAATGTCAGAAAATACTGCGTGGCTTTTCTTCCATTGAAAACTTGTGCTAAAGTCTCATTTTGCCTTTGGATTTTCTAAGTATGCTTTTTTCTTGGCTTTCAAGACACCACGATGGAAAAATAAGGAACAGGGAATCCGAAAAATATATAAAAGACGTTTCTAAAAAATGAAAGCGGCGAAATAGATGAAAAACTTTCAAAATGTGTGCCAGTTCACTTATTTTCCATAAAAAAAAAACAGCCGAAAAAAGAAATAAGGAGTCATAAGTTAGCAGAATATGAATATTACAAATGGCTTTAGAGCTGCCAACACCTGGGCCATCTCTTGGGACGTTTTTCCCTTATTTCCCTGGTGTCTGCTAACTCTCGCAAGCTCATACCGTTATCGCACCATATTTAACATATCAAAACTCCCCTATTTCTTATTCTGCTTTACCGAATGTTTAATTCATCAAACAAACTAGACGTTTTTCACCTTAACTAAATAAAGTATGAGAAAAATGATAAATTCGTTTGGGTCTGAGAAGACATTTCGCAATATTCAACAGCCCTTCAGCATTATTTACTCATCAGAACGAGAATCGAAGTATAAAAAATATAGCAGTTCACAATTGAATCTGTTTTAAAACAGGAAAATTCCATCTTCGAATCGTTGGATCGAGAAAAAACTCATCAGAGACATTAAAATGGCAAGTTTTACGAAAATTGAGGTAAATGATCAAGAGTTTGGGCAAAGGGCCTCTTGTCCAAGTTGTCTTGTCAATCTGTTGGATTTAGTCTCGTCTCAGTAAAATGGTATTGACTGTTATCGTCCAATTTATTGGTAAAACTTTCATTTTTGTAATATTTGGTGTGTTTGAAATAGAATAATGAAAGAAAAGAGAAGTTTGTAACGAAATAATTCGTACAGGAAGATCAGAAGGAATAATTTGTGAATTTCCAACTCAAACGTCACTCTATTGTGACACTTTTATCTGCTCGTGTAATCCTCGTTTTATATTCTTTGCTCTCATTCTATTTTTTCTTCCCATCCAATAAAATAGTCGAAAAAAATCAATCATGAATTTAGTAAATGATTGGAATAGGACCCTGGCAGCACAGCCCATGGCTGAAGATTATGTCAGGTGTGTTTTAAGTATTTTCATAAATCCACTGGTTTCAGTAGCTGGAAATAGAAAGGTAAAAAAATATACCTGTACATAAAACAAAAGGAGGAGAGAACGAGTGGAAAAGTTAGAAAAACTTTTATTCCACTTTGTACAGAGAATGGAGAGTGAAACATTCGTTCCACGGCGTGCTTATTATTTCCATGAAATAACATTATTAAATACTCACTTTTAGTTCTTCCAGCCAGTTTAAATATGGAGTTTTCATGAGGCCAGAAAAGTGGGAACAAAAATAAATACCAACGAAAATGAAGAGAAATAAAAAGAAATTGAAAATTTGACTGCAATTGATTTGCTGCAATTTAAAATTTAGTAAAATTAAATAAAACCATGTTATGAACAAAAGAAAAAAAAACCATTCATTACGATGCAATACAAATAGTGCGTAGATTTTTTTCCCATTTTTTTTTTATTCACCATTCTGTGCTCTCCCGTTGCTTCGCTAGCAGCCCTTTTATGTGCTTTCTATAAATCAGTGAGAAGGAAAACCTCTACTACGATCGCGTATTACGAGCACGTAAGCTTGGTAACGAAGGTCTATGACGTTGGTTCACCCTCGGTGCATAAATTTATGTGTATATATACTGAATATATATATATAAATGTTAAAAAAAATATATATATATATTTTTTCATAGGGAAAAGCAGAAAATTTCATCTATTTTTGTATCCACGATAGTGGGAGAGTTTGAAAAAAGGGCGGATTACAAGGATAGTAAGTGAGGCATTAATGTCTAAATAAACAATCCCTTTGCGCTGGCCCTTTTGTATTCTCACCTTGTAGACCATACGTGATGGGGAAGGCCATTATAATGACTTGGCTTCGTAAGAAAGAAAAGGGTTGAATAAATACTGTCACACATGATAAATCATCTTCATCAGAGGATTAACATAATAATTAAACTCTACCAACAATAACAACGAAATTAATAAAAAATAAAAAAAATACAATAATCATTGAGTACTCGTGTTGATTAGTTTCCACATGACTACACTTTTTTTCTCTCCCGTGTCTGCATATGCGTGTACAAACATACGAACGTGTATAAATTCATTGCAATGTTTTTGTCGTTGTCGGAAGGATTTTCTACTCCGCGGGTGGCTAATTGCCTCGAGAGACGAAACAAAGAGGGGTTGGAAATAAAATGAGAAAAAAAAAAGTATACGAATTCAGAGCTTTTTTTCGCAATAAAAAAAAAATAATAATAATAATAAAACGTACACACGTCAAGCCGCCGTGCGTTTGCTCTAATGGCGTCGGACAACGTGAAAAAGTGGGATCAAGAGGGTGAACACACAAAGAAGAATATTCCCAGACTGAGTGCATATATATTTGTTGTATATATACACATATTTGTCTGCGCACGAGAATGAGGGGTCGCGTGAAAGGAACAGCGCGTACGTGAAACGAATGACGGGAGCTTTCACGTTAATGACGATACGATGGCTCTTGCCGGATGTCTCGAGGGTATTCCCCATGTGGATAATGAATTTCAAACGATTCCAAGACACTTTTTCATAACGTCATCGTTCCACAAATCTCTTGTTGTTTTTTCGATAAATGAATCGATTATTTTTTCCTCTTTCTACTCGATTTTCTTCTTTTTTCCATTTGATCAAATGGACGTTTGATCTTTAATTCGATATACAACGTCGGAAAGTAACTCGAACAACAAAACGTTTTTGTTGTCTTTTGATTTTTGAAGCCATAAACATTTCGATGTAAACATTAGAGGAGAAAAAATGTCTTTAATCGATGTTCATTTTTTATCATTACTTCTTCATCAACCTCAATATCCAACCCATTAAAACCAAAGACTTTTTCTCCCAATGCACCTGGTCATTAACAAACGTAGATAAAGAAGGAGGAACAAACAAGGTTTGAATTAACTTGTGGATAAAAAGAGGTTGATGTCAAGAAGAAAAGAAAATCGAAGGTGGCGTTAATAGCGGTTGAGAGGCACTCTGAGTGAGGCGCCTGCAGTAGTTCAGATAATGACGTAACTCTAGAGAGAAATAAAGAAAAAAAATTGAGAAGGTAAGAGAAGCAGAATAGAGAAAGAAAGAAAAAGAGATGAAAAGAGAAAAAAAGAAATGGAAAGAAAATGCCGACACCGTTAGCCGCTCCTCATCGAAAATAGGGACACAGCATAGTGACAAAGAAAAAAAGAGTGTACCTGCGTACGTAATTAGTGGTTGTTTGTCCCAAGAGTATACATTCGAGAAAAAAAAAGTGAGATGAAGGATAAAGGGATAACGAGAAATATAAAGGGAGATGGTGAAATAAAGCTTAAGCTTTTTCTCACCATCTTTTTTTCATCCATCTCTCTTTTTTATTCTTTCTCTTTCTCTGGAGCAGAGATGGTGAGGAGAAGTAAATCCAACCACCGGTTCCATCCGTTTTTAGGCCAACCACATCACTCGACAGCCATTTTTTTCTTTGCACACTGTATGTGATCCTGAATTTAACGTTAGCCAAGTCCTCCATTATGTCTTCAACAGAAATGGTCATTATCACAGTTTTATAAATATACTTTTTGTAAAAATGTTTTATACGGAAAACATGCAACTAATGTAAAAGCAACAATATGGTATTTATGTTTTCTCCATATTTGTTATTTACATCATATTTTGTTTGTTTTCAAAATGTCATAATGCTTCAGTACAAAAAATTGTAATATTCAACAGAACTTGAATTCTGAATATGAAAAATACTTTTTGTTTTATAATTCTCATTGATGTTGTTTAAAGTTTGAAAAATACACTGTTATCGAACTCGAGTGTGCACTAAAAATAAAAGCTCTCAAATAGTTAACACCTCAATGAGGTTAATTGATTTTTCAAAGATTATGAACCTCTTAACAACATTGTTCAGGATGATTTTATATAACAAGATATACGTCATCTCGAGAAAATTATTTAACGACCAGATAAATCCGTTTTTCCAAGCAGAACAAAGCCCAACTTTTTTCCGATTATCGATCTTTTTTTTTTGTTCCTTTTTCTTTTACGTTTTTTGTTTTTCAATGCCACTCAGGTTGAGCATAATTTTCATATTAAAACAAAACGCCCAAAACATTCAAAGTATCGATATGATTACTATTTTTCAACATTTTTGAATAGTCAAATGTTCTAGAACCAAAAATGATATTAACCAACAAAGATCGAATTTTGAATATAAAAATTACTCATTATTTAAAAAATCTAATTAATGTTGTTTAAAGTTTGAAAAATACACAGTTATCGAGTTCGAGTGTGTAAAAAAAAAAATAAAAGCTGCCATCAGATAAAGGGGCTAGTTCTCATACATTCTTGAATAGCATTATTACGTATATATACAGAGAGAAAAAAGCTTAATTCATTCAAGCTTTGAATCGTGTGTATAGGTTTGATACATAAATTCGCAGTGCATCCAAGCATATCACGAAAATCTATATATACACATAGACAATGGATAAATGTATACACACAGTCACGTGTACGTCATAGTGTACGAAAGCAGTGGGTGGATAGTGTGGGTATATACGCATGTACGAGCGGACATGGCGAGTAGCTCAACAATAAAGTTCCATTATTCAGAGAACCGTGAACCTCGGTCCGCCATGCTCGTTGGCTATTCTACGTTTTTGTGTTCTTGTACATACGTGGGTGTATTTGTGGTCGATGAGTTTGTGTTCGTTTCTACGTACCCACATTCTCTCTCTCATTCTCTTTCTCTCTTCCATTTGTTGGCCCGTGGCCAAAAAGATTTTTGATATTTTTTGGCAACCTCTCAAACTGCATATAACCGGTTAAAATGTTACATCGTCCTTCTACGGGGCTCCCGTCTCTGCCATAATACCTTTCTTTTCCTGCTCATCTATAAAAAAAATAAAAAAAAATAAAAAAAAAAAAACAAAAAAGGGAAATGAAACGGACCAATCTGACACACGTTTCTTCCGTTTTACTCTTCGTTCCTCCACATCCACTTTGTCCTTCGTAGAACAGAACCTTTTGTTTTAAATTGTAATAAAAAAAATTATGTGTATTACTGCATTTGAGAGCTAATATTTATTGAATTTGTCGTTGTTGATTTGAAGAATATAAAACATAATTGAAATGTCAAAGGTTTTGAACCCTAAACTACAATCTGTCATATTTTCATTTGAAAAAACAATTTCTCGTATTCATAACTTTTATTCACTTTATTATTGATCATTATTATCAAACAAATTATGTCCGTTTCAAAAACTCATACATATATCAAAATTCCCTGGAGAATTTCACGATCGTGATATTATCGAAAGCCTACAGTGAAATATTATCAAGCAAACGATCGCCGTGAGGCTGAACAGTCCTTTGCACACCGACGTTCGAACGTCAAATAAAAATGGATATGTTCGATTGATCGTTACAGTGGGATGATAGTTTTATAAAAAATAAAAAAAGGAGAAAAAAAAATTGGCAACGTCTGTGGCTCATCAGTAAATTGGTACAGAGCAGTGTATCGGATCATCGGACATTGATACAGAAACTGGCATAAAGTTCATACCCGCGTTGTTATGTCACGTTAGTAATTTTCAACGATTTGAAAAACTACTCTGAAAAAAAAATCTCACTCGATTCACGCCACTTGTAACCCAATTATTGTTATGTAATTTCGCAAGCACTCGTTGATCACACTCGAGTCATGCTGGTCTACCAAAATCTCAAAATTTATTTGCTCACTACTTCAAACTCACTTTCCTATGTTACGTATATTTTATGTCAAAATCTATATATTTATATATCTATTTATTCATGGGGTTTTAACCACCCTTTCGTCTAGGACAACTCGACTCAATGATATATGAACGCTGTTGAGGAGTTACAATTTTCCCCGTTAAATATTTGTGGTCAACAGTTGAAACTCCCTGGGATGTTTCGTTCCACCATTTAATTCGCTAAACGCATACCAAACTCCACTTCCCTTTCCATCTTTCACCACCACCACCACTACTACTAAACCAAACTAAAACTTATTTTTTGCATGACATACCGGTGACCACATACTCTGACCAATGATAGATCTCCCTATTTTCCCTTCAGTTGTAACCTACAAATGAATATTTAGACGTACGATGGAACGGATAGTAAATTTCAATGGGGTTTGTTAATACGAAAATAATATTAACACCAAAATTACGTGAAAATGATTATTTTACTTTTTACAAAATAAATTCTATTCACTTTTTACTACTAAAAATATATTCAAATAAAAATGTTAACTCTGTAACAAAAAAAAAAGACATTGTTAAAGTTATCGAAATAATGGGAAATATCCTACTGCATTTCTAACTCGACAGTAAACAAAATTAATCCTTAAAAAAAAACATTGGATTTTTCATACTTTTAATCTGTTCGTGGTTGTTTTTTTTTCGTTTTTTATTGGAGGATTACGAGCTATGAACATTTTTTCAAATTATGGCCACCAGGCTTGATGGACACTGGCTTAATACATTTAAACTCGGACTCATCCCCCAGCTCTGACTTTTGTTTTAAGCTTACGACAGGTGAAAGCTCGTCTCTCCCTCTCTCTCTCTCTCTCTCTTTCTCTCTATGTTTCTATGTTCATAATACATACGTCCGTTGGGAAATCACTTCCAAATGCCTGTCCGCATACGTACGTGACTTTGGTGTATATGCAAACTTCTAATTAAAGGTCACCTAACCATCTACCAATAAAGAATAAATCATTCTGTCCAGTATTGAGAATGAGTTTACTTTAGTTGCCAGTTATGGGCAAATATGACAAAAATGAATATACACCATAAATTAATCAATTTATAAACAATTATAATAAGTTGTTAATTATCGATTATATCACTTTTGCAATCTAAATCAATTGACTGTTGTTATTTTTATTTAAAACAAAAATGTCAATTTATCGTCACTTTATAATATTATAAATGATTGAAAACTGGAACGATGAATAATGTTCTTGAAAAAATTTGCAGTATAAACAATCGGCAAATCTTTGTGGCGACCATAATAAACCTTGGCATCGTTGGGAAATTCAGTTAACGCCTATCGTTATTTGAAACTGCCGAAAAATTCGCGACCACTCTTTGACGTTTCAATATGGATTCTCTTTCTCTTTTTCTCTTGCATAAACAAAACGAGAGAATCGTACAAAATTTATTACTCCTGTGTGAGGCCGATTGAATTCGAACTTTGCCGAGCTTTTAATCGAGCTTGGATTCCCCGGCGAGTTCCGCTCAATACCCCCTTGTGCCATGACACAGGTGTGAGACCGGAAGGAATTCTATGCCAATCCCTTGCCTGAACAATTCCAACACCGAAAACCATAAAATACATTTTTTTTAAATCGAATTAAACACACCATGAAAGTTCTGATCTTAAGGATTCAAAAAAATATCGAAGGAAAAAGTACCATTTGGAAAATCATTCCATTCGTTAATATATTCATCCTTTTTCTTTTGTAGTTAACATGCAATTTTATGGTAACAAAGAAAAATATGTTGGAACGGAAATAAACTTCCTTAAACTTAAATTACGCTCTTTGGTGTTGAGAAGCTTTGGATTAATTGGTTTCTCGAGAGGAATCTTATCATTGAATTTTATTAGATCACCCGAATTCCCTGTTGGTTACCCTGTAGCAATAAGATGGTTAACCTGCAGAAAGTTCATGCGACACACCTCATAAATCGCGTTTTCATAACCTCACTTCCGATCTCTCTCTTCCTTTCTCTTCCTCTCTCTTTCTCGCTCTCTTTAATTCTTCCTTCTCCCAACTCTATATCGTTTAATACTTTATACAACTTCTCCAGAGCTAACATTGTTTTGCACATTGTTTCTCATTACCTGGGAGTTGTTGTAGTCCAAAGAGAAACCGAGAGGTCAAAAATGCAAGTGAAGGTTTCCGCAAAATAATTAAAGTCTCACTCAATCGTTTTCCTACAGAATTTTTCATTTATTTTAAAAACTATTTCAGGGCACAGTTGAAAAACTAAAAAAAAACGTAAATATAATTCATGCCAAAAAGAGAACCCGGTGCTTACACATGAGGAACGAGATAATTGAGCATTCGTAAACGTCTAACTATTTAAGTAAATTTGTACAAAGCTACGTCGCGCAGTGTACAGACAAGGGACGAAACAATCCTCTCGCGTGTGACTAAACAGCTTACAAGTTTTCCTCAATAAATAGCACGTAGAAGCTCTAGGGACGCCACAAGCTTTGTAGTGTAGGATCAGCGAAACTAACAATTATTTCAAGTTCTTTAAGGTAGCAGTCTCGCGAAATCATTTTTGTAAAGAAATTGAAAGAAAAATTGGTCACATGTAAGGATCAAAATTAACGAGAAATTAACTTTCGAACGTGACTGTGGACAGAAAGTTTTGAATTTCGAAGAAAGTAAAAAATTTATGTCACTTTCGTGATGCAACGAAAATTCACTATGCAAACAATCTCTTTCTATTCACCAGATTCATAAATCGTAATTCAATGACGGAATATATGGAATATTAATCAAACGTTGAAATTTACTTAAGCATTTCAAATATGATCCATCTCTCTGCAGCTCGCAGTGGCACTGTAAGTGGAATAGTAAATTCAAGTGTCTATGCTCCACCTATACGTATGCGGACAACGCGTGAGGAGAAGAGCCCTCTTGCGGCGAAGACCCGCATTCAAGGTACTTGTTTGAGTATACGAATCCATCCCTTTCTCTTTCTCTCTTTCCTCTGCAGCCGAAATGCGGATCGAGTTGGGAATTTCAAGCATTAAATGTTGACCGCGCGAGTGAACGTATATGGAATGGTCGTCCATGGAATACTGTTGGTTGAATATGACTCCGGAGGGATATAACAGACACGACTCTGTCTCACTAGTCTCTTTCCCTTCCTCTCGCTTTATATCGCTTTTTCGATCCTTTGACGACCTTTCGGCCTGAGTTTGGTCCTCGGTGTCTTTATTTTTGACCTCTCTCTCTCTCTCTCTTTCTCTCTTTCTCTTGCCATACAGTTCGTCACGGGATACAATCCCACGGAAGTAATAAAATTCAATAAAGCTTGGCGAACGAAAACCATTGGATATCTCTGACCTCTATACATAGAACATCACTGAAGATTTCATTCGCTCGTGGAACGAGAATCTCACTTCCGGTACATTGAATCAACGATTGAAAAATCATAGAGTGTCTTCAGTTCTTCGTGACCTAAATATATTCTCACGTTTACACTGTTATTGCACTTAAAGTGCTAGAATAAAAATAAAAATCCTTTTGATCCATGACCAAACATTTTTTACATGTAAATCTTTATTTTTGTCTTCGAAATTTAGCAAATGGAAGCTTCCGCTTGACGTCAATCATCCTTCTGTGTGATCACCCTGGTTCTGCTTCGTTGGAACTTTAAATTGTCCTCGTTCTCACTGCGAGTTTTCTCGTTTATCGATTCGCGCAGTCATACAGAAACGAAGGCAAAGCTTGTAGGCAATTTCAGTCTTGTACGAACACCAACGTCTCTTCAGGTTTCACTCAATCTTCCTTCCTTCTGTTCCTCCAACCTCTTCATCGCTCTCTCTCTCTCTCTCTCTCTCTCTTATTCCCTTCTCCCTATCTTCGTCTTGCGAACAGCGAGATCACGTCACTCGGGAGGAAATCGCATCGACCTGCAACATCTTCTTCTACGAAACTCACGTACATACATACATAAAAGTTACAGCTATTTCGAAACCACAGGTTCTAGGGGCGGAGGAAGCAAAAGAGAGAAAGGGACAGAGGTATCTTCGAGGCTGCTTGCTCTCGAGTACATTAAACCAAGGCTGACTCGAGCGTGAGCTTACAGAGGTCACGCGACAGGTGGAATAGTGCATCACTCGAGAGGCACCGCATGCTTTTTCACACGACACATTAACTATAGATGTACCGATGCATCCTGTAAATTTTACTGCACATAAAAAAAGATTACATCCATTTTTCAACATTTTTTATTCTATTCGAGGAACATTAAAAAATTTAAGAGCATATTATTCACAGCTATACGAAATAGTCATGTTTTTCGTGTCTACCTTTTTTTTTTAATCATTAATCTTAAACGAATGTCTCTAATAAAACGAACACTAGAGAGGAGTGAATTTTTTTTATTTACAGAATCAATACTTATTGAAAAAACAACGTTTCCTTGATCGGACTTTTTTCGAGCTTAGTCAAATCTTCATTTTTTTACCGATAAATCAATGAATTTGTACATTTATTTCTGTTCTTTCTTTTTTTTTTTGGAAATCCCCTCCAACCACTCATTGTAATTCTTTGGAGCCACGTTGGAGGAATTTCCAGAAACGAGAACAAGAATTAGAGAAAAAAAGAGATTTAGGTAATGGTACGACCTCGTAAAAATAATTTTTATGTAAAGTTGAAAAATCTTTTTTTGCGAAATTATCATGGGAGCGTATTTTTGTATCCAATGTACGTCAAGTTGTTGAGTGCAAAAATTTCGTGAGAGGAGAGAATGGAGAGTGTAGAAATGTTAATAAAAAAAAATTTATTTTGTTTTTTAAAATTTTCCATGATCTCAATTCTTGCGCACTGATGCATAAGAGCATCCGGCACAGTATCGAGAATGATTGTATATACATATTATTCGCTCGTATACGTATGAATGGATGAAAAAACTGTGGATTTTGAGTTAGCATAGGTGGAGAAACAGGCAATTCAGTAATCGGATTATCCGTTTGATTTTCTCCGTGATCCCAACACCTGGCTTCAAAAGTCTACGCTCCAAAAGCTCGAGTGCCACATTCTACGTACCAAGTTGACAGTCATATAACACATCGCCGTGTATGATAATCTCGACCGTATAACAGAATTACTTCGCGTCTGTGCGTCAACGTATATATCGCTTTGATTCACAGCGAAAATTCCTTTATCCCTCGTTAACTAAACTATTCTCGCAAAACTAATTCTATTGGGAGCATAAAATGAATGAACTGAAATAAAAGTTCACTTGAGTAAAGTAAATAAGTATTTTATTAAAATTATCAACCGCATCACAGATTTTTTCAACAAACTTCATATTTGAGGTTAAAAATATTTGAGCTTTTCAATAAATTATTAATCACAGTATAAAAAGTCGTGGCTGCGATGTTAGGACCGAAAATGTATACACGATTTCGTTACTTTATGAAAAATTTTCAAAGATACATATATTTTTATTAAAAAAAAAAGAACTTTCGTATTCATACGATAATTCGATAGAACAAGGTGACAATTGCATTATTCTCTCTTCTTATCGTCCTGACGATAAGCCAAATCAGAAATTCCAAATCTTGTGAATTGAGAGAATCATTATCCGAGAACTGTTTCAATTCGACACAACGTTTCAGCACATACACATGTCTATATCTGTACATAAAACCGTTTTAATATATATAGCACATAGAAGAGGCATGGAGGAGCTTTAACTACGTCGGAGCTTTAGACACACGAATATATATAGGCCCAGACGACGACAATGACACTCGTTTACGTCTCGACCGCAAGCTCACCTGGCACTCATATATATATATATGTCTATATAGATATAGATAAACGGATTGCTGTCAACAATGATAAGGCTGTGCTCTTGGTCACGTACAGACGTAAGCCCCCCCACACACATACACACACGTTTTACTTTTATACACATAAACATACATGTGTTAAATGCAAAGACTTATATACATCAAGTCTTGAGAAGTTATCAAGATAAGAATTGAGCTAGTCGTGGTATATGAAGGGGAATTATGTGAAAAACGAGTTTGAGAGAAAGAGAAAAAAGAGTCAGAAGCCAAAGAGAGATGTATGAGGTGAAAAAAAATGAGATCGAGTGAGAGAAAGAAGATTTTATGTGTGGGAGTGAAAAGTGAACTTACCAAAAGCTTCATTCACTAGGGGACTCGTTCATACTCCGACCACTTCACTCAGCATCGATGTGGAGAACACCCGCGCAAACATATGGGGAATTTGATGCTGGATTAATTGATGGCGTAATTTTCATTTGTTTCGAACAAATGCCTGAGACTTTATGAGATGAATAAAAAATGTTATTGATTAATTTGTGACCTGGTTGCTCTTGAACTTATTTCGTTGTGATTACTGATTTTTTAATAAGTTTGAAAGGTTTGGGGGGATTTTTTTTTTCATGATCGTCGAGTTCACACGAAACGACCTATATTTAAGCAATGCTTGTTCCACAATTACCACCGAAGGTTGTATTCGTTGTTTTTCATTTTGTCATTCGACCCTCCTCGCGCGATCGATATAATTGCAGGCTTTTCATAAATTTTGTTGATGCAAAGAGAGTTAACGGAAAGCAACGCGTCTGTCATCGGTGCTTGACGTGTTTCGGGGCCGCAAAATAAAGCGCGACAGAAATCGCACGAAGAAAAAGATCAGTTTTGGGGGATGAGCGAAACGAAAAAGAACAAAAGGTACACGTCGAGGATATTAAGGAGAAAAGAAAAAAAAAAAAAGAATGGAAAATAATTCGAGTGACGTCTGGGTGAAGCAATAAGAGGTGGCTTTGTTGAGTTTCCATTCGTGATTTTCGTCGCGTGCTCAACTCCAAGACTCGATTCGGTTTTCATTAAAATCTCCTCGAAAAAAGAATGAAATAAAATCTCACCACAGAGCCCACATCGCACGGATAATGACTGCCTCTTTGTATCCTCCTTGCGGAAATACGATATTCATTGTGTATTTTATTATATATGTATAAAAAATGATATACAGTTATAAAAATACATAGCAAACCACACCACATTCACTTTAAAATGTCTTTTTGACTCCGCGAGGGAGCAATTTTCGTTGAGAGCTTAATTTTGTTTTCTCTCTCGTTACAATCGAAATCATTATTTTTCCTTCTAATTGCTTTCGTCCTTTTGAAGGTTCTTTGGGGTTTTTTTTTGCTCTGGATTTAATTCGAGTTCCCTTCGGAATAATCAAACACAACGTTCCTCTTTCGCAAATACGAAATAAAACAAAAATAAGATCAACAAGTTAGAGTAAAATTCTTCACAAAAGCCTCGTTCTCATATCGTCTTCAATGGCTTCTTGTTTAGTAGGTCGTAAACTTAATGAAATATTTTCTATTGTGCTCCCGAGTTTTATACAGTCAAAGAAGTGCAGACAAAAAATGAAATTAAGTTGCAAAGGAGAAAAATCTTGAATTGTCATTTGATCAAGACTTTAAAAAGTCGAAATTAAAATGTATGCCAAATGCTCAAATAGGAATATGATCAGGGAAGAGGGAGAGACAGTGTTATGCAGCATGAGAAAATGTGCTGGGCACCCTTGAGATTGGGCAGGTCATGAAAAAAGCTTGGAAGAGGATCAAGAATGAGAACTGTGAGGAATTTCGGTTCGTTCTTCCTCTTTCCTCTTTTGCTTCCTTCTCGGACAGTCTAATACCTCGAATAGCGGCTAATGCATTTCTAGCGTGACAACCAGACGATTTTGCCTTTTTTCTTGTATTTTTTAACATTTTCTTCAGCCTCGTACTTTGGAAAAAAAGCAAAAGAGTCGTAGTCTCGTAGTCGCGTTTTGTACAACCACAAAACCGGGGGCGATGTCTCTCGAGGCACTCTCCTCGTTTCCTACCCCTTTCCAACCATCCTTAGCACCCTTTTTCAGTCCTTTTCCTCAATGAACCACCACACGCTACGTCGACTCCTTTTCTCCCAGTCTCTTCTTCACTCTCCAAAGCTCGTTGTGGAAAAGCAACTTTAGTTTTTTGCCCTTCGCGTCTACGCCACTATCTTCCAATGCCATGAAACCAACCAGCACTCTGGGCAATTTCAATCTCAGTGTCTCTCCACCAACTAAAAGTATTCCCTTTCTCTTTTTCACGCTTTTTTTCAAACTTTTGTAAACGCATATATGCCTAAATGTAAACTTATAAAAACTGACGTGTATCCTTGCATCGGTAAATGCCTTGAGGCGTTTATGGGGTCGCTTCCATTTCGACCATGCAGCTTTTTACCATCCTGGCAAATTTATTTTTATCAGCTCTACACATTTGTGTAAATTATTACTCGTTGAAAAACGTACGTTTTTTCGCTCAATTCTCAAATTATACATTCGGCATGTTCCTTTGATTGGAAAACATCGAAAAAATCTTCCCCTGACGCGATTAATATTCCGCTACGCAATAACGTTGATGTATTTTTCTACTTCTTTGATATCAATTGCTGGAAAAATTTGATACAGTCAAATAGAGTATTTTCCATCGCGATTAGATTTTGCATTTTCAAGAATATTTTTGTCATCATTTTATCTTTTATTTTAATAAAGAGTTTAAAAACTTCATTGCTTTTTCCAATCCGGGGTGATTTAGTTTGTGGGTTGACTATTTTCCGCAGATTGAATCAGGGCGGAGGTAAATTTGAAGTAAATTGAAACACTACCAACAAAAATTCGATTAATACCTGCGAAAATACGAAAACGTAGCTCGATAATTGCTTTGTTCACAAAAATCCCTTTTTTTTTTTTTGTATTTCGTCAACATTGTTATGTCTTTGTTGTGACTGATTTTGTTACCGCGCGATGTTACCTCGATTGGAACTCGTGAAACGTTATTCATTCGGAAACTTTCTTCTTTTTATCAAATGTATCGTCAGATATGATTTTTTTTTTTTTTTAGAAACTATGTAGGATTCGAAAAATAATTTCAAGCTAAATTTGTCAGAGGATAGATAAAAAAAATATATATATACAATACTTTAATACTTTAATAGATAAAAAAATTAGTTTGACAAAATTTCAAAAATAATACAATACTTTAATAAATAATAATATTTGAAGGATAAATTTTGTCTGCTCGTATTTTCTTTGCCTCCAAAATGCGTGGCAGGAGAGTTAGATGTTGGGATATCTGAGTGTGTAAATGTACATTTTCTACAGCCTCGGGGTTGCAACGACCTCGATTTAGTTTAATATTTTTTTTTGTACCCTAAGGAAACCTTTACACGAATGGATGTATACGTGAAAATGTATAGAAATACGTGAACGAATATATCTACAAGAGTAAAAGCCCAGAAAAACGAATCGCAAGCCAGGCGCGTTGTAATTTGTTTTATCGATATTCGTGACACTCGTTGTGGAGGCTTACGATTTTATACATATTTTTTTTTTCAGTCGTGTTCTTTTTTTTTTATGACTATTTTTATATTTGAAATAACTTTGCACGCAATTCTGTTCGCTTTTCCGGTATTGGACAGAAAGTTTGTAGTGACGTTGTTCGACGAACAAACGAGACAAAATACTCTCGAGGGTATTGACCAGATACTTTGTTTTCCTGTGACTCGAATCGTAATTGCTTACGACGAGCAATCGATTGTCCATCATATTCTCGAGGGATTTCCATTTTTTTGTTTTCTGTTTTTTTTTTTTTCGTATAATATTCGACAAATATTTACAACGGACCATGAAATTCAAGCAATAAAAAATCACCGTTTCATCGTGGAGTAAAAATATTTTTATTCCTGAAATTTAATGTAATTCAACGAAACCGGAATATTTATGTTTGTTATATACTTATTTATTTATTTCATTCTTCGAAATAGTCTGAATGTATCTGATTTACTGTTATTATTATTCTCATTCAAATTGACTATTATTTATTTTCACCCTCAATTGTTGGAATTTACAAACCTCCAGGAAGAGAGAGAGAAATTTCAAATTTCCTTGCCTCTTTGCTTTGTGCAAACGGGCTCAGTGTGAACTCGGTTCTCACTGAGAATCATTTGGTCAGAGCACACAACTGGAAAGATAAATATGAGGATAGAAATGCACAGGTACCATGAGGGCTAGAAATTGAGGTTATACATCTACAGGTGTAATAGCAATTTCGATTCCCATAGTTTGTCCTAAATCTATTTACACATAAAACAAATGTTACCCATGCAACATGTCAAATGATTTTGGGGGAACTACATTACAAACTTTAGTTCACGAAGTATAATTTTCTTGAAAATGGTTTTTGCCATTTTTTGAGCACTAACAAACGGCTGGAGAGGTCAAAAAATTCGATTTTGAAATGTGTTTGTTTTTTTTTTTTTTTTTTTTTTTTTTCAAAAATGATACATTGTTTTTTATTTAAATCCAGGAATTGAAAAACATATTGCAGGCATGAGAAAAGACTTTTATGGCAACTTGACAGATACTTAAATTTCGAAATGCTTTTTTTCCAAAATGCTGTATTTTCAAAAACAATAAGAGAAACGAAAATAGATAAAATCGAAAAAATTCTAATTTTACGAGTCAATCTAATTTGTCTTTAAAAATTCAACCTTAACAAAGATTGATTTTTGTCTGACAGGTTGACGAAAAATAAATTTGTTTTATTTTTAGGTCTAAGTATACAGTGGAATACGAAGGAATAATGAATTTAATAATATTCAAAGCCATATATAGAAAATCACGAATGAAAAATATTTATTGTCGGACAATATTTTTGCAACGCTATATTCCAATTCCATAAAAAGTTTGAAATTCGTATTGAAAATAAATGACCTCAATAACCACTGGGTATGAAGTGTCGACTCGAATCAAAATTCGTTTCTCTATTGGATGGCAAGTATATCAACAGCTCCAGAGTTTGGAATTGTTTTCCAATTTCATAAGATTAAATTTATATTTATCTTATTTTCTTATTTTTAGGATTATTTTATTTCCGCAAGAATGATTTTTGAATATGCAGAGAAAAAAAAAAAAAAAAGAAAAACACGTAGAAATGGAAGATTTTCCATGTAAGATTTATACCAACGATCGAGCATCATGAAAATTTCAATTCAAATAAGTGTACTTTCGTTGTCAGATTAAAATGCTTTTTGGACGATAATATCAAGTTTAAAAGATAAAGATCGAGAGGAAGAGAGCAAGAGAAAAAATTGAGGATGAGGGCAACCGAGGAAAGAGTAAACGAATAATGAGTGAAATAGTGCAGAAAGCGTGCCAGGAATATCGACCATCTTCCCATACAGTGAACGATATATATATAACGTTGTAGTAGAAAGAGAAAGACCTAGACACTCTTTCCATGCGACATTTTAATTAAAAGAGGGCGAACTTTCTATATGTATGTGTTCGCACACACAAACAGCACAGATTTTTTAATCAGACTAATATGGCTTAACGAACCCAGTACGTGAGTTCTCTTTATACCCTCATACATAGATATACGTGTAAATATATATATTAAATATTATATATAGATATATATATATATGTAGACCATGAAAATTTTTAGTTTTTGTTCTCTTGCATCCTTCTTATACTCTCAAGGGAGCTGTGGACTATCTACGGCTTTCCTGAAGCCGCAAAAAAAAGGACATGCATACACACACACACAGACATTGGTTGATCTGTATTTTTTCCTCCGAAACTCTTAAAACTCGTTCCATATACAAAGTTTGTAAAACGACCTCTCGAGCAACAAAGCAATAGGAGACATGCTTTTGTTTGTCGTCATGTGTTTTTTCCATTTATGTTTTTGTTTGTAGATATTCGTTTTTATTTTTTTATTTTCCTTTTACAGCAATTCTTCTATCGTTCGTTTCATGTCTCGATCAAATCTCGAATCCAGTACGTAAAATGCAACAAAAGACTCGAAGCAAACGAAAAAAAGATCGATTCGACAACCTACTTTTCTCGTATTCTACAATTTTTTCCATTTGTTTTTTTTTTCTTCTTCTTTTTTTTAACTTAGTGTCTCGTATATTATTCTACGTATATATATCTATAGAAATGATATATTTTTTGAACAAATATAACGTCCATGAGGAATGAGGTAACGTCAGAATCATTATTCCGTTTGAAGTACCCAAGCTTTTCAAGTGAACAACGTTAATTAAACCTTGACGCTTCCTTGCTCAATATCAAACGGTAAAGGAAATAGATGGATGGTAAAAAAAAAAAAAAACTGGGCCACTATTTGTACGCCACGATCAAGACGAAAAAACGTGATTCATCCCAGACGAGAATTTTTTTTTGTTTCATTAAAAAAAAAAAAAAACATAATTTATGTAATTTTTTATATTCTTTTACACCACTGCATTGAATTTGCATGAGGACCAAAAAAAACTGTGAAAAACTCATCAGAAAAACTGCCGAATACTCAGTTTGATACGCCAATCAATGCATGGCTCAGCGGTCATCCAACCAAGTATTGACCTCGCCTGACGCTGCTTAACTTTCGTGATCCTTGAATCCACTCAGGGAGAAGTTTTAGATTGAGGATAATTTTTTTTTCTTTATTCAGAAGAGAAATGAACGAAATATTTCCGCAAGAAAGAAAACAATGAGCGAAGATCTAAATAAGTATCTAAATAAGTATTCGAGATCCCAGTTACTCGTTAGGTTTTTCTAAAATCTTTCTGAGTCATTATTTTATCCAGATTCATAAAATGAACAAATGAGAGATATTTGTAGTAAATTTTGGATGAGAAATGCCAAAGGGTGAGTCTCATGACCTCGACAAACCCGAAGACTTGTCTTTTGGTCTGGAAGCGAAGACGGGGCGTAGCCGTTGGGATCTTAGCAATTACCGAGGCCTGGCAGCGACGTCGTCTTCGTTGTCGTCGTTCTTGGTCGAATAGTAGTTTCTACCATGCCCCTTACGTTTCATCCCATCCTGAGACTATAAAACCCCGGTAGGCATTCTACAGGCTCTGTTAGGCTCTGAACTGACGCCGTTGCTGGTCCCTGGCAATTTCTTTCTATCGATTCAGCCCGTTGGGAAAAGCGTCGTAGGAAAAAAAAAATATAAAAAAAAAAAAACAAAAAAGTTCTTATGTGTGTGTATATATGGAAAAAAAAAAAAACACTGGGTGCATGCCACCTCGATGATGGAAAAAAGAATCGAGTTACTGCCCTCCAGGTACTCTGGCGATTCACGATAATATTTCTTTTAAGAACGCCCTTTATTCTTCTTTTTTTTTCTTTCTTCAAGTCGTTGAACGCTCGTAAATTGCCAAGAGTTATTGCAAAAGTGAGCGTTAAAAAAAAAAAAAAAAAAATAATAATAATAAAAAATATTCCTGGCATGCTGTGGCTGTAAATTTTTTTGCTCCATTATTTTTTGACTCACCACCTGAAAATTTATATTCGAACAATCGCGTGTATCTTACATTGAGACACTCTCTCAATCATAGTGACAAATGAATTCTACAAGGTAAGAATATGATAAGATTTCTTTGTGTGACGAAAAAAATCTCAATTTCAAATCCAACCAAAAGAACCTTCTTTCTCGCGATCGAGTGCCACGATCTATTCATCCCTCCGTCATTCTTTTCACTTCAAACCCTTACCCATCTTCTCTTTCTCGCTTGACAGTATTTTTTGAGTAACATTCTTCAAGAACACTCAACACTGTGTGATTCTCGTAAGTCTCACAAATCTTCTAGAACCTTGAATTTCGCTCAATCTCTCGTACTTTCTGTGTCTTTCATCCACGCACTTATTTTTCTCAAGGCAGACGCGATTCATTTGAATGATTCAGAGTTTCAGGTTTGCTCCGAGTTCGTTCAGCGTGTAGAAAATCGTTTGTGCTTTGAACTTGGCCGGAGCGATCTCTTTTCTCAAGCCCATCACTCTCTTCCGTTTTCCAGCCCTTCCCCACCCTTTGCTCTCAAACATCCTTTTCTCGCCGCCAACCATTCCCAACCATCCCGTAAATATTTCACGTTTAGATGGAAGCGTGAACGAGCGGACTGCGCGAAAGCGTGAAAGCGGAAACTGAAAAAGATTATGGAAAAGAAGAAAAAAATTGTTAAAAAAAAGTAAAAAATGAAAAATAAAAAATGAAACGACAGCATGCAGCAAAAGCAGGCCAACGAAAGAGATAAAAAAAATTGAGTTGCCAGCCCCCTAGTGGCATTAGGGAAGATATGAAGGATGGTAGCGGTAGGAAGAAAAAAAAATACATCGAGGGTGCAACGAGGTGTGGAAATAATCACGTAAAAAAAAAAATCTCAGCCCCAGCTTTCTGTTGGAAAAACGTCGCTGATCCGAGCTGATTTTATTACTGACAGAAAAGAGGGAATTAAGGCGAAAAACGGCTGAATGAAGAACAGCCTCAAATCGAGGAAAGGGGTCACTGGAGATCGAGAAAAGTATACAACGAACGAAAGAAACAAGTTTGTGCTACCCGAGACAATTCGATCAAGTATTCGTGTCTTCAATGCAAATTCACATTGCTGATAGTTTTTCCCCTCCTCTTATTTCTCCTCCGCATTCTCTATGTCTTTTTATATATCTATACACATTTATTCTCTTATATATCGAGAAGTAGTTCGGAAAAGGCGTAACCGACACAATACATCACTTAAAGTAATCCTTGTTACGTCCTTTATTCGTTCGCTCTAACAATCGATATTTCTTCCTTCCTCGTTCTTCGCAAATTTCTGTCCAGACAGTCTTCTACAACTTTCGTTATTCCGCACCAAGAGAGATCTTTTCGATATCCGTACGTGCCAAAGGCGGAAGTGACGTTCGAGAAGGAAATTCGTTACAGGGCTCGATACGTAAGTTGAACTCAAACTCACCGACGGTTTCCATTTTGTATCAGGTATTCGACGTTGAACTTTTCATCGATCCACCACTTGTCACTTGCATGCATATCCAAGAATATTATTCTCGTACGATTTTTTACCAAAAGTTCAACAAGCTCGTCAGGATATTTTTATCCTACGAATTGTAGAAAGAAATAATAAAAAAAAATTATTATTATCATAACGATTACAATGATTCCGTTATTGATAAAAAAATATATAAATATTTGTTGTCATTGCGAAACGCTGATTAGATTATAATATTTCGAAAAAAAAAAAAAATCTTTGAATTAAATCGAAAAATGTGTGCCTAATCATGTGTCAATATAAATTCTCATTTGATCTCTATTTAAATGGTTTCGTAATGTGCTAATAAAGATCTCGTGATGAGCTACTTCAGAAAAGGTATCGTGCATACATAAATTCATTGCTGATGGGTCAAAACACGCGATTTTCTCATTCAACCAGGATGGAAGCTTTTTGCGTGTAGGTAAAAAGTTGAAACGGTTGCGCGTTTTGCAATAAGAGGGAGTTGTTTCATTTACGAATGTTGCAATTGCGTGCTTTTCAAAACCACAGTTGTGATAGGAATGAATTAATGACGTAAGCGAGGAAACTGAAATAGCTAATGCATTGGAAGAGCTTTTTTTTTAACGAGCTCTGATTTATGTTCTCTGTAATGTGACGAGATTTTTCTACTCGCATTTTCATATGTTATCACGAGCAATTGTGTTTTTTAATGTTTTCACATTCCACTGAATAACGTAATCTTGATTTTTGATTAGATTTTATTTTTTTCTTGCGAATGAAACATTTGAAAAAAAAAAAATCAGAAATATTATTTTAAACATTTTTGTTCAAAAAATAAAGTATTGATTATAAATTCTCTCGAGTGTGCATTTCGTGATTGTTTGAAAACATATTGCGTTTATTTTTTTATTTCATTTTATTCAACTTTATCGATTCATAGTTGTTCTTCGATCAATCTCAATGACATGGGTCTTTTCGATTTCTTATCGATGAATTTACTTGATTTTCTTCACTCGCCTTATCTCAGTGGCATGCTCATAAGAAGATTGGTCCAATCAAAGTTATATTTTTCTGGTATAAGCAATTTTCTGCACAATCTCTAGACTCGTCGTGCGGTTAACGCTTTTCTCCTTTGCTTCGTTTTCGTTCTCTCACGAAATCCGGAAGTGGCAGGATTTTCCTCGTTCCATAAACCCAAATTCTTTGGTTAGAGCACAGTGACGATCAACGAACCAAAATGGTCTCCGCAGTTATATCTATATTCGTGTTTACGTGATAACTATCGGTGGCCAATTTTCCATTTGCCAGGAAAATTGTTTAAGCACATCCACACACCTTCGTTCTTTTTTTTTGTGTTTCATTTTATTTTCATTCAACCTCGCCCAATTTTCCGAATACTCGTGATTCCTTTTAATTTTTTTTCACATTTTCCTCAACTTTTTTTTTCGCTCGTTCCCCGAATCGATATCTGTCTGATTGAACGAGAAGGCTATGTGGAATTAAACGTTTCCCTGGTCTCTCGTATCGAAGTGGCGAAACATCCAGTGTCTATAGTTATATAGAAATTCGAATATTTTCTCGTTTCGAGAAAAAAGGCTTGTTGTAACGCTCGATTGATTTCGACGCGACGAAAAATTGAAACGATCGACACTTGAAACGAAGCTCGATCTACGAATGGAAACCATTATTATTACATAAAAAATTCGTCGAAAAAAAGTGTTATTTATAGAAAAAAAAGTATACCCATGCATTTTTCAAATAACATGTTTATTTAGGGAGAAAATGATATGCGTTGGTTATTTATCAAGTTACACATGAAACACTTAACGTTTTTCTATCGAGGGTTATTCCAATTTGGTAAAAATGTGCACTCGTGACTTTTTTTCTTCGTTTTAAAGCACACGAAACCAATTGTGCAGCTGCAAATTCATGTACAGAAGAGAACCCAGGCCATGCAAGGGTGCGCTTTAATCTGGAGTTCCAGTACACGTTTTGCACGAGAAAAAAAAGGGAAGGGAGAGAAAAGAGAGAAAACTACGGTATCCTACAGGGGTAAATTGAAAAGCCAATCTTGGCTTGGTTCACGGAGACACACAAGCACACCCACACAAACACACACTAGACCGAGCTGAAATTCGCTTCTGTTTTGTCCAAACTCTAAACGCATATATATATATCCTCATATAACAAGAAATAACGTAGGCACCTTACTGGGCAAGCCCATAAATTGTCGCCTGGAAAATATCGAATAACGAACGCCCCTCTGTTTCTCTTTCACTCCGAGTTCGCATTTTAGCAAGGTACGTATACGAAAAAGGTGGACGATCGAACGAAAAGGAAATGAAAAAGAAGGATGTAATACCTGTCGCTTGAAAAGTACAAAAAACAACAAAACAATAAAAAAAATTTCAAACCCAAACAAAAAACTCTGGAACAAATAGCCTGTCTGTATTATTTCTCTTGTGAAAAAGAATAAATAAAATAAAAAAGTAAATGAAGATTTATGTTACGATTGAACTGATGCATGTTTATTTTTCAAACACTAAAAGTATTTCACACTTTTCAATACAAAATATAAGTGGACAATGTGTGTTTTTTTTTCGCACGATGGCAATAAGTGGGAATTGATATCTCGAGAAAATAGAGTACAATAAGCTTGGAAGCTTGAAACGTTTCAAGAGTTACAACCTCGTCATACGCAATCTCTGAAACTCTAGCCATTCCCATCGATGCCGCAAAGGGCTCCATCAGCAAAGTCCTTTACTCGATTCCCCGGTGAAATCGTCGAAAAAAAGGAAAAAAAAAACTAGTATTACTCTCCCGTTGACCTTTTCGAACTTGGATGCGATGTGTGTTCGCTTTGCTCACACTAATTGGATCAATTTCTACGTAATTCTCTTTTTTTTTTTGCTCACCACGTGGAACGACGAAGGGTCGAATGTTGATAAAAAAAAACAAAAAAAAAAGAAATGTGGTGTATATACCAAAGAGTCTGAAACTTGTGTAACGAATACTCGTTATCCAGTGCTGTTCGATTTATAGCAGAGAAAAAAAACAACACATACACATAGAGAAAAGAAGAAAAGTGAGAATCGTGGCCGGCAGACTATCCAGAAAAATTTAACGATAGCAATTAATCGATCGCAATGATCACCGATGAGAGGGAGAGACAAGCAACTAAAAGTCCTTCCACTCGTTGACACACATGGGAGTTTGTGTATTTCCTACAAACTTCACATATACTGAAAACTCATCGTTAACGATCTCTACTGACTCGTAGCCTTGATTGAAAACTCCAAAGTAATCGGAACGAAGAGTAATCGTGCCATTTTCGAAACTTTTAAATATCTTTCTATAAACCGCATCGTCTATCACATTAAAATACATCGAAATAACGTTATTTCAACATTTTGCAAAATAAATTCTATTCAATTGATGGTTACAAATTGATTTTTTTTTTAATTATCTGGAAACATATAAATAATCGTTGAAATGACATACAATCAGGAAATACTGTAATTTTCATGATTTTCATTTAGAAAATTAATCGTCGATCCCCACCTACAGTTTTTCATGCCGATTAATAATATTTCCTGATCATTTATTGTTCCGCTAATATTCAGAAAAGTAGCAGCATCGACCACCAGGTGCAGATTTTTTAAAAAGTATTATTTTGGAGTGACCACAAATGTTGAAAAGAAATAAAAGTAAAATATTAAAAAATGTAAAAAATCTTGACTGCTTATCAAATTTCATTCATTGATTTAAAAAAATCATGAAAATCAATAAATTTCATTCTCCTTATCACACTGATGTGAGTTAATCCCTTTGGTTTTATTCTTAACAATATAGATTTTTTTTCCCTATACATAAAAGTTACGTAGAGCGACTTATTTGCGTACTTTAACTTAATTAACGCACATCTAATGAATACAGGGCGCCAGGTAGGAAATCGTAGGAGGAATATAATTGCGAAAGGGCGTCACGTCGCAAGTTCAACGATGAGAATGCATTTAATTACCACCGGTCTTGGAGGCCACAGTAATATTACACGAATCTTGCTAAACGTTGCTTGAAAGTAGAATGCAATGTATGGAGAGATAGTGTGGACTGTATAAATAGAGTAAAATGTGTATCATATTTTGTGTGTGTATGGTTGGGACGCGATAGAACCACTTAGCCACCCCTATTTCTACCCTACGACTCCCTTAAGTTACGACTTTCTGTTTCTCTCACGTTGACAAAAAGCACGAGCGTGTTAAACGTTCGACTTTAATAATGAAATGGAGTAAAAAAAAAAGCGATGCGAGCAAGAGGGTAGTTTTAACCCCCTTCCTTCGTAAATAAAAATAAAACCACAGAAATGTGCAATGGAGAGCAAAAAAAAACAAAACAGAAAGAGTGAATTTACGATTTACCATGAACGGGTCTCGGTAGGGCAAAACGTTGCACTGTGCACAACCGGAAACAATTTGACCTCGTGAAACGGAAGTTGCAAAACGCTTTGGGGCTGCTCATTCGTTTTATATTTGTTTAAAGCCTGTTCGCGTTGCTCAATCCTTGAAACGGTACTTCATACTCGCCGATTGCAACGTAAGCACACATTAGGTTGATATTGAGTATCCCCCTTTCGTTTGAGAATAATACCTGTAATATTGAAATTAGTTGTATACGAATATGTCGGATGGAAATATCAGCCTTTAGCCACAAAAAGCTTTAAAATATATTCTATGACACGAACTCAATTCATTAGATTAATTTTTTCACTAAAAGTATCAACATGAGAAGTAATTTATAAGGGTATTTTATAACTATAGAATTTTTTAAAAATGAATTAAGTTTGCAATTAATTAAGAACTCATTTTTTCGAATAAAATACGCCTCAGTTTCCACGTGGGCTTTACATTCTCTGTTTGAAAGCTGCTGATGGGAAAAAAGTAATGAAAGACGAGAAAGACGAATTGAAGTAGGTTTACAGTACGGTAAGCAGGATGAGATTTCAATCGAAAAGGAAGCCTCTCTGCGATCCTTCACGTGTGTGTGTATGTCTCGAGAATTTCATCGATTCTTGTAGTGAATTCGAACAATACTTCGAGTGTGATTATCATCAACGTGTCCGTGCACATGAGGATTAGAGATCGAGCATAAAAAAGAATGAAAGAAATAAGGGGTGAGAGAACTCCAAATGTCACAAAGCCCGTCGGGGGCTGTTGCATCCCTTTGTGAACGGATATTGAGTGGGGAGCTTCGAAAAATATCACGTTCGCGTCTAACGATTTTACCCTCGTTGTTCCGACCAGTTGAGGCACACATTTTTCACAAGAGCTTTTGTCTCGATCTGACGTTGTCATGCGTACTCTTCGGTACGAATAATTTCATTTAATTGGTCCACCAACCAACCCCTTCCAACGTAACGAAAAAAAACTCAGAGGAAAAACATAGAACGACGAAACACAGTACAAACAACGTGTTGAGTTAAAAACGGATGTCAGGCAAACAAAGCAAACTCGCATCTGGTCTTTTGCTCACGTAAAATTTGCTGAAAAGTTTTAATCCTTTGCTAGCAAGATATTAATTGTTAATTATACTCAAGAGAGAAAAATAATCACTTTTCATTATTTAGTTTTTTTATTTTTTTTTCTCGAGTAGTATAAATTGAACAATTTTTTTCCTTGTTTTATTTTTTTATTCGATTTTAAGGTTAGATACACATTAAACTGTTGATTCAATGATAAAATTGTCTTTTTCATAAATTCATGTTTTATTTTTCCTTCCGGTATATATATTTCAGTTCTTTTGCATATTTCATGGTGTATCGTTGATTCTCGATGGTCTGAACAGTTTTATTCCTTTCACGGAGGCTGTCAAGGGAATTGTTTGCTTTCGGAGAGAAAGAAAAACTGTATCAAATAAAAAGCGAGAAGAAGGAGAAACGAAACGAAGAGAAAAACGGAGAAGAAGAAACCGCATGAAAAACATGTTATCCGCTTCCGTTGGTCATACGTATATCGCGTAAACTTCGTTCAGATATGCTCGCCACGTTTATAAAGGAAATAAGGAAAGAGGAAGTGTAAAACAAACAATTTTGTGGTAAAAGAGAAAGAAAAGAAGGAAGAAACAGTCGAGCAAAGAACAAAATAAATGCACGTCCGTTTTCCATCGTCCGAGAATATCGCTACGAGGTTTTCATTGTGATGCCAATGAAAAATCGTATTCCGGAAACTTGAAGCAGAAAAAAAATGAATAATCAAATGGAGGGACTAGAGCCAGCAGTTTTTTAAATATTCATTTCACGTGCATCGAGATTTATTTATTAATTGTTGTTACAAGCATTCGCGAACCGACCATTCAACTAGTTTGCTCTTTATTTAAGAATAATAATAATAAATAAAGCTCCCAGAATGAAAAACAATATGAATATCAACCCCCGACACTTGATACTGCAATATGCGAGCCAAACAAAATCCACCAGTGAAACGAACAGAGCGAAAAAACTGTCCATAGTCTATGGCTTTTGTCAGAAAAATAATTCCACGAATATCAACACATGCCCTTTATCAAATGTTTATTTTGCATTTTTTTATCTCAAATAAATATTATCGTCGTTGAACAAAAAAAAACAGAGAATGCAGTTTTATTTTCTATCATTTGATTGGAAGCAGAAAGAGGAATGAAAAGTATGACCCAGAAAATTCAAAGGCAGAGACTTTTCTCGTTAGAAAGCATCCATATATTAAATCAAGATTTCACAAGGTGACGTCAAGATTCCAGATGGATTGGAGAAAAAGGTAGAAGCTTGCATTTTAGCCCTAAAGGCAAACTCGTTAACCTTTCAAACGGTTGTGATGATTATATAGATGCTCTTGATGTAAGCTCAAGAATCATGGCCAAAGCTGATTGCAAAATCTTCACTCCTTTGCAGTTTCCATATATTCTCGAAGGTCAATTTTCTTACTATGGAACGAAGCTGCTGAATTTCTAAGTCATCAAAAATTTTGTCTTTGTGCTTTGGTTCGTTAAACATGATTCGTTTTATATTTGGACCAGGCAAGAAAAAATTCTGTGTGACATTAAGGGCTTTTTTATGTCATAATTTTAACCTGTCTTCAGGTAAAAAAAATTCAGTTTTTGATATTTTCTTGTCTTTAAATAATGTGCCAATATATTGTGATCCTTCCAATGATTCGAGACTGAATTTTCTGTCATGCAAATGCTTATTATCTGTGGGTTGTACGCCATGCCTGCTTCGAACGTGGTAGAAATATTGTAGCGAAGAAATCCGAGAGCGTTTAAGCTTGTTTTCCTCTCAAAGGCTCCAGTGAAGCAGAAACGAGAGTAAATGAAGCTTCCAAGCCTTAGTGAATTATGAGAGAGGATGAAAAACGAAGAGGAAATGTCCAGAGAGTTGGCTGCTGACGTTGTTGCAGTTTTCTACGAACAAGACCCTTGTGTCTATATAACCGTTAAAAAGTGCGATAAAAAATACACAAATGTATGAATCAGAGCGAGAATTTGAGGTTGTGGAAGAGAATTTATAAGCTGCAGTAAAAAAAAAAAAAAAAAACAACAATAAAATAATCAACAACAATGTGAAACAGCAAATAAGAGAATAAAAATAAGTAAAGAGATAAAAAATAAAAAATCTCGAGACCAATCGTCTGTGGTCGTGCTATTTTTTTTGCTCCTTATTTTAATGTCTAGTCCTTATTTCTTCTCGACTCGAGGAGTTTACCCTCTTGGTCTATTTGTTTGGGGAAGTTCCGGCATTGCAGACTCCCCTCTTTTCCGAACCTTCTTTTTTTCTCGACCTGGATTTTTTATCGGATCTCATTATGATTAGCAGATTTAAAAAAAATGATGAAAAAGCACAGGTGGAGATATAATCGCGGAACGAGAAAACGTCGAGAGCTTTTAGATATGGAACGGGTAATAATGGCGGAAAACGAGGAAAAATAAACGAGGAAAAATACAAATTATACGCGAGAACAAAATTACATAATCGCCAGGTCGATTTGTGCTGGGCTTGAGAGACCCATGTAACTTGCATTACTTTCTCCACATTATTTTTTTTTTTTTTTTCCATCTGATCAATTCATTAGCAAGCAAATCAGAATTTGCCGAAACGACAAGAGCCCAAAAAATCTATAAGAAGTCACAAGAAGAAGAAAAAAAAACGGCGATTGCTACAGGATGAAAATTCTTGTGTACGCCGGAAGTTCGAGAAGTAATATAACGAGGAGAGGACGTCCAGCGGAAAAGATTCGCCATCTAGGAGACTTGCGATTTATCTTGAAACTTTGGAACGCCTCTGAACAGCCCCAGAAGTTACGTGTCTCAGCAGGGAGCCAATGTAAAATTGAACACGCCTCGGGATCGAGAAAAGAAGAGTAACAATAGAGAAAACGACAATTTTTGGTGGGGCATGGTCACGAAAACTAGCAAAACAAAATACCAACATTCGAAAACCGTTCCATTTATATCCATTTGTTTCCACTAAACTTTTCGTAACAAAAGGACCTTAATTGAAATCTACGCTGTTTATTTTATTCTCATTCGGTTTGTCTATTTCGATATTGGCGAAACACGAATCAATATTGTACAAAAAATATTTGTCGATATCTCGCTTCGAGCATTTAAAAACTATATATATGACTTTTTTATTTTTATTTTTATCACTGAAGGCAAAATAAACAAAAATATCGACCGATAATTGTCATTAGTTGCATTTCCCATGAGTTTTCGTCACAATTTTTTCAATTAAGCATTTTACCCGCATAATTCCTGATAATTATCGATTTATCGATTATTCGATTTAATTTTTAATGAGAAACGGCCTCTTTATAATATACCGCATCAATTATTTTTCCAATTATCGTTGGCCGACTGTCGCCGAACCACTTGATTATAAAGAGTGGCAGTGCACAATGTGCCATATAATTATTCACGTAATTTGGCCGATATATCGATATAAATATAAATAAATCTCTGTATCAATGAATATGTAAATACATATTGCTATTTCAGTCACACATTAAATATGCCATATCAAAAATAAATGATCGTACAATTTCATCATTTGAAATATCGTAATTATGAACTAACAGGCTCTCTGTGACTAGTTCAAATGTTCACGAAAAACTTACAGTGTCGAAGAATTCGTAACAGTATCATGTTTACGACAAAAATACCTTTTTGCTCGTAATTGAAAAGCATAAATTGTTTTATTCGTTATCTGGTCTCGTTTTTCAGTAAATAAATCAATAAAATTGTGTGAAACCATTGAAATTTAATGTAAAAAACATTTTCTCTATCATAATTAGCGAGAAAAAGGAAATGTGACAGATCCAAGTAGTACAACCAATATCTGGTCAGACCCAGGGGTCATCGGCTCTCATTACTTTGACCATCTTTTGCAGACATTTGCTAGCTGGTCTCCCTGCGTCTCGTGTATGACACGAGGTGACTTTTATCACGATATTCGTTTTTCTTTTTTTTTTCTCATCTCTTCTCCTTTTCACCCTTCTTACACGTCTACTTCTATCATACTTCATGAATGAAGGGTGAAGCTTTTTTACGATTATTGCAATCGTCACCACCGGGGGTGCGACGACGCCGATCGAGGCATGATTTATCCGAGAACCCGACGAGATTGCTTTCGTCGCACGGGAGACGACGAGAAAAATCTCACGAATGATGAACCAAGAAATTCGAAGACGAAAAGAGAGAATCGACAGCACAAAATCATAAAAAATAAATAAAAAAATAGACGCTCTTGAAACGCCTATTCTACAAAAGTGACGAGAATGAACGAATCATTTGAAGGATGAAACTCAACGGATTTACTGAGTGAAGTTCAAAGAACTGGATGTATTTTTTTTTTTTTTTTTTTTTTTTTATAACTTTGAGACTCGAAGAACATCTTGAAAATGGATTCACGTTTTTTTTTTCTTTTTTTCAGAGTTGTACAACTCGCTGAATATTAAACTTCCTTTTGAACAAATACAAAAATTCTATTTATGTAGAAAATTTAATATTTTTTCCGGGTTACAAATAAAATTATTTAAATTAGTCATCATATTGACAAAATTTTACGATGTTATCACGTTCACAAAATAAAAAATTCAGTCCGTCCAGAAATACCTGGGCTCGATTAAACTTTTTTCGAACCAAGCAAAGTTATTGGCCAACCAGTCCGGACATTAATTCGTCCACCGTGTAAATCAATTTTGCATTCCAACGAAACATCGATTTAAAATTCCATTTAACAATCGCTGTCACTGTACTGAAATTTTTTCAGTGCGGTAATTTTTTATTCCCGAATATATAAAATGTATTGAATTTTTGTATTCCCAACCCCAAAACACAATTCAAACGAGTATTTCCGCAGTGAACTCGCGCTTTTTTTCATTTTCAATTTCCGATGAAAAAAAATAAATAAAAATGCATACGAATTTTAGAGCACACGTCGGTTTTTTTCATTATTTTTTTATTACGACGAGTTCGATCACATTGCAACAGCGAGGTTTCTGATCGATGCTCGAGACTCAAGCGCCACAGCAACCAATAGATCGACGTGATACTGCAATGTTCGGGTGGCTTTCATACTAAAAGGTTGAGCTAGGCAGAAAAAAACATGAAAAAAGTAAAGAGTGGAAAAAAATGTTAACAGTGCCCTTCCACAGTGGAATTTGTCCCTACGACCCAACGCCCGTCTGAACTTTGCCCAAGCTTTATATGATTTTCACTTCTCTCAACATTTTTTTCCTCTGAAGTTTCAACGCGTTAAGCTATTAATGATTCCGTGCAATTCTTTTTCTTTTCAATTCAATAGCACTATATGTACAAGGTATTATCGATTTCGAACATTGCACAGATTTCCGAGAGTGTACAATATACAAAAGAGTTACCGAACGTGCAGTTCAAACGACATCGAAACCCAGAATCTTTTCCTCTTCAATTTTGTTCGATTTATTTTGATAACGTGCAAAGTCTCTCGACCCTCTGGCTGCACACTGTTCCGCATCGACACTGCCATTTCTTTTTTTTTTTTTATGGTTTTTGTGTAAAGTGGAATTTAAGGTTCTCTTTTTCAACGATGAACAAACATTTGGAAACATTTTGAGGGTTTAAAATCACCGGTGATAATGTATAATTGGATCATTTAAACCGGAAAAACAAACGTTCAAAAAGCAGTCAAAAATTTATAAACTAAATTTACTAATTCAACAAAATGTATTAACAAATAATAAAAAACTTTTTGTTTAAGCAACAATATTCTTATGGTGAATAATATTTATTTCAGGCAACAAATTCAGTGATGGGAACAATGAAATTTTTGTTGACATGAACAAAATGTTTTAGTGATTGAAGAATTACTTGAATTAAAGCAAAATTTGTTGATCCAACAAGCTGAGATTCTTAGTAATAAAAACTTAATTCAAATGAAACGAATCAATGATGAAAAGGTCATGATTTTTTTTTTTTTTTTGTATCTTTTGTATACTTTTGTTAATAGCTTTCCAATGCATTTTTGTTAAATATTTGGAGAGATTTATCATCTGAAAAATGAATGTTGTGCGAAATATTCAATTCTTATTAAAATTCTCTTTAGTTCCCGAAATTGTTCTTCTTGTCAGCGGTTTAATTTCTCACTTTGAAGGTAAAATTCCACTAGAAAATTGAGTTTTTGAAGCAGCACTTGTATGAATCGGTCAAATCTGTTCAACCACTCTATTCATATTTCTGTCACACAGTAATTTCTGTTGGAGAGACATTCTCGCTTAACGAGTGGTGCTTGAACGGTGAATACGCATTCGGAAGTGAAGAAATGACGTTCGTTTATTTGCACGTATGTGTCCAAGTTAAACGGAGCTTCTTTTCATCAGTGATACACCGTTTTCATTCGTGAGCCGAAAAATAAAAAACATGTATGGTAAATTAAAAAAATGATTATTTATAAGACAAAAATTTCCAATTGCGATCAGTTTTGAGCGACTCATGTAAGATAAATAATAAATATTTTATTCATGAACATTTGTAAATCAATGTTCTCACATTTCGAACGATTTCTCGATGATTTCTCATTCCAACAACACTGAGCAAAAGAAAATGAGTGACGATGACGTCCAAGGATTTGTTTAATTGAAATAAATCGAAAGGTCAAACGAAGCACTTGATAAACTCGATCGACAGCTATGGCACGTTATGTAAAGTGTTCACTTTGACCCGAGAATCAATAGTAAAAAAAGGCAAAGTCACGAAATGGAAGGAGTGAAAAAAAAAGAAAATATATGACAACAGTAATAAAAACCAGACTTTTAAAAGATTCATAGGTATAATTGAAATACTCGGTTCCTCGTTTCATCTCATCTTGTGAAACTAGGAGATGAAATAACAAAGTGTTGTGAAGCCAATAGAAAGAATAACGTAAATGAGAAATTGGAGATCGTGTTTGAAGAGAGAAAATCTAATTGACCCACTGTTACATCATAAAAAGAATGAAATAAATTAATAGAAATCTCTATAGCTTTTGAAACGAGCTCAATATTCAAGTATCCTTTTCTACAAAATTAGTTGTAGAATGATGAGAACTCTTGAGCGAAATTTGCCGTGAAAAATCGATAAAATGGGCGAGAAGAAAACCTCTTTTTCTTTATCTCTTGAGATCACGCTTTTCAGCGCTTTCAAGGTATTAAATTTTTTCTACCTTTTTTTATGTTCCTTTCGATCAGAAGGACGTCGAGATTTGCTGCGAACAATTTGACGATTCTGTGACACTAGAAGTGAGAAAATTTTAATATTTTTCGTGTTCTAGTTGGTTCGTAATAAATCCTCCACAAAAACGTAAATTTTGTAAATTCATATATATATCGTTGAATATAATATACACAATTGTGTTAGAATCGTGTGATAAAATATCTAAACGAGGTGCTTGGTAAACACAGCAGGGTGTTGAGCATACATTTTCGGATTATAATATCAAAGTATAACATATATAGCAAACAATAATAATTAATCTTTGTAATGCTCCGTGACGTAAATTTGATAGCAGCTCTTCTCTGGTGAGTGAGTATCAAACAGGAACGTTATCAACTCATCGCAAACTGGTACAACGAAAAAAAAAAGAATATCGTCAACGATAGAGGGTTGTACAATGAAAGTTCACGTAAGAGTTTATATACAGATAGATGCACATATAAAATACACTTACTGTGGACACCATGACATTTTATAGGATGTACAAAACGCCGTTGACATATCTGCACTCGTGCACCTGTTTGTCCACTCGTTGCATCTGAGCAAATTGCTTTTTTCGATCATGGAAGTTGACAAAATTCTTAAGTATCATTTTTGACGTCAAAAGAATTATCGTCATCAATATTTTCGAGCTCAGATACAATGTTACTCGCGTGTGAAAAAAAAATAGACTGAGCTTTGACAAATATTGAGTTGGTAAAAAAAAAAAATTTAAGTATGGAGAAAAGAAGCATGTGAAATTCTCATGAGACTTCACCCCCTCTCTATCGACGTACACAGTAGAACCCTCGGGACTGAGCTTTACTTTCGTACGAGCTCAAAATCACCTCTCACACTCTTCCCTTCCAGTCATAGTGAGTTATGTGCGGCGTACATACCATAAATTTAATATGCCGACTGAAAGGCTATCTGAATTGAACCAGGAACGATGCAGGCTAAATTCTATTCGTTCCGAGCACGTTTGTTTCCCTCATTCCGCAAAACCAACCCCCGTCTCGGTGGCACAGCAACGCGAAAGGTGTACCATCGTGGTGAACTGCTCAACCCTTTCGCTCTAATACGCGGTGGTCTTGTGCAGGCGCGAACTATCGAGCCATGCACCCATATACCCTTTTATTTACCCAATCCGATAGCTCTCTATGTAATATATCTACTGTAAACCTATATCTATACATTTATATGCATATGCATTTTCTGCATACGTAATGCATAACCATCCTCAACTGAATATGCCTCTCAGTAACGAGCTCATGTACGTTTCACTTTTAACCCAAATCCTGTCTTCTCAAATCCACCTAATCAAATGCCAAATTCCTGCACTCCTGGGATTGGATTTTGGTATTCAAATCCCAACAAAGAGATGATCAACAAAAATAATGAGCTTGAGCTCCAATTCTCATAAGAGTGAGTGTAGAATCACCTGAATACTGGATCCTGAATCTGCAGACTAATCAAATGCCAAATTTTTGCATTTCTGAGATTGAATTTTGGAATTCAAATCGTAACAAAACTATGATCAACAAAAATAATCAGCTTGAGCTCTAATTCTCATAAGAGTAAGTGTAGAATCACCTGAATCCTGGCTCTTGAATCTGCAGACTAATTAAATACCAAATTTTTGCATTTCTGGGATTGAATTTTGGAATCCATTCAACAAAAAGGTAATCAGCAAAAGTAAAGAGCTTGATCTTCAATTTCCAAAAGACTGCCTCCCATATCCGTAATTATGGAAATTCCCACATCATGGGATCATTTTTTTTTTATTACCGATCAATAAATAATTGTGAAGTTATTTGATACGAACAACATTCGTCCAGTTCAACAGTTCAAATATCCTGCACCACAAATTTCATTCCATTTAATGAAAATGTACTCAGACCTGAACTTTTTTTAGTGAATACTGTCAACAAAATGTTCGAAGTCAAAGGTTTGAGTTGGGTATACGTGATGATTATTGCTTGAGTAAACGCGAAAAGTCGAGAGCGAAATTCGCTTCTGTAAACAAGTTGGAGAGCGGCGGACCTTTATCGTCAGCTTTTACTGGTTTAATATGTTGTGAATATCTGGAGTCGAGATCGCGTGCAAGATATTCAGTACCCACTTGTTTCACTACCGGCCGGAACTCCTTGGCAAACGGGGTAGTCTTGACCTTTAAGTAAAGTCGTGCGTTCAGCAAACAAGCGAAGCAAGCTTAGATTGTAACTTTCAAGACTTGACTACGGAAATCCCAGGAGTCCACTGATTGTACTTGAAATATATGTATCTAGACACTTTAACCGTCCGAACCGCAACGATCTATGTACCTTGAGGCAAATCCTGGATGGAAGCTTGAGAAGGAGACACGTCGATAGATGAATATAGCTTGGCTGATGTACGTAGTGCGTTTGTTTAATCTCAGTTTAATTGAATCCAAGGTAAATACAGTCTAGGTGGTGGGAAATTTAAGGTAGAAGGGGGGGGGGGTAATGAGGCATACATTGGAAGACTAAACACACATTTCCTAGAAGGTCTTCTTCCACAATATGATCCTATCCCTGATCGATATTGATCAACCTGAAAAGAATGATTTCAATCGATTCTAGTCTGCACAACGAAATGAATCACATCATCAGAATGTCCATCGCGTTTATTGTACCGAAAACCCGTCAATTGAGCAATAACTGGAATATCGAGGTAACCCAAATCAAACTATACCACTTATCATCGTCAAAGATGGACCTGCAGTGTTGATAATGGAAATGATACTAACGGTCAGGCCATTAATGATGATGACAATGATTATGATCCAACCGCAAACCAACAAACTCACTCCGGTTCCAATTTCGATGTTACATGGCTCTCGAGACAAATGCCAAAGTCTCCAAACAATGGTCAACATTCGATTCGTAATACAAAATATTAATTGTTTCTCCTATATATTTGATGTCTACGAATTACCCACCATTCGAGTTCGGTTAAAACACTCGATCTAGTATCACTCACACATGATGGAATTTCAATAGTGAATAATTCAAAAGTCGCTAATGTCCTTCGTCATTCTGACGTCACACTATCCTCTTTGCACCATTATTAAATGGAACAAATGTGCCTTGAACATATATTGTACATTGATGCTGCATTCTCATGCTGCCTACGGGTTGCAATCCAAATACGATTCTTCCCATCATCCTTCCCTGGTGCATTGACCGTTGAACTGTTTCATTCCCCATTCGATTAAACCATGCATATAATCGTTGATTTCCCAACCCACATGATCTCAATATGCAACGGAACTCGACCATGCCCTGGCAAATTCATTAGATACCATTTGAGCCACCAATCTTGTTAGATTAGTTGTAGATGTTGTCCATTATGACCTTCGACTATATATCGTGGTAATCCATTATGACATTCCTTCGTTCTTAATGTTACAAGTTTTCTAACGATTGGGTATAACAATATTGTAGAAAGATACTTTTAAATTTTGCTAATAAATCCCATCGTTTCATTCTTAATCGTTATTGGTGTTCCACATGTCGCTGCATTCATAAACTTATTGGTCTTCACTTATAAATGTTTATTGAACACTTAACATTTATCATTGTTTTTAAATCTATGATTCTTGTTAAATTCTTTGAATAACTTAGCTTTTAAATGCTTGGATTTAATAAGACACCTAGCCTTATAACAATGTAAATTTGCATTGTGGCAACATGACCACATGGGAACAAATGTCAGACAGGTCGACACAATCGTCACGAGAGCACTTTAACGCACGATGAGCCTGGACAATGCATGCAAACATGCAAACAGTCCCGTTACCACAAACTGTCGTGTTAGCGGACGGAAAGTGCAACATTGTCAGGCTTGTAATTTTATTACAATTTAGGATGCATTAACTATTGTACGTGTAGAGTGTAAGAGTCGAAAATTCTTATATTCTGGGATTTATTAATTATCATTTCATCATTTATTTATTTATATTTTTGAATTTTCCATAAAAATGAAATATTTTGTTCAACGTTCAAATGCCAGTGCTGGCGATAACGGATGAGTTTCCTCACCAGCAAAAAGGGGGTGCATTCAAAATTCTACGTTTGTTAAAATCTCCCAAGAGTGTTCTTGGCGAAAATAACCAACAACAATATGGAGAATGCATTCGCATAAAACAGGAACATCGTTATGACATAGGATATTCGTACAGGCAACAAAGCCCAGCTGCCTGAGAAGGAAATTAAGGCTGACGCAGCAATGTTTGTTGTTAAGTAAACGTTGAACCTCTTGAAAATGCTTCGGGCTACAAAAGCAAACGATAAACTTGGGCACGAATTTCTTGAGCGTTTGCTTGGGACTCACTCGGACTATTGCGCGTTATATGCTTCTCGCTATTTTCTCACCACGTATATCCAAAACTAGTTTAATCAGACTTGCCTCTTTCACTCTCTTCCTCTTTCTCCCTCATTCTCTCTTTCTTCCGAGGACGTACGGAGTAATTATCACGGGAAACTCTCGATTCACTTTGATAATTCTTGGAAAGACTTAAATTTACTATAATTTTATTTATTTTTCATGCTAATAAGTGTAACTATTATTTTTAATGGTACTGTTGTCATTAGTAAACATGAAATGCAAGTTTTGGCGATTCTCGTCTCTTAACTTTCTTCCTAATGCCCTCTACACTTGACTTATTTGCTTAATTCACACCCCTGACTTATCCAAGTGTAATCTGGACGTCCTCTCTTTCCTTCTCTGCTTTTCTCTCATCCGTTTCCTCTCGTTAGTCAAAAATTATGGACTCATGCGATAAACATTGAAAAGGAGGGTTGATACACCGACCTTGGAAGGGCATTAACGCAAAGGGGTGGATGCTTTGATGAATCCCTCAACGATGAAGTGTTCTCTCTTCTACAATTCTTCCTCCTCAATCTTCTACGTTGCTACTTCTTTGCCACATTTTCATCCAAGCTACAAATTATCCACCCTAGACCAGTCTCCCTTTCCCTTAATCCCTTATCCACTTTCTCTCGTCCCTCAGACCCCGGCACTCCTCTTAAATGTCTGAAAGTCGCCAAAGACGTTGTTTATTATCCCACGGAAACTTTACACCCCTTCACTACCCCGTCCCACACGCCATTAAGAAATCTTGTAATGGGCACACCCGAAGTTTCAAAACTTTGACTCCTTGCTTGACGCCGCCTCATCTGGGACCAGGAATATTTTTCCTTCTTATTCCTTCTCATCCTTTCGGGGAAGCTGCACATTAGCCACTCGACGTCTAACCAAAAGAAACGTCTATGCAGGTTGAAGCTTGGGTGGAGGCAACATGATAAGCGAAGGAAACTCTGTTAAGATTCATTGTTAGTAATTACATTTAAAAAAGTTTTGCACCAATCAATAATTTTTTATTCGATCAATTTTTTACCTCATAGTTTGAATTTAAATGCAAGATTTTTATATTTAAAATGAAAATCTTCTCGATAAAAAATGCAATTCCAGGTTCACCAACTTAATTTGAACAACCAAAGATTTTTCACGTACCAAAAATTGTTCTCAGCCTCGTTTAACCTACGGAAAATTGGTTGGAAAATGGTGGATGTATACGAGCGTTATTACGCGGTTCGCAATTCGAACACGTACCGCATAACTACATGGAATAAAAGAATGAGAAATAATTCAACGCAGCTTGCTACGTGGCTGGGATTGTCAAGCAGACACTTTCAACCTTTTTTTTTTCAAATGCGAATTTTTTCAAGTGAATTTTTATTTTTAATGCAATTCTTCATTCCACTATTTCTTGAGCTCGTTCTATGACAAGTGACAAACCGCATCATTTGTCAAACTTAAATCCTAACCACATTAACATTTTTAAAGCAATCGTCACAAAAAAAAATCATTTAATAAATGACGTGCTTATCGTTAACTCTTTCAGCGATAACTTTTGCCAATTCGTGTAATTGACTTGAAATTTGATACTCGAGGGTTTCTGGGGTCATTGGTTACGAAATGGAATTCAACATTTAAAAACTTAAAATCTATCGTCTTTATTTTATTTCTTTAAACAAAAACTACTGTACGAAAAAATTTGAAATAATTCTATAAAATCTTTAAGAGTGTATAGAGCTGTTAAGAAAATTGGCGTTCCAGTGTTCACAATAGTTCAGTAGAAAATGATTTTTTTTTCATAAAAAAGTACGAGATTCGATTATTCATTTGTATGTGGTATTTGTGCAATTAACAAACGACGACTGTGCATCCAATTTCATATTTGAGAATATCTCAGTGCCCAGGTATAATAAAAATAATAACAAAAAGCAAAAAAAGTTGAGACAACGTAAGTCCCACTGTGGCTCAGAAGGTTAATGCATGACCTATAATTTTGAATAAGCTTCCATTGTCGAGATTCATTAAAAATGTATCAGGAGACTGAACATGTTCTATTGAGAGTTTCCCGAACAATAATACCTTCGGAAAGGCAAAAATATGTTTTCAAAATAAACACATATGCCTCGAAGCTAAGTTCACTAACAGCTATTTGTTTCGGTATTTGTATCTTCATTCCAGTGATTTAACATTGTCAATAAACGTAACCAACATGAATTTGTGGAAATTCTGTGGATACAATTATTATCCCTTACTCGCAGTTGATATTTCATCATCAACGATTTGCTAAATCAGTTGAAATTCAGTCTTTACTCAGCGTTTATTGACATTTAGTAGAACAATAATATGATGAAATATACGAGAATATGCACAAAGCTCAACGGATATAATGACAAACATCGATAATATCTTCCATGATTCGAATTTATTGAAGGCCGACTCACCTGCAGTTTTTTTTTGTTTTTTTTTTTCATTCCCTTCTGTTTAGCTTGTCCATAATTTTGTATTTTTCTTTTTTTTATCGCCCCTCTCATCTATTATCAAGTTCTCTTAATTTTCAACGCACCTAGGAGGTCTTACAATTAAATCGTAGATACTTGCTGTGACGAAAACAATATTCTTCACTGTCAAGACAAAGAGGGATGAGGAGAGTAGTAGAGGCTTCGGTGTCGAGGCTTTTCCAACCCCGGGAAAAACTCGTGAGAAAAAGCAACGGAACAGGGGCTGAGGTGAAGGTCGGAATAGCGGAAACGACGTCATTATTTCTCGACGAAACGAGGTATATAGCAGCGTTAATTAAAAAGCCCTCAAGTGCGCGCTGCGGTATCCGGCGTTATGAATTTACGTCTCGATGAAGTGGTCATACCGGATGCAAGAGGCTCAAATATAACGTTGGAAACAATGAAAGGTAATATTTTCAAGTTTTTGTGTTGCCCGTCTGTTTAATTTTTTTTCCCCGGCGTTTGTTTATTAAATTTTTATGTTATTGTATTACTTTTTACATCTATGAAACATTTTAAAATAATACAAAATTAGTCGTATAAATAAATTGTGTTTTAAGAATCGTGGGTTCTGATGTTCTTTTGTAATCAAAATATTATTAAATTTGTCAAAAAAATTCAAAATGAATATTCCAATTGTTGAAAATCTCTTGGTAGAAAAAACGTTCGATACCAAACCTTGACGTGAAACTTGCTTTTCGAGGCCATCAGAAAATTCGACTCTATACTCCAATTTTCAGAACCTCCCGTCTACGTAGATGAAAAACCAAACCCTTGAAAGCTTTCATGCAAAAAAATGAAGAATATTTTCATTCCTTGAAGGGAATTATAGGATTGAGAGGAACTCAGCGACGTAAAATAACCTGAGGCAATATTTCAGATACGACGTTTCGGAGAATACATCACCATTTTCATCCACGTTCGCTCGTGTCTCGCTCGGAAAAGCTCTAGCTTACGGGTATAAAGAATTATAACACTTACGGTGGGAGAAACGACAGATGGACCAAAACTTTTCTCCTCATCCCGAAACGTTGTGTCCGAAAAAAAAAAAAAAATACAAACAAATAAATGTATTTATGTGCTTGATATTTTGCATTAACTCAAGAGCATCAAATATTTCTCATTTAATTGACTGGCTATTTTTATTTGTTAACTCTTAATTTTTATCTGTCAAAGCGTAATAAAAATAGATTTGATGTGTCGATGATTCCCGGCATAAAATTCTTCCCAATTTTTCATGAAAGCAACAAGGGGACACAGCGTTACAATGGGATCATTGTTGAATTTAACCGCAGGCTTTTCTGCCTCGTTGATATAGAAGACGAGAAGAAAGCATGAGAAAGAAAAAAAGGTAAGTTACGCGACAGAGCAAATGTCGTTTTTGCATTGAAAGTAGGTGTGATAAGAAAGGTTTGAGAGAGGCGTTCATGAGAATCGACGGTATGATAATGAGGCACGGAGGGAATTGTCGCTTGGATTTATGACTGTGGCATCAAAGGTTGGTGTAAATCGATCGTTGCTCGTTGTTCGTCGACGGCATCGCAGGAACAACACATCCGCCGGGACATCGCAACACCAGGAACCAGACCACCGTCGTGGGAACAAAGTTATCGCAAGACGAAATATGGTTAGTGCTTCTGACGATGAAATTCTCCCTTGCGCTTAACCCTCATCGTGTACGAGGGGTTGCACACGTCCAAAGTTATCGGAAACCACTTTGTGGTTGGGTGCATCGTTGGTACAGAAAAATAATGTGAAAAGAAGAAAAAAAAGGTGTTTGGGCTACTGGAACCTGTGAAATAGTGGAAAACGACTAAAATGTAATAATCTAAAAAAAAAAAAGAAAAAAATTAAGAATGTCTTGGGAAAGGTCGAACGGATCCTCTTCTCCTTGGACCTTCACCGTTCGTTTTTTTTTTACCCTCTTCTCTCTTTTGATGCTTTTCCACAACTGAACGTACAAAGTTGATCCAACCAGTGAAAGAAGATGAGAAGAACAGAGGGCGTGAAAGACTCTCCTGAGATAAGACGTCAAGATGAAATTACCATGAATAGCTTTTCCAAGGTCTTTGGCAGAGATGCCCTTTGAAGGAAAGCTCGTAATGATGAGAAGAAGTGGCCAGAGGCTGCGACATTTACAAAGGAACAAGTGAAACGAGATACTGCAAAGAGCTAAATATTAATATGCAAAGAACCTCATTGCTTGGAAACTAATGCGTAAACACACGTGGATTTTACGTACGTACATACAAAAGCAACTACATGTTGATATGGGAATGTCGTAGTTGCAGCATCTATGAGAAAAAAGAAAACTCAACGGAGCAACTGAAGTTCCAACCTTTTTCAAATGACCAAGAGGTGAGTCATGCCACGAAGAGATACTTCTTTGAAAACCATCCGGTAGAAGTTCCAACGTCTCTATGAAAAACGTGAGAGAGGCAAAACTTTTGATCCGTTCATGTATGTCTGTTGGTGAATACATTGACGCAGAAGTATTACCGAGAAACCCACAAGAAATCTACCCCCTTGTGTGTTTACCGTCTGGATCAAATTCCCTATGACAGTAGAAAAACTATGTTGCCATCAAAGTGTCGCATTAAGCTCGTTTGTGCTTCGCTAAGATGGAAATAAGAGACGAGAGAAAGGAGAGAATGCTGGAAGGATAGAAAGCTTCGTATACTTTTGGCACTTTTGGTTTTATTCACCCTTCTCGGGTTACTGCTATAATGAATAAAAGGTGGGCTTTTTGCTCTTCCAACAGATTTTATGTCTCAAAGCAAAACATCTTTTGATTCAATATTATTTTCGTATAAACCTTTAATTTTTGATTTTTTATGATTCACCGAGTCACTGACACAATATTCTACCGTTTAACTCAAAGAAAAAGTAATGAATCTTTTAATGATAAATGGTTTGTCGTTTCTGTATACAAAGAAACTGGATTTCAGATTATTTTTTACCCCATGAGACATCGAGGATTTACTTCAGCATAAACCTCGAAAAGAGCAGACTCACGAGACGGCAAAAGTACTTCCGCGTGCCTTTCTTCGTTGCAAGTTTCACTTTGTTACACGATAAGCCTCTCGCTCTTACTCCTGGAATTGTCACGAAACGAGCCTCCAGGGAGAAACTCAAAACGTGCTAGGCGCACTCTCGGGCTCCAAGTGCCTCAGGCCATTCAGAATGTATGTCGCGGATATGCAATAGGCGCAAGTGTCGCATGATGTATTATATCCTCGTGCAAAACTACTATGTCTGACTAAATATTTATATTACTACTGTGTGTAAAGACACACAGTAGGCAAAGGCCCACTGTTAAGTTAATTATAAATAATTCGTTCATAATATTTCGTACTGGATTGAGCTGCTTTTTAATGATTCGACAAATAGGATCCTTGACCCTTTGAACACACGTGCTAAAAGAAAACATTTATTTAAACATATTCATCTAAAAAAAAAACGAATTTTTTCCTTTTCTATTGTTTATAACTAATTACGAATAAACACGTATACAATTTTTTTCCATAAGTATCTTATAGCCTGAAACTTCAAGAAACTAGACACTACTAAGAAGTATAAAGGTGTTGAAAAATACAATGACAATAATGCAAAAAACTGCAGAAAAGTTGGTGCCCTCAAGGGCTTAATCCACTTGAAAACTATGAGTGGAATAATCATTTTTTTTTTTTCCCACAACTGATGTCATAATAAACTAGTTTTGAAAATGATTCCATTGTCAGCATGTGAAATAATTAATTGAACTTTATTTGTGTGTAGAGAAAAAAATGACAGGGGAAAGAGAAGACATGAGTAAAGATTTGGCAAAAGCGGATATCCGACTGTATCAAGAGAGGCTTGTTCCTTCCGAAAAAGCTCTTCTCCCTGCATCCCTCCCTGCTTTACGAAGGAAGATCCTTGTTGGAGTAAACTTAATTACTTGGGTGGTGCCTAGTCTCCACCCGGATTTGGCTCGCTCGTTCTGACATTTGGCAACGAGCCTCTAAATCTTTTGGATAAACGACGACTTTGCGTTTCGAGAGAAACGAAAAGCCAATCCCTATCCAAAAACCTTGTGCTCCCTTGGGAAGCAGCATTCTCATTGGTCCATGCAGAGTCTCGTATTTTATCATTAATCCTACACAGGAATTTATCATCCGTTTGTTTCGACTGTATAATTACTGCAGAATTTATACAATCCGATTAATTAAAAGTTTTGCTAACACATGAAGATTTTGTAAATGTTTTGTTTTGTTTTTTTTTTTTTAAGGAGGAAGAAAATTAAAATAAAATAACCAGTAAATTTGTCATCGAAAATGTTCCTTTGATTTGCAATTTGAAAAACTGTTTTAGCATCAAAACTTTCGGATGTTATTCCATACGCAAAAGGCTAAGTCTCAGACTCGCCTATCGAGAGAATGGTGGTCCATGTTTGACCAAAGTATAATAGAAAATGAACCAAAATGGAGCGCACCTTTTTTCCTGATTCTACTTCACTGCTACACGAACGTACATACTTTTAAGCTCTTCGTCTTTTTCTCCTTTTACTTTCAATCCTTCTGGCCTAACCAATCTGACTTTCTACTCTAGCTCATCCTTCTCGTTGGTCTTCTCCACTTTTCCATTCTTTTTTTTACCGCAGAAAAAGAAAAAAAAAGAAGAAAAGAAACTCGCAAAGAAATGGCATATAAAGAAGTAAAAGGGCCGCGTTAACTAAAAGCTCTTTTCCACCAAAAGAATTTAAACTCGTACATTCTATGCATACTTTTCTCCAGCAAGGTTAAAGAAAATTTACGCCGACCCTAAATCTCATGTCTGAATAAGAGTTGAAAGAAAAAACCCTTGACGGAGTTTGTTAGTGAATTCTTGAACCTCCGGTTGAGAAACTTGAGGATTTCTTTTTTCACTTGCAAAAGGCATTGCATGGGACAAATGCCTTTATTAAAAATGTCATGGTGAAATAATGGGCAATCGGTTATAAAATTTGTAGTGTCCACATGAGTTCACTCAATGATAAAATAAAACTTTCATTGGAAATTCCATGACAAAATGGAACCCACATCATGACTCATGTTGATAGGTTTCGAGAACTCGGAAAATTGGTCCCTCCAGTATAAGCCATCAAAATTAACCGTGGCAATGATCCATCAGGGGCTTGTTTGGGTTTATTCGCTTCGACGCCGACTAGTGATATTTCCTGATGACATTCTAGTTTCGTCGCTTTCATATATTCCCCTGATTATGCCAACTATCAAAACCCTCTTCCTCTCACCCTCTCGTTATGACGCTCGATAAAGTTTTGCTTCGTGGGAATATCCACCAATACGAACAGTGTTGACACGTCAACAAAATAGGGGACATGGTGAGTTGGTCAGTGACGTCAAGACAAATTAGTATTCTCGGTCCAGCCCAGCACCAGAGAGAGAGAGAAATAGAGAGGCAGCGGGCTTGGAACGAGAGAGGATGGTCACATGCTGGACATTTGGCGATGGATTTTCCATCCATAATGTGCCCAAACCACGAGAGTGTTGTAAGCCTGGACGAGGGTGTGACTCAACGAAAAAATAAACTTTACACACTGTCTGCATATCCAAAAACTTGTGAATATTTTATTACGTCCCAGGATAACAAGATTTTTCCATCTCGAAATATGAAACCAAAGCACTTATAAATATTTATAAACTGACTTTTAATCCACATTTATAAATGACTTAACTAAATCGTACCAACTCATAGAACTAAGTATCGTACGAATCTCTCTGTTGTGCACTTTAGTGACATTCTTCTTTGCAATGAGCCCCTTCACTTTTAAACTTAAATTGAGTTGCTCAACTAAGTCGATGCTTTCCCTGTGGCAACTTGCTTACCACCTCACAAGACTTGTATCCTGAGTTTCAAAGACAAATTTCATACAAATTATTCACACCCGAGATCACGTCAACTTCTTCTTTATAAGGCTGTTCACTCTGTTTCTGTTGGTACTTGCACTGTTTTTTTTCTCGTTACATCACCACTTCGTGCTTCAATTTCAGTGAGACATTAAAAACTCGTTCAAAAGGGTAGATAAAGTTTATGAAAATTCTAATTCGAGAGATCATTTTTTCACGGAACTAATATTTAGTGGTATTTACTTAAAAGCCGTGGCATTTTTTTTCTCTATAATGAACCACAGTTCCATTAAGCCCCATAAAAATTTTAGGGATTAATACTTGACTCACTAAATTACTGGTGACGTAAAACATTTATTACTTCTCGATCTATAAACAAAATTGCTGTAAACTTGTGAGACGAAAAAAATTAAATGTCATTTGGCAGTAATTCGATGTCTCGAAATCTTCGATATAAGAAGAGGGACGATGACGACGTTCCAGTAAAAAAATTAAATAATAAAAAACACTCGGGAGTCATGTATTTGGAAGTAATGAAAAAACAAAAAACAAGTGGACAACAGGAAAGAAATAACGTAATAATAAATAAATAAAAAGTTTTTGAAGTTGGTTAGGAGTACACAATATAAAAAACGCCTTAAGGTCAACATATTTTTTTTGCTAAGCTCACTAGTGTGTACTTTCGATCGTACAAATATGTATATACAGGTAAACATATATATTTATCTGGAGTCCAATCATTGCAGAGGTTTTATTTACCCCCGGAGCAGCTCGAGCGAGCTGCAGTCAGCGAATCAACAACTTTTCCTTCTCGTTGAGTAAAAAGCAAATACAAAAACGAGGTCGAAATAAAGTTCGAGCGTTGTTGAAGAAAAGTTAAATAATTGAAAGAAATATGTTGATTTTTGCGGTGAAAATGATACGATGCTGTATTTTCTATATGAAATCAACGCAAGGAGGAAACTAAATTTTCTTGATGAATAAAATGGCAGCGATTTATTGGCCCTAGCAAATATTTTTATTCATCGATGTAAAATAAAAAAAAAAAGTATTGAAATATTTTCTAAATGGTGGATTAGCACATGTAGTTTCCATGATAAATATTAGTTCGACTGGCTTGGTAAACGATATAGCAAGTGCCGAAATATATGAATAGAGAAATAGGTCAAACTCCTTAATTAGAATCCAATTATTCAATGTCTACCGGTAAGGGAAGCTTCGATGTTGGCCCAGGCGATAATTATTCATTCACAAATTGAACTGCGAATCTATATCGCTGTACCGCAAGAGGGAACCAACGGTTGGAAAGGTTTGAGAGCTGGAGTGATATGCGACTCGAGCAATTAAGGTCTTTCCTCAACCTCCCACTATACTCAACCTCCACTGGCGGTCTTTCCAACTGCCTCGTTCAACAAAAAAGTCGTAGTGATTCTGTGTATGTCATTGTGTATTGATTGCTAATAAAAGGAACTTAGATGCAGCATTCATTCTTTGCATTTGAATGAAAGGAATGGTTGGAAATGTACGAGGGTCACTGTGTTTGTATTTTTTGATGTTTTATTAATTTTTTTGCTGATTTTATTGCAAATAGATCTCCCTAGAGTTTTGTTGACAGCCACACTCTCCCCTTACGCACGATTCCATCGAATTTGATGTTCGAGGGCAAAAGGATACTCAGATACTCAAAAAAAACTGACATGGCTATATAAGCGGTCACCCAACCAAGAATTGATCTCGGCCAAGGCTGCTTAACGATTCGTATCGCCAAATACCAAAAATGATGTTTTGGTTTATATTTGTATTTTGTTAGCTCCTTATTATTGATATAATTAACGATAATAATGATGAACATACAATTTGGTTTTTTGATTTGACATTCTACATGATTGGGAATGAAATAAATCGTAAAAATGAAAAAATTTTATATAGTCACTTACTTCATATGCTGAATGAAAATGGTTCATCGTAACGAAAATGAAACTAAGAAACTGCACTAGTTATTCGTCGACAGAACTCTGCCCCAGGTGTTTTACACCAGGCCAATGGAGAAATTCTCGTGGTATACGATGCCCAGTAACTGGGATCGTTCTACCGCGAATTTCGGACAAGTTAGAAATTTCATTCGCACTCGGGATTTTGCGGGTGAATTTTAGCGAGGGGTATTGAAGAAAGAGAAGGAAAGAGGAGAAAAGCCAAAGGCGAGAAAGAGAGAAATTAAAAGCTCGCGAAAGTTGGGCACTCAAGGTTTGAGAAAAGTTACTGGTTTCCGAGAGTGCAGAGAGCCACTCGAAAACGTGGAATCTCGCCATGAATTCAAACATTTCTCCATTTTGTTTTTTAACCTACGGTTAAATGAAATAAAATAAAAACCTTTCGTCGCGTTTAAACTTTTTGTTCTCGACCGTGAAATAATAATATTTCCCTGAAGAATTATGTCATTTCCGGTCAAGTACTTTATCCTGCATATTCATTTATTCACTTCAATGCCAATTAAACTCATGGGAATACGCCGTTTTTCAAGAACTAGTCAAGAATTCTTCAAAGTTATGTCTCGTATACTGATAATTCAGTTTTTAAGTTGAAATAATAATTCGTAACCTTTCTTCAACTAAAAAACTTACTCTGCTCTAGATTTTTAAGCAATTCAACTTTTTTTCGTACTAGTTTACAGTCGAAAGAAGTAATTCTATGACGATAAAAAGACGGAACGAATTCACGTGGTTAACCTCGACCCAAGTAACCGTACATTTTGCATTCCGAAGGTGAAGTGCGCCACTTTTCCGTGGTCCTCTTTGTGAATATACAATATCGTAAAATTTCAAGGCTGCGAGAGAGAGTGCAAACGGAATTTTATCTCTCGTTTTATATACGGTTTCTTTAAAAATTTATATCGTTAAAAAAACGTCTAAATTTTACGAAAAAATTCCATGAAGATTTTACAATTGTTGTGAAAAACGATAAGAAAATATTTTGCACATTTTTCTTTATCCAGCTCAATAAATAAAACTTTTAAATCATCTTTATATTTTTTTGTTCCAGGTGAGTTCACAACAAATCGATTTGATCGATTCGCGAGGATTCATTGAAGAGGGTAAAAGTACAAAACAATAATAATCTATTTACTCTAATTTCAATAATAGAAACAACTCAAGAGTCCTCGATACTTTGCTTCGAGTAGAAAAGCTCGATTCGTGATCTCGCTTCAAGATCCAGACATTGAAAATGAATTTTATTTTAGTTTCTTACCGATCTCTAGAAATTCAATGAATTTTATTGGAGAATTCCCGATTATTTTGAAGGTCGATTGAGCATTTCTATGTGCACGTTTGCCAACAGCAGTTTGTATATTGACAATCGAAAATCTATTTATATATAAGACAGTATACTGAGGCGCATCTATATGTGAAAAGAGAGCCATTGCTGAGGTGAGTAAAAGAGAAAAAAAGCTGATATTCCTTCCGCACGGTTCGCACAAATCACCGAAGAGCCAGGTCGTGGAAAGGGCAAAGGGAATTCGACATATATTGTGTGTAAAGAGAAGATGGTTGAATTCCTAGACATTGCCATAGATATCTATGTCTATGTATATAAATAAAAGGAAAAATGCTCTATGGATATATAGTTTTCGGACTCGTAGACTCGTCGATCTAGAAGGGGTAGTTTAGGATCGTAACGTAAAAGAGAAAGAGAGCGAAAGAGAGAGAGAGAAAGTTGGTTTGGATGGTTGCCTTTTCCACGCTGGATTTGGAGCTCGCGTTGTCGGGTGCTTAACGACTTAACGGTTCGCCGAAACGTAAGTTTGTTCGAGCGAGGTAAACAAAGAGTATGGATTACTCGGGGTTTCGAGCCAACCCTTATTTTTCTTTTGACCCTCTTTCTTCTTCGTCTTCTTTTTCTTCTTCTCATTCTTCTTATTCTTCACTGCCTTGTTTTTTCTTCACGACGACTGACTTTTTTCGTCTCATTTCGGCTCTAATGTGGGGTTAGATTTGATAACACTCAGAAGCAACGGATTTCTTTTATCTTTGTGAACAAAAAAAAACGTAAAGAAAGAAAAATAAAGAGCAACTAGGAGCCTTATCAGAAAAGTTTCCTCGAAAAAAGTTCATGAAGGGTAAAGGCAAAATGATCGAATTCGAAATGGACTTTTATTATTATAAAAGCTTTTTTATTGCTTTTTTTTCTCAAGTTTATCAATTTTGAGTGGGTTGAAACAGCTACATGATTTTTTTGTAAATTCGTTGTGATACATGGATGAAAAAGCTCTCCAGCGTTTTTATCAGTCGGACTGAAGTTGATGAGCAATGCACTCCAAAAGCTCTCACTCAATGTGCGTGAATCATCGAGATAGTGATAAAAAAAAAACGAGTTATTTTCTAAAGGACGGAGGGTGCAGAGAGGAAGGGACAATTATGCAGCGAGCACGTTAATAAATTAACGTCCTTGCAACGGCTATAAATTAAAGTAAATGAATCTTGGTGCGCAACTGTGCGAAACTAATAACACCCTCCACGATACTAATGTTTGTTTGTGATTAAAAAAAAAAAAAAAAAAAAAAAAAAAAAAAAAAAAAAAAAAAAAAAAAAAAAAAAAAACATTATTTCAATGACATAAAAAACAATAAAATTACGAATTCGAGATTCAACGATTTTTAGAACTTTTAAAATTACATTTACAAATTCAGCAAATAAACATTCGCAACTAAAGAAATCTTGAAATGTAAATTAAAACATCGGAGAAAAAAAAGTTCTACGAAGAAAAATAAACTTCAATTACTGGCTTACTTGACTGATAAAATGAAAAATCTCATTAGCCCTGCACGTGTCGAGAAAAACCATGCAATTTATCTTCAATTTGAATTAATTTGATGTGAATAACTGCTCATCAAAATTTCATTCGGACCAGGTGCGGGTAATCCAAACATTAATAATTCCCACAGGTTTAGCCAATCTCCTTCCGTAAGCTCATTTTGTTTGAGGTTCGTAAATGGAAACGAGAAAGCCAATCAAGCTTCGATTGATCGTTCAAACTTCTGGAATTGATTTGGTCTGAAAATATTAGATTTTCAACAAATCGTTATAAAGCTTAATTGAACCTTTCAATCTATTACCAATTACGAATTCTTTTGACGTTTCAAAATTTTAAACCATTAATAAATCACATTCACAGATAAAAGGCTACCAGTTAATCGACCTTTGCATCGTTTTAACGTAGCCATGCATTAATTGCTGCTGATAGAGAGCACATAAATCGTCATTTATTTCCGTCGTAATTACTTTTACGAGAATTAAAGGAAGAAATCCATATAAGAGTTCAAAAACGCATTCAGATTTTTTTTTTTTAAGGAAACGAATAAGTCAAAACGTTCGATTTTTTAATTTTTATAAAATTCTGCATGAACTGCATGGAATAGAAAAAAATTTGCAAAAAGGCTCGTATTTTCGTCCCTTAACCCCTTAAGGGATGAAAATACGAAATACTTTTTGCAAATTGTTTCCTATTTTTATAGAGGTCTCGATAATACCAACACCGAGAATGAAGAAATGCAGACAAAAGAAAAGACCATCGTGGCTAATCAGACTTTATCGAATTTCATGTGAAAATCGAAAAAAAAAACTAAAATACAAATACACACATACGTAAATGTGTATGATGGCTGGAATTGGTCCAACCATACATAACTGAAAGGCAAGAGAAAGAGGATGGGAGAGAAAGAGAGAAAGAGAAAGAGAGAGAGAGAGAAACTCAATGAGGAAGTGTACACGTAGCATAACCGGAGCAAGCTATAAATGTATGCGTTAGGCGAAGCGTGATGCGCTATTGTTTGAATACTCGCTCGTTCGTAATGCCCGCTTTCGCAGTTTCCCTTGCCCAAGATACGAGCGATATTGCATGTAGGTTAGGTCTTGGTCATTCATCCCCTCGTCCTGTTTCTATTCCCCTGTTCAACGTGTATGTGAATTATTTCAAAGCACAAATCGACAGATCCTCACCCTTGTCCTCAAATCCGAATCCATAGGATGGACGAATAACCTACGAGTCAGATAGAGGCCATACAATTAATCGAAATCCCAGGGATGCTCAATTGAACAAATCTCACAAAGGAGCCAATTAACTAAAAAATGAGGGTAATAAAATTTTTTTTTTAAGTTTCAACCATTCCAAATGCTATGAATAGATTGTCATAATAAAAAATCAAAGTTTGATTGAAAAAAAAAAAAAAACTGATACTCATCCCGTATCGCTATTTCATGAAAAATTGATTAAAAATCAGGGCGCTTTGTACTTTAATTAAGCTGTGGTTCGAATTGATCAAGAGTTCCTGTCTACGTACAACGGAGCAATAAAACGCAGAACAGCGATTCTTTTTCTATGTATTTCCGGATCGATGATTCCAGCAATTTAGCAGAATGCGTTACCTCCGCACGTCTGAAATTTTGCCAAAACTAATATGTGTATATAGTAACGAAGCCTCACGCACTCAACGAGCACGAACAATTGTCCGAACTGTATCGATAGCTCAACACACACAGTCATATATATTTTCATGAATATAAATGCCATGAACAGCCTGCCAATTATAACAGCAATGTCCTACCAGTTCAATTGTGCATTCGAACAATATTATAATACATATATTTACATGAATATATACAAATATATATTGCATGAGTAGATAATATCAACGTACAGTTTTAATTAGCGATTATTACCCATTGCCCTTTGTCCAAATTAATTATAGTACAATTAATCATACTGAAAAAAAAAAAAAAAAAAAAAAAAATTATTCATATATATAATTGATCATTAAGCAAGTCCAGATTATTATGAGATTTCGATCGCATAATCCATGAGATTTAATAACTGTTAATTATCGTTGCTTACCATGCTATATTTTTAATTACATTGCCTTGTAAAAAGAAGTGGCAGTTGTAAAGGTTTAAAAAGCAGAATGTGTGAAAAAATATATATATTTTTCGCATACAAGCATATTTAGGAGTCTATAGAATTTTCATATACAAAAGTTGCCACGATGATGGTTCTCGCTAAGAGCCTTTCCCTGTTACTTTATTGAGCATAAATAATTGAAGGCTCCGATGGAGATTCCTCTTTTGTCTCGAAACTTTTGCCTCCCTCGTTCGAGAACATCGGACCAATCCAGCTGCTCGTGAACGTCAGTATTCATCGGATAACTATGTGTGGTCGACCACGAGAGTTAACGAAGGGATGGAGGTGAGAGACGCGCGTGAGAAGATTAAATGAAAGGTGATGGGTTTGATGGCCTAACGGAAGAGGGAAAAAGGAAATTACAGGCGAGAGGTAATTCCCCTTCCCTCTCTGCCTCCCCCCCTCTAACTCCTGCTCCACACACCTATCGCCACACTCCTTCATACACATCATACCACGTGCCAATGTCGATCACAGCTACAATACAGATAGGGAACCAGTGCGTGACGATACATCATTCTTTGTCTATTTATCATCCCCTCTTTCTCTTGTCCTCTTTAAACGATCTCATCGGTTATCTTCCATGTTCAAAACGGCTCCGTTCAATATTATCGATTTTTCATATTCATTTATGATATACATGCTGTAAGATTATATTTAAATTCAAGGAAATGGCGAAACCCAATATTTTCGAAATGACAGAAAACATAACATTTTTTAAATCAAATTTTTTCCATCTGTACTTCGCTTGGGCAGCATATTTCAAACATTCTATCGATAACATATTCTCTTTTGAAAGCATTGATTCGAATCTATTTGATTGACATTTAGATCCTCAACTTTTTAATAATCCAACAAAAAGAAATGATATTGAAAGGTTTTTGTTAAATAAAAATTGTTGACAGTCATAAGGGGTCCTTATTAAAGAGTCTATTCAAATTTCCAGACAAACCTCCTTGAAGGATGATACTGTACGTCAATTCTGACAGATCTCAACTCGTCGTTCAGACAAGTTGCGGTTCAAGCTCTAGTGATATGATTTATCGGTGCGTATATACAGACTCATCGATAATTTAATGGTGAATTTCATAAGGGCGTAAGTAAAACCACATTCTCGTGTTTGGGAAGCTATGAAATTCATAAACGTATATATATATGCTTAACATATAATGTTTGCAGTGGTAGAGAATAATCAGGTGAGTAACGGATAACCCACGTGGAATTGAGGGGTTCAAGAGAGTGGTTTATGTGTGTACGTGCTATGAGATACTTGTACAGGTGAATGATCAACTGATTCTCATGTTGGTTAACCAATTCTCTATTCTCTCTGATGGTCTGGTTATCAATTCTCATGAGTTAATTGCTATATACATACAATTGTATGTAAATTTAAATAAATAAACAAATAGTTTTCTTGAAATCTATAAATCGAGATACATAACTTTTTATAAACTCGGATTTTCATGACGATTCTTTAAAAACTTATTTTTCATGTTCTATTTCCATGTGATCTTAAGGATTTATAGCAGTGACTAACTTAGTTGATAAATCCAATTTTTTTCGGGAAAATTTTAATACAGTTTGTATAAATCCGAAAACACATTTGAAACTTATCGATTTTATACAAAAATACGTTGAATATCAATTAAAATAGTAACTTTTGAAGACAGTGAACTTCTTGATGTCTGATATCCTTGTTGAAAGGTTATAAATTGTAGAAAAAAAAAGAATTTGATTTGAACTCGAAGGACAGGCCAAAGTACCATCAAGAGTTTTTTTTTTGCAACATGAGAGAATATCCAAGGCTTTGGTCGCTTAGTCCGATAGATTTATAGCTTTTCCAATGACTTAGCTAGTCTCTCACAAGTCTGGTGCAACGTAGCGTAAACGTTTGGTTGGTCCTTCCTAGGATAAACACTGACTTCAATCCTTCTCTACCGCGTCATTCCACCCACCGGATAATTATTCGTGACGCGTCATGGTCTCGAGATTAAAGAGGATCTCTCAGTAGGCAACGTACTCTGATCCTTATAATCGACGGTACGTCGTTGTTTCTTATTTTTTATGAGAAAGGAATTTTCTCTTAAGCACGTTTATCTTGAGTGAATGCTTTTTGAGAGCATTATTATTGTCAGAAATAATAATATAACCTCGAATTAAGTTTAAGGCCAGAAGAAATGATTTTTCGTGAGTCGAAAAAGTATAAAAACTTGGTTTTTATTTGGGTTTTCTGTAATGTTTTAATAATTTTTTAAGATTGATAAAACTGTCTAAAAAACGAGCGTCAATTAATTTCATTTGATCCATGAGTTTATCTTAGTTTTCAAAAATGTATAAACGAGAATAAACGAAAAAAAGGAGCTCCAGTTACTGAAATTTTCGTGATGCTCTTTCCTGATTATATGCATACAAAGCTCTTTGCACAAAAAGGAGAAAAAAAAATGGATCCATCGAGTCCAGCAAAGCTGAATATTCACCAACGTTGCAGGGCAACATTTTTTGTTGAAATACTCGAAAAATCGGAACGTAGATGAAAAAAAAAGTGAAGAGGAAAAAAATGGGGAAAGATAGAGCAAGGGATATGTGGAGAAAAGTACGTGGCTTATCCGGAAGTATATTTCTGAGTGGTTCTTCACGTTCTGGAATACGTTATGAATATCGAGGAAAAAGAATATATCGTCGATAGAGAGAAGGAGAGAGAGAGAGAGAGAGAGCGAGAGAGTGAGGTGGAAAGAAAAAGATAAATTTATGAGAAACTCGTGAAAATTCGACTCTAACGAGCTTTACGGATGAGCGTTTCTTTCGCGAATCTTTCATTCGAAATTTCTGATCAATTTCCTAAAATAAGAGAATCAGAGCAAAACAAATTGGATTTATTGTTTCAACGACTTTGACAATTACGTATAACGTAATTAAAAGTCAATTTTTCTTGTTTTGTTATATTTCATATGTTTTATGAAAAACGTAAACGAAATTTAATTTATAAAGTGACGTGCACGTGCATAATATTGTAATAAATGCTATTAATTTTTGCCAATATACTATAGGAACCGCGTTGAATCCGTTGTGCACAAAAATGTGATTGTTTCCTGATTATGGTGCAGCTGAAACGGAATTTTAATTAACATCGGTCCGGAAGATAACACACAACCGTTGTTTCCCTCGTCAACCCCTCCACAACTCTGCACTCTGCTCGCTGCCATCTTCCCAATTAATTATAACAAATGAAATATGCTTTGCGTTTCCATCCGACATTTTGATACGAGTTATTTATAGAGCCTCTCTAGTGAGAAATATTATTATACGAAATGATACATATATTTGTGAATTTCCCATCTGGATATGTACGTGAATGGTCCGTATATAAACAAGATAGAGTTAAATATTTGTAAAATTCCACATATATATAATATGTACATGAATTCAGTATCATTGGTAAAAAAAAAAAGAAAAAAAAACATTTTTTACAAGAAAAAAGAGTAAAATCGTAGTTTTACAATCCGGATAGAACTAAATTCTCATTCATAGAATCTAATGTACGAGAAGAAAAGTTTTTGCTACATATTTTTATATATATAAAAAAAAAGAAAAAAAAATTATTGTCGAGAGGTTTTGATAACTGGCACGTGGATATGATATCGTGATTTTAGAGAGCATTTATAGTCATTTCCTATCTTTCTTTCTCTGATGTTCTATGCGTGTCTTGTTTTTATGTGTGTTGTATAGTCAAGTTTGCATGCACTCCATTTCCATTTTATCTGGAGGCTGGCCCGTCGAGAGAGGTGAAGAGAGAGAAAGAGAGAGAGAGAGAGAGAGAAAAGCTTTTGTTTCTTGTCGACGGACGGTCCACGGGAGAGGAAGAGGGTGAAAATGAAAGAAGCAGGGGTTGAAAACGCCGCAGAGGAATCCAATGTATAGAAAGGTTCACGAGGCTGAACCTTGGCTGAAGAGCTGAGCCATATGAGTTTTGTGATGCAGCAAAAAATAAAAGAAAAAATGAAAGCTTGAGAGAGGCAGAAGATAACGAAAGAGAGATACAGAAAGACGGAGGCATATTCAGCACGAAAACGGCAAGCAAAACACGTACCTGCCGTGTCACTTTGCCACTGGTTCTCGTGCATATATATTCCTCCTATCTTGTGTATTACTAGGAGTCGTATATACATGAACATGCTTACGTGTTTTGGCGAGAACACAGATGCGAAATCTCTTCACCCCGTTCCCCGTCCTTCCTCTCTGTCCTCCTGGCCTTCCCCTTCTCCAGGAACATCTAAAAAGATGTGTGATACATGCAGATACAAAGTCACACATTGGTGAACGTTGTCGTAGTGTCTCGTCGTTGGACATTCCGGTCGGTATGGCAAGAAAAAGCGAACAGAAAAGCCCTTGCCAACTACAGCCAACCTTCAACTCCTCCAGAAACTCAGCCTCGAGCAACCCACCTCAACACTTTCATCCCTCCATTCAACCCGGTCGACGTGGAAGCATTATTGTCTTTGCCACAGTTTTTTTCTCTTTTACTCTTGTGTTTATTCATATATTTATATTGTTTTCTTTATACGTGTCTATATGTGTGCGTGTAGATGTGTTTTTACAAATATTTGTGTCTGTTTTAGAAGACTCGTGCAAGGCTCGTGTCTTTGGGCAGTTTTGACATCTTTTATCTGTTAAAATTACGTTTTTCATCCTTTCACCATTTCTCCGATAATCCTATTTGTTCAAAGGTAAATAAAAAAATTGTTCGATGGATTTCGCTTATGATGGAAAATGATCGACTAGCGAGAAAAAAAAGGAGCAATCTCGTGAGATAAATGACAATTACTTTGCACAGGTGGAACCTGCTCTGATTTCATTTTCGAAAATATATTTAGCTTCGTTTGGAAAGCTCCAAAATTTATATTGCTCTAATCAACCGTCACTGGTTTATCGATTTATCAAAATTTGTACCAGATCGATGAGTGGAAATGAAACAATATTTGGAGGCGAACGAATGTGGAGTTTGGGGTTTTGAATTAATGAATAATTGCTCGAGACCATCACGTGAAAGCAAATTTATTAAATAATGAAAAAAAAATTTCGTTTTTTTTGTCTCACAATGACCATCGCCCATTTTGAACTGTGTAAAGAACGTCAAATGCCATAGCTCCAAAAGCTGCGGGCTAAAGACTCACCCTTAGAGTTATGGCTCAGGGAATGTTAGGCAAAAAACAACGAGGATTTTTTTGTATGTTTTACGGTTTAAGAGATCCTTCCTCCTGATATCCTCTTTTTTGTTTCAAGCTACAACGATTTTTGCAGCATTACCGGAGCACTGTTTGGTCGTACATCACTCCACTGTACTTTTTTATTTGTATTTTTTTTTTTTTTCACTCTCCTTTTTGGCAAACTATACGAATGTGCCCGCATGCGGTGGACAAAAAAAAACATCGGTTCAATCTGACAACAAAAAACCGTTACGACATGACACCGTTGTATTTACATATTTATTACTTAGATATATATATGCACACATATATATTAATAACACCGAGAAAATACCTGGATATGCAGGTTGAAAAATTCCTTTTTTCTCGAACCCCAAATAAATTTTTTTTCGAGATAAAAAAAAAAAAAAAAAACATCAGTGGAAGTTGAATTCGTCGATCAGAAAACTGCGAGCTCTTATCGCCGAGCTAAAAAATTTATCGCGGCGAACAACTCGTATCGTTCTCGATATATACGCAAGCGGGGGGTATATTGGAAAAAAATCTTCGCGAAAACGGATTAAAAACGTATTCATTCACGAGTACGGCACAGCAGAGCAGAATCGTTCTCGTTTGTGGATTATCGAATTTCGCTTCGCTTTAAGTGCGAAGAAAAAAAGGTACAGGCAATCGTATACAAATGAAATTTACGTGTATTTCGATACCTCAATTTATAAAATATACCCCGTGGTGCAAACTCCATTTTATCCTTCAAACACGTACCAAATCGATAGAGAAAAACGAAACGATAATAAATTTGGACAAAATTAGAAAGAGGATGTAGTCGAATTGAGTTTTATAAAAATCCAGACAATCTCAGCTTTTTTGCATCTTTGTGCTCTTGCGATCGCAGATAAAGTATATTTTTCTTGTTTATTATTTTTATCCGCTAGAATAAATCCACTTGTAATATTATGGGGATCAAAAAATATCCTGCAAGTTGATAAATCACTTATTTTAAATCCATAGCAAATAGGATTTCGTTGATATACTTCAATTTATTCAATGAATCTACACACTGGGTCATTTAGACCCGGAGCATTCTTCATCCGCTTGTCATCACCCGTCCTTTAGACAGACTTCATTACGAAAAAACCGTAGTACACTTTGAATAAGAAAATATGAAAATAGATTGCTTAAAAAAAATATTGAAATGTTTGGCTTCTGGAAAAGTGAGCATTTTTCTTTTAAAAAATCATGTTTTTTTTTAATTTTCAGTGTCTTTATGATTAATAACCAGAAATATACTTATGAAATGTGCTATTTTTGGAGAAGAAAAAAGTGCCATGACGAGATTCCCAAAAGGGGTAGTTATTCGAATCAGTGAAGTTAACATATCGTGAAAAGGAAAAGAATTGTTAATTCCAATGACCAAATAATTCTAAAGTAAGGATTATTATTACCGAAACATAATTCCGGGTCAAAATGACCCGATGTGTCAACAAAGGTTTAAATGTCAATTTCTATATTGGAATATATTTGTGATAATTCTTATTGTAAAATGTAATCAGCATAGCGTTGATTATGGGTGAGCGTGAAGGTTCGTCGATATTCCAATGACTGTCTCTCGATATTCGCAAACCGTAGATGGACAAGATTGGCAAAATTGATCAGGGGGTGACAGGGGCATTGAGTTCGCAGGTTTTCCATAACGCACGGCACGGCGTATATTAGAGAATCGATCAATCATGCTTGTAGCAGGCTGTAGTCAAGCGTCCAACGTGTCCAAAACTCCCTCTACCTGATCGAACAATACACACCATTCCCCTAACATTATCATGTTCATTAATTATTTTCCGCTCGTCTATACCGGAGGCCGATGCTGAGGACGAGCATCCGGTGTAAACGGCTGTTTTCGTGTGCCTTTCTTCGCGAGAGCAAAAAAGAGAAAAAACGATGTACATGAACACAAAAGGCAACGTAGATTCTCATGCACGGTTTAGGTCACTCGTGGTCGGTCATTGAAAATAATTGACGAGCTTGATGTCGAAGGGAAAGGTTTTATCGTAAAGGACAAAAGCTATCAATGTTATTATAACATATCGAACACAAAAAGTTTTGAAATTTAATCAGTATTATCAGAAAAATAATTATTATAAGATAATTGATACCAAAAAATGAGTCCGGAGCGAAATGACTCAATGAAGGCTTGTTGAACCGCTTTTTGTTGTCAAAATTTTACAAATATATTACATTTTATTACCTTAAATCTTATCTCACTTCTTTATTGTCTCAGTCTTTTTCTACCTCTATCAAATCTCAATTCAAAAGCCTCACAAAGGTAACTTAATCCCCCACAAAGTGGTCGTGGAAATAAAGTAGAAATTTGCTACCAAATTCCATGAGTTATACGCACGATTTATCCCCGGGATGCTTGGGAAATCGAGTCGTTATGGTAGTTAAATATATTACGATTCTATTCAGTAATATACAAATATATATAAGTAACATTTATGATCGTGATATGGATACATTATTACCATTTTTGCTAGTTCCATTATGTCCTATTCGATTAACGTTTTACAAATTGTGAAAAAATTTACGATAAAATACAAAGGGAGAACATATAATTTAACTATAGATTGAGAAATCTCCTTCAAATTTAACATCTCATTTTAGTGATCATCATAAGAACGCGTGTAAAACAGTGCAATCTTTGATGGCTAATATCTCAAATACGAGATGGTAAATATTTTCGAAAATTTGTACGTAGTTTCGTGACAATAATCGGAATTTAGCTTCAGAAATAAAAAAATCCTTCAGGAAAACGCTTTGATAAAATATGATAGTGATAAAATATGAAAGTGATAAAATATGTCATTTAAGGTTCAATCGGTTATAGTAGGGATTAAAATAAACATTTAAATATTTACAAATGACTGTAAATCATAACTGGCCACATATCAATATAAGCTCGGTCGTGAGCCATCTGAGAAATCACCGGGACACAGCTGCGAGGATAAGAGCACGTAATCCATAACACCCTTACGTGATATAAATAATGAAATATGCAAAAACTAATAAATCGATTATTCATAAGATTATTGTACTGTACTCATTTAAATATTGAACAATTTTTGTTTTACTGGATAATGTCTGATTTTTCACCTTTCAATATTTATTTTCGTTTTTATGATTGAAATTGCGACTGATTTTTCAATGGTATAAATTAATAGGGAAAAAGAGGTGAAAGGAAATAACTGTGATTCGTTTGTTCGTTGCATACACGATTGTCGTTATTATCCGTGCAATCACGATTATAGATGTTTTCTCACTTTGACGAATGGTCGATAAACGTAATTGGATAATCAACTAATTATGTAATAACGAAGTGAATATTCGCGTGACCCATTGGATGATGTCAATATATCAGACTAATTAGGGAGGTGGAGAACTCGTGAAATGATGGCATACTTGATAAACTAGTATGTAAAATTCGCCACATGGTTCCATTCGATTCCGCAATCATGACGACTCTTTCTGTTTGTCAACAAGTACTATTTGTTTTCAATGATTCAACGGCAATTTCTCTGATTGCACATTGAATAAATATGCCAGGTTTTCCGTGTCTTTCTCTCTCTCTCTCTTTCCCTCTTTCTCTCCCTTTCACTGGCTCTCTGGCCTGTATTTGAGGAAAACCTTTTTTTGATCGTGTAGTACTTTTATTTTCGAGAGATTAAATACAAAAGTGATCGGTCAACAATGCGACAGGAAATAAAAGTCGAGAGAATTTCATAGGATTAAATTTGCTATCGTTAAACACTCGTCGGATCCTCGTGACAGGGAGGCACTTGAAACCTCTCGTATTTCACACTCGTTCGTGCTTAAAATACACTCACGAACAATTACATATACACGAAAGTTTCCATATTGATGGCGTGCATGAAAAATCAAAGAATAAAAAGACATGGAAAAAAACACAAACTGTTTGATGCATTAAGATTCAAAAATCACACTTTTTCCAAAGTTAAGCAGCTTCGGACGAGGCCAATACCCGGTTGGGTGACCGTTTAAGTAAGCACTGGCCAGCGTATCATCACCAAATAAGAGGCACTTTTTCTGTGTTTCTTATAATGCTGAACGACCAAAACCCATCAGTAAAAATCTGAACATCTGTACCAATAACTGAGTTTCCACAGTTTCCCTTGACCCTCGTGCAAATGCGATACAGTTGTGCCTTAAAAAAAGAGATACTATGGGCGACACTCTTAAGAAGTCTCATAGGAATGAGAAGAGGAACAGTGAAGTGAGGATAAAAACGAGGGTGAAAAAATCATAATAATAATAAAATATCTGAGCATGTTGGATAAAGACTCAGCGGAATCTCTGAGATTGCAACGTAAAATGAAAAATAATGACATTGAGGCTGAAAAGTTGAATATTCATAGATTTTGAAGTACGAATTTTGTTGCGAATGCACATAAACCATTCGACCTTACAACGCGTCTCTCTCTCTCTCTCTCTCTCTCTCTCCTTCTATGGCAAAACGACATCTCCTTGTGTTAAATTTTTTTTTTGCATATTGTTATGTGTACACGTCACAGCTCTGTGCCCCAAAAGCTTTGCGCCGCTTTTTGCTTTGGTACTCGAGGGAAATGTGCGGGATACCTCGTGAGCAAAGCGCAGCCAACGTTACTCTCACCCTTTCGAAATTGCTTTGTCTCTCTCTCTCACTCTCACTCTCTCTGTCACTGCTTTCACAACCCCCCAACCTAGGAGTGTCCTTTAGCATTTCCCATTTAAATACGTCCTGGTGGATCGTCCCTGTGGCATTGTATTGCAAATGAACTTTTAGTCACGGTGCTTTTTGTGCGCCATTAGATTCTAACTCGCCTTGTTTTACGCGTAAATTCATCGAGAAACACGACGCCACACTTTCGTACATACAGTACAAGACAGATTATGATCGCAAAGGTTTTTCCGAAATATCTAGTAACGTCCAGATCAACTGCCAGTCTGCACCCTTCATGTTGGATCAAATTTCAATTCCCTGGTATTTATTTTTCATAAGAAATAATGAATTTCAAGTAAAAAAGTTTTACGAACGTTACAGTCCGCATCAATCTGGACTGAGAGCTTCAATTCAGCAACTCCTTGGTCTCGGGTGATTTTTATAAACGCATGGTTTCCATCCCGCAAGCCTGGAACAGGCAATTAAAGTTTTTGATTGATCAGCTGGTCGTTTTAAAAACTGGACGGATGACGTGCCAGATAGGCTTGATTAGTAAATAACCTTCGTCTCTAAAGTCGTTCGAGTATTTTTGCAGTTCCATGCTTTTTTCGATGATCTGGGGGTTATAACTCTGTGGGTTAGCTTCGTTCAATAGATATTTCGATTAACCAGTTGATCAATCAAAAACTCTAACTAGTTGGCAATATCCTGAAACTTTATATGGCATTAATCCGGAAGCTATAAACTTCAGTAACAACAATGGCTATAAAAACTGTTGTACGTCACTTTGTGACGCCAACTCTTAATTTTCGTCGCACATTTTTTTTTAACGCCTGATAGAAATTAAAAAATCGTTGTGAAAATTTTTTCAGAACCTCGTGATTCGCAGCTCTTATGAGAGACTACCGAAAATGCTGATTTATCCCAATAAATATCTAAACTTCCGTTTTTGGTGAAACCCTTCTAAAATTTATTACACACGTGCATATGACATTAAAGAATATTTATCCAAATTTTCAACAAAATCTTAAGAAAACGATATAACAATACCTTAATGCGCGTAATAACGCTTCTAAGCCTCCCAAATTTGCGTAAGGACTCGGCGTGTTTTCGCCAATGTCCATTGAGGCTATTTTCATTGTTTCTGGCTACAGTTCAATCAAGGTTCAGGGATAGTGTTAGGATTGAGAGGGTCGTACACAACGCTTGGATTATTCACAGGTGTGGACAAAACGGCTTGACCTTCATTGTCGAACACTTTAGAATTGGGTTTTTTCAATAGTTTCGAAATAAACTTGAAAATAGTTTTCATTTTTTGCTTGTTGTTGTTGTTGTTATTATTTTTAAGCACTCCAATTCTCTTCATTATTTTTTTTCATTCCCTTAATATAATTTTCATTTCATATTGGACGATTCCCCTCAATTGTTGGTGACAAAGAAACCCGTCCACAAAGACCTACGACGCAGACAATTTTTCTTCCTTCTCCTTTCAGCATTCACGTCCCTTGTACTTTCCTCCAGAGTTTTTTTATTTTTCTTTCGTTAGGTTTTTTTTAGTTTTCAACATTACGAAGATTGAAACGTTGACGATTCATTCCTGGTGCACAGAGCTTCATCTCAGAGATTTGGAGTCTCATATACACGTTTCACTGTATTTTCTCACCATCTCGCTGATCAACCAACCACCCTTCTGCAATCTCGTCTGCAATTGTGGCCCACCACTCATTTTATCCTTTTTGCTGTCATCCGACGTTTCCATTTTGCTGTCTTTTCTTGTTTTTTTTTTTTTTTTCGGCTTTGCGGCATCGTAACCTGTTCTCACTCTTTTTTCCTCTATTTTTCTTTTTCTTCTCCTGACCCAGTTCTAGAACACGAACCCAATGAGAGCAACGCCAACGGCGCACCAAGTTCTCGAATAAATTATACACGATAACGTGCGTATTTATCGTTGTCACTATCACCGTCTCAAGTTTACACCCTCTCCACGAATCTTCATCTCGTTTTACAATTTACGCGGTTATAATCTTTTTCAACCCTTGAATCTCTCCTCTCCTGGTTCTACAACCCCATTTTCAAAAATCACAAATCCACGGACCAAGGAAGGGGTGCGGAAGGGAAAATTATAATTAATTTCATTCCGGAAACATCAGATAAACATCTTCGCGGACAGATTATCAGAAGTTCGTTCGTCGTTCATTCGAGGATTTTGAAAGAGGGTTGATAATAATTTGGTCGGATATTTTGGGAAGGGAGGAGAGGAACAGAGATTTTCCGACGTACATCAACAACGATATTTCACGAAGCTTGACGCAGTTTCACGTCCGCTCGTAACGCTGACTCACGTGCTCCACCGTTAGCACCCTCTTGCTCGTTCATTTCATTTTTTTTTTTTTTTTTCCAGTTTCATATTTGTTTATTTCATCCCAGGCTCAAAAAGCTACCCTCGACAGTTTTTTTAGTCACGCATAAAGGTAGTTTTTTGCTATTCTCGTCTACTGGTCGGTTAAATCTGCGTGCATCCCCTGCTCTCCTCAGCACGATCCCTTGTGGACTACAACGATGACAAATTGCGGTGCTGGAAGTTTAATTTACGATGCGAAAATTGACGTATCACAGACGCCCGTTGAGTCGTATATAATGCTGAATATATGCGACCGGAAGTGGACGATGAGAGAGTCCGAGTAAGCGAGATGGGAAGGCAATGACGATATGAATTTTATGCTACCCTCGTGTTAATTATTGTCCCGTTTGTGTACTCATCGATCTGTTGACCGGTGAATCACCTTGTCGTATCCAGCGATTGTCCGCAATTAAATTTTTTATGGCTATTGCAATATTGATGGTTCAATTTATTTGATTGGTGTCCCAAACGTTATTAACTACAATCATTCATTGGTCAGATGGCTAAACTAAAAAAAAAAAAAAAAAAAAAAAAAAATGAACTATCAATCTTGCAGAAGAGTCTTTAAAAAAATGAGGCGAAACCAATGAATTGATACATCGTTAATAATATCTATAATCGTGAATTGAATTTGAAAGTAAATCAAAATCACAGTTCCACATAAGAAACGAAGTAGGTATCTCGTTAGTTTTGGTGCATCGAATTTTTTTCCTCGACGTCGATTTGTTTCGAGAAAAAGAAGAAACGGGATGAACGTATATACGAAAGAGGTTGGTGGCAGAAGAGGGAGGGTTTCAGGTTTCTAGTTCGGTACTTTTCTTTACCGCACGTGAACAATAACCGGGGAGTGGTGTTCGCTCGACCGATGGTCGACATCTCGAAAAATCGGACATTTCGCAACGAGTCGATGTGCGAGAAAGAGAAAGAGGAATGGGATGAGATGGAAAGAAAGAGATATCTCCTGCGAACTATAACGACTGACAGAGCGGCATGGAAGAGTCGAGAGGGTTGAACAAGGGGTTGGTTACAATGTGTGTATATAAGAGAGAGAGAGAGCGAGAAAACAGAGAGAGGGTGGGAGAGAGACAGGGGGTAGAATCAGAGCGATATTTATGTAGCCGGTAGTGCGCCAGTCGGTCAGAGTAAAATGTATTGTTTTCGGATATACCCAGCGCCTCATTCTCCTTTTGTTTCCCGTCCGGCTATCGCATCCGGCTGGGAGAGGAAAAGCTCCACTGGTCCATTCCCCTCTCTCTTATTCCGGTTATACCAGAGGATGCAACGACGCCAGTAGCGCTGCAGGCCATCACGGAGCCATGCACCCGTTCGTTCTCCTCTACTACACTGGTCAAACTCCTCTTCCTCTCTCCCGCTCTCTTCGTCTTCTTTTTCTCTCTCTTTCTCTGTTAGTACAGAATTCTTTCCTAAAACCCAGAATAGGACACTGCCGGGGTTGAGAGAAGATGGAGAAAAAAACTGCAAAGAACTGGAAGCTCTGCGAACCACCAGCAGCAGCGATGATATTCGATGTGGTGCAATGGATATATCAATATTTATAGACCAGAACGTCGAATCCATTTTTTTTCAAATGCATATTCTACTTTTATTATTATCATTATCATTATTATAGCTACTAGAAAAGTCATGAAACATACAGACTGATGTTTATTTCTTCATGTATATCGGAAACCACTCGTTTCGATTAATCTCCATAGGAAATCGTAATAGTTGGTCACCAGGTAATTGGAGTTGGGTTCAATCGCCAAAATACCATGATAACCAACGTCTCAGCTACATTCTTCATTTTCCGATTCGTGTTCGACTCTCCACGTCCATGTACTTCATCGAACACACACATACACGTATACAAAGATCACGACACGAACTCACAAACTTCGGATTCTCGACAAGGACCACAACAAAACCGTGCGGAGAAACACGCCAGAAGTTACGACCGTAGCTTGTCCTGCTGCAGACCAGTACGGAAAGAAGAAAGAGCGAATTTTGAATGATAGAACCCCAGCTAGAGAGACCCTGCGAGAGAGACGGAAATATTAAGAGAAATTTTCCTACCCCCGCTACACACCAACCTTCTGTTTTTATCGGATACACACGATTTCTCCTATTGCTATATTTATATATAAACATATTTACACATACACCCCCAAAGCGGACTGGACTCTATGCCAATTACGAATTCTATATATCTATACGTTTATATAAACCAGGATTTTCTACTGAATTTCCTCGACTCTATGACTCCGAAATCTGACCCTCGGGCACTACGCTCGTGTTCAGCTATCCTGGTCCTCGACAAATTCTCTTGTCCTCTTGTTCAGAATTTACCATCCCTCTGGAACCTGAAATGAACAAGTCAAATGCGAACGAATTGTTTAACAGGATTAATCTAGTGGGATGAAGCAATAATGGATGCAGTATAAAAGATTAAATTTAAATATATATATTTTTTTTAAATCGATATGTAATATTGACAGTTTGGACCATTTTTTATTTTTTTTTAGAAATTATTATTCACGTTGACTCACTATTTACTATATTAATATACAATTATACATGTAAGCACAACTATACGCCTGGGCTCGTGACCTTTTCCACCAAAGGGTTAATTTACACCGAACTTCAACGTTCGTTATCATCTATTATGAAAAAGATCCCGGTGGGACATCGTGTGCTCCGAGTCTCAAGTCCTATGAATATAACGTCGTATTTTATATTAGCCTATGGGAAATGCTACACTGAACTGAAGCCTTTGCCTTCTGGGATTCCACGAACCACTTTCAACATAATCCTTCTCACTCTTAAAAAAAAAAACGAATTTTCAACATTACCAGCTTAATAGCGATTCAAATGAATCCTTTTTTGACATGATATTACTTTGGAAACTGACCTACTTCAAAAATATATGCTCAAATAATGGCTAAATTCTGTAATTGCAAAAAAAAAACTCCTCTGGTTGCCTGTCACCAGATTTTTCCTTCTTAACCGATTCCTCAGTGACTGGAAAAAACTGGAATTCGCGTAGAAAGAATATTCAAGAAAGACATAAAAACTCAATTATCAGATTGTAACGTTAAACCAAATGTTCCATAAGTTTTGGGCCAAGGGTAAGGGCGCTTTTACAAGAATTAGGAAACTGCCATGAGTCTCTCTGCACAAATATTACGAGCATGAAATTACATGCTTGACCATATACCGAGAACTACCGATTAAGAGCTTACTTGTTAACAGACAAACATACATATATATATATATATGAATATATTCATATGAGCGGCATATGAAGTAGTATATCCATAAGCATAGTCAGACCATGAGTTTCCAAAGACCATGAAGCTACCTCCCCTCTTGTTTCAACCCCTTTACCACCTAACCAGAAGCCATCCTCTTCGCAAAGTGGTTTAAATCATCGAGCTCTCGGCGTTTCACTAATCCCTACGCGTCCCCATGCTCAACAACCTGACATGCCCAATCTGTTACATTCCTTGCGGCGGTCACCACAAGGACATCCATAAATTATGAACCGTGTATCCCCAGAGAAACCTCGAAGATAAAGGGAGAAGCAGAGAAAGAGAGAGAGAGAGAGACTAGTACTTTCGGCTTAGCTTTATTTTAACTTTGAAACACAAGAGACATTTCCCTTTTGGAATGATTTTCGAGAAAACAATAAAATCATTCATCAATGAGCTGCAGTATTTTTTTTTTTTTTTTTTTACAAAAATACAGTATTTCTTAAACTTTTTACCGGTAATCGACCTATTCCGAAATATTCGTACTGACCCCATAAGAAGCCAAGTCTGATGAGCATTTCGCAAATTTGGCTAAAAATTTGGTTTTTGTTTTCATTTCGTTTTTTTGTTTTAATTTTTTCTACAATGAATTGACATCTCTCGAAATAAATGAGATTAAATCCACGAGATGTTGTAATGACTTCAACTCTCGAAATGACACAAACGGTAAAAGTTACATTTCTACAAGCTCATCCAATTATTCCTCACAAAGAAAAACAGAGAGATGAGAAAATTTCGTAATTATCAAATGTTGGTGCGGCATCAGAGAAACATTTCACTATTAATTCCTTTTTTCTGTTGGTGTATCCCATGACATGCGGTGTGCTTGATGATAAACTCTTTTTTCTCATGAACGAAAGAGATGGAAAAAACGTGAGCTCTAGCAGTCATTTTTACGAGTTTTTATATTTTTATGCCTCACTAAATTCAAAAAGGTGAAAATATCGTTTTTTTTTTTTTACTCCAACCCTGACTCGTTCAACTCTCGGTCGTTGCAAACCCAGTCAAGAATTTCCTCGCGTGTACATTCGTATAGGAAGGATGTTTTTGTGGTAAAGGACGAATTGCGTTGGTACCAGAATCTCTCTTTCTCTCGCTCTTCCTCACTGGCAGACATTAATGTCACTCGCTGGGTCTCTAATTGATGACGTCATAATTATTATGCACGATTATGCAGCACGACTGTCGGGCAGAACATCGAGTTGTGTTTGGCGATATACTGTGCTCTACGTACAACACGAACGTGTGTTTCAATGTATTTTAGTTCGTACAGGTTGCAGTATACACTCATGAATCTCTGCAAGGGCGAGCTCCATCCACGTGTCCATTTCGCCACACACCAATGTCGAAATGTCGCACGAACTCTCAAAGCAGGTCAGGATCTATTATCATGACATTTGTACATTTATAACAATATCTCACTGCTACGATTCTTTGATACGAAATATTAGTAAAATCATTAATTTTATCAATGCTGCACTTTACAAAAGATATATTGAGGGTTGAAAATTTTCGTTACACCCTCTGACAGTTGCTACCAAGTGAATCAACAATTGGAGTTTTCTCTGCTGATAACAAAAATGAAGCACAGTTGCAGATACTGCAAATCTCTTCAGAATGGAACCGTCATTTTTTTCTTTTTTTTTACAAGAGCTACGAGCCCCCAACTTCATTTGCATACTTCCTATTCTTTTTTTCCGGTGATTTTTTCAACAAAAGATAAGTTTATTACGATAAGAAGCAAGCTTGAAAAATGGATCGAAGTTTTTGCTTCTCAAGGATTATCCGGCTATTGAGTTTGTTGAAAATGATTTTGGTTCAAATTTACACGAGAAAATAGTCTTTTGGAACTCGATTTTCGTAGATAACTTATGGTTTTGAGGTTATTTCTCTCTCTCTTTCGTCTTGAAAAAAAGGTAACGAATTTGCTAAGACGAGAAATAGTAAGAGAAGGATAGGAGATTGGAGTAAAAACCTTGAGACAGTGGATATAGAATGTGCTCAGTAGAATTCGTGATAAGGAATAATTGCACTTCAGTAACGACTTCTTATCCAGGGGACCGAACATCTCGTGGCTGTGGAATTCGAGAACGAAATTTCAGTTGAACTTTCTTTGTTTCTATCTGTCTCTGTCTCCAGGAACGGTTGGAGGCCCCCCTCGTTTGCTCATTGCTGGGTGACCTCTACGGAGCTCCTCCACCGCTGTGACTTTTTATTGCTCCTCGTTGGCAAATCACACTTTTACCACTCAATTCGCTAAAAGTTTGTTCGAACGTTCTGCTCTTTTTCTCTCTTTCTCCCGCTACTTTTCTCATAGTTTCTCGTAGAACTCATGCAGCTAAACTTTTGGCAACTATTGTCCACCGTCTATGACATAAAAATAAAACGATTGGACAGTATTGGTGTTGGAATGAAAACGAACACAAAGTAGGAAAGAAAGGTGGACACTTATCGATTCTGTATATTATTTTCAGATGAGAAATATCAGCGTTATTTTTTATCTTTTAAAATGTATCTAAAGAGTCACGAGGTACGAGCAGAATTTCCAATGAAATTTCTCAAGTATTCGCATCTGATCTGGATGCTCAAATTGTTTCAGTTTTTCTCACGAATTCTACAAAAACTCTCACTATTTCTTGTTTCAAGTTGAAACCCTAATGTGCCTGTACGCATCCATTCGAATTTTGCATCACCCAGTCGACGCTCATAAATGAAGAAGACCCTGTTGAACAGAAAACAAAAAGGAAGAAAGAATACTACGAAGAAGCTTCTCTGGTTTGAAACGAATGTTGTGTTCTCCCGTGGCGTATCTCCTCTCGCCGAGAAAATGAATAAAAACGTATATATATCTGGGCCCTTGTTCTTGAGGTTTTTTCCTCGTTTCTACGTTGCTTGAAGAGCCAACAAACTTTACTCTCTTTCCATTCTTTGGCTTTGCTAAGAAACCTCGCAGTTTTTTTTCTGCTATTCTCGGAGCAATTCGCCGCCGACCTACAACGAAAGAGCAAGACAACCCGCCTGTCAACATATGCTAAGGGTTGTTGAAGTGAAAGAAGATAAGGATGCTATGAGAAAAGGAACCAGACAGTGAAAACTCCAAGTGGTATATGGAATTCAACGCGTTCGACCATTGGTTCACTGTCTGTATTCTGCTAGGAATTCCAACCTGCACATTCATCCCTTTTTTCTGGCAGCATGTGTAATTCTGGTGACGTTGGGTGGATGCCCCAAATATCCCTGGGCACTCTGTTCTGTCACACGTACACGTGTCATCAGCCGTATACCCATCACGAATTTGCAGAGTACCACACACTGTTAAACTTTGCACGTTGAAGCGAAACGAAGATAGAGAGAAAGAGAAATAGAGTGTCGAAAGCTAGGGAGGGAGGACGGGAGGGCGGCTGCTTGCAGACAGAAACGACAGGGCCTATACCTGCTGGAAGAAGACACATGGATTGATATAGCGGTAGCTTCGGTAGACAAACCAAGCATCAAGTTGGTTGGTATGTGGCTTCTCAGCTACACACCTCTCTGTCTCTCTTCTTTATTGCTACTCTAGTGGTATTTGCTGTTATAGCCATCAACCTATACCACCAACATCCAATGTTCTCTCGGAGTGCTAGCATCAGAGCCTCCCTCTCTGTCTCTCTAGTGATGTGCTATACCCGCTAGCCATACATCCTGTTGGACAAAGTACTGACATCCAGCTGAATATACGAGAGCTTACGGAAGCCCTTGTACACTCAGTCAGGCACCAACGGCCCGTAGGATGTGCAGTAGCTTGTAGCTGCAACGATTCCCTCCAAACCTAGCTAAGCATCTAATGCATTCATATACATGCAGCTTCTATCGTAATATGCTTCTGAACAGTGTGCGTTTAGTGCGTTTTGTCGAGATACGTAAATTCGTCCGTGTGAGACGACCAGGTGATTATTCGTTGGAGCGGACATGCTGGATGGCGCTGAACGTAACGCAAAGTTGTAACGAAACGAAACTGATGGTAGTAGCGTGTAAAATCAACAGTTGTTCCAGAAGTTGGACGTGATATAAATGAGTGTTTCTAGGGATTTATGAAGAGTTAAGGAAACTCTACAGCTTGAATTACGCCTCAGGTATGTGATCATGTGTGATAATGTTCATTTACTGTCACTTCCGAAGAGAAACAATGAAACTTTATTATTCAGATCCTCACATCCGCTTTTCCAGGGTCAGGGTTTTTCAATTTTTTTCTACGAGCTATCAATGAATCTGGCTCAACCATACATAACACTAGCAAGACCCAGATGTTGTCATACCAACTTTAACGAGCATTTCCTCAATCAGTGGAAGAAATTCAGCCGTTTTTCGCGTACCTCGTAATCGTGAATTTGCCTAGTAATGCAAGAAGTCGGGGTATGGTTGACGGCTCCGACATTAACGACACCTCAGAATGAAACGGTTGACGGATTTCTAAATTGCTCGAGTACTCGTAGTAGTGGTTAAATCGTGTGACTCGAGAATCCTTAACTGGCGTCGGTTCTTTGGCAGCCTCTGTGGTTTGATGGAATGTGGCTTTTCTCGTCACTCGCTGGAACCATAAAGAATAGGCATCTTGGGCTCTGTGCCTTGTTCCGTACATAGGTGAGTCGAGTGGAGCACAAGAGACGGGGCTATCCAAGCGGACGGGGCTAGCTTTTTGAGATGAAAATAAAAAGCAGTGAAAGAATGAGGCAGTGAGTGGGCGAGAAAGAGGATGAGATGTAGAAGAAGGTTCCTCGTGGAGGGGATAGTTTAAGGCGAGAGAAAGTACTCCGCTGGAAAGACTAGCGCCACTCGACCTCAATATAAGAATTAGTCTTCATTCAAATGACTCGGTACAGGAGCGACGACGAATGAAAGGCCTGATTAAATACTCGTGCCTTTGATGACTTTTTTTGTGTGACTTTAGCTTTGCCAATGTTCATGCAACGTGCTCCGATTTTCGCCATTTTTCTCTCTGTTCTTTTATACCTCCTCACTAGCTGGGAAAACTGCAGCTTATTCCGCCGTGAATAAAAATGGTTGCAGATTTTTCTTTTTTTTTCACTCCTCGCTTGCACTTGTGCCTGTGAGTATATATGTGTGTACGGATGTCTGACTCTGACTGTAGGCTCTTCCAACTCAATGAACAACGGCGTAAACGGGAAAAATCCCCGAAAACCGTTGTCACACTTAATCCTCGGACGAAGTTCACCCCAGTTAATCGGAACACTGCTGTTACTGAGCGAAAATTGGAACCCTCGTAGCTCCGGTGTGTCGTGTAATTTAGCGAACTCCTCCACGTCGCTTCTGACTCCTCCACTCTTTATTCCAACTTTTTTACCGAGCCATATCTTCTCTTTTTTCAGCTTCACGTTCCGTATGGTAGTTGACAAAATTGATCGCGTAACTGTAAAGCTCGACGACATGGTCGTTTGACTTTTAGCTCAGAAGGGAGTTTGCGGGGAGGATGAAAAAAGGACACGTAACAGTAGGTTTCGTTCGTCACAACGATGAGGAATCTGTTAAACTCTCTTGGGTTGTTTTGCATGAGTTCATGTCAAATACGACGAATTTCATACAAGCTGTTGGTAGATTTTTTGTATAAAAAAAACCTCGCTATATATTTTTACGTGTAAAAGAGGAACTCGAACTTCTTAAAATAATTTCCCTAGTGAGCTTACGAGTGTATATATATTTTTTAATACGCAGCAGTTCATTGTAGATAACAATTCCAGCTTCAATCCGTCGACGTTCGCCTCTGGGAAATTTAATTTCTTGTGATTTTGAGCAAACGTGTTTCTGACTGGATCAATCCACGTCCACAAGTCGTAACTGGATCGTAGAAATTTTTTTCGCTACGCCTGGATACTCAGGGATTATTAAAGTCCTGAGAGACGAAAGTGAGGTTATTAAGCAACTACGAAGCTTGTATCTTATGTAATTTCATCAAGAAAATTGCACAAGAAATTCGATCAGTAATTGCAGTGAGAGAGAGAGAAAGCCAGGATTTATTTATTTATTTAATTAATCACTGCTGTAATTAAAGATGAAAACTTATCGAATATGAAAGTAACGATAACCATAAGTAATTCATTAACCGATGCTCCGTTAATCTTTCGTATACTTGATTATGATCTTCATTATTAACGTTCGATGTTCATAAACTTTAGTAATATGGAGCTCACCTCTTTCTTCCCTTGGGTGGTAGATCCATCCCCTAAATTAATATTGCAACGAAGCGATAGTTCGGGGCTGCGGATATGGAGAGTAAATAAAATTAAAAAAAAAGGTGAACAGATAGGACGGCGATGAAAAGGCTGAAACTTGGCAGAAGAAAAACTTTTCAAGCGTCGTGAAACCGATGATGCGCGCTTAATAAAATAACCGAATAAAAGAGAGTCTTTGCCGATGCAGAAACCACTCCGGCTCTGCTGTATAACCATATTTATTAGGATGGGTAATATATACATACATAAAAGCATTAATATAAATATATTTGTAAAGATATATCATTAAAAGTGTATTCGCGTATACACAAATCGGTATATATACAGCTACATAAAAGAAAGTGATAAAGTGGGTCCTGTTGAGCTTCAACGCTCGTTCATCAACCCTCCCTAAATATAGCGGACTCTGGCATTGTAGGTGCGAAGCAGAAAGCTTTTATTGCTCGTCTCTTCCTGGGCTTCGAAGATTCAACAACCTCCTCCTCCTCCTCCACCACCTTCACAAGATATTTATCTTGGTTAACCATTTTCCTACCCTCTTGTACAACACCCTCATTCACCTTTCAATACAAAAAGAAACACTTAAATAATCGACATTTAGAAATAATGATGTACATAGATCAACCCTATCCAATATTTGACACCTAGTGAAAAAAAATGGAGATTGCTGGCAGAAAAAAGATAAGAAAACTGAAATTCAATTTTTAATTCACGCATCGGTAATTCTAGTTTAAAAAAGCAGATTGAATTATCACCGGTTGGCATCAGAGAACCAAATCACACCAAATCATCTACAGCGTCCGTTCGTGGAGTCTAGCAACTAATCGTGGCGTCAGCCCATCTGCATATATGCGTTTAGGTCGAAATGAATGAAAAAAAAAAAACATCAGATTCTTGGATTGAGCATCGACGGGTAGGGAGAACGAGATGTGAAAAGGGAGACGTGGAAATCGATCAATTTTTTTTCACTTCAGCCTCTTCCAACTTCATCAAATCCGATGTAGATTCCTCGGTATATATATATTTAAACGAACGAGGAATTCTCTCGTAGCCCCTTTCGATGAGCCACTGAGTACACACGTGCCCTTCAGCTTAATGTCCACGAAAACTCTCGTCAGCATTTTTTTTTTTTCCATTCATTTCTCATTGTTATCCTTCTGATGTCAAATTGTTCTTCTCTACAAACGAGACTCGAGATAATCGGGATTATCGTGGTGAAATGGCAGAGAATATTGAGCATCGAGTAACCAGCTAGTTAAATGTTTAAATCAAAATTAAGTTAAATTGTCTGGATCTACTTTGATTTCATGAAAATTCAAATGGTTTAATAAGGACACGACATTAAAGTCGTAAAAATAGGTTCGATTGGTTCTTCAATTCAGCACCATACGTCAAGCTAACTACTCCATCCGCCTCATGAGGCTGAGATGGATCGTTATTGGCATACTCTACTCCAATGATTCGACACTTGACATGCTCCCCTAAACACGTAACGTGCCACTTTCAGAGTAGAGGAACCATCTCATCGTATAGTGCATCGATATTATATGCTCGCGCGTCTCTTGTTCCCTACGGTGTTACATAGGCCGATCACGCCAGTCCGTTATCCTGGGGATGCCTGTGGATGCATATGGGCTTACATGCGTCGACGATGTTCGCTTGAACCCCGAAGCTTGAGCCGTAGAACGGTGGCGGTATAGTTGGTAGTTGTAGAGGGATGCGTAGTTCGGTAGCACGAACTAACAATCCAGGGAGAATCCCCGAAAACGCGACTGGATCAACCTCACGTGTTGGATCATCGATCCCGTTAAATCGTCGCTTCAAGCTACCAGCCCCCGATGAGGATCAGGGGTGGGCGTGCTTCGTCCAACGTTCCTGCAGTTCATTGTCTCGCAAAGAGACCACGATACAGTGTACAGCCATCGTTATACACGCAGTCATCCTCATAGCGGTATTAACGCCTGTTCCTGGGTAGATAGCAGTCCAACGTTGAGCAGAGACTTAATGCCCCGTGACGAGATGGTACAGACCGTAGTACTCTGTCCATTGTTCTAGGGCTGAACAAAGAAGACACTTGAACCACCTTTAATCCCTAAAATCCAAATGTACCGTCAGAACAGCTCGTGTTACGTGCTGCAAAAATATCACCTAATCTTGAGGATACTGGATGAAAGTACAGATGGTCCCAATTGATAGAATTGTACGACGACACACCTGCAATCACAGTGACTAATTGGGACGGCTGTGACCAAGGGTGAAATTAGCCGCGAACGTGCGGGTGCATCACCAGACGGTTTCAATTTGCTCGATCGTGATGTTCAAGCAGACAGTGAAAGAGTGGATGGGACAAGAACCGATTGGGTTTCAGGCATGGCTGGAATGACTACGATAAAGACACGCTCGTCCAAAGGCTGCTTTAATCTTCAGTAAACATTACGCCGCATTTTTCACTAAATTAGATTAATTGTAGATTCTTTTAGAAAATAAATGTAGGTTTTGAAAGCTTCTTTTAATTGAAATGAACAAGTCCATGGACTCTTTTTGCTTAAAAGGATACATCTCTTTTCTCGATTCGAAAATTCACTGACCTAATTGGAAATCTCTCCGGGGTGATAGTGGTCCACCTCTCTACTCGACGTTGGACTATAACGAGGAGAGACAAAAACATTCCTTCACCGGATGGGTTCTTAGGGAATCGAAGAGGAAGGTGGAGACTCGCGCAGTTAGAAAACGTTGGCGTTAGATCCTTGGGAGGGAAACAAGAGGGAGAAATTCAATTTTCAAGCAAACTTCTCTGGCTCTCTTTCTCTTCTCGCTCTGCCATTTTCTTTCTCAGTCTTTCTCATCGTTCAACTCAACTACCGTACGTCCTCTCGGCGTCCGGCGAACGATTTTGTTAATTATTGGAAAAGTTCTCAAGGGTCTCGTGAGAGAGGAGTCGGAGAAAGTTGGTCGTGTTCTCTTGGCGCCATGGAGCCAATAGCTACTACCATTTTACTTAATTTCCACGCTGCATATATCTGTGTATATTTAACTTATTTATGGAACTACGGTCGTGGCACAAAGCTATTGTTTTTCGAATATTATCTCCCACTGAAAATGCCACGTGTACTGGAATGTTTTTTTTTTTTCACTGACATCTTAGGACCAATGAAGCATGATGTCGAAATGAAACCTTCTCTCTTGGGGAATAAAATCAAATCGAATAAAACGGTGTTCCAAAAAGACTTTACATGAATCGTTGGTTCGTGGACGTTAGCGTCCATCTGGACACATTTATCGAGAAGACAGCATGCAGCAAAAAAAAGCGGGAGCAGACAAAGTACTACGACAATGATAAAGATTGGTTCTCGTGGTCGCAGCGATGACTGCGGTTTCAGGTAACCCAGTTGTTACGAGACAACTTTTATTTCCTGACTAACATCGCTGTCAGCTCGTTGTCCACAAAAAATATTCACTTGCCTGGTTTCCGTCAGGAAGAATGAATGAAACCGTTGTGCAATGTACTTCCGGTTTCACTGGACCACTGCATGTTAAATCTACGTAAACGTTCATGTGCATCCGTGTCGTGCTGGTTGCGTGATAGGGTACGGAAATAAACTAAGCTACGAAAACAACCTAATGGTTGTAGAAAGGTCATCCAGGTCATACATACAAAGTATTCAAAATAATGGGGAAAAAAAAAAAAACTGAAACAATCACATTGCTTGGAGGAACATGTCCATTTATGTATCATTTTTACTCAAGTATATATACCAGAATGAAAAGCAGACCGGTGATGAAGGTGGAAAACAAAAGTGGTCCAGTGACCGGAACAGGAAATAAACGTCAAAGTTTCTTCCCTGTCTCATTCTCTTTCTCATCGTCCCTTCAGATATTGTACGGTTACATGAAAGACGTGTACCTGCCAACAATGTTTGATCTTCTTTTTTCATATTTCTCAAACAACTCGAGCATATGGTTTCATACTCATCATGCAAATAGCATATGTGCCAAGTTCATCAATTTTTCAAAATCCAGAGAACGTTTTAGAATATTGAAACAACTTGCTGATGCGGATGGTTATATAAATAAGAACCTACGGTTATACAAATAAGCATCCACCAAATGCAACGAATCGGTCCTTGTAAAGCCATAATATTTGATTGAAATACAGCTGCATTGCAATTCGTTATGTATTTTCTTTTGATGTTCAACTGCGTACCAATTGCGGAGAAAGTCTTCTGGTAGAATTTCGAAGGCAGGAAGTAAAGACGAACCTCATCGTAGCTCATGGAAACATGCCAAAAGCTCTATATCGTCCACGGGGGTTCTTGTTATATATTAAGTACATCAAGTATTAAAGCCGAGACGAAAATTGCTTCGAACTATGTACGAATGTTAAAAGGGTGACTGGTGAACGACCAAGAGAGAAGTCTCTCTATTCAAGGAAGATAACCGTGGCGATGACGCTTTTCACCTCGTAAAATGGTCGATTCTGTGGCCACACGTGAGACACTTATGTGGCATAAAGTCAGGTAGTGGTTTGGAGAACGTTATATTCAACGATTTACTACTTTTGTACGATGACTTTATTAAAAATTATCGCTGTGCAGTAATTAATTATGATTTTCATTTAAAACAATTAACTTTTGAGCTTATTGAATAATTTGATTTACCGACTTTTGAACAAGGAGCAGACTCTGGATTCAACTTTTCAAGTATTTTTACGCGTAACTTTTCATCAAGTTCTCTAATTCAAATGCAACTTTTTTTATTTGGAAAAATTAAATTTCGTCATGAACATGATTTATTTAATGATAAATCATAATTTATCATTTTTATTGAACTTTGAATATTAATTTAGTGAAAACGTCAATTAAATAAATTGAATTAATGTTATAATGCAAAGTTGTGTGCATAATTTTCAAAAAAAAAAAAAAAAATACACCGTTGTTGTAATTAAAAGAACGCGAAAAAAATTAAATGTCCTTTTCAACGAACCTCTACTGTATTTATTAATCTTGTAGTGTTTGGAGAAATATGGTTACTGAAATACACATGAATGCTTCGTTAACGCACAATCTTCGTATTACGAAAGTAGAGTGAAAGGATTTAGATTAAAAAGAATAACAATAATTCAGGAACCTGTGATAACATTTGTTCGCATTGCATCAAAGCTTCTGGGGAATGAACAATCGAATCTGTGTACTCACGTTTGCTTTATCCCTAGCATAACGATATTTGTGGAGAAAGGGATAAAACTGGGGACTATATACTCGCACCAGAAGATTATATCTCTCTTTCTATTGTATAATGCCCAAGCAAAAACGTTTTACGAACAGGAATATGAGGACATTTTAATGCAAGACACGTATACGTTTGTATGGATATCGCATAGAGAAAATGCGAGAGTTTGTAGTTGATATTTGCAGTAATGGAATTTCCACGCTGTAGTTAACTACATGGGAATCAGAGTCGACTCGTGAGTGTGCTTTTCGAATAATAAAGCTGGAGTGAGTTCCATACGAGATACATGAGAATCTAATTGATTATACAGCTGTATATACGAGAGAAAAAAAAACCAGCTCCGAATAAAAAGCTGTGTAAATGTTTAAAAAAAAGTGGTTGAAAAAAAAAAAACAAATTTATTCGGTGCCAAGTTGACAAGACCCCACTTCCAATCGTCAGAGTTTTAAGTTAAAAATTTTGGATGTTACCTGTTCCGTTCCGTTCGGCACTAAAAAGAATTCGCGAGCATAAACTTTCAACAGATTTTTCTTTAAAATGTTGAGCTTTTTTAAACTCTCTTTTCTTGTTCGATGAAGTTTATTATTTATTGATTTTCAGGTGTCATTGCTCGAAAAAAAAATATTTTAATACGGAATAATTTGGTTAATAGTTTTGGGAACAAATGAACAAAAGAATTCCTCGTTCAGACAAAGAAAATTCATACAAATTGGTGATCCTGTAAAAAGTGTTGGTTGAGTATTCTTCTATTTTGACGTTGGTCGCAAAAACTGTAAAAAACAGGTAAATTAAGTTCAGTAGACAAGAGAAAATGTGGAGGAATTATATTTCAAAATATTTTATTATTATTAGGAAATTAGGAAAAACAAAAAAACTCTGCAATGAAATTCTTGCTGTTATAATAAGGACTAAAAACAAAGAGCAAAAACTTCATTTAAAAAATGCAAACTTTGTCAGAATCTAATTTTGCAAGAGCCTGAAATAGTTTTCTACATTAATTTGTGTATATGTTTAATGGAATTAGTGTTTTTTTTTTAATTCATCTTTTCCCTTAGCCGCAGTTTGTGTACGGATAATTGAATTTTCTTCTTTGTGAAAGAATGAAGAAAAAAAATATAAATAATTACGCGAATCCTTCGTGCTGCGTCTTCCACCAAAAGATAAATAGACAAGCTTTCCTCTCTTTTTTGTTTACTCTTCTTCTCTCTTTCTTTTGGTTTCACAGATATTTTATTCTTAACCGTGTGCTCAATTAGCTACCAATTATACGGCTTCGAGACTCTCCATTACCCCGTATTTTACTACTCCACTATTCGTCTTCGTTATTTGCCCCTTTTTTCTTTGCCTCGTTGTTTCGAGACCATCTGTACAGTTGCTGATTCATTACAATGATACGCGACGGGCAAAAAGACAGCTCATTTTGCACTCATAATGAAATGGCAAGATTAAAACGTCCACGAAGATAAATCTTGCTGTTGGAAGTCTAACTACACTTCGAAGAAGAATTTGAAAAGAAAAAACAAACCAAATGTATCGGAAAATCGTGGAATTACAGGCAGTATTAACCGAAGAATTAAAACTTTTTTTAATCACGATCTTCACAGAAAAAAGCATTGAAAACATTGGACAACTCGAAAAATAAAAGTCTTCATTGAAAGTTCTATAAAAATATTGTGTAATTCATAATAACTATCAGTTTTCATGGAAGAAAAATTATAATAACGAAAAAATCAAGTGTCAGAACATGGATTTTTATTCAACATATACGTTCGTGTGTTTATACGGACGAAGGAATAGAGGAAGAAGGAGAAGTGATGGACATCGCGTGCTTCCTGTTCCGCTGATTCACGGAAAAGGACTGCTTCCTGTAATATTTTTCGCCCGGAAAAACTTCCCAGGACATTGGTCACGTGACATGACGTACACGACCAAAATTTCCTGAAAAAAAGAATCTGTTAGGGTGGTAAATATTTGTAAATATATTTGAAGTAAAGACAGGGAAATATTTATTAATTTAACTAATTGAATTAGCGTGGAGAAGAAAAATACACCACCTCATTGAATTGGTGTGGCCAAGAAAAAAAATTAAATTTACAGCCAATTACGAGGCGCTAACCATCATCAACTTGACAAGTTACCTAACATCGATCCTTAGAGTTTACTTTGCGAGCGATGGTAGCGATGCAAATATCGAGGTGCACATGAGCCAAGAGGGTAATCTCAAGATCGCTGAGATAACAGGCTGACGGAAGTGACGAACACGAAAATTAATTTACTCGATGGATATCGAACCGACCCACTTAAAATGTGGCACGAACGGAAGGTCTAACCAATCAGTGTCTAATAGTAATTAACTATCCAGCGGTTTCCTTCAATAATCGATTTCACAATTTCCGATTTGAAATCGAGATACAGTACAGATTTCATTCCAAATCTTATCAAATAAGTGTTAAATACGAAATTATTGAATTCTTTATTCAAATGAAAATTTGAAACGAGGATAATATTTATTAAATCGATTCATAAAAAAGCTGCTTAACACACGTCAAAAAAGTGGTTAATTTTGACAATTGTTAGTTGCAAAATTTGATACAAAATAATTAAATCAATTTCATTAATTCAACGCAAAATTCCACAATCGAGATTTTACGAAAAAAAATATGTACTTTCCAAGCGATTTTTGTGCACCAGCGCTTATTTTTTTCCTATAAAAAGATTCTGTACGAAATCACCACGTCGATTTTTTTTCCTAATCGTGTTAATTAAAAAAAAAAAAAAAGAACAGCAAGTTGTTTACGAAATGTTTCTTTGACGATTAAACAATCGGCTGTAACATTTAATCGATAAATCTCAAAAGAAAATCGATGTGGTGATATTTCGTAGAGAATCTCCTGACGATTAAAATAATTTGGTGATCATTTAAAATCGCTTAAAAATGACAGATTATTCATCGAACAATTTTAATCAATTTTGATGATTCAGCAAATCAATCTTTATTAATAGTTTTCCAGATTATGAAAAATACTGTAACACAAATCCACTTTCAATTAATATATTACAATATTATTTATATTATTATATTATTATATTTATAAATATTGTATTATATTAAAATTTTGCATAGAACGATAATGAAAATTTAACACTCGTTTGGCTACTGGGAAGCAACTATTTTACCTGAAACAGTGAAAAATATAATTAAATTGGAGAATTTTCTTTATTTTGTGAATATTTAAGAGTATAATTTATTTTAAATCCTTGGTAACAAAAGGTCTCCCGAAGGTCGTTGAATTTTTCATGCTGGAGGCTGGATGTAAAGTATCATCTATCAAACTGTTTAATTCATTTTGTGTCTAAAGCAGAACTGGGTATAAGGAAAGGGAGCGTCAGCAACTTTTCCTTATCATCGATGTCGTCACGTCTTCGTCTTGTCTGGATTGAATGAATTAAGAAAACTTTGGATGGTTGGTTTCGAAGAGAGCGATGAAGTTTGTCGATTGGTGGGAGGGATGGCTGGGAGTGACAGCAAAGAAACGGAGACATCATTTCATCCCCTTTTACAAATCCTTCATCCCTTATCGATGTTTTCATCTCTACGTGCGCCCCATTCTTTCTTGCTCTTCCTTTTTTCACTTTATTTTTCTTTCTAATCCGATCACGACACTTGGGCGGCGCGAAAAACACAAGACAGAACATTTTCGAGCCCATACAGACCGACACACACGTCATTTCCCTTCAAACACTAACAAAGAATGAATAGAAGTAGTCAGTCATCCTCTTGTACCACGGAGAATTAAAAAAAAGGCTGCAGCTACATTCTAACATGAATTATTCTCTTTACCGACTATTTTTACCGAGTGTGCTTGAGGGGTGGAAAAAAAAGTGAATGAAAAAAAGTCTCGGGTGAAAATTCGGGTCAGTGTTATAACGAGTTTGCTTATTATACCCACGGGTTTCTGAGATGGGGTTGAAGCAGCCTTGGAAGTGAGTTCTTTCCTGTGAATTTGCAAATAGCGACAAAAATCCAAGTTTACTGAGATCTCAAATTGCTCGCATTTCTTTTTTTGTCATTGCGAGCCCTTTTTCCTGCGACCTACAACTATAACGACGAGTTTTTTTTTTATACCTATTCAACTGCATATAGAGAAAAGAAAATTTATTTGAAAACGTCAAAAGAAGAACATGAATTAGTGACTGAAATTAATGGAATTGATAACCAGATAATCAACTTTTTTGACATTTCAAATTTCGATTAATGAAATCGAATTCCAAATGAAAAAACTCGTGCAGGATACGATTAAATCTATTTTTTCTTGAACAAAACGAACAAGAACTCGACACAAAAGATTTAATTCGATCACAAATTTTCAAGATTTAATTATAATAACGTTTCTTTACCCTGTGAATGATCTACGCCACAAAGTTTTCTATTGTGTCACCACTGTTACGATAATAAGAACCATCAGAAGTAAGTTAACGTTGAAAGATCATCAGTCCTAAGAAGAGCTATTACTGTCCAGAAATGAGAGGCATTAGCAAGGATTAAATTTCATCTTGAGCCTCGAGGGTTGACTAGAGTACAGGGGAGTATTACATTTAGGAGGAAGCGAAAGCTTCCAACTACGGTAAAGCACGTACATGCATAATTTGTCGGACGTTTATTACGCTACCTTTACTACTGTCCCGGAAAAGCTACCCTTTCTTCTTCAGTCCCGACCCTTTCGTAGCACAACCCACATTTCTCCATGTTCATACACAGTTAGAATGTGTGCCACGAATAATTCCAAGAATTTCTGATGATTATTTCTGATCGATTTTCTCATTAAAACCCAAGTAAACCATATGACGATAAAATTGAAAAAAAAATGGGATTATTGAAGGAAGAAAGTGGGAAATCGATGAGCTCTGCTGAGCTTTTTTCGCCTCCTATTCTTCGTCATTATATTTCAATTTTTTTTCTTCCGGCGCCGAGGCAAACTGGCATGTGACAAGGTGGATAAAGACTAGATATAAATTAATCCATTTGGTGTTGCGATACACTAGACCGCCATTGAGAAAACTGGATGGAAGAAAAGCACTCGCAGCTTGAAGACATTGTCATGCATGATATCTTCCTTCTCTTTCCATCCGCAAATCATGTCGTTCACCGAGAAAAAACCACACGTCAAATAAACGTATGAGATTGAACGAAGTAACTGGAAAAATAAAGTCGACCTTAGAGCATGACTCGGCTGGAACTACCATCAGAGAAAACGGTAATAAACGTGCTTTGAAAATCGACACTATGTTCCTTTCAAGACTCTCTCTCTCTCTCTCTCTCTCTCTCTCTCTCTCTCTCTCTCTCTCTCTCCCTCTCTCTTACGCTCTCCCACTCCCAATTTTATTTACTTATGCCATTCGAAGGACCGACGACATTTGAAATTTGTCTTGCCCTTTGAACTCACGAGAGCGACCTCTGTCAGTAAAAAAAAAAAAAAAAGAAAAAAAAAAGAAAAACTTGTTTAAAGAGAAACTAACGTAGATAAAATAAACATCGAAAAGAGTCAATAAGAGCATGAAAAAATGAGAAACGCTAAAAGGAAGAAAGTTAAACTTTTCATTCCAACCATTTCTGTCAATATATATTCAAAGGGGTTGAAAAGCCCGTTTAAAGTCAATACAAATAAGGTTGGACAACTTTTTTAAACTCGAATTCTTAATATTAATAAAATTTAATGAAAAATTATCTATATTATTGAACCATTTAAAATAAATAAAAACAGATTATCTGACTATTGAACTTTATTGGAGTGATAAAGAAAAAAATAAATATCGCATGTACGCGGAATCAGGTTAAAATATATCTGTACATAGCAGCATACGTTTTCACGACTCTCATCATCAAGCGAATGGCCCTCTCCGTTAAGTTTTAGTGTGTGACCACTCTCATTTCCTTTTGGATAATAGTAGCACCGAAGGTGGCAGAATCCACACGAGTTTACAGTATTAAAAATATATATATATATATATATATATATTAAAATAATAAACGGTGGATTGTTGGGAAGTTAAAAAGAAGGATTCAGCTCTCGCCAGAACCGCATTCTGATACAAGTACATCATGAATAATGTATATTAATTTTTTTCCTGTATCGCTATTCCGGCTCTAAACTGTATGTGTATGTGTTACGTTGGCCAGTGTCTGGGTTAGTTGACTTTGCAACGCTTAAAACCGAGAGACGCGTCAGACAGCATATAGCGTAGTAACAACAGTTTCCAACCCTCTTCCCTTCCGCTGTGCTGCAGCCTCAGAATTTTAAGCGGCAATTACACCACGCTCCGGAGGTGCTTCAGTCTCTCGGTATAGGTATTGCCTAAATACACTCAAAGATAGCGCATACATACACACTTTAATTATACAATCAAGGGGTAAAAACCATAAGGGCGCAAATTACGCGATTTAACGAGCGAAATAATTTGCATTCCGCCCAGTCTTTTTTGGCACGAGATATATTCATTTATATATTTATATCTGAGCCTCTATTTTAGTCACGTATAATAGGCTTGGTGCAAAAATAAATTGCCATTTTTTTTTTTTTTTTTTAATTACTCAGCAAAAAATGTTTATTTTACATAATAAACGTTTAACGTTAAAAGGTCATTTTTGATTTTTTTCTCATTCTTATTTTAACAACTTCAACAGTTTTTTTTTTTTTTTTTTCAAGTATCCAAACTTCCAAAAAGTCCTTTTTTTTATGAAATAGTGCCATCCCTTTATCGAGAACTAGAAAAAAGTTTATTTTTCTTTTGCATCAGCCTCATTTATGAGCAAACGAAATCGGGCCTTCAGCCAAGATAAATTATGCAATTAAATTGTAATTAACATATAGAGGAACGCAATACGTGACCGTGTGCACCTGATAACCTCGATTCTCATTTCACCCCTTAAATGATCTTTGAATTCACAGCGGGAATGCGATTTGTGAGATACCATTGAACATCTCGTTTTTCTGCTGCTGGAAAAAATCGAATTTGCAAAATTTTGCACTTAATCATTAACAATAATGATCGTTTATAAAAGTTTATTTATCTTGTCAATAGTCCTATTTAATTGATCAATAATGGGGGGGAGGAAGAAATTTTTCAAGTTCTAGTTTAATAAAAAGAACATGACGCCAGTGCATCCCATAAAATTTAAAGGTGAACCTTGCAACGGGGTTCTGTCAACCTATCTTTCGATAAGATTCAAGGATTTAAAAAGCCCCTGAGGCAGTGCAGGATTTCACGGCGTTTGCTAAACGCTGACCCCACAAGAATTTAACGTCTAGTGGTTAAATCCCCAAGGACACAGAGCGATAACCCAGTCAGGATGGTCTATTTGTCACATGGATTCAAAATGATGACCCACCGTCGCAATTTTGCGGCAAGAAGATTGCTCGGTGATTATCTAAGACCCGTTTCAAACCCTTCTTCCCCCAAAACCGCCGTCCCTTTGCCTCGCTTCAATCGAAGTAATTTCAAGGATCGAAGGACAAATCGAGGTTCGTCCACTCGACTGCTTCGCACTTGGAAGACCAAGACTCACGTATGCCTAAAACGCACATCAGAAAGGACCTCCAAATCCTTAACTCTCGACTAGCAAACCGAATCTGAAGGGTCCCCAATTGTTCTCCAAGTTTCAAGCTTATCCATGGAATGTTCTGGTTCCGGGAAATCGTTGCAAACCCTTCCTCCACCAGCTGGTGAACTTTACCATTTCTGAAACGTTCTCGGACCTTTGACCATTAGATTGACCGGTAACGAACATACAAGAGTCTGATGATTGAAAGTCGCTCAATTAGTTCGATCACTTTTGATAACTTCGTTGTATCAAGTCTCCAGAACTTTACTGCTCAAAAAACGTGACATAAACTTAACGACGAGGATCTGATTTTTAACTGCATAATCCGTCAAGAGTGGACGTTCACTAACTGTCGAAGTATCGATTGGTGGCTCACCAGATTCTCAATAGTGCCACGAACCTTTGACCCCAATGGACAAAAAAAGAAACCGAGATCGCTAAATTAATTCGTTCTAATTGGAATCAGCGCCGTCCATCCATAAAACTATTAAAGGCCAAAAAAAAAAAGCTGCATTTTTTTTTTGGGTCAATAAGTGTATTTGTGAAACTATAAAAGGTAGAAACTGTGGCTGGCTGGAAACGATATAATAAAAAAAAGAGATCGGAGAGGTTGAATCCAAACACGCTCGAGTTATAAGAATATTATTATTCGGTATTGGAAGGCGTGGACTAAAACGACAGTTGACTATCAATTCCATCGATTTCCTCGTCCCTTTCTCCTGTTCTCTCTCTCTATTTCCCTCTCTCTCTCCGTCGTCGTCGTTTCTTCTGGCATCAGCAATCCCGTCTATCGATTGTCGATTATCGAGAGAAGCAAACGTTCGAATGGACATACTGCCACCAGAGAACAATCACCAGAGGAGAAAACGCAGGGGGAGAGAATAGAAGATGGAATGAAAATGTAGAATACGATCGTGGGCCATTTGAGCAACGCCGATATTATTGTTATTCGAGACGAATCATCTTTTCGTTTATTCTACATGAATAAAAATATCAGTGCGTCCTGAAGGGGAACGATGGAAAAAAAAAAAAAAAGAAAAACGTTAGCAACCGTTTTCGATATTACTTGATCTTTTAGCCCTCTTCGCTCCATCACATCCTCGGAAGGATATAAAATGGTGATAAAACCATTACGTAAAAGAATATGAATTTCTCCCATACATATAAAGCCATAAATCCTCGTTAAAGTGAAAAAAAAAGCAATTTATGTTCCCCAAGAATACATTTTTTTTCGGTTATACTGACATCTCTATAGAGAAACTTGATTTGCAGAGAAATCGAAAGCTAACCGGGTTCATAATCCTCTTTAACGAAGTTATACAAACTCTTCGTGGTGAATTGAGAAAATGGAGAAACAGAGGTAAGGAAGAGAAACAGAAAAGCACTTTTCTTCTTTACTCGTTGATTCTCTGCCTGGAGTTTCTTGAAACTTCAATGATCTGAAAAACGTCAATCAAGTATATATAACGAAAGGTATCTTGCTCGTTGAAACTCACGCCAACAGAGTACCTTAAGACATCAAGACCTTTTGTCTAACCGTTCTTCGCCACTCTCTCCAATACATCTGTCTCTTTCTCACTGCTGTTGCAACTCGTATGTGGTTAGCATTTTCAATGGTACTAAGGAAAATTATTATTCATCCACGTAGCTTCGACTTGGGAACGTTTCCTGTGCTATTAAACTTGCTGTATGAGGTTGAAGGGTTCCACCAACACGTTTACCGTCTCAGAAAAGTGAATGAGGTTGAATGAATGAGAGAGAATGAGATGGTGCAACAGGAATCCAAGAAATGAAACGGAGAAACCGCATTCCGTCTAAGAATATTATATAAGGTCGTACATTATCTTGCCACCTCATGGTTGCACTATTCCACATGGATACCTTGGGATTGGGAACGATGGTGAACCGGTGCAAGGGAAAATACTAGAGACAGAGATATGAGAGATCCAATGAATCATATCAGCATATGGTCCTTACCCAACGTGCACTTCTTCACTCCTTGATCCACCAACGTCTGCTCGCAACACCTTAAAGTTACACACTACTATGAATACATATAAATTATCTGATGGGAATAATAAACGCAGTGAAATGTATATACTCCGTACATTTGCTTGAACCTCTCACAATTTTCATACCGCCAAGATATTCTAGTTGGAATGGTGTAGTCGAAGAAACTACTTCCAAGGATACATACGATATTTCATTCCTTGAATAATTTTCACCCACGGTTTTGCTTCCCGGAAGTATATAAATTTACGATTAGTTATTGTAGACACTTATATATTTCACTATACGAACAAAGTTCTTTATCCTCTTTCTATTCTTTAATCTCAGTGAGATATAAAAAGTCTTGTCAAAGTTGGTGTGCAAATTGCAAGAAAAATTGTGACACGTTCCTGTTTAAATATTGAAGTATTATAGTCCTCGAGACCGATAAAGGCTTTGATAAGATTTCAAGGATTTAACGGAGTGAGAATGAGAAAAGTGTGCGCACATATTAAAATGGGAAAGAGGTTACTGGAAAGTTATCCACAAAGCAGCTCAGTACAATCCGATAATAAAAATTCCTGGCTTCTATTGTCGCGTTGATGTCTTTGTTGGAGCTGGTTGGACGCAGCTGGGGAACTTCCATTTTTCGCCCTTTCTTTACACACTGCTTTATAGATATAAAGATGAGAGAGAGTTTATGCATTCTGGATATGCAACCGAGGCTTCTTTCGCGTTTCCATATCGCGATATTTATCGCCACTAACCGATACACGTATCCCTTTAAACCCAATGGGCAACTGGCTATATTGAATAACCAGGAATCGATAATATGCGCTATCCTCCGAACGGTGCCCAAGTGAATTTCATAATATATTCAGAGATTGCGTTCCTTAAGGTGCCACTATATAGTATCTGTTATTTATGTGTTGAATCCATTTTTATTTATCTTTTAACTCCTTTTTGGTTTCTATTGAGTGTGTAAATTTATTACTCAAACCACCCAGTATTGTATTTTTTTTTATATAATCTTGAATTATATTTCGATTTAGCTCAAAGCCTTATAAATAATCTTAATAATTTATTGCTCGATAGCAATTGGATTATTTCGTAACTTAGTACTTGAGTTCGATCTTAGCTGTGGAAGCAAATTCATTTGAAGCATCAAAATGAAAACTTAGTCTGCCATACTTCCGGGACAAGGAAACCACCAATTAGTTGAGTAAAAACTTTCTTCGTATGTACACGGTAACAGGATGTACGTGAGAACATTTACAATCGCACCAAGAAAAAAGATAAAGAAAGAATAAAAGGTTGGATGAGCCGTGGAAATCGAAAGGAGAAGGACAAACGATTTGTTTGACGAATTAATGCGATGTTTACGTAGGTTTTTCTTGTTGTCCTCGAGCAACGAAGGATCAGAAAAAGCTTGACATTGAATCGATGAGCAAAGAAATAAAATAATTGTGATGACACAAAGAAAGGGTTTATTTCATCTCCGTGAACGAACACAAAAAAAAATGTATTGAATAGATTTGACAGAAGGAGGAGAGGACAAAAGTAAAAGAAGGACAATAACCAGTGATGGTGAATCCTTTGAAACAGGATGCGGTAAACGTTTGTTGAACGACAAGCCACGGGAAAAGCTCTTTTCGAGTTATCCTTGTCCAAGATCCAGCAGCCTCGGACGATTTATTTATATCCCTAAAGTTCAAGCAGCATTAAAGATCCAAGGAGAGCTAAAGATTGGAAGGCTGATGGCTTCGATGCTTGAATCGTCCAAGAAAGCCGATTCAAAAGGATAACACGGACAGGACGATCTCCTTATTCCTTCCGCCACGACTTCCGCTACAAAATCCTAGTCTTTTCCCTGATATCTTTACAACCTCCTTTTTAGCCATGTCTGAGTTTGACTGCGGATCCTCGAGTCCATTTTTTTCCACAATGTGCATCTTTCTGATGCGAGATCATTGAGAAAGATTTTCCGACATTTTACAATACTAGTTGATTATCTCATTTCAATAAAAAAACTCACATTTCATCAATGACAGAAGTCCTTTTTCATGAATTCCACGTTTTTTTTTCTCTCAATATCGATACATATGTTTATTTTCATGAATTTATTTCCTTGGAATAACACACAATTGTAATAATTTCAAGAGGGTCCAGTCTTAAAACTCTAATTTTCGAGTACTCATAACATCTGCTCAATAAATATTTCCCCGTTAGGTAATCGCAACGATAAGCTATTAATTCTTGATGGCATATCATCGAGAGGATCAGAAAACATGCCATTAAAACTTTTACGATTCCAGACAAAGCTCTCTCGGAATAAAATTGTCTCATAAAATTCTACCCTGCAAGAATTCCCAGTTATTCGTCCTTTGGATCATTCCGAAGGAGCGAGCGAGTTCGAATTCTCATCGGAAAATAATAATGTTAAATTTCCACCATATTCTTCACATGTATCCTTTTCGTTACAATTATCTTTTCAATTCTTTATATACAAAGAAATATTAAAAAAAAAAAAAAATGTATCACTTGTCAGAGCAGACGTCATTCATGGGCTTATTACATTGGAATCTTATTCCGAACATCAAGATGACATAATTTATTCAAGCAAAATTCAATTAGGATCCAAAATTTTTACTCCAATTTCTTTGCCCTGTTGTACTTTTTTCTCATTCTTCATATAACAGAAAAAAAAACCTCAGTAAGTAATGATGATCATTAACTTCTTTGCCATTTATAAGCTAATTTATGAGATTTTGATCGTTCGAATTTTATCTTCGCTGCGTTTAAAGTATAACGTAGTAAACAATTAAAGCAAAACTTAATTAAGACTCATGAAAATAACAAAAATCTTTATCCGCCAAACTCTTTAACTTTCATACTTTTTTTTATCATGATTTTCTTATAATTCTATAAGAAAGGTAGAAGCCCTGTTGTTTAAGCTGGGCTGCACAGGGCGTCAAACTGAAACTTTGCTACCAGCTCGAGTTTCCTTTCATCTCGTTACAGAATCCCGAATGTATAATGTATGAAGCTTGTACGTACATCGTAACGGGTAATAGCCGGAGCGTCACGTCGCCACGAATAGTGACACAGAGGTCTGGTGTACATACACGAGAAAGTTGGCCAATTTCATACAGAGCTGTTATGGTCTGGTTTGTAATGTACGAAGCAAAGACTCGATGTGTACGCTTGCATGGCGATCTAGCCCGCTTATTACTCTTTCGAACTTTCACGGATAGCCGTTCACACAAAAAGGATAGCAATAGCAGTAGCTAAACGCTATATTCTTACGGTCAATACACTATGACCTTCTGTTACCGGTCGCCTTTTGTGTATCCATTAGAAAAGTAAAAGGAATCCACCAGCAGTGACCATATAGTGGCAAGTTTTCGTACTACGTAAAGTTCTTTCGAACGAGATAGAAATAGTTGGTTCTCTGTTGTCAAATTGGATTATTAACCCTCTCGGCAGATCCGAGAGAACGAGAGAAAAAATGTAAATGATTTTTTTCAATTAAAAAACTTTTTCCTCTTGTTTTTTCGGCCTCTCAATGGGGAATTCATCAATTAGGAACAATCATCAGAATAAAAAACGTCCATTTCAATAGACGAAAATGGAGTGGTCTGAATGTGGAAAAAAAATATACAAAAGAATTTAATGGAAAAAGAAACTTCTGGATATTCGTTTTGAATCTTCATATTGCTTTTCCAGATAATCCCATTGTGCAATGATTATTATTCAAACGAATATTAATCAAATTGAATGATATAAATGTTCTTATTGATCTGTGAAAAATTACACGCTTCCGGAAACAATTAATTAAATATCAATCTTTATCATCAACCGTAATTTAATCCACGTGGAATTGATCACCCAAAGCTCTGCTTTGTGCATATGAGGAAAATCGTTTGAGACTCATGTATTACAAAATTCTCGATACCCGAGCTAAAACGCATCATTTATTTCACTAAGCCTGTGCTTAACCCACACTTGTGGGATACAAGAATCTCGTACACGTCAAAGTTCTCTGTCTCTCTCTCTGTCTGTCTGTCTCTCTCTCTCTCTCTCTCTGTCTCTCTCTCTGTCGCTCTGTCTCTCTCTCTCTCTCTCTATCTATCTCTATCTCTCTCTTGCTGTAGCTCTCGAGGGCATTTGGTATGTTCGTACCATGAAAGAGATACATATATATATATATATATATATATATACATTTAGTATGTTTGTCTGTATAGCTATGTCTCCTTTGAGGCTGCTTCAATAAGACGGCACTAGCGGAATTTAATAGGCTTTGCTTTCAAACTCTCTTGGAAATATCTGCTAAAGCACTCTTGCAGAATTGAGCATTAGCACACAGAGCAGAGCGTTGATCTATTCGTAAATATAGGCCAAAATTGTATTTTCTATCAAATTGATAGTGAAGTTTCTACAAAAGTACAAACTTCTGTAATTGTATGTATATTTTTGATCATTACCTTCTTTAACCTTTCATTGACACTCTGGATCATTTAAAATCTGACCAATTTTTTAGTCTTCTTATACTGTACTTACTCGAAAAAATATTTTCGAGGAGTATCGAACACTTTTTCATCAGAACTAATGATTTTTTCAAATCGGAAATAAAAAACGTTCACTTTTTTTCAAATAAATACTTTTTTTGGAAATCTTCTCATGGCACTACATTTTGTATTTTTTTTTTTCTAGAATAAGCTCTGAATCCAATTGACCCAGTGTGTTAATACAGTTGTCAAATCATAGTGTGTCAACGAAGGCTCGAGGCCAAGGATATTTTTAGTTTTTTCACCGAGTATCAGGTTTTTGAGAAAAATCACAGTTTCCACCACCAATCAAAAGGTTCTAATAATTGACTGTATAACATAAATAAAAATAAAACTGGAGGAAAGTTTTTGTTTTCTGTCGTTGCGAAATAAACTTCTAATTGAACATGAGTTGGAAGGAAATAAATCCACCGTGACAAGAGAAAGAGATAGAAAGAGAGAGAGAGAGAGAGAGAATGAGAGAGAAAAGAGAGAGAGAGAGAGAACGGAACGATATTCCAATAAATCGAAATAATGATTTAGTTCGAGAAATTTTAACGTCGCATGCGATTCAATAATTCATGGATCTTTCCGATCGTCTGACCCTTTTTCTCATCCTCTCATTCTCTTTTAGGAGTCTGGGTAACTCCGTGGATCGTTGGCTAATTAGAATTTTACTGGAAAATTTATTTTATTCCTCCCCATTCGCTTCTTTCAAAGCGTCACGGTTAACGCCTCCATTGCAAGAAAGGGTGGTTCGAAGGTTGAGGAAAAAAAAGGGTAGTTTGTTGGATGAAGTAAAACGAGATAGGGTGACGAATTCTGTGATTAAACTCCAGAAAAGATTCTTCGCCGAGCTTTACGAGATATTTAAAGTTCGCGTGTTACACGCAATTCCCCTTTATCCTTGTTCCCTCTATACCTTGATACAGAAACCGTAATGTCAACCTGAGAGAGAATATCAAAGGAGACGGATAAGATTCTACTTTGTTTTTTTTTTTTTTTTCGTACATAGTGAAAGGACTCAACGATATTAGAGTTGAAAAAGATATAAATTCTCAAAGAGACAACCTTCATTTGTCGTCTCCCAAAAACTTAATCTTAATTCAAAAAATAAAAATGCTTCAAAAAATGAGAAAAAAAAGGTAGAAGCAAAAAACCCAGACGAATCTCGAAAGATAATTTCAAGGAGAAGGATTTTACGTGAAACTTTCCACAGTTCGACTATTCACAAGATCATGTAAAATTGTTTCCCTTTTTCTCAATTGTTGGCATATAAATGTCCATTAATGGGTGATCAATGAGAGATTGAAATAACCATGTGAGAAAATCATGGTGTGAATGAGATTTGAATTCGAGCGATCGAAGTAGCTCACGTATATTATACGAGTCAATCCTTCTTGTTAATTGTTTCTCGTTGATGTGGATGGAACGGACAGTTTATAGTATGACTGCGTAGAGAGGTCCAAGCCATAGAGAAATTATATAGAGCAAGACTGGCGGCGAGGATTGCATTTGACAGAGAGCACGCGAATTTAATCCAACGTCAAGAGCTCTGGCGGGGGCGGTATCGAGCAGCATAGCCAGAAATAGAACACTCTCTCTCTCTCCCTTCCTCTATATGTTCCTATTCCCCCCTCTTACTTTCTCTCTCCCGCCTAACGGGTTCTATAATAAATTATTTAATTTAACACTCCGTGGGATAAGGTATAATGCTCGTCTCGGGTGCGTCGCTCAGTTGAGTATATATGCGAGCTGTGTGTGAGCCACTGGCTTGAGCCAATAGCAAGGGAGCTTAACAGGGTCCGACGTGTGGGACCTCCCCGTGCTTGTACCGTATTAAATTTATGCCACTCGTACCTTTGCTCGTTGGAACCTACAACGAGAGAAAGTACCAGGGAGAGAAAGAGAGATGAGAGATAGAGAGAGAGAGAGAGAGAGAGACAGACAGAGGAAGGTAGGGAGAAATCATTTTGCTTCCTGCCTGGCTTAGACATGCCCTTAACCATTTCCTACTCTCCAACCCTCAAGGTTGACTATGATTCGTTTAATTCTGCTACGACTCTTCAAGAACGGTGGAGGTTATCGCCACGTTATGCTAAAAATTTTACAGTGCAAAGATGGGCAAACCAAGAAACAAAAAACACGAAACCACGAATGAGAAGCAAATGGAAGAAAAAAAAAACAAAAAAGATCGCACATGTAACGTGAACCTCCCACAGTACGGTTTTGCATTCTGCCACGTTCGGTTCATGTTAAAAAATCAACTTTATTTACATAAAAATAAGACACCAAGAAAAAGGAAAAAAAAAAGCATTACACAAAACCAGAAAATGAACAATGTGGTGCATGGTTTTTGTTGTGCTTTTGTTTCAATAGAAAATCATGATTGTAATAGTAAATGCGAGGTTTACTCGAGTTGTAAAAACGATAGTTTACCATTTGAAATGTGTAAATTATTCGAGAAATTCCATTCTTTTATTATTTAAAGCAGTAAACTCCAATCTATGAAATTCAGTTTTTAACTTCTACAAGTTACGGTTATAAAAAATGCTTTTTTTTAAATGCATTATAGTGTTTTACTTAACCATAACTTCATCGTTCCTGATTGGAATAAATTTCATCAACCATCGAATTTCCATTTCCACAAGACTAATATATAAATTGCTAGTTTTTGTACTTTAGTACAAAACTTAGTAGTAGTTTTTGAAACATTTAGGATTACGTTCATTTGCGAGCAGCAAAATTGTACTACTGTGAGAGTTTTACTTGAAAATTTAGTCAAAACATCAAATTTCTTTGTTCATCTTATTCCTGAAGTAGTTCGTAGCCGAGAAGAGTTTCATATCGGACAGTGTCCAGGATGCAAAACTGTGTCAAATGTACTGTACGTAAACGCGAAACAGATTAGAGTCAATAGTTACAGTAATCAGGACAAAAGCAGAAAACAACATTGTGCTTTGGTGGCAACCCCCAAAATCTCCGTTGACCGTTTCATTCCCGTTACACGACTAATTCGTTTCGGTGCATTACACGTTTTCGTACTTGGATCTTGATGCCCCCCCTCCCCCTCCACTTCCCTCTTTTGCTAAATACGTGATTATCTCGTTAATGAGATATTAGCCATGCTTTCTCTCTCTCTCTCCCTCTCTCTTTCTCTTTATGCATTTCCTCTTTGTCGCGAATCTCATCCAATTTCCAACGTCCTAATTCCCTCGTACCCAATTTTCCACGAGTCCCCCTCTATCGTTCGACCATTCGGACGGCTCTTATCCTCATAAATTGTCAGTCCCTTCCGGAACATTGAATTAGTTTAATAATCCATTGTTCCCCCGCGAAGTAAGACTCTTGGAAGATTGAGGTAATTGTTCAGGTGAGTGGGTTAGAAAAGGTCTCATTCTTTCTTTTATTATACCAGCCTTTTTGTCATCTTTTTCATTGATCATAGTTTTTTTCAATATAAAAGTTTTTACAAACACTTACAATTTTAATCGTCACTGTCATTTTCATTCATTCCTTTTAAGTGAAGAATCAATTAATCAAATGACAAATTCGCTTGTTCTCATCAATAATTGCTACAAATTGTTGTTACAAATGATGAAAGTTTGTTGTGTCACAGAGTAAATTATTTTTCAATCGATCAAACCGATGTTTTAAAAAATTAGTTTAAATCGAGAGGGATATTAATTGAAACATTTGAAAAAGACGATGGAGTGGACGACGAATGATAAGTGTAATTTGATTACAACTGTACACAGTGAAATTTTTTGTTGTTGATTGTGAACAAATACAAAGCGTTGCTCGTTTATGTACAGACATGTTGTGCCAAAATTACGAAATTGTGGATGCGCCACTTCCCTATAGTTTTCCCAAGAGAATCGAAGTCTATGGCTCGTTTGCTGCCCTCGCCATTCAAACTGCGAGAGGGTGAAAGCGGGTGAGCTTTATGAATATGTAAAGTTTCCCTTGTGCTCCGCCTCACACGGTTTGCAAAAGCTGTTCGAAGGTAGGACGTCAAATATTGACAGTTCGACCTCTCTCTACCTCGTCTCCATAACGCTACACTTTTCTATCCCCAAGTACACACGAGACGAGATGTACGCACTCACGAGGAAGAATATAAATTTTGTTCGCTCTTATATTCATCCATGTGCGTCGTACAGAAAAATTCATCAAAAATCGATCATTTTTCAAACTTTTGAATTTTTATGTTCAACCCTAGAATGAAATTTTTTTATTTCGTTGATTTTTCAACACTGATTGTTTGAGTGAACATATATTTGCAAAAACGGGATAATAATGATAACTATAAAATGATTATTTAATGAAAAATAGTGGGTGAAATGGAAATAATTGTCACTTTACGTCAAAACGTTAAGTAACTTTTTTAGGGAAGAAATAAAATGAGCTGTAGACGAAAAATGATTAAGATCTCAAGGACTGATCGATTCAATGCACGAGATACTTTATAAAGAAAACGATGAAAAAAAAAAAAAAAACATGAAATTTCGTGATTTGCAAAATGCGTTCCTTGACATTTCTTCATTCAACTGCCATTTGTTCACTATATTTTTCACGTATTCTTAAGAATAATAATGAATTATATGATTTCGTGAAAATACAAGTTAAAGAAAAGAGTTTAACGACTTTATTAAGCGAAAACATACGAGTGAGAAAGACTGCAAGGTAAATTGCAAGACTGAGTTTCGATCCTGCACCCTTAATCGAAAAGCTACGTTCCAACAATTCCAAGCCCTACCTACAGACCCTTGCTGAATTAACGTCACTTCCGACTAATGAAAAAACTTCGTGAATGCTGAGAAAGAGTGAGAGTGAGAGTGAGAGAGAGAGAGAGAGAGAGAGAGAGAGAGAGAGAGAGAGAGAGAAAGAAAAAGAAGGAGAGGGACTGAGAGAAGGGATGAAATCATTGGGCTAAAATTTCTGCTTTCTGGATGAAATGAAACGAAGCTGAAGGGATATACGAGGTCAGTTGAGAGGTCATACTGGAATTAGAAAAGCTCTGAAGCTTTTACACTACTCTTTATACATATATATCTATATATATATATTTTGCATTGGACACTCGGCGTGCATGTCAGCCTCAGTATAAATACGAGTTGAACTGAAACAGTGAGTATTGAGAGAAAAAGAGAGAAATAGAAAGAGAGAAAGAGAGAGAGAGAGAGATTCATAGCAGAAAAAAAGTCCACGTACCCTCACAGCAAGAGCTCGCCGTTCCTCGTAATTAAAACAAGGTGGTACACGAGAATCGAGCCAGATATTCATATATATATATGAATATAAAAATCCGATGCATATATACGTGAAGCCTGTAGGATAAAACAGACTGACATAAATAAAAATCACTGCATACGTTAAACAATCAAGATTGTCCTCTTGACTTACATTTCAATCAATATCATTAACAAATATATAAATAACCATTGGAGACCAAAAAAAACAAAGCGTTTCATAAAATGAAATAAAGAGATTGACGTATTAACATCTTTTTTTATCATTTTTCTTAATCCAACATTTTCATGACCCACAAGACTTCGAATGCAAATATTTATCCATTGATTCCTGCGATTCTCAATGCTCTCTCTCTATATAAGGGTGGGAACTGCACCCTCGCGTATTAACTCCGGGCCCGTAATTATGTGGTACTTCCTGGACCTCCAGAGTGCTGAGATATACCGCATGCACTGTCACCCAAACACACACCCACACACACACGTACTCAACGTTACCTCGATAAATACAATACATCGCACTGCTGCGGTCGTCTATGTGGATCCGAGAATACACCAATTTCAGAGAACATTATAGAAACGGCAAAAGTCCTTAGAGAATTGAATATCCAAAGAGACTGTCTCTATTATAATTGTCAGACAAGTACACTTGAATTTGTAATTTTATACTAAAAACTTTATTTACAAATTCTATATATTAATGAGGTTCACGCGTCATAATAATAATAATAATAATAATAGTATATACAAAGTAACGACAAAATCATCAGATACAATTTTTTCCAAGATTATTTTTTGAAATTTTGAGTTATAATCTTCTTGAGCATCGTATTATAATGTGTCAAAAATTCGAGAAGGTTTCACCGTCTAGTGATCGAGATATTGAGTGTTTAAAATCGCAACTTCAACACGCGGTGCTCCTGGGAAGTTACGAAAAAAGACGATTTATGACAACACATAACTCGATTTCTAGACGGCAAAACTTTCTCAAATTTTACCCGCAGTTGAGTATTATTGTTGAGAAGGTTCATACGAATTTTAAACAATTAAACTTGGAATTCGTCAAACGCATGCCTAACGCGTAAACCTCCATGGTAATTTTCTCTATACTTCCAAGAGTGAAATTTCCTTCATAGCTTTTATTTCATCATTCTATGATTAGAGCTAAAAGTACTGAGTCATAAATAAACAAACAGAAAGATATTTCATTGTATAAAATCACGACATCATGGTGGTTGGATTTTAAATAGCTGACGAGTTTTAAACGAGAGTCTTAAAAGCTCAATTCAAAATTTCATTCTACACTGTTTTGGTTATTTATGTTTTATTTATATGCATATATATATATATATATATATATATTCGATGAGAGATTTACGAAGCTCGATAGGAGAATAGTATAAGAAGAACGATAGACCATCCGGGAAGCAATCGATCACTTGAACGACCATCGGAGTACATAATCCACCGTAGTGAACTCGAACGGATATAAAATTTAAATGTCTATGTAAGGACGCATTTTGATATAGATATAGAAACATGTATATGAAGAATGTAGATTGAGATGAGGTTCGAGCGAACGTATACGATTGTTGTCGTGGTTGTGTGCTTCGGAAAGAGTCAGTAAATTGTCTACTGACAGTAGATCGTTGCTTTTCTGATCAGACGGACAAGCAAACAAGAAGCGTGTCTTACCATTTTCTTTATCCCTCGTCCTTCAATAATCCTTTACTCCTTGAGACTAACGTCAAAACTTCAAATACCCATAGAAACTTGAAAAATCGTACCTCCAGATAAATCTCAACCGGAGGAAGAATATAAAAATTAAAAAAAAATAGAAATAAAAGAAGCCTGGGAACTATGAGTTTTTCCGATGTGGCCAATTTCTGAGCTCTGTTTCTCGTCCAACTAAACATTCCATCGATCATATATGTTTTTCTTTTTTACGATTTCAGCGGGCGCAAGGGACAGTGGAAACCGAAGATATCCGGTGATTGTTTTCGTTCATGGTGAGAGCTACGAATGGGGAAGCGGTAATCCTTACGATGGCAGTGTCCTTGCCAGTTACGGAGGTGTCGTCGTTGTCACGATAAACTACAGGCTTGGAGTTCTCGGTAAGTCTTTTTTTTTTAGTTTCACCCCATACTAATACCCTAAAAACATTCGATCAAACTGTTTTTTACAAAAAAAATTATTTTTTATTTCATTACCACGTGTCATTGTGATCCTCTGGAATGAAATATTAGTTTTAGAGGATTTTTGACGTTTTGACATATTTGTCAAACCTCTTGAGGCACTTAACCTCTAAGAACTATAATTCTGACTGTCATAAAAGTACAGCTGAGTACTCTGTGAGTATCCTGAGAATTTTAGACATGAAGGGCTGGAAGAGAACGAGAGAGACAGAAATATACGGTTAAAGTGATATTGCGAGATAGACGGAGTAAAGAGCTTGCAAGTTAACTTGGTTGCCAGGCAACCGGAGCAACCAAATCTAATAGGAAACTCATTACCACTAAGGTTTCCGTCTCACTAAACTAAACTCTCAACTTTCTCTTCCTCTCTCGCCCCTCATCGCTCTGAGATAAGTGCGCTATCGCATACTACTTTGGCAAACCGATGGGTTTCGAAGAGCTTGTTCGCGATTCAAGCTACGAACCTATCAAATACATATACATATGTAGATTTTATAAATATATACAGATAGAAACATATAAAATATACATATATATGTATAAATACAACTTGCAAGAAGTAGTCGTGGAAACGATGGATTCTCACACATTTGACATGTCATTACGATGATAACAACCTTCCCTGGGATTCGTTCTCAAAACGAGGAACATTAAGCCACGATATTTGGCTCTGAACCGTTTCTATATTCGCCACTACGATACCTAACGATCCTAAGCAATCACGAATACACTCAAAACTCTACCGACTCACATTCAATCTCGATACATTTTAAAAAGCAACACTTTACCATCCATATATTTATCGATTACGTACTCGTTGCAGAATTCAATAAATAAAATAACGAATGTGATCCTATCTTTACGATATCTTTCGAAATAACGAGGCTGCAAAAAATGTAGGTTTGAAAAATCGATGGAAAAAATGCTCTGTTGGATTTTATTCTCATCTGTTTGGGTTGGAACATCAAAATAGAGAGATTTTTATAAAAGTTTGGAAGCTACGAAATATTTCATTAAAACTATATGCTGACTAAATTTTTTGACATTTAGGAGAATGGTTTGGATATTTATAATTTTTTTATTAAGGTTTCGTTTGAAGTTTTTTTACTTTCTCGACATTGTGACTGGAATGAATAAATTTCGTATCGAAGTAACAGAGAGAATCGAATAGAAATTTGAGGATTGGTTGTTGAAATATTAATCAATTATTTGCAAATTTTTAAAAAGACCAGGAAACGAAATGATAGAAAACAAAAATACAACTAATTGGCAGAAATGTTAATTTTGTGGTTAAAAAAATAAACAATGATTTTAACACAACTTCCTTAATTGGATGAAAAAAATGGGAACAAAAAAAAATGACGTCTATTTTTCATTCACCTATTATTTCGTAACGAACAAAAAGCTTAATTGGACGAAAAAAAAAAAGTTTTCAACATCGTCATGTTTTCAAACAAAAAATTTCGTTTATTTTGGAGAAGAAAATTACGGTTAAATCAACTACAGATCGTTCACCGCTTTTGTGAATAAATTCTTTTTGTCTCAGTGCATGTGAGCTGTGAGAATTTTTACTGATTTCTTTTTTTATTTTCATCTCGTTTTTATTGCCTCCTCTTTCATTTTTTACCTTCATTCATTCTGTCAATAACGCAATATAATGTCGGAAGTTGCGGACTATTCTCATCGTAGGATAACAACAAAAAATGTGCCGGAAACCCAGCCGGAAAATAGTCGAGTGACGAATAGCGTCCAACAAGCAGGATTCTTCTCTGTATTCGAACTTTTTTACACGAGGAGTATTTTTCGTTGTTTCCTGCTATAAAAATCCGCACATCATACCGTTTTTTTTTTTTTTTTGTTATCTCTATCCAAACTTGTTTCCGCTCGATTTTTGGTTATTTTGTTTTCTCTGTATACAAAATCGCTTGATAGTTTTGTATACATCGAATCAATGAGACGTGAACGTCCCAATCAAGATTATAATTGATTGATCTTTTGATTTGATGTTGAAAATGATAGAAACAATAAGGAATCCTCGCCATTATAATTCCCTGGGACAAAATTTTGTTGAAAACAACTTTCTCTCTCTCTCTCTCCCTCTCTCTCTGATTTTACTATAAATTTTGATATGCAATATCAGCGTTACACTTACATCGTATAATTATTTCCCTTGTCACTGGTATAGTTGAACGTATAACTTGACTTTCTCATTTTGGAGTAATTAATCGAACTTAATGAAATTGTCATGGAGAACAAGCTACGAGGGAAATGTTCGGTTCTATTCCAAATCAGATTTGTCGCATATAAATATAGACATATAGACATTAGAGAAATACATGACATCAGTGATAACGTACTAGCGACAAAATCTGGTTTGAATCGTAGAATACATGTAAATAGGGCGTTATGTGAGTATGGAACTCGAGAACAAACCACTCTACGCATTATCCAAACCTCACAGAAACGTATATAGACACGAGAGAATTCTCATATTCTCTCTCTCTCTCTCTCTCTCTCTCGCTTTGTCTGTGCACTGTAAATTTGGAGTAACCATAATCGGACGTTTCGATTGCAGGCTTCCTGAATGCAAACACAGATTCGCACTTACGTTCACCCGCGAATTACGGCCTGATGGATCAGATCGCAGCGTTGCATTGGGTACAGGAGAACATCGGTGTTTTCGGTGGTGATCCTGGCAATGTTACCCTAATAGGACATGGTACGGGAGCGGCTTGTGTCAATTTCCTGATGACCACTAGAGCGGTACCCGATGGTGAGTATAACACGTGTCACTTATTCTTTTCGATTTTAAGGAGCTTGGCTACATATGACAATGTGATAAGAATTTAATAAAATTAGGTGATAATATTCTTTAGCATGAAATACGACGATACGAATTTTTTCAAATTTTTCGGTCCCTCAAGCTTTAATCCTGACTATAACTTAGTCAGTGATTTTCTGGTGGACGACTTTGAATATTTTGAAGAGAATATTCTATAGAGATTTATTCAAACAAACGTAAAGACCGTAAAATCGATATTTTGTAGAATCGTTTGTAACATAAGCGACGAAACAATCCACGTGTACATTTCCCCCGATCTTTGCACCACCTCAAGTTTATTTTTTGTAAAGAACAGTCTTTACAAAGGGGGTTGTAAGAGTTTGAGGGTGTCTAGCTCCACAAGGAATAAAGCAGAGGAGAGTTTCAGAGATCCTGGGGTCTCAGAATAACCGAGAAGCAGTAAATATTTGCCATGATTAAAATGCCAGTTGTACAACACGTAGACAAGACCGCGAATATGCTGAGGGAGTGGTTTTTTTTCACCCCTGAAGTAGGAGAGGCGAGAACTTGTGTAAGGGGATGAAAACGCGTTGGGGGTTACGTTTATCTCCTGAGTCGTGGTCCCGTACGGATCGCGTGACTGAACTCCCTGAGGAAGAATAAAAAAAAGAACAAGCAAAGCATCCGAAATAGACGATGGTAAAAAAAAAAAGCGAAAATGGAGAGACGGAGGGACGAAGGAAAGAGAAATAACGGAAAGAAAGGAAAGTGGCGAACCGCAAAGCTGTCGTCAGAAAGCCAACGGCAAAAGCTTGGCAAAACGAACGTTTTAAAGGCCAGCGAAAGAAGAATAAATTCATCCTGGATGGAGAAGAAGAAGACAAAAAAAATATAATGTACACGCCCTCGTAGTCATCCTCCTTCATTTTCTTCAAGAAAAAGAGAGCAACAGAGAATAAAATACACACACCGACGAAACACACCTTCTGATGCTGCAGTACCAGCAGCAGCAGCAGCAGCAGTCGACAGACTCTCGTTTTATCCGTTGGTGCAACTTCCGCCCGAGATCCTCGGACGGAAAGAGAGAAAGTGCAAAGCGCCCTCTCTTCCGTCTGCTCTTACCAAACCCTCTCACCCTTTACTCCCCCCTTTCCTCACATTTTCGCCCTTTTCCTCTCGCTATTCCACAAACCTTCCTCCTCTCACACTTTATCTAAAATTCTCAAACTAAGAATTTTTCCATTCTCCGTTTTTTTTTTCTTTCCGTTTCAACAAGGAAGCACAAAAATTTATCATTATGATACAACAGCAAAAGTTGAAAAAATAGAATGTCTCAATTGTCGCAAAAAAATAAAAATAAAACATCAAAAGTCCTGTTTTTTTATTTCTTTACGAATATTATCGTTCGATGAAGTGCAGTGTTTAAATTTCGTTTCGAGAAAAAAGCCCTCATTTCGAGGATTTCTTTGGCCAATCGAATCCTTTTTTTGAGAAAATCTGGAGCACCCCAAATAATTGGAATTTCGGGACCAAAATTTAAGAGATTTTAATAAAAATCTTGATTTTTTTTTTTCATTTTTGCACTGCGATAACGATTTTTTGAAAAAAAACTTCGATGGAAAGGAGTGTGCAGGCAAAAATCTAACATGAATTTTATTGAACGATTTTATTGGTGGACTTATTTATCGAAAGATACAAGGATTTTGACGGTGTACAACGTGGGACCGTAGATGATTTCGTATGCCCTCGTGGTCTGTCAAGAGCATGGATTTCGCGACTGTAACACGTATAAATCACAAGCTCATCTCGATCTCACGAGCATCTCCGTCAGGACGCGGAGGTCAAACGCGATTCCACGGTAATTTATCGATGCTGCACAGCGTCCGGACTATTACTCCTGCTTGCATGAGCTATCGTTGCAGGCTTGTGGTTTCTCACGTGTGTTCTCTACTGTCCACCATCTTGAAACTCTGTAACTATATACTGTTTAGCTCCTGTCTATTCCATACGCGAATATTCAGTTTGGTACAATCTGTACACTGTGCGAGGAGAGAGAATGGAGTTCGCGACCTGGATGGCCTCAACAGCAGGCTCAATCGATTAGTCTTCTCGAATAATATATACGAAGGACTTGAATGTTGCAATAATAATATCGTTCAACAATGTTCCAACCAAAACATAAACAAACCACTTGCCATTATCCTCCAAATGGTGAACAATAAATCCTGCATAATTAATGGCCTCCATTATTCAAATTCTCGATGAATTAACCAAGAGAAAAAAATTCCAAACGATGTGAGAAGCGATGAAGAGAAAATAAATATGAGAAATCTCAATATTGAGAATCTCTTTGATTTTTTGAATACTTTTGAGAAACAAAAATCTTTTGTACTCTCAAAAGAACGTTCGGCAAGATTTTTTGAAACGTTTTAACAACTTTTCAAAGAGTTCTGTTTATAAGTGACAGCAATTTTTTGATAGGGGTACGGAATTTATGTCAGAAAAATTCTTACCAATTCTTTACCCGCATTCTCATCATTTTTCTCTCCATTTTATCGAGTGTAAAACCTGAACTTTTCGCTATTTATTATTTCACAGGTTACCTCTTCCATCGCGGCATCCTCATGTCAGGCAGCGCTCTTTCCCCTTGGGCGTTGGTTCGAGGCGCGGCCAATTATGCGATGCAGGTCGCACAGCATCTGAATTGTACTCCGGTAAGTGAAACTAAAAATAAACTCATTTTTAAAAGGATAAGATATGAAGATTTTTCAACAATTTGAGTTGCACATTTTTTCTTACGTCCCATTCACTCGAATTTTGGTTCTCGGGATTTTTTAGGCTCGTTAATTACGGAAGTCGACTGAAAACTCATAAAATTGAAATTAAATTCTTTCCATTGTATTTTTTTAAACAAAAACTACGTTACGAAAAATTTTGAAAAAATTCTGCAAAATTCCTTGGACTGTATTGACCTTGTGGTAAAATTGCTATTTCAATGTTCATTTTATTTTTAGTAGAAAAATAATTTTTTCATCAAAATGTACGAAATTCAACTCTCTATTTATTTGTGGTATTTGTGCAATTAACTCTTCGTTGACACTCGGGGTCACATTGTCCCGGGCTATTTTTTCACCGTATACCTTGTCACCGGAATGAACGACTTTTTTTTCTTTTCGCAAACAAGTCAAATTCATGGGTTCAATTGAATACTCTTTTAGAATGTTTTTTCGAAAAATAGCATTTCTCGTGATTACGTCCTCGGTTATTGGGGAAAAAAAATTAAAAATAAAATAAAAAATCAAGTGCAATCAATCAATCAATCAATCAATTAATCTCAAAAACATGAAAAAACGATAAAATGTCCATTTTTTAAAATGAAATGTTCACTTTTTCAAAATACAGTTTTTTAATCATCCTTTCAAACAATTAAATATTGAATTTCGAAAATTTGTATGATGCACACATATTGAGCAATGTGTTGACAGTTCCTGGGATTTTTTCTCAACAAAAATTGAACAAAAGCCTGCTGATGGCAGAAGGATGAAGTACGCCTGGGGTCAAATTGACCCAGTATGTCAATAAAGTGACTAAATTTGATTGTACAAAGATGGGACAACAAATAATGTCTATTTATATTTTCTTTTTACATTTATGAATGTACCAGGAACCACATGAAACAAAAAATCCTCGTATTTGTTGCTAAAATAGTAAATACATGATAAACAAAAAAAAAACTGCAAAATAAATAAAATATTTATTGATCTTGATTCTCAGCATAAAGTGAAAACACACAGAGTTTATCAAATTTATCATAAAATTCAAAATAATTGAATAAATGTCTGCTACTGTGAGCGTCAATTTTCCAAATCCGGATGAATAAACTCAACAATGGTTGGTGTTGCGTTTATTAATTATATAAAATTGAAAAATGTTTTGTTCGCGTATAACGCGCGCACAGGGTTAAAAGGAGAGAAAAATAAAAATGATTGAACCAGCAGGCTGAATAAAATGGGAAAAATTAATGGAGAGTATACGAATATAATCGATAATACAATTGCGTAACAGTAACAGAGAGTACAACAGTGAAATATACAATAACATAACGAACTTCAATAAACGGATTAAAGAGCAAAAGAGACACGGATACTCAGTCTTGCATGCACCGCACACGTATATACACAATTTCATGAAAACACGAAGAAGGAAATGGAAAACAGATACGATAATTATACCTCTCGGTGTTTTAATCCCTTTTGCGTTGTACCGCGCTGATTGAAATCACCCACGACCACTTTTCCATGCCAACGTCAACGTTGCCCTACTGTTTCAAATCACCTCTCGTTTTTATTTTTTTTAATTTTTTTATTTGTTTTTTTTTTTCAAAATGAAAACCACAACCGAGAAAAAAAAAACAAAAAAAAAACTCTAACCGAAAACCGTTTTCTATCAATATTTTTCATGCAATGCATAAATTACGAGATTCGATTTGTGAACACACACTTATATATTTTTCAGTATTTATATACAAACGCAGCCACAGAAACGATGAAATATATGCTTTTCGTGTAATTGTTCCCTGGGTGGCCTATTCGTTGTTACTATTGCTATTACGTTTGAAAATTTCGAGTAAAACGTGCCGCATGATGAAACAGACGTACATCCAATTTGCCGATTTATAATTCTCGATACAATCACGTACTCTGTTGGTCTGTAAATTATTGTCATTATATACGCTCTCTACCAAAACTGACACTTACTCCACCTATTGATTTTCATTGATTTTCGTATTTCATATTTCTACGCAATTAAATGTTCATCAATTAGTGGTTAATGTTACGAGCATGTTACAATACTCGTTATTACCATTGATGCATAACCAAGATTATTATTATCATCTAAAATATTATTCCTCTACATTAATCACCCTGATGTTTTAATTGGAAAAATTCTACATAAATTAAATTCTCAAATAATTGGCATATTTAATTATATAATGACGAAAAATCGATGGAGAGAGTTGATTTTTTTTTTTTTTTTTTTCATTTTATTTACTTGACAAAACAGATTCGTTTTCTCCGTGTATGTAATTTTTTTGCTTTATTTACTTTATTTATTATATTTATTTTATTTATTTTATTTACTTTATTTTTTTTTTTCATTCTTTTCATTATTTTTGTAGAAAATGTTTAGGGAGTGTTAAAAAAAATCTATAAATTGTATTTATAGGATGCAACCGATCCGCAAAAATTGCTCAAGTGCCTGAGGGATATGCCGATCGAATCATTGCTTTCGGCACCTATTAAGGGCCTCGCGTTTGCACCAGCATTTGGCCCAAGTATCGACGGTGTCGTTATTGATGCTGGTGATCCGGACAACCAAGACTTTACGCTGCAAATCGACACGATCAATACACTCAACAATATTTTGATGAGAAAGTCCGTAATAGCCAAATTATCAAGGTAACATTTTGATTTTTTATATTTAATGTAAATGTAAATGAAAAAGAAACTTTCTTCTTACACGCATGTAAACGATATTGTGACAAAGGTGGCAAGCAGCTTTTTTTCTACTCTTTTTAAAAAAAAGAAGAAATAACAGGACTCAAGTTTCAAAGGATACGAGGATCCCTTTTTTTTACATGAAAGCTATGAATACAAGGTTAAAAAAAAAAACGTTTCCACGATCGTAATTACTATTGAGCTCCCGTTTTACAAGCAATTTCGTGCCGAGAATCGAACTGAACAACGCAGACTCCAAAAGCGTACCTTCACTCCCTTAATTTTAAAAGATTTATATACTCGAATGCTAGTTACATTCAAGAACCAACACCGCAATTCCTGTAACGGTATTCATGCATTAATAAGTAAATAATTAATAAATAAATAATTAAATAAATAAATAAATAATTAAATGACGAATTTACGATTATAGAAACAATTGAACATTTAACTCAGTCGATAAAAAAGTCTTTGAGGTTTTAATAATGCTGTGAATTTTATTTATTAACAAATTTACAGGAAACACACTTTTGAAACGAAAAACATGTAAAAAAATATTTCAACAATCATAAAATTCCTATGAATGAAATGATGGGACGAGTTCGTAAAAACGTACAAAGTATCCGAAGGAACAATAAAAACTAAAATAGTTATAAAAATCAGTAACAATTATATTTTCTTCTTAGCACAAAGTAGATTTTCAGAAAAACACACAAAAAAGCAACAATAATTGAAATTTTTTGTATAGAACGATAGAAAAGTGGTAAAAGTGAAGTAGAGTGAAGATAAAATTGTTGGAAGATAGCAAAAAGGTGGTTTTCTACTGGAACAGTTACCATCTGAATGTGTATCCGTAGTAGTGTAAGGATGCCATTGTCCATAACAAGAACAAGAGAGAATAGAGTATCCGAAAACTTAGTATTTTGCAGAAAAGCTCTCCCTTTCTGGCCTTGTCTGTTGTTACAGTTTCTGAATTGTAACCGGGCGAATAGTTAGTAAAAGACGAGACATAGACCGGATGGGTATGCACGTTCCCATAAAAGTTAATAAGCTGCCATTACTGGAAGGAAAATGTCTCTCGTATGGTAAAACGGAAGTAAAATTAGCCGCAAGTTCTCTTTTGGCTACTGCAGAGAGAATTCGAATATTCTGCACTGTGCGCATAGTGAACGTTTAATGGGGGTAAAATGGCACAAAAGTGAGAAAATTAATGAAAAAAGAATCAAAAAGAACGAGAGATATTGTTTCATGCAAGAATCGAGATTACAATACTTCGAAAGTATGTTTTTTTTGTTCTTGTTGTAAAAAATATGTTTTTGAGCAAAGTGAATTGAAATTAAATAAAAAATTAAAAAATAAAAGTAATTCCAATGTAAAAAGTGACTCTTTATTTAGCGAGCATTTAAAAAATATATATATAACTCAAACCTATTTCACGCAATGGTAGAAACGTGGCGTTGAATAGCTAAAACCAAAGGGAGAAGGACTATCTCGTTATGCTGGTAAACGAGGCGTACTAACTAACCGCAAGGGTTTTCTTGGGTAAACCACGAGACTACCTCACTTCTATATATTCACAAGCTTTTCCCGTCCTGCTTATTACTCCTTCTTGATTTTACTCCACGACACACACTCTTTCTCTCTCTCTCTCTCTCTCTCTCTGTCTCTCTCTGTCTGTCTCTCTCTCTCTCTCTCTCTCTCTCTCTCTCTCTCTCTCTCTCTCTCTCTCTCTCTCTCTCTCTCTCTCTCAGTTACACTTTAATTATTTTATCGTTAATTATGGATTGAGTCATTTTTCAAATTATGTTATACATTTACTTGCGTAGATCGATTTGTTCGACGTGAAGTATTGAAAGTGCAAGGGCTCACGTATGGGGACGTACAATCTTTGATCAGATAAATCATCACAAAATTGCAAAAAAAAAACGCTCTTTTATGTCGAATTTTTCAATCTTCTGTCTTTGGATATTTAATTTGTCAATTCGAGTAAACGAGGATGTGATTCCATTCGAGCTGAGTTTCTTTGTAATTCTTGACATAAAGATTCTCTCAAAATGTGTCAATACTTTTAATAAAATAATCCAAAAAAATTCCATTAATAATTGAAATAGAATGAAAAAAAAAAACTGAGCCAATGGCCGAAGTGAGTTGATGAAATTTTCATCAAATTTTATCACCGATGTGTATGGAACTCGAAAAAGTAACAACTGGAAACTGCTTGTATACATTAATTAGGGAACGAACATAGAATAAACATGACGATTATAACGATTGTTTAAATTAATGCAGAATGTAATCCGATATTATTATTTTGTTAATAAAACGGAGTGGTGAATGCATCAAAAATGTATACACACGAGTACGTTTTGTATCGGTACTTTTACACATTAGTACAGCGCGCCATACGAAGTCAGGGAATGTTTAATTATGCGGTGAAACGCGAGGCAAAATTATTTGCAATTAACGCACGAAGTTTCGCCCTCGAAACATACGTAGGCCATAAACACAAATATACACTGATGAGTAATGTTTGGCCAAAACCCACCGGAGCTTGTGAATTAATTCGTCGCTTTCCAAGTTTCAAAATAATATAATTGCGAATAACGCCATTCTCCGATTTGTTTCCTCCGATATTAAATCTTTCAACATAACTAATAAATTCATTTTTTTTTATACAAAAAAAAATCAAGAATTTTGAATAAAATATTGTGAAAATAAAATTTTAATGATTCCAGAAAAATGAGGAGGAGTTATTTGTTAGAAATTTCAATGATCCAAGACACTGGTTCATTTTTTTCATTCATAAATATAAACCATGTAAATGAAAAACAAAAACTGTCAGAATTTTGGAATATTTATAAAATGAAGAAAAATTTATTCGAAAAAGTCTGCGCGCAGAATTCCGACCATTTTTTTATATTAGTTCGTACGGGAAATTAAAACTTATACGAATTACAGTAAAGTTGACATTTTTTAAATTTATTTTATAAAAAAGTAAAAATCACATGAAAAAATACGAAATTTACACATTTAAAATCTGTCACATGCATATTTCTCTTGACGTTTACGTAACTACGCTTTGCAAGCATGTTTTTAACTCACAAAATCGACCACTGGTACGCGTGCTACTAGCAATTGCCGTACTTTGTAAATCGTAATCGTCCACACGAATTATTCACCATCGAATCGAGAGAGAACGTAATCGACTGCAGCCCGCCTCTCATTACCACAAGCCGGTTTAATGCCCCGTGTATTGCTACCGCTATTTCTACATTTCCACAGCAATTGTATTAATACTGTCACGAAAGTGAACGAACTACTATTTCATGTTTCATTAGACCTCATCAATCCTTTTTTTAAATAAAAATCAATAATACTATACTATTCCGAACAAATCATTTACTAATCAAATTCTATCAAATCTACAACCCATGACCCATTTTTTAACCTTCTAACCCATGACCAAGGTCGTTATGGAGTTCATGATTTTTTATTTACGATAAAGTCGTTGCTACTGAGATAAAAAAACTCGGGAGCCTATGAATCTCTTCGTTTTTTAAAAACGAATAAAATGACGAGAAAAAAATTGAAAAAAAAAAAAAATCATTTTTTTCTAGATTCCATTGGCATCAAAGTCGTGACGTAACAATCTCGACGAAATTTATAAATTTTATTGTTCATTTATTCAGAATGATTGTTTATATAAAAATGTTAAATTTGTTAATAAAAAAAAATTCGATTAAAAAATACACTTTTTATTGAATTTTTTTCATTAAAAAATTTTGCAAGGTTACGATTTTTCGATAGTCTCTGACATTTCAATAAACAAAAACAAATTGATTGCAGATACGATCTCATGGTTGGGGTTGTAAGATCCGAAGCATATTTCACCCTCACAGCCGAAGATGCTCAGTACGGTATTGAAGCTGACAGAAGAACAAAAATTCTTCGTGAGTTCGTACGGAACACGTACACTTATCATCAGCCTGAAATACTTGCGACAATTATTAACGAGTATACGGACTGGGAAAAGGCGGTTCAACATCCGGTCAACATAAGGTACAATTCATTAATTAAATATAATTTAACAAAAAGTTTCAAAGACTCGAAAAAAATGTAAGTGGCAAAAAATATTTAATGAGACTCTATTGTCGAATAAAATCGCAACTTTGACATGAGCTCTTGTGGAAAGTTACGAAAAAAGACGATTTTTGACAACAAGTAACTCGATTTCTAGACGGTAAAACTTTCTCAAATTTAACCCACAGTTGAGAATTATTTTTAAGAAGGTTCATACGAATTTTGAACAATTAAACTTGGAATTTGTCGAACGAAGCCTGACGCGTCAACCTCCTGAATATTTTATTTATTTTTTTATTCATAAAAGTAACAGAATCATAATGATCATATCTATAATAATTCAATATTTAATTAGTTAACTGTAACTTGATAATGAAAAAAAAAAAAAAAAAAAAATTTGGTGAAAGCAGTATGAGAATTCAATTGGAGGAGTTGGAACAAAACTTTGAAAGTTCACGATGTTTCCACATTGCTTTCACCTTTCGAACACATATACTTCGTGATACACATTTATATACATAGAGATTTCTTTTTCTTTTATATTCTTCTCCCTCTCTCTCTCTCTCTCTTTCTATATCGAGTGTGCGATTCATCGATTTTCCATTTTATTAGCTAAAAGGATTTCGATGGGATTGAAAAGAGACGCGGGAAGGATGTGCTGCTTCCGGAGAGTAGCTTTTTAACAGGATGAATGAGAAAGTTTTTATCTTTCTCGATCCACGAGATTTAATTTTCTTATTTTATAATTTTGTTTGTTTTTTTCTTTTCTTATTTTTCAGGGACGAAACCCTTGAAGCACTGGGTGATGCGAACACGGTGGCGCCCGCCACGAGAACAGTCGATCTTCACAGCCAATCGCATAGAAATTCTTATCTCTACGTGTTCGATTATCAAACAAAATTCGGCGATTATCCTCAAGTAAGTTTGATCACATTATTCAATAATTTCTTCTCCAAAATATTTATTCATTCAAATTTCAATATTTTTACATCAGAATTCAACAAACAATCATTTTTGTTCATTTTCTCAACGAATTTCAACTCCAAAGTCTTGCAAAGCAGTTATTTATTTACAAAAAAACTGAAACTATTCATTTATTACGATTGAAATTTATATTTTCCCCGAAATTTCTTCAAACACCATTTTGATTTTCATTCAGAAAAGCTTATTCGTCCCTAAAAAGAACGTTCAAAAAAATATATTTGAAAAAACTGTTGCACGAACATTTCTCGTTACGATTACTCACATTTTATTTTTTCTATTTTATTTTTTTTTATCTTGAAATTTTTGTAACCTCTGAGAATATTGAAGGTGAGGAAGCTTCAAAAAATTCAGTCTACGAATATGAAAATTGTATTTTACTTTATTGGTAATCGAATAACTCGAGGTAGAAATTCTCGCGTCTCCTTTCGAGCAATTTGCATCCCTTATTTTCTCGGGCTTGTAACCTCCGGCATTTTATTCCCTTCCTCTCTCTCTCTCTCTCTCTCTCTCTCTTTCTCTCTCCTCTATATATATTTACCTTTCGCTACTACAAATTCTCACCCCTTCATCCCCTTCCTCGAGTTCGTGCATCTCGTGCACGATATTCTACCGTCTAATTCTCTACTTCCTGTTTACGCATATATATCCGTATTCGTTATGCACACACACACGCACTCACACACACACACATACATTTATTTATTTTTATTTTCATTTATATACCGTCTCGTGAAATACACATGTATAAAAAAAAATATATGTTGGGGGTGCAATATTCTCGATTGTGCAACGAGGCGCAATACACCGGAAGTAAACACACGCCAAGCGGGGTACTAATGTGTAGTCATTACTCATACGCTATCTGATGTATAAAATATTACGTGATATATGTAGCAAAAAATTCTATATAAACTGAGGAGTGAAAAAAAAAAAAAAATCACATGGGACAAGGGTTCTTCGTTGCTTTGAAATATTAAAATCAACGAGGAAAATCAAATTTACATATTAGAATTTAAAATTCTTTCGTCAAGAAAAATCAAAAAGATTTGCATGATACAATTTATAAATAATATCGAAATAGACGATTTTTCAAAAATATTTTTATTTAGTTTTGTCAACCGTTGTATATAATTGAAAAAAAAAAGGAATAATTTTTTATAAATCTTTAAAATTTGTACATTTCTTTTAATAAATTAATAAACACCTGCATGGGACTTAAGAAATAAACAAATTCCATAGTTTTAATTTCATTGAATAGCAAAAATTCTCTAAAAAAAAAAAATTTCTTATTGTTGGGCAAAAAAAAGGCTTTATTTCAATAAAAAATTACACAATACAAGGACTGTAGAAAATTCTGTGGAATAAATATTTTAAACAGAACTGTTTACTTTGTAAAACAGAAATGAAGTAATTTATCGATTAAGTGATCAAATAAAATTGCAAGATCGTATAATAAATTGAATGAGAAGTGAAAAATAAAAAACAAAAAAAAATTGGAAAACGTAGTAGGAATTTTATATCCGCGTTATGTTCGTGAATTTTCATCTCGATCTTGCAGCAGGGGTTGGAATCTAAATACGATGCCACATAAATATCTGGGTCAATCGCGTTGGGCTCGTCCTAGAAATATTTTCTAGCGTGAAATAGCGTGGGTGAGCGTGTATAAAATATGTTTTTTTTTTTATTATTATTACTTTTTATCTTTTTTCTTGATTTCTCGAGTGGAAAACATGTCTGAAGGTTTTATAGCGATGCTGCACTTTCCCAACCCTTTACACTCCTCACGTTTTTTTTATCTTTCTCTGTCTGTCTCTCTCTCTCTCTCTCTCTCTCTGTCTCTCTCTCTCTCTCTCTGTCTCTCTCTCTCTCTTTCTCATAGTAAAAACTCGTGCTTTTGGTCTGACCTTGTTCCGCAGCTTATCCATCCTCAAGTTTGTCTGACTGCATAAAAAGATAGAGCATCGTCAAAAACTCTAGGGTGAATTTACACAATTGTGCATTTTCGGATACACTCCGTCCAACACATTTTTCTCATGTAAAATATTAACCGTACCGCGTAAATGTTCCAAAATAAAAATCAGTTTTTTATTTTCATTCAAAATGTCTTGATTTATTTTAAAAAATTTGAGGCCCTTCCAGATTTTCGTAATCTCGAGGATTTTCAAAATTATTTTGACGAAATTTTTTTATCTCAAAATTAAAATCAGTTTTTTTCACTCAGAATATCTCAATTTGTTCATTCAAAAAAATTGACGCAGTTTCAGTTTTCAATAATCTCAAAGAATTTTAAAATCATTTAAATGACTTGTTTTAAGTTAAAATTAAAATTATTTTTTTCCCTCGAACGTTAGGGGATTTTTATTTTTATTTATCAATTTTTTGATTAGAAAATTCAGCTGCAATTTGACTGTCCCAGATTTTTGTAACCTCGGAGATAATTTCCAAGACATTCCACAAAGGCAATTAGAGCAACCAACGAACGATCAGAATTAAAACGTTCCCTCAACTCGAGTATGTCTCGTTAACCCTCATTTGAGTGAAGTATAAAAGCCTAGTTGCAATCGTACAATGGCTTGCCACTTAAACGCAGCATGCTTCAAGTCCCAAGAGCTTCTACATGAACATAGAGGAGAATCTTGATCACTCCCTCAGGTAAAACGATCTCACAACGGTTACGGTCATTGTTGGCCATTGAAATCACGAGAAACATTCTACACCAAACCATTGTTTCGACCGAGAGCTACGTTACTGACGAAGTACACTGTGTCTAAGTGGTTTAAAGATATTACGAGCTCAACCCTTACAACGAAATTTTTTTTTCAACAATATATTAAACAATCAGAAGCTTGAGGCTGTTCAAAATATTAGCAGAACATTTTTTTATTTTTAGCCACGTCACGTCAAATTGTTAGGAATTTTTCGAAGAATTATCTGTCAAAAAATTGAAAATCCTCCGACCCAAATAATTCAAATTTCGTGACGAAAATTAAATTAAGTTTATGAGAGACAAATTTTTTCAAATATTTTACACTGAGAATGTCCCTTAACGCTACTGTTAAATCAGTTTTCCATCAATTCCTACGGATAAGAGTTTATTTTCGAAAATTTCAATTTTTCTATAATTTATAAATTGTATGGGCAGGGACTTAAATTTTAAGTGAAAATTATTTTTTAGTATTAACTCCAAAAATATGTTTTTATCAAACTTTTTACATCTTCTTCGAAATTGCTATTTTTTTTTCAGTGAAAAAATGTATAATTAATTATTTTTATTATAAAATGACAATTTACTGATTATCTATCGTTATTTTTTTTTTTTTTGTTTTACAGAGACAAGGTTGCATTCATGGCGAAGAATTGCCTTATCTGTTTGGAGCTCCATTGGTTGGTGGTCTTTCTCACTGGCCAAAAAATTACACAAAATCCGAAATAGCATTATCGGAAAGCGTTATCTTGTATTTTACAAATTTTGCGAGGACCGGGTAAGAAAATATTTGAACAAAAAAAAAGATAAATTATCGTGTTCTATTGTTTTAAACTTTTTTTTTTAATGGGTTTTTATTGATACTTCAGAAACCCTAACGAGGGTACGCCCGATCCAGGACCACCAGGACCTCGTCCTGATCGCACGAAACTTAAAAACGTTGCATGGACGGCTTACGAGGAGAAACATAAGAACTATTTAATAATAGGTAAGAAAATGAAGACCAAAACTTTTTTATTTTTTAACGTTTTCGTCATTATACTTCCAATTTTTTAATTTGTTTCCCCATTTTTTTTGTTATTTTTTTTCATAATTTTTTACGTCAGAATTTTCAATTCTTTTTTTGAACGCATTCCAATCCAATTGTTTAATTTTTTCGCCATTTTTTAGAATTTATTTTAGCTTTTTTTGTTATTTATTTTTTATCATTTCTTACGTCACAATTCCCAATTCTTCTTTTTTTTTGACACATTCCAATCCAATTTTTGAATTTTTTGCCCCATTTTTCAGGATTAATTCAGTTTTTTTTTTCAATTATTTATTTTTCATAATTTTTTACGTCACAATTTTCAATTCTTCTTTTTTTTTGACATATTCCAATGAGATGATTGCAACGAATGTACGAGAAATGAAAAATTTCTCATTATTTCACGAACTTTTTTCCCTTCGCGACCTAATTGGGGGGTTTTTTCTTTTTTTCCTTTTCAAGTTTCATGGATTTTTTTTTCTCTCTCGATTCAGAACTGAAAACTTTGTAGTAATGAAAATTGTTAAACTGCTATGGTTGAATTAACGTATCGTATTACATCTCGTTGAGATAATTATCCAATTTGTGTAACGATCCTTTATTTCGTTATGCAGATACGAAATCGAAACTCAAGAGTCATTACAGAGCTCACAGACTTTCGTTCTGGCTCAATCTCGTGCCGGATCTTCACAAACCCGGCACCGACGATGTACCCAGATCTCATCATCTCCTCGACGCTGAACAGGTGAGCGCTTCTATTCATTACGAAATTTTACGTTACAGTTGTAACATGAAAATTCATTATTCAGAGCGTAACAACGAACATCAGTACAAAAAAGTAAAATTCAAGCATAATTCAGTCTCTTTCAGAAATTTCCTACTCAGATGAATCAATCGAAATCTTTTTCTCTTATTTTTTTATCAATTTTTCGAATATTCTTAGAAAATGTGATTTTTCAAAATTTTTCACGAAAAAATTTATAGCACACAAAAACTACACGATGAAAAAAGTACACAATGAGATTCGTGGAAAAAGAATTCAATGAAAAACTATTCTCGATTTTTGCCTCTTTAGGTAAATGAGCGTAGCACTTTTTCTGTTTGGGAAATTCTTCCTCTAGATATTTCCACTTTGTTCGTATTCGAATCCCCTTTAAAACGACGTTCGATTTTCCGAATTATCTCAACATTTCCATTTTTTGCGATTTTTTAAAGTATTTCGTTGATTTTTGACATAATCTCATTATTTTACGAAAATAATAATCTCATACAGGTAATCGTGAGAAATAATTCGAAAGATCATGATCAATATCACGATTCGATGCTCATTGCAGTTAAAAATTTATCGATAATCTGATTATTAATTTTTTCAATTTTTTACGAAGGATAATAAACTGACAGATTTAACGAATTGTTGACTAATTCGATTATTTTTTTTTTTAAACCAGGTGCCACCACGATTTATTCAAAGGGTGCCAACGACAATGAGATCAACGACACCGGAAATGACAACGGAACGAATGCGAAACGCATCGACGACGTTGGCAAATGAATTGTCGTTCGAGGAGACAACTTCACAGCCCGAAGACGGTTTCGCGGCTTATTCGACAGCACTGAGTGTGACGATAGCAATTGGTTGTAGTTTATTGATTCTGAACGTTTTAATATTCGCGGGTGTTTATTATCAGCGTGACAAAAATCAGCATCACTGCCCGAAGAAGCGTCAAGAAAATGGTCAAATGCCAAACAACATATGCGGCGAGCTCGAAACAAAAACATCGGCCGAGCGTCATCACATTCAACACATACCACCGCCTGATTTCGCCGATTTACAAAATAACAGTTGCCACGTGCCAATGCCACCGCCACCTCCAAAAAACACAAAACCAATGAAATCCGGTCAAAATTTAATAATGAGTCCAAATCAATTGCAACAAGAGTCAATGCCAATGTCCGACATCGGCCATAACCTACAACAGATAATGGAGGAATTGAGGGTCTGACTTTAGGAGAACGGCTCATCATAGAGCTGAAAAAAATTTATCATTTAGAAATAATCTTTGGTGGATTCGAGAATTATGTGTGACCCAGTGATTCGAATTTCGAAGACCAAATAATCGAGGGAAAAAAAAACAAAAATAAATTAAACAAATCATCGTGCGGAACTTGGAATATAAAAAAAAAAACGCGTTGACTCGTAGATTTTCAAAAGAAAACGAAAAAAAAAACAGAACAAACGAATGAATTCACGTTTAATCGAGACATTTAGTGGTGATTAATTAATAAAAAATAATGTATAAACATAAATTCAGTGATTGGAAAAACGACTGTCGAAACGTTACCACGAAAAGACGAACGTTCTGTGTACCTCGATGCTTTTACGTCCTGTGTAAACTTTGTTTTTTTTTATCACTAAAATACTACACACCGGAGCCATTTTTTCGATCGAAAAACTAAAACGAACAAAAAAAATAGAGTGCAGATCGAGTTATGTTTTTTTTTTTTTTTTTTCGAAAACAACAATATGTCACTTTTTTCGCACTTCCATTTTGTCCGAATTTCGTTATCGTTGAAAAAACAAAAAAAATACAAGTTCATAATCGAGTTCGATCGTTTATTAGGAAAATAATCATGTTATTCCGGAGCACTGAACGTGCCGACGCTCAACTTTCACGAAACGAGGCTTGACACGAAGGTGAATTTCAGATTTGACGATAATTCTCGGCGTTGTATATTGAAAAAAAAAAAAAAAAATACGTGCACGAAAATCGATACTGCCAAAAAAATAAAATAAATAAATAACACGAACGACCTTTTACTTAAAATATGGAAACGATGCACCATTTTTGAAAATAAAATTATGATCGAAAATCGTAATCGTTGCAATCGAATTAAAAAAAAAAAAACAAACGTTTCTTTTTTCAATGCAAAGATCCAGTTTTACGATCTTTGGTGTTTTTTTTTCACCGGCACGAGCAACGTCCTAAAAATTGACTTGCAATTTTGAGATCGGTTCTAGAGACAGATTGTAACCCAATTTTCAAAAATTGGGTCATCGTATAGATGGAAATACTTTGTAAATATATTAAAAAAAAAAAGAAATAAAACCAAGACGTTTAAGGAAAAAAATAACAACATAAATATTCGTACGTTGATTGGGAGTTGAGTCGATCGAAGAATCGTGCAAAAAAAACAAAAAACAGTCGATCCTGAATGCGAACGACAAGGGGAAGTAGGTTCGAAAAAAATCCAATGTAATATAAAAATTTAAGAAAAATATGAGACTGGAGTGTTTAGAAAGAAATAAAAAAAGAAACCAAAAAATCGACACGTACAGGACGCAATTTTAAATTTGTATATAATTGATATTACAATAAAGTACGTAAATGATTACTATCAATGAACATCGGAAAAAATGAATTTTATTCAACGAAATTTCAATTTTCAGAACTTTTATTAATTTCAGGGTTTTTTTTATTCCTTAAGGGACTCCATGCACCTGGAGTCGTCGAAAAATGGAATTTTTCATAAAATGTCTTCATTTCGTAATGTCACCCTTCATAAATCGTTTCGATAAATATTTCCACGAATCGATAGAGTGCAGCTATGTGTTCCGTGTTTACCGCGGCGTTCCGAGAAGTCCCGGAACGTGTTGCTCATCCCCTCCCTAACTCCCTATTATTCTCGCATGGCCGCGCAGTGAACCGGGCCCGTTCTTTTCAGACAGATGCTTGAACGTCAAATGTTTTTATTTTTTATCAAAATCGTGTTTTTCTTAACAGTAAACATTTCATCTCGAAATCTTAACGACCGATTCCGATTAAATTTAGTAAAAATGACGCGTTTACACAATTGACTAGTAAATCTCGATTTTACTTTCAATCTTTCAAGATATTGTGAAAAATGCATGAAAAAATAATGGGGTTTAAGACCAAAAAAAAATACGAAAGGTAAGTTTACTTCAAACTTGTAATAAAATCGACGATAAAAAAATAACAAATGTGACAAGCCAACGATTGAAGGAATAGGAAAAAGGATTGAAAAAAATGTCAATCATGACACGTCATCATCATCAATATCTACTTTATTGTATCCTATACAGATACGTTTTCATTGCGTTTTGCGTCACAAAAAGTACGGCGTTGCGTGTTACACGTAGAAATCGATGAAAGTGTAAGCCATTATTAAAAAAGTACAATAAAAGAAAGAAAACAGAAAATAAAATCAATAAGGCATTACTCGTGAACACAAACGCTTCACATTTCGTCCATAATAACATTTTCGCGTATTTTTACTTTTGTCTCCTTTTTTTTTTATCAATTTTTATTTATTTTGTTGTTTCATTTCAAGCTCAACTAGTTCAATAGTAAAATGGTAGGTCGAGCACACATTGGTCGCGACGAATTAAACGTTTTTCCAAAATTAACTTAATTTTTTCTCCAGTCTTTTAAACTCAAAAAATACATCTAAAGATATATAAAAAAAAAGAAAAGAAAAACAAAGACGAAACTTCTACGAATTTCGCTTCAACCACGACCATTTACTTTTTACACTTTTCTTCGTACCAACCACAAGGCCAATCGTCTTTTTATTCCTTTCTCTCTCTCTCTCTTTCTCTTTGTCTCTCTTTTTGCTGCCCGTTCGTAATTGCATACATAGTTTTTTCTTGACCTGCATACGACGTTTATCGCCATAAAAAATAAAACGATCATACTATCACAAGTACTTGGCTGAAGCAAACAATTTTCACTTTACGATGGAAATTTAACACAAATATAAATATATGGATAAATACTTGTATGTCAATAGACATTCGAAAATGTCTTCGTTTCGATTATTCTTGCTCGATAATAAATCGATAAATTAATCTCGATAATAATCGTCGTTAAAATTTGATTTTTTTTTTAATTTTGTTAAAAAGATTGCAATGAAAAATGAAATAATTGTTAATAATGTATACATAAATATTTCGCATGCTTTTATATATATTTATGTAAATTTCCATCACTGTAGGTTTTTTTTTCGAAGATTTCAAGCCAACAGAAATTTTTGATATAAATATACAACGGTCTCGTAGTTCCACCAATATTTTAGCTATTTTAAAAGTTTTTTTTTTCTTGCTCATGCGAATGAACGACAATTTAATGATGAATTTGTAGCGTAACAAACATCTTCTACATATATTTATGCGCATATATCACGGAAGCTATCGATAAATAAAATAATTCATCAACTTTGCACTAAATGCAAAATCTATTTCATTATTGTTTTCGTCATCTACGAAAAAACGATATGATGATCAAGCAATGATTTTTTTTTACTAATCTTTTTTTTTTTTTTTAAATTTTTTTTTCTTGCATTATAATCATAACAATAATATCGTTTTCCGTTAGACGTCGACGATAATAAAGAGCCTAGTCTCGTTATTACGGTTGTTTCACTCGGTAAAAATGCAGAAAACCAGTCTTTATGTGTGTGTGTGTTTTTTTGCTGTTATTTTTATTTTTTTATCGCCACAAAAATTTTGCGATTATTAGGAAACGAATGTTATAAATGTTTCTACGGGAATTCGAACTTAAGAGGCAGAGCAAAAATGACAATTTATTGAACGAATAAAAATCCTTTGATTCCAATGTTTTAGCAAATGGAATGAAAGAAGAAAGAAAAAAACTACCGTCGAGTTCGTGAGTTGCTGGCTTATCCAAATTTTCGTTACTACAATAATCGTTTTTTTTTTTTCATTTTTTGGTTTTTCTTTTTTAATTTTAATTATTGGGGGCACTAGAAAGACAGTTTAGCTTAGAAAGAGTGCTGGATTCTGCTGGGTTAAGCACGTTGGTGTTCATTTTATTTACTTTTTTTTTATTTTACGTTTTTCTTTCAACAGTAAAAAGCCTCGTCGCGCGGTGACAAAAATTGCGAGTTTTGGTGGTGAGAAAAGAGAGAAAAATCATGTTGCTTCTCATTTATCAACTGTTATCTCGAATATTCATAAATCGCTTTTCGTTTTTGCTCAGTATTCGTTCCTAGAATTATGAAAAATTGGCCCCCCCCTCTCTCTCTCTCTCGTGGAGCAAATTTTTTAATTTCGTGTTTTTTTTTGACATTTCATTTCTCTAAAGAATTTCAGCGTTTTACTTCCTTTCCCCGCATCTTTCAAATACTTAACATTTATTCGCAGTGTTTTGTTTTATTTTTTTTCATCCCTTTCTTTCTCTCTGTCTCTCTCTCTCTCTCTTCCCTTTTCTTCAATAATTCTAATACTAATTAGGTACTGGCGTGATGAAATAACGAAAAACATTCAGTCTCTTCAATCAAATGTAACAATTTTTCTTAATTGTTTTTTTTTTTTTTCAACTCTTTAATTTTCATTTCGGCCTTAACGTTATCAATGTTATTGGAAAGTCGAGAAATCATTTTTTTTCTGTGTTTTATCAGGTCACCTGTCATTATTTTTCTCTTCGTCCATAAACAATGTAGTCCAAATTATTTTCATCACATCTTCGTGTTATTAGGCACGAGTAAAACGACGAAGAAAGAAACAATTCATATTTCGCTCGTGTGCTTTTTTAGACCCATGCAAAATTTAAATTCTTCGCCCAGCTCATATCTCACGTTTTTTTAAACATTTTCCTTTTCAATTTCGACGTTAAAACAATTGCTAATGAAGTTTCGACATTTTTTTGTTACTAAAACGACAGAGCGAGAGAGAGAGAGAGGGAGGGAGGGATAAAAATTGAGAACACAAAAGCGTGTATGAACGACCTTGAGGTGAAAGATTGTATTAAAATGGCAGAGGACACCACTCTCGTCACTAAAACTCAATGTTGGATTTTTTTCATTGCACACAAGTTTTTGCTCATATAATTAATTAAATAAATTCCAAAACAAAGAAAAAACAAAACGTTGCGTTATTCGCAACAAATTTTAAGCCGAGAATATTTTCAAATAATTCCAATTGTTGGTTTTGAAGATTTCAGACAAAATCCAAAAACCACTGAACCGATCAGGTGTTTTTTAAAGATTTTTGAATATTTTTGTGTACAAAGAAACAATATTTTCGTAAAAAAAAAATTGTTTTCTATTGCTAAAGCAGTAAATTTTTCGAATTTTGTAATCGATAAAAAAATCGAAAAAAAATTCACTATCTTGGAGTTTCAATTCAAAATTCTCTTCCGAATAAAAAAAAAATTGCAAATCATCTACTTTTTTTTTAACTTCAACTCCATCGTTCCAATTTTTATATATCCCTCTAGTGAAAAAGTCAAGAACTTTAAGACAATTCATTATTAATGTTAATCTAGCTCGAGTATCGCTGCAAAAACGTAATAAGCACACTTTTTAGTTGTTGTTTCGTTTTGTTTTGAAACTGCATCCATTTAATCCATTTAATCCATTTAATCTCTACAATGAATCCTCTCTTCCCCTCACCGTGCTCTTTTTTTCGCACTTCACTCATTAGCTACGTGTTACGATCGATTTTCGAAGAGATTACTCTTCTTGTTTGTTCTCTTAATTAAATCGCATGATTATTATTAATGATGCCTTTTGAAGAAGGGCTCAGTGACGAAAGGGCTTACGATGCAGAACACACGTCAGAAGAAAGCCAGCACAAAATTGTGCGTCATGATATTTTGGTTCGTTTTTGCATTATTATTATGATTTTTTTTTTTTTTTCATTATTTCGTTTTCGAGATCGATTTTTTGGTTTTTTTTTCTCTTTCGTTTATTTTTTTCTTCTTTTCTCGCGCACCAAGGGCACCCTAGCAAATGCAGCCACTTTCCCCCTCCGATTCGGATCCGTTCTGCATTGGAGATTGATTCTGCAAATCCACAGCTGATTTCGTTTGTTAAGGTTGTCAATGTTTTTGTTTTGTTTTTTTTTTTCGTTTTGTATTCGTAGTTACAATTTTTCAGGATTTCTTCAAATTGTAGACGCTCAAACGCTCTTTTTTCTCTCACTATCAAAGATTTATCGATTATAGATGCGGTTTTTGTATATATTTTTATAAAGCCTGGTACAAAGAACTTTGAAGTACAAATTTATTCGATCATTTGCTCCCGAAAAGACAGTGTTAAGTTTAATTTTTTTTTTAATTTTTTACTATTATTTGTTTATATTTTATTCATTTTTTTTTCATTTTTTCGCGAAAAATTCGCTCGGACGATTAATAATTCGGCAAAACTCGCACGGAAAGCGTGAAAGTTATTTAAAAATAAAACACAAAAAAAACATTAGGACGGAACGTGGCAAAGCCTATTTTTCAAACTCGTGGGCATATTGGATTTGTTTTTATTATTTATTTTTTTTTTTAATTTTTTTTTTACCAATTAACCATTTTCTATCCACGAAAATTTCAACTGTGATTTTTTTATTATTATACATTAATTAAAAATCGAGTTTTTTTCGGTTTTAAATCTCTGCAAAAAGCGATTATTTCGATGAAAATGGTTAATTTTCGGATTTTTTTTTGTTTTTAATTTTCCTTTTCGTTCACACTTCTCGAGTGTACATGTGTTTTCGTTTACGTGTGTGCACGTGTATGGATGGAATGGCAAGAAATCATGGTAACCTTAAAAAAATAAAAATTGATAAAAAAAAAAAGTCAACGAAAAATTCCTGCTCCCGAGTTTTGATTTTTAATAAAAATTAAAAGTTTACATTAATAAGAATTAACAAAAAAGCGACATGAATAATTAATTCACTATAAATTAACTCCTTTCCTCTGTTTTTTTCTTCCTTTTTTAATCCTTTTTCTCTAAATTCGAATTATTTACAATTTAGATTTAGGAGTTTTTCACGTCGTTTAAAAAACAAACTCGTTTTTTTTTAATTTTATTTTTTGTAGTTTGATTCTCTCTCGGGAGAGAAAGCCGATAAATAATACTTTCAACAAAGACGTTCACAGCAAAAATATTTCTCGTTCATTTAAAAAGCAACAATTTTTCATTATTTATTATTTGTTCCACATAATGAGTGTGTCAAGAATTGATAATAAAAACAAAAGTGAAAGAAAAAAATTTTAACAACTTCGTAAATGACGTTTATCGAGAATGTAATTTTTCATAAGATCGAGACATGGAAATTAATTTTGAAATTTATTCGATCAAATAAATGATGAAAAAGGAGAAAAATGTTTTTCAAAAAACGAGAAATTTTATTCATAGACTGATTTTTTCGATTTTGTTGTTTCAGGACAAACGATTGGTGAGAAAACGACGCTCGAACAGTAACGATTTGATTATTTACTCGACGTGTATATCATTTTTGTTGATCCAAATGAATTTCAGCTCAAGGAACATGGTGATTAAATTGCTGTTTCTTAAGATCTCAAAGTTCGTTAATGTTTCACAGGATCCGAATAAAGAATAAAAAGAATTTAGTCTCGTCCGATTAATGGGAAAGAAGAAAACATTGAATTAACTTGTTTTCTCGTTCGTTTTCTTCCTATTTTTTAGTCTCTCTCACACAAACGCTTAAAATTACAACTTAAGTCTTTAAATCAATGCAATTAACAGTGTAAACTCCCTCCTTATTGCTATTTATTGTACTTGAGTCAAAGTCTGAGCTTAATTTTCATACTTTTCGCTCCCGGTTTCCCTTTTCATTATTTTTCTCATCCTTTTCTTTATCATTTTCCCGTATTTTGGTTATTTGGTAGGAAAGTTTCGTGAAGAAGCATAAAAAGTGACTGCGTTAAACGCGACGATTAAAATATAAATATAAATATATAATGAAACGTGTGTGTGTGTGTGTGTGTGTGTGTGTGTGTGTGTGTGTGTGTGAATTCTGTTTATTTTGAAATTTAAACATTTTGAATGCGACGATAAAAGTGAATGTAAAAATTGACTGAACAGGTGTTTCAAATATTAGCATGGAATGATGATCGCGTTTTTTCAAACGACATTGAGATCAAAGAATCGAGAAAATGTATTTAAATTATTTTTGTATTTTCTCCATCGAAAAATATAAATCGTTACTGCAAACTCGTGTGCCAACGAATGGCCAATGAATCATTTCTTAGTGATGAGCAGAGAAAAAATAAATAAATAAAATAATATTAAAAAGCTACCCGTGTCAAAATAGCTGTCGATTCATCATTATTTCTTTATTTTTCTCATTATTTTTTTCTTCCAGTGCCTTGTTTCTCACGATTTGATAAATAAATTAGTATTCAGTTTATTAAGAAACACTGGACAAGTGTCGTCGAGCTTTTCGTTGCCTGAACCGAACCGGAAATACGATTTACAATCGCAATAACTCGGCTCCTTTGAATATCCATTTATAACAATAATAAATAATTAAACTCTGTCTCAAATTTTACCTTTTAAAATATCATTTCTTCCCACTCTTTATCAATGTGATAAAAACACTCAATTCCCTGATTTATTCTTCTCAATACCAAAGAAAAATTAAAAAATTTAAAAAAAAAAACAACAAAAAAAACAATGAAAGAACAAAAAATTAAGTACAGACGTTGAAGGTTTCAAAAAGAATGAAAAATCATCACTAACTTTTTTTTCTATTTAATATTATTAACACGTAGATGCCCAGCCAGAGTTTTTTGCCCAAAATTTTGTGATTTAAATAATTTTAAAAAATTCTATTCAAAGTTTTTAGACAAATATTTGTAAAAAAAAATAGTTGATTCGCGTTCAATCGACAGACTCCAATCGTTCCGATCGTTTTTACTATTCGGATCAGGCAACGATCCAAAGTTCAAGAGATTTATTATTATTATTAATATTATTATTATTATTATTATTATTAATATTATTATCATTATCGTTATTATTATTTTTTTCGCTTATTTCCTTTTTTTTCTTCATCGATAATTTTTAACAGTAAATTCAGTGTGTGTACGTGTCTCTTTCTCTCATCTACCATTAGTACCGTTCTTATTGTTTTGTTTAATTATTTGTTTTCTGTATTTGTTTTGTCGACTTAGCATGCACAATTGCTCTCCGACGCTTTCAGTTCAATTGGCGTATCCTTCAGTACTACTTCTTGCACTACGGGAGTTGGAGAAAAAAAACACATTAAGGAAAACACAAAGAAAAACAAATGAAAGAATATTCAACGGTTAAAAATCAGTGGAAATCAAATTATTTGTGTTTTTTCTTTTTTTTTTTCTTTCTGTTATCGAAAAATTTTCAAGCATAATAATGGAATTAATTAATGGAAAATATAAAAAAATATATATATTTAAAAAACAAAGACTATTCTTTAGTATTGATAAATTGTTTGGAAAATTATACAACTTTTGAACGATCGTCAAAATTATTAAGTTTTTACTTATTTTTTTTTTTAATGCGAAGTTTTTTTTGATAGTGAAAATAATCGATAATGTGAACGTGCAAATTAATGTGATTATTTGGATGTTGTATGCTTGAAAAAAAAGGATACTGTCTTCTGGTGGCTTGTTCTCCGTCGAGTCCATCCCTGGCAAAGCTGCTGCGACTCTTCTGAATAGCTGCGTTTGTGAAAAAGTGGAAAATTCATATTTAGCCTCACGGTTTTATTTTTAAATGCAAATGGAAACGTTTTTTCAGGTTTTTTCGTCGTACTTTAAATCGGGGTTGAGGCGAAGACTGTAAATTTGTTTTTCTCAAGTGGTTGAATTAATTTTTGTGATTTACATCGATTTTTTGTGTCGTGGAGGATTTTTTTACTCATTTTTTTAAATTTTATCGTAAATTTTTTCAAATTCTAACGTTTTTTTTTTTTTTAGGAAAATTTGTTTGAAATTGTTGAAAAATTTGTTCGTACTTGTTTAACATTATATCCTGCTTTGGCGCTAGTCTCGATAAACATAACATTGAGTTCCTTGGCCTTTCGTTCACCGTCTTCTGTCGACACTTGACGCTTTTCGCTCAAGTCTGTTTTGTTGCCAACCAACATAATAATGACGTCGCTGCCTCGTTCCGTTCGAACGTCGTCTATCCACTTGGATGTCTGATGAAATGAATTGGCATCTGAAAAATTCAATTTTCGTATTAAATAAGAATCTTATAAATAAAACAGTCGAATTCCTCGTTATGCCGACTATTTATTTTTCCTTCGAAACTTTTGACATTTATTTTAACGTGCAATTCACTTAAAATTTAATACTCGATGGTTCTGGGTTTGCAATTTTTTCAATAAACTTAGGCTCGCAAACCATTTTGAATGTAAGAAAAACTGAGAACAAAAATTTAGATTTGACCGTCGCCATACAACATCCTTCAATAATTGTTATATTTACTCACTAGTTATGTCGTAAACAACAACAGCGACGGTAGAATCTCTGATGTAGCTGGGAATCAATGAACGAAAACGTTCTTGTCCGGCAGTGTCCCACAATTGTAATCTTACGGTTCTATCTTCAAGATACATGGTCTTGCTCAGAAAATCTATTCCTATGGTAGCCTGTAAGAATAAAAACAAATCAAAATCATATTTTCCATCATATTTCTTTCTTTCAACGTCTTTTCAATAAATATAGAATATTTATATTTTGAATTAAACTCTTTAATCGCAATATCGGAACCTAATTAACAACCAAAACAATAAATTATGTGATGGAATCAATTATTTGTAAAATTTTAGCTTAAATAAATAAGCGTTAATATTTTTGTATTAATGACATGAAAAAAACCAGAAGGCTAAATTTTTATCAAAAAAGACTTGATCTTGATTCAAACTGGAATCAAATCTATTATATTTTTTTTTTGTTTTGATCAAATGATCATCAAATCTTTGTAATTATTATTGAATCTGATTTTTCATGGAATTAAACATTTTTCCTTGTTGGATTAAATTGGAATCAGCAAAGTTTTCACTCAGAAAATGGGATTTTTACTGAAATTCTGTGGAATTGAATATACTGTACTACTTTTTGAATGAAATTAAACATTTTATGAATTTACTCAATAATTTGTTGATAAAATTGGATTTTTTCGAAAACTTTGGATGTTTTGTGTTAAAACAATAATAACGAGTAATGAAATATTAGATTTACCTGATACGTGTTATCGAAGCTGTCGTACATAAACCGAGTGATGAGAGAAGTTTTTCCAACTGTAACGAGTGCGAATAACGTTATGGAATTTCTTTATTCGCTTTACGATGAAAATAACTTAATAACGCATGGCAATAATTACATGCGAGTTAGATAAGCATGTTAAGATCTTGATATTACATTAGCACGAAGTTTAACAGTTAAAAGCTATTATGTAAAAAAACTGAATAGAGTAATTACGAAATTTTTGAATAATTATGCACGTAACATTTAAATATTGCATAAAAATAATGAAAAGTTGAAAAAATACCGTTAAAACGGTGGAATAGGCATAATGGGATCGAGTCAATGACATTGTAATTACGAAATCTTCGACTCCCACCAAATAGCCATAAAAGGACAAAGGAATATGCATTTTTTATTTTTATTTAATTCCGCATACGTGACAGGAAACGTAGGAGGAGCGATTAAATATTGCAAAGGAGTAACACTGCTCGTATTATAAATTGACAAACTCGAACGGCGTTTGGCAAGCGGCGCACAAATATCGGTACAGAGCGTGTATATCTGTATGTATGTGTAGAAAAATCTATGTGTAAGTATATCTATATGAAATATGTATAGATATATGAGGAAGGGTTATGAAGCCCGAGACGGGAGTCGAAGAATATCGATTTATAACCTCTTTCGAGCGTATAACCAAAAAAAAAAGTCATGAAAAATGTGGAAAAAATAAGTAGAAATTTGACGTCTATGAGCAAGTGAAAAAAGCCAAAGATTAGTCGTCAGCTGCAGAGTCATATTTCTTTCGCATTTTTTGTTGTCGTCACCTACCAAAAAATACGCGAAACGGACGCAATATTGATCCATAATTGAAAGGTGCGAGAAAGATGGAAATGTAGGCAAGTATTTAGAAGGAGTGAAAAGAGAATAAGCGAGAGAAAACAACTCACCGCTCTGTTCGCCGAGAAAGACGAGCTTGAATTTCCGCAACGGGTTACCAAAATCACCCGAGGACGACATTTTTCCTCTTTAAACGCGCTTATGCACGAACCTCGACAATAATATTGTAAAAGAAGAAATAAAACAAAATAAACTACGCGTACGATCACAGATTCAATAATATCAAATTAACGTGAATGTCCGACGCATGAAACTTGAATTTTTTTGTTTTCCACTACGCTTGAAAAACCGTGTGCACACACTAAACTTGACAGATCTCTCCCCGACGGCCACTCCTTCCTTACGCTCGCGGCAGCCACGTTTGACTGGGAAGTGACGTCATTGGTCGAACGGCATTCGACACTTCGCGGCCGCGCTGCTCTACGTATTGTACATGCGTGTAATGTACGGTAACATTCATATATATATGTTCGTATTTTCATGTCTACGTCCCCCGATGTTCGATGATGATTCACTACCAGATGGTATCCAAATTCAAAAAGCTCCATGTCACATAAATGATTTAATTCATTTTTCTACACATCGAATTTTGCAACACGTTTATCATAACCCTGTTTGTCGTGGATTACGTAATTGCGTTTTTATCTTATTTTTTTGTTTCTTTAAATATTTCAAAAATACGCGCCTTTCTTCTCAATAATGCTGTTACGAAAAAAACAAGCAAATATTTTTCATCAATCGTTTACTCTTGTTCATTTCGTGTTTATTAATCCAATTAAAGCAATAAAATAACGATTTTTCATTAAAAATCAACACGGATTCATTTACTGTTTCATTTGTTTCACTGACATTTTTTTTCTTGCAGTAAGAATGTCTTTTGTTTTTTAAAATTTCTAGTCGATATTACGATAAGGTAAAATCTGCAATTTGCGAGCGTTTCAAAATCTCGTGTCCTGAAAAACTGTCACTAAGTTCAGTTCGTTCGTTAAATTCTTTGAATGCTTCAATGTTGTTCGAATAAAAACCAGGTCATTCGAGCACAAGTGGGGATAAAAGAGGCAAAAAAAAATATAGAAAACGACAGAAATCAATAAATCACAATGATTTTTTTTTTTTTTTTTTTATTGATCATCATATTATTTCAATATTTTGATAGTCTCATATTTCATTTTACATATCACGTTTGAGCTTATAATACATTCATTTGTTTTTTTTTTTTTTTTTATACACAGCAGTATCGTATATGCACTTTGTTGTTGTGTTTTTTTTCCAAAATTTAATGATTGGTCTTTTTTTTTTTCAATGATTTTTTTCATGTTTTCGTTTGTTTATATATTTTTGTCTTTTTTTCACTGACGCCGAAATCGGATGTTTCCATCTCTCAAAGGATCTTCGACGACGATCGAATTGCACGCTAAATCGTAACCCGTTCGATTAAATCGTAAGAAAAAAAGAGCAAAACACAGTGGAAAAAGAAACGTCATTATGAGATTCTTTACAATTGATCTGCCCAATGCTAATGGTAATCCCAAATCTGTTCCTGGTGACACGAACACCAAATCGTTGTTCTCAGCACCTTCGACTGGCGTTATACTTCGACATTGCACGACTATCAGACCCATTGCAAATTTTCCAGGACTCGCACCACCGATCGTACCGTTCATTCCGTATCGAAGCCAAAATGCCTGCAATTTTTGTAAAGTTACATTTTTTAACAAAATCAAGAAATATAATCGTAAAAAAAAGTATCCATAATTTTGGTTGTTAAAAATTGAAAAAATTTACAAAATTAAAATTTTAAATTGACAAAATTTAGCAATTTTAACGAATTTCGAAACTTGTCAATTCTTCAATACCGAGCAGTGAAGAAACTCTTAAGAAATCGCTGAATTTTTGTCAAAATTTTGTCAGATTCTCGAGCATCGGGGTTTTCCATTGAATAAAATTGAGGATTTTGCTTGAGGAGTAATTGTTTTTTTTTTTACCTCGTAAGCACAAACGATAATTCGATGCATAATTTCCCATATGAAAACTCTCGAAACGATTTCAACCGCCATTGTATAATCGATTTGAATATTCGATTGCAACAAATCGAGAGGATAAGGTTCCAGACTTCTGTAAAAAGAACGAAAAAATAATAAGAATAAAATTGTGGATGAAGCGAAGATTGATAAAAAATTAACTGTTTAATTGGTTACAACTTACAAGGAAGCGAAGAGGTCGAGTGTGAAGAAAGTAATGATAAATTTGAACATCAGTAAAATAATGGAGTCGATGAATTCAGCAATGAAACGTTTCCATATCGGTGGTATACGATATTCGTATCCTGAAAGACATTTGTTTTTTTTCCTTTACGAGGATCTGCACGATCGACTGAAGGGGATGAGGACAAAGAGAAAATAACGAGGTTTATGACAATAGAAATGAAAACTGGATCAAAAATAAAGATCGTCAAAGAAAAATTCTTCTGCACTCGAAAAGGGATGTTAAGAAAAAAAAAGAAAAATGAAGCAAAGAACAAAGAGGAGAATTTGTTGCTGAGCTATACAAATTATAACAAAGTGGAAGGAAATAAAAATAAAAAAAGTGTCCAATAAAAATAATAAAGTAGGCAAGATAATTCGTAAAAAATAATGAACAATTTTTAAATTGTTAAAAAAATGTTTCAACTTTCCACTCCTATTGAAGAATGATTTATATTTATTAACAATTAACCCAACCATCAACAACAATAAAGACACGAAAATTTGTTTTTTCCTCCAAAAGTACAACGAACATTATTGACACTTAATATCCCAATACAAATACAGCTAAAAATTTATTTATTCTTAATAACTCTTGCACGATTATTTTTTTTTTGTTATTTACTTCATTTTTTTTTTTTCTATACAATACAAACAACGACTTAATCAAAGCTACAGAACTAATGATCCATTAAATGCAGCGTCACTTTTTCTCATGCGTTACTTTCTGTTCTTGCTATTAATCTTCAAACTTTCTAATTCCATGCTGTATCACACTGTGACGAATTGATGGATGACAAACGCGAATGATTCTTTTTTTTCTCTCTATTTTTTTCATTTCTTTTACGACCTTCTACCTTCAGCTCTCGGTGGTTGGGGCGGCGCTCTAGTCTCTTGCGTCGGCCTTTGTCTTAGCTGTTCCAATCTTTGCCATTCGGGCGTACCAGCCGGACTATTTGTGCCGTTTGTTTCCGGTGTACTATTCACATCCATGGTTATAGGTGTTATAAATGGCGGAGAACCTAAAAAAACACAAAATGTTGCAAACTTTTGATAGTAACTTTTAATAGAAAAAAAAAATCATTTTTTTCAAAGATTTTATGCAAAAATTTGAAATAATAGATGTTCGATTTCATTTTGGGTCTGAAATACCCAAAGACTCATTAGAGTCTTAATGAGAACACACAGTTTTTTGGAAATTCATTGTGTTTCCAAGTTTTTATGTTTTTTATTTTTGATTTGGTCAAAGTTAAAAGACGCTAGGGTCGTTAAGATTCGACGTTGTTACTGTAGGAAGATTGTACATCGAGGCATCCAAATTGTGTTTAGAAAATATTAAAGTGGAAGAAATAAAAGATATTATTGAACTTACCTGGCTGACTGAATATTTGTCCAGAAAGAATGTGATAGGGAAACACTGCAGCTACGCTTTGCCAAGCGTAAGCCTCTTGCAGCCATTTTTCCAATTTACCAAAATATTCCGATCGTTCTTCGGCTGTACATATATTTTTCACTTTTATATCCTGCTTATCATCCACACTGTGACTTTTCATGTTAGAGTCATCGTTTTTCTTTGGATCAGCCATTTTTTTTAACACACTGACGAAAACGAGAGGACGAAAAAAATTTGACTATTTTCGAGTGATTTCTGGTACAACGATCGCGCCAGAAAAAGTTCGTGTTAGAAAAAAATATTGTTGTTCCCACTGTCACTTTGACATTTGTTCGATCAATTGAAACTCACATTTTGAAATAATCGCTAATTGGCACTTTGTATACATGTCACAAGGTATTAACCTCCAAGTTTTTCAATGCACTTTTCAAATGTTATCACACGAAGAATGTTTTTAAAAAGCAGTGGAATTTGTCGCCGATTGCAAAACACAGTGGTGTACTATTTAAACTTATGATCATAACAAAAAATTAAACAAGAGAATTGAAGATCCCAACCATGAAAACGTATAATTCGACATATTTTGATACGCAATAATAAGATGGACTTTAATTGTACATCATACTTGCTGTACAGTACGAGTACGTGGTTTACTAGGGATGGAGGGATAGCCAGGGAGATTGTGCGAATCACACGAATCTCGTGATCATGTGGTGGCCCAATCCATGCTCAATTTAGACTGGAAAGAAAGAAAGAAAGTTGGGAATGGACAGTGTCGCGTTATATGAGTGGGGGGTCGATAACTGAAAAGTAGATACACGTTGGTCTCGGATACGTTTGATGTTGAAAGAAAAAGTAGAGTTACACGTTGTTCTCCTTTAATGACAGAATAACGTGTAACTCTTCTTTTTCTTTAAATCCAAGAACAACATGCATCTACTTTTCAGTTATCAACCCCCCTCTCCTGAAACTGATAAATCGCCTTAATGGTACAAGATACTACCACGGTACTATTTTACCATAATGCGACGAAATACCAGCGTATGCCGGTCCTACGGTGGTAGTTTCAAATGATTATTGTTCTATTTATTCGTGAATCTTACGGTCGTTATTATTTTTACCGCTTCGATTATTTAAGTAGTAACCAATGAGGGATGGCAAACTTATTTTTGATTTGATTATAATTAAAAGACGTGCAAAAGCTAAGGTTTCTTTTCTGTCAGTGTCATGTCTATTCGGAGTTTTGACAAATACAATTTTACTATCACGTATATTTGCCGAATGATGAAACGAAAATTATTATTCGATGAATTTATCTTTTGGTCCATAAAAATAAAGAGTCATTCGAAGTAAACTTGTGTGGTATGCGTTTCGTTTGTTTACGTTCTACGCGCTCCCGTGAGTCCGTGTCCTTGCTACGGTTGAGCGTACTGCATGGTGGGGGAACGCTCGCCGTGCCTGGAGCCCGCGCGCCGCGAGAGGAGTAGCGTGGAAGCACAACTGGTGGGGCGGGCGCGGGACGGTAGGACGAGCGGGAGATAGTCTGAGCCGGGCGCTTGCCGGCGACGCAAGGAGAGAATGGTCCGAGCGTCAGTCGGTGATTTAAACGCGATGCTTTATCGTTCCTCCATGTGGATAAATTTTACGGAACGGAGTATATAATAGTACAAGTAGAATTCTGTTTTATCCTCAATTAATCAAAATAACTATCCAACCCTAGGACTTTCTTTGAAAATAAAACAACATAAGAAATAATTAATCATTTTGTTGAAACAAATAGAAAAATGTATTGAATTTGTACTTTTATACATAATACACAACAATAATCCATAATTTTTTTTTTTCTTTTCAAAGTTGCCAAATTCTAAATTTTATTTACGAAGAACCAATAGTTTTTGGTAGAATAGAATACCAATTCTATTCCACCAAAAACGATTCAATTTTTAAATTGTGTTCCATTCAATTTCAAAATTCTCTCAAACGCGCAAAAGTTTGTTTGTCAACGTAAAAATACTTTTGCGATTGAACACAAATGTTTTAGGTGTGAAAATTTTCGAACTCAAAGTTCGTAGTGCGTGGATTGTGACAAATTCGAGTGTTAATTAGCCGAAAGAGCGTGAATAAATAACTAATGCGTGAGAATAATCAAATCATTCGTGCGGGATTGACATTGACGTTTATTAAACGATTATTATTATGAAATAACGATGAAATGAAATGAAAGAAATTGGTGAAATGAAAGAAAACAAGTGAAACATGATTTAGTGAGGGTCTCGTGCAATGGATCTCAACTATGCGATACTCGAAGGATTTCGCCACACACGACGACTGGATGACGAGTTCCTGAGAGGTGGAACAAGACATCGAACGGTGAGTAAATCAATCATTTCAATAGCATGAAATAGCCAGCATAAAAATTGAAAGAGTGAAGTATACTTGAAGGTATTTTCCATGTTGATTTAATCTCTCATACAAATATCTCATAAAAATATGCAGAGGAACATTTAATAAAACAATTGAAAAATCATGATATACTGGATTAATAAAATTTATTGAATCTTTTTGTTTTTATCGTTGTGATGACTGGCATAAAAAGGTATGCCACATTGGAGTAAAACGTACATTTCATTACAATTATATTCTTTAGGTGTATATAAATAACAAATTCGTCGAAAAAATTAGTTTGTGGAAAACTTATTGTGACTTTGATCAATCGGTACAATTCCACACGCACAAAATGTCTGTGAAAATTGTTTATTTCTTTTTTAGTCTATATAAATGATTGGTTCGTTAAAAAAAAACAAAAAAAAACAATTATAACTTAACAGAACAATTTTATCGTTCAATTCCTTAATTAAAACATCGAATATTAGTTCAATGTTTATGTTAATTTTTGTGAACTTTATGAAAGAAGGTTCTTTTACTTTTTGTATCATTTTTTTTTTTCTTTTTTGTACCTTTTTCATCATTGTTATATTTAATTTTATTCGATTGTATGACAATCGAAAAAGCTGCCAGTGAAAAAAACGGAGCGAGGTTTTTTCGGAAAGCAATTCGTCGATATATCGAATCGGCCACTAATGCCCCGCTCACGCAAACAAAAATCGATTCTAATTTCCTCTATTCTCGTTATATGTATATTTGTGTAAATATCTATTTATGTATATATATATATATAATTTTATCAATAAAATAAAAATTATGACATTAATAAACGAACATAATTAGTAAAAGCGTTTAACAAAATACTTGAACTTTCGTCGAGATTGTAAACATAAAATTTAGACTTTGTGGTTCACTTTTTTATTGCTAGTATCGAAATTTGTAAAAAATAAAAATAAAAAAAAACATTCAAAATGTTTCATTCGACCCAATTCATTCATAAGGCCAATAAATTTATAAATTTAAGCCAATAAATGGATAGGATTTTTCCTTGCTTTCTTGATACTATAAGTAAATATTCTCAAGTTTCTTACGAAACATTCTACTCTTTTGTCAAAATGTCAAAAAATTTTCAACGTTATTTTAATTTCAACAGGATTGAACGTTGTTAAACGTCAATTTTCACGTCAATTAAATCGATTTCGTTTTTTCCCAACTCTCGATTTTATATATAAAAAAAAAAAAAAAAAATACAAAACAGACGACTTCCCGTACGTATTTAGAAAAAATGTATACAAACTCGAGTGTAATTGACAGATAACACACAACTGTCGGATACTAAGTATGAAAATGATTCCTTCTACCAGTCTTGAATGAGGGTGTGTACATAATGTTAAAAACGGGATAAATTTGATTTGCAAATCTTTCGCGTATAAATATTTTTCTTTCGTTTCTCTTTTTGATGAAAAAAATTAAAATAAAATAAAATAAAATAAAAATAAAACGTAAAAAAAGGAAAGACGACAAAAAACACGTGGTTTTTTTAAAACCAATAATTCTCTTAACGTGTAAATAATTTCTCTAAATCGTATACATATAAATGTGCTCGAGTAATTAACAAAATTATTGTCCACACGTGGTGGACATAACTTATTCGAATATTCCATTGATCCGTAACATAATTTCGCAACTCATTAATATACTGAACGTGTACAATTAATTGTAATTCGTTGCGCACAAATGTATTTACAAAGTTTTAACATCCTCAATAATTAAAAAATAATAAAAATGGACCCTTTTCTTTATTGGTACCATCGATTCGAGCATCAAATTCGATGGGAATAAGTTTGATCATTATTTTAGAGGCATTACGTTTTTTGTTTTGTTTTTTTTTTTCATGAAGTTAACTCGACGAAACTTTCGAATCACTGATGCTTTTGTCAGCTCATAGAAAACTGATTACGAAGTATTTTCATAGGTGGGGAAAGCCTCGAAAAATAAAAAGTTTCGCCGAGCCACCAAAGGCTTCAAATTTTGATTTTACAGCTGCGTTACCTCAAAATTATTTGAGGTACGTCTGCATTTAGCCAAACGAACGTGGCATTTGATTGTTTCCTTTTTTTTTCCTCACAAACGAAACATTTTAATGCATTTAAAAGTTTGTTTTTGATTTTGTTTTTCTTTTCTTTTCTTTTTTTCATAATTAACAAAAAGGTTTTCAACGCATCATCTTTATCGAAAGTGCGATTTTAGTTTTTTTAATTGGTTCGTAAAGTCGAGGGCACAAATAGACAGTTGTCCAGCTGGGCTGTCGAAGCTTTCACTTGTTGTTAAAGTTTTTCATTTGTCGTATCGAATACGACGTACGGTTTTAAATATTTTTGATTATTTCGTACTTTTACGATTGTCGGACTTAATAACTTTCTTTTCGACTGAAATTAACTGGAATATAACTCTGTTGAGTCGCGCTTCTTATAACTTCCATCCACCTGTATGAAAAAAAAACTCGAGTCAAAGTTGAAGATTATTGATTATTTATCAGGCTTAATAAAAATCGTATTTACCGTCCAAACGTAAAATCACTCTCGGCTCGAAAGAAGTAAACGTGATTTTTAAATTGTAGCTTGAATACGAAATCCTTATTAATTCCATCTTTCTCAGATGGCGTTGAGACCGCGTAACCCAAAAGAGGCAAACATGCCAATGGAAAATCATCCTGATGCGATTTGTAGAAGAATAAACAAAAATTTGTGAATACTACCCAGAGCTTTTGCCAACCGTTGCTGTTCTTGAATTTTCGTAGTAAAAATCCACTCAGCTGATTCTGAAATTTTATAAAACGAAGTTAAATTTTCATGAAGAATTCATTAGACAATTTTTTTCTATTATTTTTATGTTACTTTTCAATGGAACAACATTTTTAAAGAAAAAGATAAATTTTTCTCGTTCAAAAGAATGAAACGAAAAGAGAAAAATGTGATGGACTTTTTTTTATCTCTCTGGAAAGTTTAATGATTGTTTGATTTCTCGGTAAACAAAAATGCGATTGTTTTTAAATGGTTTCCTGTTTTTCCTACTTTTTATTATTTTCTGATTTTATATTATATTTTATTTTTCTGATTTGTTTTTTTTTCAACTGCATTTTTTAAACGGAATGATGATGAAATATACCTGGAAAGCTCTCAATTGATCACTGTAACTGATGCTGGTATTTCGATGCCAACAAACATGAACAGTCGTATTGCTGCGTTGTGAGGCTTTTGCTCCTCCGCAATTCGTTCTGTCGAGCTCAAGCCCAACGCCACTCACGATTTCGTCTGCTGAACCTAACAATTTTGAGTATTATTCTTTTCTACAATAACGAACCGTAGAAATGGGGTTTATCCGGAATATCAAATAAATAATGATAATTATAAATTTTGTAGCAATTTTCATAAGACTCGGGGAATTTTAAAAGTTTTTTTCTATCGAGTAATAAACAGAGAAGTAATTCAAGACATTTTTTATTGATTAAAAAAAAAATTGTTTAATTAAAAATATATAATCGGTGAAAGAATTAAACTTACTGCATGATTTTAAACTCAAAAATGGAGTTTTTCCCTCGATCGTCTCAGCTTGAGCGATTGTCATGTTCAAATCCTCCAGCCAACGTTCCTTCTCTTCTTCATTATTTGCTGCTACGGTCAACGGTCTGTTCAGGCAAAAAATGTGTTTATTAAGCATCATCAACTAGTTAACGAGGTTCACGCGCCATAATTATAATAATATATACAAAGTAACTGCAAAATCATCAGATGCAATTTTTTGCAAGATCATTTTTCGAAATTATGCGTTAATCTTCTTGAGCATCGTATTATAATGTGTGAAAAATTTGAGAAAGTTTCACCGTCTAGTAATCGAGATATTCAGTGTTTAAAATCGCAACTTTAACACGAGCTCTTGTAGGAAGTTACGAAAAAAGACGATTATTGACAACAAATAACTCGATTTTTAGACGGTTAAACTTTCTCAAATTTAACCCACAATTGAGTATTATTGTTAAGAAGGTTCGTACGAATTTTAAACAATTAAACTTGAAATTTTTCTAACACATGCCTAACGCGTGAACCTCTTTAAATAAAAGATTAAATAATAGAACGTTCGGAGGATAAAGAAACATATTTCTTACTGATTTCCATTTCCTTGTATGAGGAAAACATAATCTGTGCCTGTTTTATTATCACCATCTTGAACAGTCATTCCCTTAACAGGCAATTGTCCATGCACCCGAAAACATTGATTCGGTTGCTGAGTACGGAATGTGTAGAGTAATACGTCGGAAAACTAGAAGAAAAAAAGAATGTTTTTTTTTTCCACATTATTTCTTTATTTCTATAAAATTGTGACTATTCATTGAAGAAAAATAAATCACGTCAACTCACCAAAAAAAACATTCTTTGCTGGAATCCTTTGTGACTATATTTTTGCAAACAACCTTGCCTTATAAATCTTCGACCTTCCTGAACCAAGTTATCGAAACCACTGATGTCTCTCTGCAATTCACAGAGTTGAACCATGTTCTCCTGCATAAGAAAAAATATTAATAAACATTTATTCACGCGTAAAAGATTTACTCGTAAAATTCAAGGAATAAAATAGATGACGAGCAAAGAAAATTAATCACATTTTCATACGAAGTTGAATTACTCTTTTGTCGAGAGTTTTTCATTTTTTAATGAAATTATATCGATAGGAAATACAAAAACTTTTAATTTACCGCTTGATTCAAGACTGTCAATCCTTCAAGTAGAGTCTCACCGAGCCTGTCTCTGGCTGCAAGACAATCTTCAAAATCTGTGTGATCCTTTGGATAATGATCCAATAGTCCTTGAAGAATGAATGAAAAATAATGATAAAATTAAATACTCAAGAAAATTGGACAAAATTTTGACTTAAGGACTTTGTATGGCGACGATCAAATATAAATTTTTGTTTTCAGTTTTTCTTACATAAAAAATGCTTTGCGAGCCTCAGTTTATTGAAAAAAAATTTGTTACTAATTGACTGAAGAACAACATACTCTAAATTCAATATTGTCCGAGGCAATCTGTATTTTTTATATAATAAAGCAAATTTCGAAAAAATTTTACGACCGATTTTTTTGAAAAACTAAATAAAGCTTCTTCGATTTTACACAAAAACGTATGCAAAGTTTTAAGAGGCTTCACTATTTGGAAATCGAAATATTTCATGTTGAAAATTGGAACTTTTAACACTCGCTCTTATGAGAAACTATAGAAAATTATGATTTTTATAAATAAATATCTCGACTTCTACATGATGGAAGCTCTTAAAATATCGCGAGCTATTAGATATCACACTAAATTTGAAGGAAATCTATTGTTAGAGAATGTTGCATACAACGTGCTTAATTAGCTTGAAACACTTACTGTCAATAATACTGTTGTAATGTAACAACCGTTGCAACGGTTTCAAAAGGAATGAACTTAGTGGCAGGTAGCAATGTTTTTGTGACTCAAAATCGCGACACAATTGATCAAAACGTCGCGAGGTGCGTATAGAATATTCCATTTTTTCGAGCACGGGTATAAGGTTTTCGAGATATTGATCGTAAAGCGGTAGAACGTTTAAAAGTGTGTTGTAAAGAAAATCGCCGATATTGTGACGAGCGTTACTCTCCCAACGTGCGAGACGAGATTCCATCTCTTGGAGACAAGGCCCGTGAGCATCAGCAAGTAATTCTATTAATCCAACTGCAGTCTCGCCTTCGAGATCTGATTCTCTCGATACTTCTTCTCTGAACCACTAAAAAAAGAAATCATTCAAAACAATAAAACCTTTGATTATTTTCAAATAATAAACGGATTAGCATTGAAGCAGGTTTTTTTTTGTATTGTCGAAGACTTTTCGAATGATTTATTTAAATATGTAACTATCGTTTGTTATTGAACGTAATAAAGTTTGATTTTTTTATTAAAATTTATTTATTTATTTTTCTTGTCTCATGTAATTTATGATTTTAACTAAAACTAATATTGAAAACGAGAAAATACGATGTCAAAATAAAAGAAATTTAGACGAGATTGAATGCTCACCACATTGACAACGTCCAAATCTTTTTTGTACGTTCTCTCAGTCATGAGAAGCTCTTTGGCAATGTAATAAGCTTTGTCAGTTGGCCATCTCTGAAAATTTAGAATAAAATGGATTTTTAGATGCAATTCAATCACAAAAAATTATACAACCATAAATAATAAATATAAATAAATAGATAAATAAATAAATAAATAAATTTTTATCGCTGGAATTACTTTTGTTTTTCGTGTATCCGAATCTTCAATGTCCCCATTACGAAGATTTTTCATCGGGCTTAAATCGGGAGTGTTAATAACGTTGACGTTGACATTAATTTCCGGTACTCCATTGCTGTGTTTCTCATTAATTCTAGTATCAGCAAAAAAGGAATTGTTGTTTTCTCGCTTATCGGTATCTGCCTCCTTGGGAGTTTCGACATCTGTAAACGACAATATATTATTGACTATGCCACGAAACACAAAAAAATCCTGTAAATAGCTCGTGTAATTTCACTCTTAGCTTAAAAGTGTGAGGAATTTTGGGAAATAAGCTACGAGTGAAATACAGAGTTTTTATTTCAAAAAAATATTAAATAGATGAAAATAATAACGATAATAATAATATCAATAATAATAACAATTATCAAAAAGATTTAAAACATCACATGCTCCAATTATTTGAATGTCAATTTAAAATAATAATCAACAAAGAGAATTATGATTCAAATTGATTGTCAGTGTGATCGAAATGGTCGAGACACATTTTCGCTTGTCGCTTTCGGGGGGGCGGGGTCGACCTAACATTTTAAAGGGTCAGGCACGAGTTTGATTGCATCGAATAATAAAATTTTTTCATAATTATTATATAAATTGTACAAGTTTTTCATAACTTCGTGCACGCATGCATTATACCGTTCCTTGCAACGAGGAAACGATACTCACTATATAAATAATGTGCACGGTAAAAATTTGTCAATTTTACTCCGTGAGGAAACGAAAAAAATTTGCAATTCATACGCAAACGCGATGAACTTTTTTTTTTTTCTTTCTATAAGTCAATCGACGACATGCCTCGTTGCAGTTGTTATTTTATTATTTTTCTTAGTTTTAGTTCGTTTTTTTTTGTACCCCCACTTAATCAGGTAACAAGTTAGTCAATTTAAGTGGATTAATTCATTTTTATTTGTTCTCTTAAAAAAGTGTTTAATTTTAATTTTTTTTTCGATTTACTCGAACTTATTTTTGAGTATAGGATTGTTATTTAATTGCTAACTGCAAACAAGTAAATATCGTCGATATCTGAGTGCTGCGAAAAATAAATAGAAGCCCTTTTTGTAACTAAACATCGAGACAACATTATTCAAAGACAAGAAAACGGTTTTTTTTTCTTTCATTGGGAATTACTCACACTTGGCATTGTCATCCAGCCGACCAACAATTCCAGGAGTGCGATAAAAGATACGAATAGACAGAGAAGAGAGAGAGAGAGAGAACGAAAATTGAGGTGAAAAAGAAAAACAGGATTTTGTAAAACGAAAAATTATAATATAAGAAAAAATGAAACCACGTAACAAAATGAAAACTATTAATTTTTTTTTTTTTTTTAACGAACCCAAGAGAAATTACTGACTCCTGTAAATGACTTTGTATATAATTTATTAATATCATAATTAATGTATCAATAATCAATGTACAATAGATTCCCTACAATTGTATTTTTTTTTTTGTCATTTCTTTTTTCGAACATTGTTCTCGTCTCTGTTTTATTTTTTTTCCCCGTGTGCGAATATACAACATATACAAACGCAATCACGAGGGTGGGGGGAAAAACCTTTCGTATCGATAACGTATAGATTTAACAAGCATGTTATTTGATCGTTAAAAAAGTGGCACGAGAATTATTACGAATGAACGAAACGATTGATTTTTTTTTTCTTATGTTTTTTTTTTTGTTTTTTTTTTTTAATCCTAGCAGTAAAAAGGGAGGCTCCGTAATTGTTGTTTTTTTTTCTCTCGTTCGATTTCGATTTTTATTTTCTGTGGTTGTTTTTTTTTTTTTTTTACTCATTTCGGAGACCGATTATTTCTAGTACGCTTGGAATTATCGTCGTTAGTACGTCATCGTCGTCGTCGTCGAATATGATTTTTTTTTTCATAAAATTGAGCTAAACACATATCGACGTAATTACTGAATATTATTGTTAATTGCTTCGTGCGCTTTCGTATTAAATACAACGCTTTGAATCTTTTTCGTCTAATAATGGACGAAAGAATGAAAAAAAAAAAAAACGTTCACGTCGACGACGACGTCGAGTAAGAATGTTTTTTTTTTTATTTTCTTTTTATTTGCAAACTATCTTCGACAATAATTACACGTTTCCGACGTATAATTGTACACTCTCATAATAATTTCTAACGATCATGTTTCTTTTTTTTTCTTCTTCTTTTTTTTTTAATTCATCTTTTTTTTTCATAATGTATTACGAGTTTTAGCAGCGTAGGGTTGCCAAATTTGACACAATTTAACGAGAGATAAAATAACGAAAAATAATAATTTATGACGTACAACAACGACATTTGAAATGACGATCAATGACTTAAAAATATTTAACTACGAAGAATTAACTTGGCCAGACAAAAATGATTTTGTGAGACAAATTCGGCAAACCTCCTCCACTCATTTCTTCTCACACTATTGTTTCATTTTATTTCCTGAAATTTCGTATTTTTTCATCAAAATTTTTTATTGGTTTGAAGTTAAATCTCGCCAATACATTGATATTTGTAATAAAATGAAATATTTACGTGCTCTAATGGTTGACGTTTTGTTTCCTGCGATCGGGCCTATTTTCTAATCAATAATATCATGCAAATTTAGACAGGGGGCACAAATTTTTGGCTATTTTTGAAGTGCGAGGTTTCGTGGAGATATTATCGCGTCTGTACTAAATGTGATTATAGACAAATTCAGGGCAAGGGAATAAGAAAAGAATTGAAAACAAAAATTGAAAATAAAATCGAGGGGTGACAATGAAACACTCCTCCGACATTCGTGGAGCTAATTTTACCATTGCAACGATTGACAGGTGGTGATTATTTCGGTCCAAACATAAAAAATTGAGCAACGTTCCTGGACGTGCTTCGCTTAACGAAATAATCATTTTTCTTTATCCCTGTGATTTTTTCTTTCATTCGGTTTATCACTCGTGTTTATCGGGCATCGTATTGAACTTTTAATTTCTCTTCTCATCCGTTCAGTCAAAAAAATGCAACATTTTACCATCAAATTGGACGAAATTTTGTTAAAATACAAAAAAATATATTGAAATTATTGAAAAATATATTGAAAAATAAATTTTTAATATCGTTTCTTTATATTTGGACCGTTCCTGGTTCCTGCTGTCATGCAGTGATTATTAAACTCGAAGAACAAACGATCGATCTTCGACTCGTGTGAGAAATCTCTAAGGATCTACTGGTACGAGAAAAATAAATCGAACGTCGATCGTTTGGTAAATAATATAGAAAATAACATATACGTTATTGTTTTTGTTTCTTTTGGCAAACGAATTCAGTTTAAAATTTCAAAAATCACGATCGTCTCTCATAATTGAAATATAAAAAAAATATAAAAAATTATCTAACGCTTGTGATGTGTCACTCGTTAAGAATTATCGATATATCGTTATATTTTAACAGGTTTTTATTGTTGATTATAGTCCCGTATGTGCGTAATGGTCGAGCACGGTCAAAAATGGTGAAAAAATGGCAGTGGTGATTAATAATATATATATATATATGCATATTTTTTATAGATATATATATACATATACGATATATATCTATATTTATACATATAAATGATCAAGGGTTTCGCTACGCAATGGTTCACAAAAGTGATATATTTATAAACAGTCAGATTAATCGAAATCAAATCAATTATATCCATTGTATATCACGAAGAAAACGAATATGTTTTTTCAAGTTAAATTCAAAGTGTTATTTTGTAATATCCTTCAAATTTTGTACATAATATGATAATTTAGATCAAATTTACTGTGAGGCATAATAATTTTTATAAATTTTCCAAAAATTACTATGACTTATTGTAAATGTTGTCTTAATTCTCGTATTCTGAACAAAGAACATTTCAAGGATTATACTTGACGAAACAAATCTGTTTTCTCCGTGTACGGATGCGGGAAAGCTCAGAGTACCACACAACACAGGAGACAGGTATAAGAGAGATATACATATATTTATATATATATATATATAACCAGATATATCGGACTATATTGAGTTATTCCGAGCCAGCTTGACAAAATTGTCGTTTTTTTCGAATCCTGAATTCTCAGATCGTTTTAATTATGTTTTTACGTCAGTGTGACAGCTCGAAAATCCAATAACAATTTCCTCTGCATAATTAATCGCTCGGGGAGAATGAAAATTGCAAAATTATGAGAATGAGAATCTTCTGGGGAATTGAGTTAAAATTCATTTCGTTGCAATTTCTAAATTAAATACTCGAAGTATTTCGAGTGTTCGAGTTATTCAGAAGTTCTAAGTTTATGAGATTTTAGAAATGATAGTTTTTGATTTATTTACATTTCCCAAATTATTTTTACTATTTTGACACTGGTTGAGTCAATTAAAAAGTATTTTTTTTTCTAAATGAGGAGGAAAAATTTGATGAACTTGATTGATTGAATGATACAATGACGTAAAATAAATGCATATAAAAAAATCTGAGATGTTTGAGGATTGAAAAATAGATCGAGCTAGCATGGAATGATTCTCATAAAATTGTAAGCATAGTGTTGAGTGATAAACATCTAGACGTGACTAGAATCGATGATTAAACATTGATTAATAAACACGAGGAACGAGATAAAATTGAATGGTTGTGAAAATCTGTTTAGTGTTTAAATCACCAAGTGTATAGAATCGATTAAGTGTATTAAAAAGCTCATACGAATCTAACAAATTGTATTTTATCTCCGAAAAAAATATCGACAGTTTAAAAAATTAATAAATATCAAACAGTCGTTTATTTATCTTTCGATTGGTTTGAAGATTATTTCATCAAGCTCGAAAATCACCTAATACTCAATAAAATATAATGAAAAAAAAAAAAAAAACGTGTATATAAAAAATTTCTTCAACATTATAAATTCATTTGATTCTCGATTAAAACAACTTTACGAGATGTCAACTTTGATTATAAAAATCTACATTTATCGTTAGAAAATTCGATATTGTGTAAAAATCTCAATATATATATATATATATGGTTTTTTTTTTATTTTCCTGTATTTCCACGGATTATATCAAACAATTGGACAAAAGTTGCCTCGTAAAAAGTTGGTCTCGTCGTAATTGGCAAAAGTCTGTGTTCGATTAATTATACGAACGAGAGGTGTACAAATGTCGAAATAGGCAGAAGATAAAACGATTGAGAAAAAGGTGACAGAGATCCGAGAGGGTTATAGAAATTTAAAGATAGGGCACGAGTCTGACGAAAGGAAGAGATCGAAAAAGTGAAAAATCTTGATAACTTAATTCCAAATGAAAAATCGAACGAAAAAAAAGATGATTTCGATCTCGTATTCCTTTCGTTGGGCTCTGGTGATCTAAACTAAAAGAGTGAGCAAAAATAGTGTCCAATGAGAAAGAAATATTTGGTGAGTATATTGGCATTGGCAACTAAGAGGAAATGATTAATGTTTTGAATAACGTTCTTGTGATTCTAAGTAAATAACAACTAATGCAGAACAAAACAAAACAATAAACCGATCGATTTAATTCCATACGAAATCGCATATGGAGCTCGAAGAGACTGTAATTCATTATATGAATATTAATAAACGCTATCGTTGATATTAAACTGTTTTACTTCTCCTCATCGTGGTACGTGGTACTCGGCTCTTTTCAAACGTATTCCCGAATTTTATACAGACAAATTGACTTCCGAAATCGTTTTTCTTTATTTTTTCTTCTTTTTATTTTTGAATCTAGTTTGTTTTTTTTTTCTTTTTCTCTTTTGTTTGTCTTCTTCGACAACGATTTACCGCACTTTTAGATGAACTCATCATTCTGGATAGGCTGGTAAGAATCGATTGGTCAGTGTGCGTGGCGTTGCGTGAACCATTACGTTACGCACCTGGTTGACCCGAAACGGCACGTGCCAAGCTGGCGAGTTCACAAACCCGTTTGCGTAGCCCCAACGGTTGTAATCACCACCTGTCAAAATTGTTACTCCATATTCATGAAAATGACACTTTTTATCATATTTCCCCAAATTAATTAAAACAATGTGGGCGTCGATGCTACCAGTGAGATTTTGGATCGTTTAACAAATAATCATTGCCTACGATAAAAAGGAAGGACAGGGAGCTTAACCCTAAACCCTTAAAATCTATTTTCCCGAATGTAAATCCTGAAACGAGATTAAAAACGAGCTCAATCTTCTCATTAGAATAAAATCTTTTCGGTTTGCTCTAATGAACTTTACGACTACACTATTCTCTTCGTTTTTTCATAACGAAGAGAACGGTGTACGGTAAAATGGGATTCAATTAAAATTCGATGATAAAAATTCAATATAAAACGATCAAAGTTTCAATGATAAAAAAAAAATAATGACGTCAAGTTTCTCACTGAAAAAATTGGGCTCGTTTTCAACTTCTTTGTAAGGGTCTAGGGTTAATAATAAATGGTGAAAAAAATCGATACTTTTTTGTCATTTACGAATACGATCGATACTTTGAAAATTTTGCGAGATTTTTCTTCGTTTACGTATGGCGGACGTGTGAATGAGAAATTAACGAATATTGTTTGGTTTTGTTGTTGTTGTTGTTGTTTCATTTCGATTTATAAATGCCAGAAAAATCTGAATCATCGTTATTCTACCGATACCTTGTTCCCTAATTGCAAATATTACGAATTTCCAATTTATATTTATCTGATATATATATATTTATATATATATATATTTGTTTTTATTACACTAAGTCGTTTTTGATGGGGCGAGGGGTTGTTATGGTTGTTGTTGTTGTCGTTCTTTTTACTTTTTTTGTTTTTTTTTTCTTTCTGTTTTCACTTTATATTAAAGATATTGTTTATCATATCGAATACAGTATTCAGTCGTTTGCTAATTCGTAAAAGCCGAAACAACGGAGTTTTATATTTATTTGTTAATATTATTCATATATTGTAAATGTGTGGTGAAAAAAATTTCAATCGAAACGCGATTCTCGAAATGTTGTTCGATTTCTATCGAAATTTTCTTTCTTTTTTTTTTTTTTTTTTTTTTAATTTGATCACTCTATACTTCTTGGGGAAGACAAATTAATTATTTTTTTTTATGATAAATGGAAAAAATCTTCAGGAATTCTTCTTCAACGACGACTTGGCTATTAATTTTTCCATTTTTTCATTTTTTTTTATTTTGATGAATGGTCTTTCGTCCCAATAATGTACAACTGAAAATTCAGTGAGTTGAGAAAAGGGCACGAGATTTGTGTGGCTAAAAAATTGCACGTTGCCCGTTATTTATAAATTTTTATTCGATTTTTCTTCATCAAGTCGTCGCAGGAAAAAAAATACTGATTTTTTTTTTTTTTTTTTAACCGAATAACTCAAAGTGCGTAATAATTGTGCGATGATAATGGGTCTGCAGACAATGCACGGATGCACAAAAAACTTAACGATACGCGCGAGCAAAATCGATTTATTTAAATAAAGATCAAACATTGCAATTTTTTTATTTAAAAAAAAAAAAAAAAGAATACTGCTTTGAATGACAAATTATTCGATTATAAACTTGACTGAAAATTTAAACTTGGATTTTTATTGAAAAAAGAAACAAATTTTATTTCAGCACCAAATTTGCTTGTGATTATGAAGAGAATTTTACGAGAAATAAATATTGACGTTTTATCAAATTTATTCTCATATTTTTTCCTCATTTCTTAAATTGGAATTTCATTCAAATGAAAAAAAAAAAAATCTTGGCACGAAAAGTTATCAATGAAATAAATCGATTTTCTCAAACGTAATGAACGATTGCACGAGCTCGTCGTGATGACAATATATTTTACGTATAATTATGCGTGATTAAAGGTCATCAATGACTAAATTCAACGTTGGAAATGGCTTGGGGTTCAGCGGCAAGAGGGGGGTTGGGGGGGAGAGAGGGAATCAACTTGCATGCCGAAACGATAAATCACATATTAACTAACACAAAGGTCGATACTGACGACCCTAAAACAGATTTAACTTGATATCGCAGCAACAATTCAACAACTAGATCGTCATTCAATCGCTCTCGTAATTTATCGGTTTCATCCAAGCCCTATCAGTGACTTTTGTCTACACCTAAGAAAAAAAAACAAAAAAAAAACGATTTTTTTTTCATACGAAGTCTCAGCCATTGTTAAGATAATTTTAGCAAAGACCAAAAAAAAGTTATTAGCCCTGATGAATAATTGTTGAAAGAAAAAGGATTTTTTTTTATCTTTAGCGAGCCATCATTTTTTTTTTTTTTTTTCATCGGTACTCAGCGCAGGTGGATTTTCGAAATTGAATCGATTTGTAATTCATCGACGAGAATTGTACGAGAAAATAATGATTATCAATAATCCAATCCGTTCCAAAATACAGGCAATGATTTTCATAGCCAAAACGAATGGATAAATTATAAATCATGATATAATAATTGTGCTATTAAAATAATCGAAATAATTCAACTATTATTACGACAATTGTTTTTTTTTGCACTTGTTCAAGTGCAAAATAAATTTCGCACAAACGTCCCTTTTTATAACGAGCTAATAATAACGCTCGAAAAGGTACCAGTGTTTTTTTATTTGAAAAAAATCAAAAGCGAAATGAAATTCTATTCAATTTTCATTATTGATCGTCATCGTCAGCTTTTGAAACAATTGACCAAAGAATCGTCAATTTTATTAATATAATATGTGCGAGACTTTATCAACCGATTTTAATAGTTCAGGAGCATCTTGAATGTTTGCCAGCAATTTCAATTTTCTTACAAGCCAAAATACTCAGGCTCTCTTCGATTATTGCTACGCCTTCGAAACTTTTTTATCGCTCGACATTAAGGTAACTACTGTACTGCATACTAGTCAAATGAGTACTAAGTTTTCAACAGGCTTTTAGATCAAGTTTAACGTATCAATTGAACGTATTATTTGTAGATTTATATTTTGCCACGTTAATAAAACATGTTTTAATATAAATTCATTAACAATACGTTCAATTGGTACGTTAAACTTAGTCTAGAAGCCTAATGAAAACTTAGCACTCATTTGACTAGTATGCAGAGTACAGGAGTTACCTTAATTTTTTTTTTTTAAATTATTTATTATACAAACGTAAGAGTATAAACAATTTCACGTAGATAATCATTCATGTTTATTCTCGTGCGTTTGGAAGGAAAAAAAAAATGTACAGTCGAAAAGTTGGCTTTAATGAAACAATTCTGCATATTTTTTTGTTTTTTTAGAGCTTGAAAAATGATGGAAAAAGCTTTTCGAGGCTCGAGCAACTGTCAATTCGATCTGAGACGCTCGATACATATTTACGTGTTTTTATATGCCTATACATATTTGTTTTTATTGCATAATTTTATGTATTTAGTTTGCAGCTATTAACCTAACTAACGCTCGTGGGGAATAAGGGCAGCAGGTGAAGAGGGAGGGGGGGGGGGGTTGATAAAGTTGTGCTGATAAATTTTTGTGTTTACGAACAACGAGTATTATTTTTATATCACGGTTTAGAGTAAAATTTTCTAAATTTTCTATCATAAATCTCGATTTTTTTTTTTTTGCAAAGACTTTTCGAGAACATTTCGGAGCCAGATATGGGCACATTTCATTATTATTATTTTTATTTTATTTTTTTCGATTTTTGCTCATTCTTCTATCTTTTTCGAAACGAAATTAAAAAAACAGTCATTTATTTTTAAAAATTATGAAAATTAAAATGAAACAAATTTATTGGTTAATTTATACTTTTAATTATATTTTTCTGTGGGAAAAAAATATTAAAAAAAAAAAAACATTTTTTTTTAATGCACACAAGATTTGATAAGAAATGAAAAAACTTTTGGGAAAAAGATGACGATATAACATCAAAAAATTGTTCTCAATATAATTCAATGAGCCCATTTCTGTTTCTGACTATTTCTTTTTTGTCTAGGGAAAAAGGGAGGGGGCGAGGCACCTGTCAAACTTTTGCGATGATCGAATAACGATCTCGTTTCTTATTAGCCGCGATTCGATTCAATTTTCAAAATTTTTCGGTGCCGAACAGGAAGACGTTGACAGGAATTCATTTAGAAATAGATAAATTTTTTAATATGAAAATTCGACTCGTGACGAAAACAAACTTTTTCATTATGCATAGCTGAGTAAAATAGTATTTTGATGAAACGTTAGAAAAAGAAAAAAAAATGAATTATCAAATGAAATAATGGAGAGTCGAAATAATTGTAGAACGGATATTTTTGAAAAAAATTATTTTCTCAACGAAAAAGGAAATGAAAAAAAAAAAAAAAAAACATTTGTAAGTCTCTACGAAATTAGGCGAATATAAAAAATCTATTTTACACAGCGAAGCTTTTTAAAAATGTTGTAGTTTGTTGTGTCGTCACGTAAGTCTAATAAAACGAGATTTAAATCGCGGCCAAGAATCGATACCTCGACGCAATTAACGAGAATTTGTGTGAATTCAATTCCCTCTCGTTTTGGCGAATAAAAAAGAAGTTTTACATCAAGTGGTACGTCACAACAACAGAAACGTTGAATGAGCAAAAAACAAAAAAATACAAAATCGTTACGTTGGCGCGAAACAAATGCTCGTTTTCGATTTTTTTTTCTTTTTTTCCCCCGTCACAAATGGATGAAAAGACAACGATGATAAAATGAACGATACAAACGCTACAATATAAATTTTCATTTACTTCGATTACGAATTCTACCTGGAAATGTGTAATTTTTTTTTTTTTTTTTTTTCATTTTTCCTTTCTTAGTCTTCTCCTTCTCGATTATTATACTCTATTGCAATTCCACGCAATCATTGACGAAAACAAAACGGTGGATTGACCTTGTTGTCTTTTCCTTTTGTTTTATGTGTTTGTTTTTGTTTTTTGTTTTTTTTTTTCTTTTTCTATAATAATCTACATTGAGCAACGTTGTCCTCTCCTTGTTTATTTATTAAATTTTTGAAACTTCGATCCGAACTGAACATTCGAAAAGCATAATTATCCGATTAATGAATTTTAATCGAGATATTAGGAAAATCGAACCGAAATAACGATGATTTGTTCGTCAACGTTTGTTTGCTTTTTTGTTTGTTTGTTTGTTTGTTTTATCTCCATTCGTGATGATTGTCATCCTCGTAAAATCAACAAATACGATCAAATCGCTCTCAATAATTCCTACGTTCCGCGTATCAATTAATCGTTTTTTTTCTTTCATTTTTTTTTGTTTATTTCGTTTCTTTATTTTTTCGTTTAATAGTCAAAACGTTATAACTATTAATCGTGTTTAATATTCCTTGAAATTCGGGACCTATTTCGTATTTAAAGCCTAGAGCATTATTTTTTGGTTTATTTCTTCACGTCAACTCCGGTTCCTAAGTCGTTAGAGTTATTATAATTAATAAAACACGAAGCTCCCGAAACATCTCGTTGCTTCGATATTTTCTACAATCGAAATAAACGTCAATATTCTTTCGTATTTTTTTTTTTTTTTTCTTTAATTCAACACTACGAAATCTTTTACCGGATTATCGCGGTTTTATCTTTTATGTATTCAAACGTGTATTTACAGACGTACATATATTTATATATTTCATTATATATACATATATATGTACGAATGTTTATATTTATAAAGTAATGTTATTGTTTATATGTCAGACTCGATGAACGCGTAACAAACATTCGACGTTACAACTAAACGATACTCCTTAAATATATTGTTCATTATTTATTATTATTCATTATTATTATTCATGATTTTGTCATTAACTGCGGATCATTTTGATCATAACGTCATCGAGTATTTGAAATTTTGTTTATTCGCTCTTGCAATAGTCGTAGCAATGGTTCGTCTGCTTTTACTTCACGACTATTTACTTCGCCTTTCGATTTTACAAACGTTTTATTTTTATTTTTTTCAAAAATCACGACCAAAGTACCCGAACACGTGAAATTATTTATGTCAATTATTTAAATGATTAACGCCTTAAATAATTCGATATTGAATTGATGAATTACGTAACGAAATAATGGGGCTCGATCGATTTTATCAATTTTTGTCTCTTTTTCATGTTAATTACGCTGAAAATTGTAAATTGAACGGTCAATCGAATTAGGAAATAGTTTCAAACGTTTGTCGTTAATTGGAATGTAAAGTTTGCGAAAAACTTAAGTTTTCGTACAATTGGTGGTGAAATGATTCGATCGAATTGACAATATATTACAATTATTTGAAGAAAAACTAAAATAAAATGATTTCTCAAAACTTCAAGTGATTTAATGTCATTTGAGAATCAATGAAAATATGATATAAAATCTTTTGACTAGAAGATAATACTGTACTTTCATCGTGAATATTAATTAAGGCTTATTTGCCGTCTCTGTCAGTCGATTTATAAACGTGAAATTTTTCGAATATTATTTGACGAAATGCAACTCAATTCCGCATTATTAATATCTATACATATTTATATAGATATTTGTATTTATATAAATGCATTAATCGTGGATAAATCACTGAGGTGACTAGATTATTAAAAGTTAATTAGAACGGGAGACTTTTTCATAAATATGTTTAAGCTCGCTCGTTCGACGATTGCTTTGCTCTATTGACGTTCGTCGTTGTGTACGTGTGTATGTGCGTGTGTGTATTTTTCAATAATTCTTTGTGCTTCAGTCACGGAACGCTTCGTTCTTAATCGAGAAATTCCTTCTGGCTCTAGATTGGAAACGAGAATCATAGTGTCCATGCGCTCCGGATCTCAATATTATTTATGATCGGTAATAACTGCAATCAATATCAACGATTAATATTGACAATAAACAATTATTACACACCGAAAAAAAAAAAATTAAGATTATGGAAAAAAAAATTGATGAATCAATTGACATATCGCGTTGGCAAGCGAATAACGAGATTTTTTCGTTTTTTTTAATGCTTATCCGCGTCTTGACGAGACCGGAGTTCGTCCTCGTCGGCGATATCGATACTCGGTTCCGCAAGCAACGGTGGGGGTAAACTTGTAACGTCGAAACTCGAGTCCGTGCTCGAGACTACGTGGCCGTAACGAACTTCGAGATCGACGGCTACGCGGTGTCGTCTCTTTGCGTTTTGTTGACGTTTTCGTCGATAGGCGCGTTGTCCACGGTCCGGAGTATGCCCCGGACTGTCCATGGACGAGGAAGTGTCGCCCTCGCTCTGAGGACTTCTGCACGAGGAATATGGCATTGTTTTTGTTCTTATTTGAGCACGAACTTGCATCGGTGGACTAGAAGTGGTGGATTCACCACTCAGACTTGTCGTCGAGTAGTAAGGTGTTGATTTTCCTCTTGTAACAACTACCGGTCTTTCGGTCGATCTCGTGACGTAACGCTCCTCGTGAATCATCGACTCACCGTAGCCACGATCCATTCGCGAACTCGGCGATCTCGACGCACCGGCTTCTCGTTCGCTCGATAATCTCTGTTGCTCTTCGAACGACCATTCCTCATCACCACCGGCACGCCCTCGCGATGCTAAATCCGCGTATCTCTCGTGCATGTCCTCCGAACTGTCACCAGGACTTACTTTCATACGAACTTGGTCCATGCTCGTGTAACGCATTGCTGGAACGTTGTCGTACAGTTGATCGTCCTCGTCCTCCTCTGGTATCGGTCCTGGTATGCTTGGCAATGGACCAGCGTACTCGTCGATATCTTCCTCGTCCACTGTCTCGTCGTACTCGTTTTGAAAAGTAATACGAGGCGGTGATATATCGGTATAATTAATATTTGAATCTGAGGAATCTTCGAAACGGCGACGATGGTGGGCGTCGAATTGACTCTCGACGAACTTTCTTGCTTCGTCGAATTCGTCAGGCACTTGACGATCGTCCATCGCTTCCATGTGACGTCGGGAGTAACGCGACGATCCTATCTCGTTGTCGTCGTCCTCTTCCTCGTCCTCGTCATCGTCGTCGTCATACAATCCACCTTTTATCGTTTCCATCATCGCGTCATCACGATCATCTACACCTGGTCTCGTCAATGGAGGACTTTCGATCAATTGACACTTTGAATTTGGCCTCATACTCGTTATACTCTTGTCCGACGTTGTCGTGTCGCTCTGACTCTTCTCTGTCGCTACCGCTGAATAATATTGCTGCGGTATAACGGTCGTACTTCCGGACCAATCGGAAATTGATGCTCCCAATTCAGCGAGAGAATTATCGTCCGATTTAGTACCAGAGTACTGACAAAATTGTCGTACCGTATTGTTCGAGCTCGACCACTCCGACATTGAAAGACCCATCGATGTATCCTCACTGTGCGACGAGCCTGTGATGTAAGAATTAGATTTTGGTTTCACAGCGATTTTTACCGTTCCGTCGATCGTCGTTGCGGAGGCTGAACTTTGTCCATCCTCCATCAAAGTCGAATGCAAATCGTCGTGTAAAGTTCGATTCTCGTCGCTCGAATCACTGTCTTCAGCGGCTCGACCTGGTGTGTTATCGGGTGTGCTGTCAGTTACGGTAACTCTTACAGCTTCTTCAGGTTTAATTTCCATGTAATAAGTTTCCACGTGACTGACTACTTGGTTGTCAAATATTGGGGAACTCGGTGGCGATGGCCAATCCTCCGAAGCCTGTAGCTGCAATCTCGATTTTCTTGATCTCGGAGATTTGGTTTCATCGTCCTGATTACCCGGCACGTCTATCGGTATGTCCGGCAGTTCCGAGGACGTTCTACGGTCGTCGGAAACCGAGGGAAGAGCCGTACCCGAGGGTGGATCCGAGGATAACGAAGGCTGATGATCGCTCGAGATTAGTGACTCGTCGTCGAGACTCGGCGAGCGTGAACTCGGCTTAAATGAATCCTCTAGATCGCTCTTGTCCTGTTCCGATGTCGTGGAACGCTCGGAAATACGAGAAAGTGTTCGCGACAACGCAAACGCTCCGTAATTCGCAATCATGTCAGGATTTATCGGATAAACTAATCCCGTTGGAAAATCCAAATCTTCTTGAAAACTGTCCTCGTTCGGGCCGTTGCTGTCCTCGGACTGTGATTGGTGATGATTCGTGTCATCTTGTGGCAACCAACCATCATCCAAACTCGAACTTCCGGAACTTTCTAAAGGAAATGGCTTCCAAGTTGAACTTAGTTCCGGGGGCTTTACCGCGTGGCTACCGTTGCTTCCTTCTTCAGACCAAGTTTCCCTGCGCGATTCTTTTATCATTGCGATCTCTCGACGATCGAATATCGGCTGAATCTGGCCGATGCCCAGCGGTCGGGCTATCGAGCAAGAACTTGAGTCCGGATCTTCCCGATCCGGTGTCCACGTGTTGGTTTCCTCGCTTCGCGAACGCTCGGTACTCAGTCGATATTTCTTGTCGATATCCAGTTTATTCGCTGAATCGTCCTCTTCTTTTGGCTGCTGTTTTTGCGGCTCGTCCTCCGGCAATTCTTCCGTAGCTTCATCGTCTTCTTTTCTCATCTCGAGATATTCCGCCGTTAATTCAACCTCGACCAACGTTTTTTCATCCATTTTTTCAATACCGTAATCCGGCGAAGACAAATCACTGTCAACTGTTTGCATGTTGATCTGACCATCAAGAGCATCCAGCGTGTCCTCCGAGGTGTCGCCCGAGTCGAGACGAGGCTTTTCTGTTTCTTTAGCTTGAAATATCGCTTGGTCGAGAATGTCATCGTGAATTTCATCGCTCGGAGGTGCCTCCCCGTCCGAGCATTCTTCGATCGATATTTGAATTGGAGATTTTACCATGTCGGGAGTATCCTCCGTATCAAGGTAAACAATATCAACGGGATAATCGTTTTTTTCAACGACTGTACTGACAGTGACGTTAGGGAGATCCTCGCGATCGATGGAATCTCGAATATCGTCGTCGATCGGTGGCAAAATCGGTGCTGTAACGATTTTTTTATTCGATTCACGCTTCTCGCCGTCCGAACTATCACTTGAAATTTCTTGGGCTCTCGATCTTTCCGAATCCCGTGATTCACCGCTACCGATTTTTTTCGATCGACCGGAAATCGGACTTTTCGATGAAAAATCACTGCCAGCCGTTGATGTCCTTATGTCCGCACTCGTGTCCTGCATAAGGTCCGTTTCGGCTCCTGATTCGACGGAACTTTGATCGATAAATCTTGTTGCCCCCTCAATTTTCGGTCCTGAGGATTCTACTTCTCGGTTATTTACTCGATTTGCCGATTGCAATTGTGCATCGTGTTCGTACGGTATAAGGTCGGGACAGGTGGTTATCTCCTGGCACTCGGTGAGCGGGGATTCGAGATATTGCGCTGACGTTTCGGTCATTGACAAGGAATCGGTAAATATTTCCGGTACCGTTGTGTGATCGGTACTTTCGGATCGATGGTTCGGCGACACTTCCATTTGTACGGATTGTTGTTGCTGCTGTTGTTGTTGTTTTACTTGCTGCGGATCGTTATCTGGCATTTCTTGATCTTCGGACTCTTCGACGGTATCAACCGTGTCGTCCTTACTGGAAAATGCATCGGCTGGTGGTAATTTGTGGAGCGATATGACCGGCGCGTCGAGAGATTTTGCTCGTCTCTGCGCTGTGGGCGAAAGCGCTGCACCCTGGCGTTGTAGCAAACCGATGGCGCTACCTTCGGAAAGCCCGAGTCGCCCTCGTCCGATCAGAGCCGGATTTTGATCGCTTTTTCGTGAACTGATCGGCGACTCTGATGGTTTTTGAGAACTCGGAGTTGCTTCTTCCGCAACCGGTAGCTCTGACGATTGTTCGATTTCTGGAATCACTGGGATCGGAGATTCTCGGGAAAAACTCGATTTTTTCATGATCGGCTCGACCACAGTCGCCTCCGGATACTGATCCGGCGAAGCAATCTTGATCACTCTCGAAGGTGAAGCTTTTGGTGTTGTGCTTTTGACGATTTCAGCTTTTCCCGTCTCGCTCTTGCCTCTCGTCTTTTTCGGTGATACTTTTTCCACCGAATCTTTTTCTGTACTTCCAAGACTCTTCGATATTCCAAGAGAACGTGGCCTTTGTTTGTCGCTCTTAAAACCTGCACCACCTTTTATCATGTCGTCGTCTACCGATGCCGATTTAGTGCGCGGCTTTTTACTCTCGTCTTTCTCTTCTTTCGAACCTGAGAACGATCTGTCCGGCAATCTCGTAACCGATTTCGATCGTCCTTTCTGAATAATACTCACTTCTGGCGCAACGTCCGTGGAATCAATTATTATTATTTCTTGTGGCATTTCGCCTAATTTTAATTTCGATTTGTCAATTTTTGAACTCGCCGGTGATATTCGGGATTCTTTTGATGAACTTTTCTTCAGGGGTGGCTTGTCGCCTTCCAACGATTTCGATTGTTTTTTAAAGTCTTTTTTCGCATCCGATTTGGGCTTTTTACTGCGTTTCGGTGATACGTCCTGCTGAACGAAAACTTTGTTCTCCACTTCCGGTGATAGGAGAGTATCGATCGGTGCTTTTTCTTCAGCGAGTGAAAGTGATTTTGACCTCAGTGGCTCGGCGTGAGGCCTCAGCATGTAAGGATTGAACTCTGGCACTTTGAGGCTGTCGAGCTCGAGTGCTGGCTTGACGGGAATCTCGTCGAGCGGCAAATCCGCCACGGGATCAACAAAGTCATCGTAACCAGTGTCAATTATTCTCGGACGCGATACTTTGGTCGGAGAGTTTTTATTTATTTCGGAAAATCTGGATTCTATCCGGTCCAATATGCGCTTTGTTTTTTCTGGTATACTTGGCTTTTCAAAGACTTTTGGCTTCTCCGATATGTTGGGGGTTTCGGGAGCAATCTCTGCTGCTTTTGGACTCGGCGAACGTCGTTCAACCGATTTTTTCGATTCGGTGGTGATTTTATCGGTTTCTTTCCCAGTTTGATCGGCTAATTTAATTGTCAAATTTTCTTTCGATGGCACAACTGGCTTTACTGGCAAAGCAGGCTTTTCTGTGCTTGATCTTTTCTCCATGGAGCTTACTCTTATCGGCAACGGTGGTTTTTCTCTCGTGACCGGTTTAACGGGAATTTCAGGCAGAGGAATTTTTTCGATGCTGTCTTGTTTCTCGAGACTATCGTCCGGCACTTTGAGTCGTTCGTTTTCTCTACGCTCCAGCTCTTTTTTAATCTCCATACCAACAACTTCGGCTAAATTGGTAGGAATTTTCATTTTCATTGGCGATCTCTCGGACCCGGAGCCCCTCGAGCTCGAATCCGGTGATTTTGATTTTTCGACAAGCGTAACTATCGTAACGGTCGGATCTGTTGGTGACAGCAATTTAGGTGACGATATTTTTTCGATTACCGATATTATCGTGACGTTTGGTTCCGTCGGCGATAACTTGGAAGACTTTTTATCGAGGCTCGCGGGCTTTGTACATATTTGATCGATTTTATCGGTGCTGACGGCTGTCACTGTCGCGTAACGATCGAGCGACGTTGTCTTTGTAGGCGAACGATCTTTCGAGGAGCCCGTAACTTTCGCGGGGCTTGCATCTTTCGGTGTGAAAAGTGAAACAAAGGTCTTTGAATCGGTCGGTGACAATATGACACTCGGACTGTTCGTCAACGATTTTGTCTTCTCCGTCGACGTATTGACTTTCTTGTGCTTGTCGGGACTGACGAGAATACTTTTGGGACGTTCGGGCGAAGGTTTGATGCTGGTGGTTGGAGTTAATTTGGTCAGATCAAGACAGGAGACGTCGGTGACCATTTTTAACGGCAATTTTGGTAAATCTTTGTTGCGCCCACTTCTGCTCGGTTTTCCACTGTCCGATTCGGATTTTTCATCAGAGGCTGTGCCGTTCATTACGTGACGTTTGTGCAAAGTGTACGGAATGTCTGGATTAGCTCGACGAGCGGTAGGGCCGTCGGAAAAGGGATCTTCGTCGCCGGAATCGGCGGGTGTCAAATCAATAGATTTTTGATGCATCAACATATGACGTTTGCTGTTCGAACCAATGCGCGGTCTGCCAGGATTCGGATCACTTTTAGTCCGCTCGACCGGAATATGTCCCGAGAGTACCGTGTCGTCGAAACCAACGACAATACCGCCAATAATTTTGGGTTCGTATTCACTGAAAACAGATTTTCCTCGCATGGATTCCCGCTCGTTCGGAACACCGATAATTGTTTCGGTTCTCGAATCCATCGACAATTTCGATTGTCTTTCGCGCTCACGTCTCTCGTCGTCCTTTCGCGCACGTTCGAGACTTCTCCAATCATCGCGTTCTCGTGGTTTATCCTCCGTGCTCGCTCTCTCGACGCGAGTTTTCATTTTCTTTTCATCTCTTTGGTCCAAAGTGTCGTCGCTCCTTCGGATATGAAGTTCGTCGCGTCCTAGCGATTCCAGGCTTTGAGCTTCGCGACGCAAAAAATCCAAACGTTCGAGACTTTTGCGCTCGCGGGAATCAAGTTTAGTCAAACTGCGACGATCGTTGGAAGAACGTCGATCGTTACGATGACGTTGTTGCTCGAGTGTTGTTCTCTCGAGAGAATCGTTACGCTCGAGCGAGCTCAAACGCTCAATCGTGCGCGGATCAAAGTCGAAGGTTGGCCTGGATTCGCGAGCTGTATCGACGAGCTTGTCAACGCTTTTTCCACGCGGACTCGGACGATCACGAGGACTCTTGCTGCCGGAATCAAAGCGCTCGAGAGTGTGACGTTGATCATAATCGTAATGAGCACGTACGGATGGACTTTTGCGAGATTCGCGCGAGTCCAATCTCTCGATGCTTCGTTCACGACGTTCACGAACCTCGTGATAACGTCCGGCATGCTTTTCTTTTGGGCTCCGATCAAGATTCTCAACGCTTTTAACACGCGGCTCGTAACGTCGTCCGTTGTTTCTCTCTCGCGAATCGAGACGTTCAATACTACGTCGTAGATCCCGAGAATCCATACGTTCGACTCGAACTACGTGAGAATCACTAAAATCGAGGCGTTCCATGCTCCGACGTTCTCGCGAATCAACCCGACCGATCGACCATCTTTTCTCCCGCGAATCCGCTTTATCCATTCTTCGAGCTTCCCGCGAACTTTCTCTTTCAATTCTCTTCCGTTCTTCGCGCTCATTCATTTTACGCTCTTTATCCAATGATTTTGACACTTTTTCCACTTTTAAATCATCATCCCGACGCCTTTTATCGCTCGAACTAACCTGCGATCTACCGAGGCTTCCGGTCTCGATGTAAACACGCGGCGAAGGACAAACGTTGTCCTCCAGACTCGCAATACTTCGAGCTCTTATCGTTCTACCGCGCGGTGTAGGCAACTCGAAAATGGTACGATTTGGATCAACCGGACTGAGATCATCGTCGATTCGCGATTTCGGACGCATTATACCCTCGTCACGCAAAACTTCGGAATCAACGTGCGATATCATTCTATGCTTTGGCTTCAAATTCTTCAACTCGTTAAGCACCGTCAACTTTTGTTGCATTACAATCGGATCTTTTCTACCTGAATCTTGATGGGGGAGAGGAGGTTTACTAGTGCTCGTTTGTTCCAACGAATTGGCGTGTCTAGTCTCGAATTTACGTTCAATTTGTGTTCCCGTGCGCTGTATTCTGGACTCGGTAACGATGAAATTATTATCGTTATTTTTAAGAACGTTACTACCACCACCACCACCACCAACGCCAACACCAACACCAGCCGAGTACCGATCGATGGACTTAGTTCTGCTCGTTGTATTCTTAAGGTCAGCGAGCACGGATTTAAACAATTGTTTATCAGAGGATTTGACCGATCGGTGCTTGACGAAGGAATCGGTCTCGGAATCCATTTGAAACATTTCGTGCTCGATTCCCTCGTCATCGCTGTTGTCCGATATCGCCTCGTTCTCGTCGTCCCGGGGCGACGAATACGACTCTGGATATTCAAACTCGTGCTCGCGTTCCAATAATTCGTAAGAATCGTGGGACAAATCATCGTGCGACAAGTCACCCGCTTGTCCCGATTCCTCGTGGCCCGATTCCGTCGACAATGACGACGTGCCCGGATAAGAACTACTGTAAACTCGATCCGGCACCGAATCGTGGTCCAATGAGGGCAATTTTGAACTCGCAGCGCTGTACGAACGGTTGCTCATGTCGTAACGAGTTACCGGATTGTCAAGCTCGCCCTGCGACGGCAATTCAAATGGCTGAGTAACACCCGCCGTAGTTTCATCGTTGTTCAATGATTTATCATTGACATCACGGGTACGAGCTTTTCCTGAATCCTCGAAACTCGATGCGTACAATTCACGACAACTCGCCGAACGCTGCCACGGATGACGGGGTATTGGTCGAGGTGGTGGAAATTCAGGTGGACTGCTGTTAGAGGGGCTGATACGACCTGCTGACGATATCCGATGCTGCTGATGTTGGCTCATAGCTAATTGTTGCAGATGCATTTGTCGATGAACCGGATGCACCTGGTTGGGCGTTGCCGGCGAATGTACGTCTATAGATGTTAGCGTCCGAGAGGACATAGCTGTGTCTTCGCGACGGTGATGACTCATCCCTCCCATCGAGACACTCGTCACAGTCGTCGGAGAATCCAGTGTCATCGAACCGCATGATAGAGACAGAGCCGGTGTTCCCAGTGCTGTAAACATTTATTTTTTTCAACTTTATTTATTTTAATTTTTATTTTATTTAAATTGCTTTTTTTTTCTTTCCTTATCTTTACTATTTTTCCATCATTGAGAATACGGTTTTGTGTTATTTATGGTAAAAAAAAAACAAAAACATGCAAACGTCGCTCGATTCGAACTTTTTTTCGACTCTTTGTGTTCGCGCTGGTCCCTGCAACGTTCCTTTTTCAATGTGACAAAAAACTGGTAATGAATACTTATCAGATGTCACACAACAACCGTTTCTCTTTTTAAAAAATCCCACAATTTTTTCTTTGCCAAACGCTAGGGGGCCTTAGGAGAGAGTGGAAGAAAGGGTTGAGCTATGGCAAGCAATCTTAATGTTTGAGGAGGTCCAGCGAATACTTGTTTCAGCAATAATGCCTGGAACTGTTTCAAGAAATCCAAACGTATTGTCTTTTTTTTTTATAAATTAAATCCGGAGACCTATCAAAAGTATACGTACAATTATTTTTTTAAACATTTTTTTAATTAAAAGAATGCTTCGAAAACCAAATGGTAGCACATCGGTTTTTTTTTTACTCCATTTATTAATTATTTTATTTATATTAAATTCTTGTTTGATCGATCTCAAAAAAATGGTGCTTTGTAATCCAATTGTTTTTTTTTCCTTCAAGGCACACAAATGTGTTTGTTTTTTTGTTTTTATATCAAAAAATTCAAATGGATGTGAAAACTGATAAAATAATGTTTGAAAAATGAAATTAAAATTGAAAAAAAAAAAAACGAAAAAAATTCTTTAATTATTGACATTGATTGTGTGATCACAATAATTTTCGAAATAGCATTTGAATGATTTTCCATTTCATCATTTGTACTTTTTCTCTAACTTTTTCAAATATGTTCGAAAATAATAATAACAATAAAGAATTAAAATTTAACAAAACATTGAAATGTCGTATTCACCTCTTGACCGAACCTCCTCAATTAATTGGGCATCACAAAAAGCTTATTCTTCTTTGTGTTTTGTGTAGTGACAAGAAATTGTTCAATCGGTGTGCTCATTCTTCCGATTTATCAAACTTTCGGTCGTTTTTGTTGATTCAAATGTCAATGGGATTTTTGTCAGCTTGGGTTTTTTTTAATCACAGCGGTATAAAGCACCTTTTTCAAATGGATTATGCAGCCCCGGGCAAATCATACTCGAAGCATATCCTACGTTCATAATATATATAAATATATATATAACATACATATATTTTTTACGTTGTATACGAGATGAGGCAATTATAAATAAAATTCCATATTTTTTCAAGTAAAGCAGAAAATTCATACGCAGTGTTAAGGAGGTTTACGCGTTAGGCATGCGTTAGACGAATTCCAAGTTTAATTGTTTAAAATTCGTATGAACCTGCTTAACAATAATACTCAACTGTGGGTTAAATTTGAGAAAGTTTTACCGTCTAGAAATCGAGTTATTTGTTGTCAAAAATCGTCTTTTTTCGTAACTTCCCACAAGACCTCGTGTTAAAGTTGCAATTTTAAACACTGAATATCTGGATTACTAGACGGTGAAACTTTCTCAAATTTTTGACACATTTTAATACGATGCTCAATAAGATTAACGCAAAATTTCGAAAAATTATCTTGGGAAAAATTGTATCTGATGATTTTGACGTTACTTTGTATATACTATTATTATTATGGCGCTTTAACCTCGTTAAACAACGATAATTGAACAAATTTTTTCGATAGGAAAATATTGAATTAACGAGAAGGAATGTAAAAACTTATTTAAGATCAAGTTTCCGATCAAGATTAAAAAAAACCCATAATAAGAAAAAATTCAATATTCATTGAAATTTATGCTCATGCATCACCTTTAACAACATTTGCCACTTTAGATTTCAATGAATACTGAAAAATTCATTATTTTGAGCTTTCCAATATGAAAATATAAGAGAAAAAAATAAAATAAAAACGTAGTTATCTTGCATTTTTACATGTTGAGAAGCGTTTGTACAAAAAAAAATCGATTACGGTCACTCGATTGCGTTTGTTTCTTGAATGTTAACGATCGAACTATATTTTCAGGGTTTTAAATGATTGCCTTGTCTCGTATAAACGTAAGATAAATATTTCATATGTATGTTAATATAAATATTTATATTCTTATATATGTATAAATACTAAATCTACTCTACGATAGGACAGTCTTATGTACAAAGAAAACAAACGTAACGTTAAAACGCAAATGTAACGATAATACAAAAACAATAGAAAAAAAAAAAAAAAACAAAACAAATTAAAATATAGCAATTTTTTATTGCTTTCTTTTTTTTGTTTTTTTTTTGTTTTGTTTTTTGGTATCGGACAATATGGAAATGAGAGAAACGAAAAGAAAATAGTATTTTCCGTGATTATTTCCGTTGTGGTCTCGTGGTGGGTTGGTTTTCGGTCGTGGTACATACCAGGGTCGCCGAGGGGCAGGAGGGGGTGGGCAGAGATGCTGGAGCTGCCCATAAGGGAGCTGCTTGGGGTGGCGCCACGATAGCCTCCCCCCTCCGAGCCCTGCAATGCCCTACCACCGCTAGTCTGCCGGAACGAATTGGACCTGCGAGCAAGAGAGAGTCAAGTTCAGCATCAGACCTATGCCGCCAGATCGACAGGCTAATCTTTTTTTTCTTTGTTTTTTTATTTATTTTATTTTTTAAATTTTTTTCGCTCTTTTTTTCATCTTTCTTTTTTTTCAACAGAATTATTCCTTTTTTTTCTTCTACTTATAAGACACTTGTCTCTCCATTTTTTTTTCAGAGCGCTATTCATCGAGTCGTCTCGAGGGAATGGTCTGATTTTGACTATTAAACTGGATTATTTTTTTTGTTTTTCATTTGTTCGAATTTTAATGTTTTTTTTTTTTTCATTTTTCTACTATGACCTTTAGGCACATATATTGTGCAAATTGCGTACATGGTTATCGCCAAGTGCTATTTATTTTCGTTGAGTCAAAAACGAGAACACGGGGTTTGTGTGTGCAGAATAATTATATTGTTTTTTTTTTTTTTTTTCGGGTGCTTCTTTGGTGTTTTCCTAATTTATCGAGTGTTTCGGAGTTGTTTTTTTTTTTTTTTTTTTTTTTTTTTTTGAAAATTCAATTGTTTTTCGTAATGATGAAATTATAGAGATTTATGATTCAGTCATTTTTTCTACGTTTTCTCCTTATTTTTTACTATTTTTGACGTAATTTCTCGAAGGATAAAGAATATGGATGCCTTGTGTTTATTTTATTTTTTTTCTCATTTGTCACCGAGTGTGAAATTCCCATGTGGCAAATATATAATCCTTGAAGTTTTGCATGCTCAAGGCGAAATAAGGGTGAATAGAGAAACAGAGACAGGGCGTAAGTGTGCGTGTGTTTGTGTGTGTGAAAAAAAGAGAGAAAAAGAGACAGAAGAGAGAAAAAAAGAGAGAAGGACTCGAGCGTCCTTCTCGTGTTCGAGGCCAATAATTGTGCAATCAACGATTATTATTTGTACAGAAAAAAAGGTCTGTTTGTGTAAATATAGAGGGATTTATCGTTAATTGTTTATAACCGGTTAATTCAACTTGAAGATAATATTTATGAGAATAAATTTGCCTATCCATGTTTCGGTCAATTTGTAAAATGTTTAATACAACTTTACAATTAATTAACTCACTAATATTTTAATTAAATCGATAAATATTACGATTTTTAATTATTCCGAAATTTTTATATCTTTGAATTTTGAAGAAAAAGCTTTTATTTCATTGATTATTCGATACTCAATTGTTGTCTCTTAATTACTTCGAAACCCACTCGATAAATAAGAATTTTTATTCATGTTTTTCGCCTTGTTTTGTCATTTTTCATTTTCTTTTTCGTCGCCTAGAAAAAAATCGTCATGTTTGTATTGATTTTATTGATAAAATTTCAATCCTTTCAACTTTGTTCTCTTTATTGAAAAAAAAAGTAAATTTGTTACTAATATATTATGAAAAAATGAATTAAAAAAAAAAAAAATGTGGAACATTCGATTTTCAAATCGAATTATTCGCTTCCTTGTTTGCCATTTTTCGAAGATTTTCTAATTGAAGAACTATTCTAATTGAATGATGTTTTTTTTATGTTTTCCTGTAATTTAGATCAGTTTCTTATTAAAAATTCCCTCAATGATTCACTAAAATATTGAAAAAATATTCAATTTAATATCAATAATGTGTGTGCTGATGAAATATCCTCTAATTGTATTTACAAATCTATATTATTAAGATATATATATATATATATATATATAAATATATTTAAGGGTGTCGACAGGTGATTTCTATCATTTCTACTTGCTATCGAAGATTATTCTGTAGCTAAATATAATTGACTGGGGATTTAGTGACGTATGTGGATGTGTTTGTGTGTGGTTGAGGGCGTGATACGCATTTTGGATTCTAATTTCATGAATTTTTCTTCTTTTCGTATTATTATCATCACTTTTGTTTTTGTTTTTTTTTTTTTTTTTTTTTTCGTTTTTCCATCGACGAGTTATTTAAGAAAGGGTACATCGATCATTCGGGTTTTTTCGTGCCTGATGGTGAGCCTGACTCCCCGCCACCCCTGTCCGAGCAGGCAACACTAACAAACGTAAATTTCAAATCGAAGAAACAGAGAATAAGAGAAATAGAAAGAGAAAGAGAGAGAGAGAGAGAAAGTAATCGAAAATAAATAGAATCTTCGACACATTTTACAACGGATGAAACCGGATTATCGAAAGATTTACGTGTAGCCAAGTTTTAACAAAGGAATTAGGACAGACAGCATTCGAATGAAGATATAAAAAGAAAAACGAAAAAAAATCCCACTTTTTATCAATTTATAAATGGATAATTAAAAAATCACAAAAAGTTTAAGCATTTAATGTTTACTAAACTTTTTGAATTTATTACACAAATATCTGCACAGTTGTGTCCTGATAGAAACGTGATTTGCCACATTTTTTAAATCATTTTGTCAAAAGAAAAAAAAATATGACTTTTGGATGAAAAATATTATGTTCAAATAATGTGTAAATAAGTTTTTGAAATTATTATCTTCGAAAATCAATATACACGAGTTTTCAAAGATGTTTGAGTTTTGAAATTTCTATCGAATGCTAATTTTTGACTAAGAAATATGTCGAAATTATTTTCAAACGACAATTAAAGTTCTTCGGTTGTCAGGAAATGTGGAGATTCAAAAAATAATTTTTTTTTTCAAATATTCATGATTTTTTAAGGAAAAAAAAAGAAAGTATTTTAGATAATTTTTCACTCGAACGGTGCCAATTGATGTCAAGGTTTTGCAAAAAACATGAAGGATTGGGTCGGTTAAGGGGGAATTTTAAGTGCAAATACGTGTCAATTAGTTAATAATTAATAATTACAATGTTTATATGATAAAGGGTTAATGTTTTAACGATAATTTGTCGAAGGCTCGTGTCCCGGCGTTCAGCGAGACCGTGCCCAACTCCCATTATTGTCCACAAAATTGGTGCACACATTAATAATCATAATATCGAATTATTCAAACCAACATCAGGGGGTAGAGGGGAGGATTATTTGTACGCAATAGTACGCATGCACTATCTACCAATTATTACTTTGGTTTTCATGTATTTTTTTTTTTTCCCATATTTTCTTTGCCACACTTATTTGTCCTAATCCTTTTTTTTCTTTGTTTTTTTTTTTTTTTTTACTTTTTTTTACATCCGAGCATTCTCAGCTACTTACCTCTGAAACGTTTGTCTCTTCACGTAGTTGTCACGAACGAACTCAACGATTTGCTTTTGTGTTTTTCCGCTATACCTGTTCACCAAAAACAAAAAGAAAAAAACATTGAAAGTGGTGTTTTTTTTTGTTTAGTTTTCAAATAAATTGATCTCGATTCGAATTGCTCAGATTTTTGGACAGATTTCGACTACAATGAGCATTATTTTATTCAGGATTTTTGAAAAACTCGAAACCTGACAATGAAATGTAGAAAAATTGATAATGATACCGAGATTTGTGAAAAAGAAAAGTGATTGAAAGAATTTTTCATCGAATTGGACGAATTATTGGTCATAATGGTTATTGAATAATTGTTTTTTTTTGTTTCTCACCTGAACGACGAACCACGACTCAGAACTCGTGTCTTTTGTCTAATAACTCTCTTGACGATGGAACAACGAAAGAAACCGTGATTCTCGACGCACTTTTTCCAAAAGTTTTTGCACTCGTTTCGTCCCTCGAAGAAAAACTCTACCGTGTCCTTGTAATAACCCTGCCAGTTGTTGAGATTTAATCGTCATTATTATCGTATAATAGAAGATATTGGGCCAGTTGTGAATTTTGTAAATGCCACTTTTTTGTTACTCACGTAGCCCTCGGGATGCAATTTAATTAAAAATCGTTTTCTCTTGAAACTTATTTTACGAATTTTTGCCCAACTAAACGTGTTTATTTTCGTATAGTTCTGAAAAACTACGATTCCCATATGCGCTACTGCCAGATTCAATGGCACTGCCTCGTGATCCTGGATAATGGAAAATAAAATTTCGTTTTTAAGTCACTTTAATCGTTATACAATTTTTTTTACTAATTAATTATGTTTTTTTTTTTTTTTTTTTTTTTTTAAATTAAGAAATATCGGGTGTCTTTTCTATTATAAAATAATTAGTCGTGACAATTTTCTAGAACTCGTTGATTCTGTAGAGTATTTGAAAAAACAAAAATTAGCTTCTTCCAAACACATAGAACAATTGAAAATGGAAAATGATGGTAAGCCATGAAAGTACTGGGAAAAGAAAGATGTAAATGACGGAGATAAAGAAATGTGGGCCAGAACAAAATGTGGAAATTGAAGATAATATATTAAGGATTTACCTTTGCGGGATGCATTTTTATGCCGTACAGTTCGCATCGTCGAGCAGTCTCTAGCAAATTGAGGTCCGCTTCAGCCGGTGATTGGCCTCTGTTAAAAAATAAAACAAAAAAACAATGAAATTGACACCATTTTCAAATTTTTTTAGATCGAAAGTCTTGGAGTTTAAAAATTCGTTAAACTAAAGGGATTAAAGCATTGAATAAATATTTAGGAGTTTCGGTACGAGTCATACAGTGTAATGGTTCAGCTTATCTTTAGGGAGAATTAGAATTATTATTAGTTAAAATTATTGAAACAAAATAAAAATGGAAAAGCAACGAGAAAAAAGACGGTAAAGAAAAAGCCCAAAAAATTACACGCAGGAAGATTAAAAATAAAAATGAAAATAAAAAAATTGAAATTTGGAATTTAATGATTAGCGAGAACACGAATATAATTAATTGGTGTGAACAAAGGTACGCCACAGGCATTTATATCCTAATTACTCCATAAATGAATAATTTACTCTGTAGGAATAACTTACGCGTGTTTTTTGTGGTTTTCCATAATACGTCGTTCCAATTCTTGATCTTGATGAGGCACGAACTTGTACGTGGATAAATACGTGTGATCAGGATAATCTTCTATGACGTAGTCTCCGCATTCCGCTAAACAAACCATCAAAATTAAACATATTTCAAATGTGTTTGATTTTTGTGTCTAAATAGATTTTTTTTTTTCTTCACATAGAGTAAACCTTCGAATTTATTGAGTTTATCAATAATTTCAAAAGAAATGGTGACAAAGACATTGTTTTTATAAGTTTCTAGACAGGAAAACGTCGTGAGAAAAAAGATTTGAGTCAAAACGTACAATTTGAGTAAAATGTAATTAAGAAATTCACAATTGTCATGCGGTCATGATAAAAAATTAAAAAAAAAAGTCAGACAAACGTTGGCAAATGACCAAGCTCGAGTACGAGGCAAAAAACGTGTAGCTGAGGCGACGGAGAACGCCTGAGCAATGTATTGGCCAAGCTCTGACGTAAATTTGGCAAGACAGGATAAAAATTATTGGCGTTTGAAACGAAGAGTTTACTAACCCTGGACGATGTAACTCGCCATCAATGCGGCAGTGTTGTCGTTACATTGCAACAAACCGTGCGACAAATCACGTTTTATTTGCAAACAAAACAAGTATCTCGTAAATTCTTCCTCAAGCTGAGCCGGATCTGGGGTATAAAATTTAACGCAAAATCTTAGGAGCGGATCGACCAGCGAGAGCCCCACTTGTCGGCATACCGGCTTTTCTAAATCGAGCCAGTACTGTAACAAAAATGAAAAAGAAATACATCTTCATTTCTGTTTCTAAGAAAATCAAATAATATTACAATGAAATAAAAAGAAATGAGAGAATAATTTCGTTAATTAAATGAAATTTCATCAAATGACATGAAAACAAATGTTAAATCCCAATAACTATAGATTATGGAGTTTTTTTTTACGTTTTTAACTTCAAGTACAACGTTTTTCATTCGTTGCACAAACATAAATTAATATTTGACAGCTATGATTTGTCAAAATCGGTGTAACGAAGAATTTTCCCTTGACAAATAGAAAGTAATACATTTTTCTATGTATCTCACGTTTCTCACACAGTAATTTTTGTACAATTCGTAAAACCCAAAGCCCTGATGATAAAATATTACATTTCAAAGATACGAAACAGAGAATTTTCATACTTTTGTTCCATTGGGCTCTTGATACTCGAGACCAAAATAATCAGCTTCCAAAAGGTGCAGTTGTTTGCATACTTGATCGAACAGGACTCTTCCCAACGCTTTAGCCTGAAAAAAAAATAATAAAAAATAAAAGTATATTTAAATATCGAAATATAAGCAATTTTTTGTACACATTTTTTCCTCTTTGCACAAGAGAAATGCGTGTGGAATTCTAAGACATAAAAATATATTATCGCAGCACTTTTCTCAGGATACTTTGCTTGTTGTGTATATTAAATGAAAATAATAATAAAAATAATAATAAAAAATTGCTTGGAGCATGACTAAAAAAAAAATATCCTATAAAATCGATAAGTGCGCTTACGAAGCTCGTGTACGTGCACTAGTAAAACGTTCTATACACATATGAATATGCTACACTTTATGTGCCCTAATAATTCACCCTTGCGGAAGAATTATTCTATATAGCGTCTGAGAACAATCTATATATCTCGCGGATGACTATAAACCAAGGTAAATGCCAATCAGTCAAATGCCAATTTAGTATTTCAATGCGGGTTGAATCAATCTCGCAAGGTTAAAATTATTACTCAATCATGTTTATTTTTCGTCCTCCAACACGTTTTTTTTTCGACAACTGTTTATAAAAATAGTATAAACTTTGAGTATTTTAATTTATTGCAATTTTTGCTCGACTCTTTATGCTTTTTTTTTTTTAACGAAAAAAATGTTGTTTTTTTTTTTTAATTTTATTTTTTTATCATTTAATAATCAATCATGCAAAATGACTCGTAATTCATAACGACGATCATTTTATTGGCAATTGTTCTTTTTTTTACAGTCGAAAAATTTTCTACAGACGCACTGAGAAAAAAATCGAATTATTTGTATTCAAAGTCTGAATAATAGTTTTTTTTCACTGCTAACTAAATCTTGGATTATAAAATAATTGACGAGTATCGAAAATGTACGAGGAGATAATCGAGTTTAAATATTTTTTTCTGAAATTTCATTTTTAATATAATTAAAAATAGAATAATTGCAACTATTATCTCGAAAATAATAATAATGAGTGAGAAAAAAAGCAAACGTTTGGTAATAAAATAATTGGCGAGTATTGAAAGTCAATGAATAGATAATTTAGTCTCTGTTCGTCGATCCATAGTCCGAAAAGGGTACATTTGAAGAATACTTTGTGAAGTGGACTTGCAAGCGATACCTCTTGACCCCAATAGTTAAGCGGTTAAGTTAAAGTGCCCACGCAGCACGAGGCTCGAATAGTCGGCAATTACTCGAGATATAAGCATCAACGACCAACACCTCTTTATATGAAAGTACCGACGAAAATTTTAATTTAGAAGCCAGATATCAAATCGATTTAAATTTACGTTACGTTACGTGTGTACAATGTACAATGTACTCGTCTAATTACGTACTATTATTATCACATTAATTTTAACTTCGTGTCACTTAAGTTTATCTTTCAAATTAATTGAGACATGAATTTGATATTTTGTTATAATACTTATGTTTGAGAGTGTATCAAATATTTAATCTCTTACAATTTATGTAGAAAATTATTGAACCACTCAATGTCAATAAAATTATTGACTCAAACAAAAATTGAAATATCTAATAAACAGTGACGTTTGTTTTTTTAACGAGGTTTACGCGCCATAATGTACAAAGTAACGGCAAAATCAACAGATACAATTTTTTCCAAGATCATTTTTTGAAATTTTGCATTAATCTTCTTGAGCATCGTATTATAATGTGTCAAAAATTTGAGAAGGTTTCACCGTTTAGTAAACGAGATATTCAGTGTTTAAAATCGCAACTCTAACACGAGGTCTTGGGGGAAGTTACGAAAAAAGACGATTTTTTACAACAAATAACTCGATTTCTAGACGGTAAAACTTTCTCAAATTTTACCCACAGTTGAGTATTATTGTTGAGAAGGTTTATACGAATTTTAAACAATTAAACTTGGAATTCGTCTAACGCTGGCCTAACACGTGTTAAGAAAATTCTTGAATAAAAAAAAACTACCGATAAACAAATAATTATTATTGGATTATTATTGTTAATAATAATGAGATTTTTAAAGCCAAGGACTGGCTATTTTTATGCATTTTTTATGACACGTGCGTAGCGATAAAGGGGATGGACGACTTGACAGCAGCGCTCACTGCGGCGAGAAACGAAACTACGAAAAAATGATCGGTTTCGAAAAGATTTCTTTGTTTATTTTTTTTTTTTTGGGTAAATACGAATGAAAAAAACATTGTTTTTTTTATTTTTTTCGTTTATTTATGTTTTTTTTCTCACCTGTACTTGAAACATTGTGATTGTGTCGTCGAGCATCTGTACACGAACAGCGAGCATTTTTCCAGCTTTACGCGGGGTTGTCGGCGGCGTTCTACTACCGCCGTCCACTCCAGCTGGAGTCGAATGGCTGTGAGGCATTTTGGAACTTCCAGTCATGCCTATATTGTCGATATCATTCATTTTTTTATCATTTGTCTTCTTCGTTTTTTTCGCCCAAAATTCTCTGTTATGGAGAGTCTTGAGTTAATATTTTGTCCTAATCGAAGAAATTTTGGGATTTTGTCAGGTGAACATCTGTGAATAGAAAAAAAAACCAAACGGTTTAATGGTTTGTAATTTGTATTCGTTTACATTCGACAAATTTTTACTTCAATTCCTGTATTGCACAAAAATTCATTTAAAATTTGTAATCAGCGTTTTATAATCACACTGTTAACAAATTTTTTATATGTAAATATAATAATAATAGCAACGAAACAAATAAAAAGACGCGTGTCATCATTTTTTTATTGAGAATATTAGTAAATATTTTTATTGATGAAATTATATTTTTTAAATATTTTCATTAAATAAAATAATATAAAATAATTTAATTAATTAATCAAATTAAATTAATTAAATCAAAATTAAATAAAAATAAAAATTGAGTACAGTGTTTGGTTACGATAGTTATACGATGATTTTTTACGACTAAAAAATTTGTTTAATCGAAAAAAAATCATGAATGAAACATATTTTCGTTTTTTTCCATCGATGAAAACTTCATTACCATTTAAAGTACGAATAAGTAACCGTTGATGCTTCTTTCTAAAGTTAGTTTTTATTATGACTCTAAAAGCTTTTTTAATTATAAAATGAACGTCTCATTTTTGTCCCAACCTTTTTTTTCTGAGAACATAAATAATAATAATAGTGGCTGTTTAGAATTGTGAAAAACTGCTGATAGTCATAAAATGGTGCAAAGTAATTATAAAGCTAATTAGTTTGGTAATATAATTAGTCAATTAGTTTAATGAGTTTTTGTAATAAGTGTTGTTTGGTTAAGCAATTAATTAAAATTAGTTTATTTCGAAATATTATTATTATTATTTTATTTTTGAATCGAAATGAGATTTTGAATTCAACTATTTTGAAAATAAAACATTTTGGATTTAGAAAGTGATTAAAATACGAATGGTTCATGAAATTTTTAAAAATAATAGTTTTTTCGCATAAATATATGGAGTTTATTCATTTTTGAACGAAATTTTTCAGGGTTTATACTTCGATTTTCGAACGAAAAACGAATAACGATTAATTTCTTTTAAGAACTTGCAATTCACTCAGTTTTTTGTTTGTTTCGTAAAACCAAAAAAAACTTTCGTAAAAACATTGAATTTTCACATGGTTTTAATACAAACTTGTGTGATTTGAAAAACCAAGAATTAAACGTCAATTTTGACAAACACCATCTCATCTGAGGAGAAAAAAAAAGCTATAAATCATAACTCAGATCGTTCTTGATTTACGGAATGTTAAATAATGCAACAACTGATATACCCAGATCCAAAAATACACCGGGTTTTTATGAACCGCTATTTTTAGTTAGAATTCCATTCGCGTAATCACGAATGTGCGACGAAAGGAAGAAAGAAGATAGAAAAAAAAAGTCATGAAAACAACGCCTCCTGTATGAGGAAACGAAAAGCGCAACGAATCTGTCATTCGATCACACTGATGTAACCGCGATGACAGCCGAGCACGAGAGAGATACAGAGCGATCCCGAGAGTTGTAACAACTCACCGGAATAATAAAATGTAACAAAAAGACGCGAAATTTATAGATCTAAGAAAAATAACGGGATTGGAAGAAAATTTCATTGAAAAAAAAACTGTTTGTAATTGATGATGACGAGAGAAAAAAGGAGGAAAGAAAAAAATCAGAGGCAAAAACTTACGAGAGAGATAGAGAAGAGGCAGGGTCGTCGCACATATACTATTCACTCTGTCGCACAGACAGTAAAACGAATATATAGCGTACAGACATATATATATATATAAACATACGTAGTTACGAAACCTGTATCGCTAAACGCGCTCCGTTATTATCCGGAAAGTGGCATAAGAATAACGAGAGAAAAAAAGTAATATAACAAAAAACGTGACAGACACTCGAGAACGTGATAATTTGCGAGTCTCAATTCGCAGACTGAATCATCGTAAAATTCCAGTTGAAGATAGAGCACTAATGAAATGATTTAAAAAATATATATATGTTTAAAAAAAATAGAGAAAAAAATATACACTTGAATGGTACTGTGGCGTTCTGCCCACCAGCACTGGCAGCACGCCCCAAAACACGAAGACAGCACACAGAGCCACACAACAGAGTTCATTGATCACAGGTTCCACAACTCTTCGTCGGACCGCCCGGCTTACGCAGTTATTTTTTTATTCTCTTTTTATTCTCTCAAGCTTTATTCACTATTAAATAACCCGCGATAATCACTTACTTTTAATCGTTTACTCCCCATGGAGTGTCTCGATGACGTTTTCTTTCGTTTCTTTCTACCCCTGTCTCACTCTCTCTCTCACCGTCTTCCCGTTTCCCTCTTTGTATATATAGTATTTTATAAAACGGGAATAAAGTCACGGCATACAGAGACGAGAGAATATCGTGATGCCAAACACGAAACTAAAACACCCATGGACTAAACGAGACAGCGCTGCGCTTGCAACTTTCAGCGCCTCTTACGGCTCCTTCGAGCAATACGAGCAAACCCAAACAGTGTTTCTCAACCTCGATTTATGCGACATCTTTGCTCGCCGTGTGGGCTTTTTCGTACTACTTAGACCAGTGGTTATGTTTTTTATTTGTTATTAACGAAATCTCTTTAATTTTATTCTCGACCATGTTATAAATGCAGTTTAAATATGGTTTAAGAAAACCGATAAGATATTTAAGTGCAAAAATAATAAGAGAACGAAATCAAGGATTATTAGTGTCGATGCAACGTTGCCATTCCAGCGGTATACTTTCAAGGTTGTGTTTCTTTTTCATTCAGCATTTATATTTTACAAAAAGACAGTGTGTAGTGCTTCCTCATTGACTTTAAAAAATTGCCTTGAATTTATGATACTTTCGTACTCGGCTATAAATTATTTCATGTCCCTGTCATCATTTTTCATGATACATAAATCGCTACGTCGTCAGTGACCACTCGCACTTTTGTCGTAAATCACGTGCGTATTTTCGTAAATAATGCAAATTTTCATTAAACGAACTTACTGATCGTAATAACGAAAATTTTATCGATAAAAATAGTGTTTTCAAAGCTACATTTTTAATTTTTCAATATTACCTTCAATTGTGAACTCACGTTTATTACTTTAAACTTTAAACAATTGTTTTTTCTAAAAGATGACCCCAAAAATCATCATAACCTAGAATTTAATCTAAAACATCGAATCATTTGATTTTTACACTCTGTAGTAGTAACTCAGGCTTTTGCTTCATATCAATCGTCTCTGAATTCGTTCAAAAGTTCAACTACCTCTTTCACACTCGGGTACATCACGTGATACACCTTTCAATTGTCCTCGTCAATGCGGATTAACGTCCGTGTTTTGTTCCTCGGCAATGAGTGGCCATGAAAAAAAAAAATTCGGACAGAAAGAGTCCAGTTTTTCTTTTCTTTTTTTAAGATCTTTTGCGAATGTTGCTCGCAACAATATGCATTCTAATTTAATCTTGATTTGTATTTTACGAATGTTATTATGTGTCGTGCGGGAGAACGAAAGGCATTTTGATTGCCCGGAACTGTAATGTAGTATGTAAGCGAGCAGTGATTGTAGGACGTGTTAAACTGACAAGAACGCATTGTCCTATTATTGCTAGCTCGGCAATTGGATACTTTGGACTCTCGTATGAATAAAAAAATTTCGTACAAACTGACTTCAAGTCAAAATTTTCCGCATAAATTTTACCATTTCCGAGAATCTTTCTTCGTAACATTATCAACTCCCGGTTCTTACGTCGAGGACGCTTTGCGCATGCTCGAAAATAGACGATCGTGGGGAAGCAGCATTTTACAAAATGAAAATCTCGAAATTCGATCGAATTTATTTTCGTTTAATCGTTTCATAAGTCGAAATAACTAATTATTTTTAGTCGTAATAAAAACACTAGTATGAGCACTTTGAAAAAAAACTTCGAAAATCAATTCCTGGATGCGGAAGTGAATCGAGAGCGTTTTTACTACGCGATCTTATTATACTTCGATGTGTCGTTTCTCGAATTGTTTTAAAAGTATCACATTAAATGATCATAATAACTCTAGAACGAAATATTTTATTGCAAAATAAGATAAAAATACACGAACAATTTTAACGAGTGGCAATATTTCATTTTTTGAGTTTAAAAAAACAAGTGTGACATCTGGTGTGGTTGCAATTGTTAGGAATTGAAAAATAACTTTTTGTCATTGGACGAAACGTTCCAGACTCAGTTTTTCCACCAATCCTACATTGCAGAGTCGCTTCTTTGCGGCAAGGTGACTTCAAGAGTGCATCGGGATGGTTTCAATGTGTAGGAACTCGATCTCTCTCTCTCTCTCTCTCTCTCTCTCTCTCTCTCTTTTTTTCACTCGCTCAGTGCCTTGGGGTATGCGTTTGATATTCTATGTGTACACATATATCGTATACAAGACTTTGCTCGAGCCACGCCCCCGAAATATGTGACCGTAAAGTATAATATAAAAATTTATATAGCGCGCGTTCCTTCAGCCGTTATAAACTCTCTCGCATACGTTTTAGAGTTAATGTTAAGAGAACATTTATTTATTCAACGTGTCTGCTCGTACATCATAACTGTATATACTTCGAAAAAAAAAAAACTATATCAACGAACGTATGAATGGACGCATTTTACTTTTTATTTATTTCACCCTGTAGACTGAACTTCAAAAGAACTTCGAACAATATTTTTAATTTTGATTATCGCTTTTAACCTGATAGGTAATGAAAAAAAAAAAAAAAAAAAACAACAACAACAACAAATGTAAATATTGGCAGGAATAAGGTACAAAACGTGAAAAATGTGGTTGCAGATCTTTTTTTATTGGTTTATGTATCGTAAGAGCGAATAATTGAAAGAACGAGCTTAAAATTCAAACATTACGATGGAAAACAAGTCAGAGTGGAAAAAAAATACGAGAGCAAAGTTAGTTCTCGTCAAATGCTCGCGCACAAATAAAATACTGTGTATACACGAAGCAGGGGTCGCAGGAAGGTTAAAATAAACAAAAAACGGTTTAGAGCCATGTGATCAGTCGTCGAGCTGACATAAAAGAGCGAGACCTCTCTTGATCCAGTGACTTACTGGCATATCGGTATCGATGAGCAGCGATAAGACATAATTCGTTGAATGTCCCGTAGTTTTGAGAGTACCAAAACGCGCCGACGTTATATACAGAGGGCACTCGTAACGTCCACCGATTTCAATATTTACAACTTCGCATGGCTTGAGCCAAACGATTGGCATTAGTTCCCACAAAATTTTTGGTTTACTCTCGGCCAATAATTTTCGTTCGATATTCCATCGGGCACCGGCGAGGTACATACCGTAAACGTAAACACCATCGTTCGGTGCGATTGTTGATTCGTAAGTGCTCATAACCTAAAAAAAAAATTATTCGTAAACTTACATCGTTTATTATATCGAAACGGTGACAGATAGGGCAAATGTGCACAGGACTAATTTTGTAGAGCACAAAATTTTCAACGAAAAAGTTCCCCACCAAATTTTTGCTAACTTCAGTAATTTGTACGTGGGGGAAACTTGAAGTATTGGAATTTTCTTTAAATTCGAACTGCTTTCGGACTAAATGTTTTATTATTCGTTATTCAATATCAATCGTGGCAAACGTACCTCGAAATCAAAATTGATTTTGTCGATCGATATTTTATACTTTCTTGCGTAATTTTGAGTGGCCCCCGTCAAAAAAGCATGAACAAATGAAAAACCAGAAATCCAAAAAGTCGCTGGTTTCCCTTTGTCGAACCAATTTTGCAGGAACTTTAGACGTTCCAAAAAATCATTCACGAAACTGGGCAACGGTTTCAAGCTCGGATATGCACTTGCTTTGGCCCAAGTTGATGGAATCTTTGCGTTTAGCATGCTCGATGCGAGAAGCTGCGAAAATTTGTTCGTTTAATGTATTTGCGATGAGCGAAGTCAGTCAAAAGCCCTCGAAAAAATTCACAACGCAATTCACGAGTCGAATTTTATTTTTATCATAAAATCTTCCTCATATGAGATAATGAGGTTTTATTATATATCATTTTATTCGTTTTTTCATAACGAAGATAATGGTGTACATTAAAATCGTATTTGATGAAGCATTTCATGAAAAAAAATCCAATAAAACGAAAAAAAAAAAACAAGTTTGTTTATAAAACAAATCAGGATCGTTTTGATCTCGTATCTTTTTCTCGAACTGCATTGTTTTCAAATAGAACAACAATTTGGGAAAAATTACCTCTAACTCTGGAGTCATAACGATCATTCCTCTAACTGCCTTTTCCAACATAATCATCGAACTTCGAATGACCTTCAAAAGTGTGTTGTATCGTTCCATCTCTTGAATGAGTACAGTGTTCATCGATTCAGAGTAAGATACAGGATAAACTTTTTGAGCTTCCTCGAGGTCAAAAAGTTGGGGCATTCTTTCATAAATATCTTTTTTCATAGTCAATAATAATTCGTCCTGTTCGCTCGTATCGCCAACCACGACTGTTCCTTGAATTCGTAACATCGAGTCGAAGAATATTTTCGATACGTCAAGGTCACGCGTTATACCAGCGTTCATGTGAAGACCAAAAACTTCTGGTGGCGGAGTCGTGGGAATGCCTTGAATTAACTTCACGTAATCTTGATAATCGCATCTGAAATATGATTTTTTTCGAATCCATTCTCGTTCCAATGTACAAATTGAACTCATTAATTCCCAAACGATCATTTTTTCGTGCCCTTTTTGTAATTGCTATTTCTTTCATGATTTAAATTTATGTTTCGTTCGAAAAGCGACACTTTGGGACTTGTTGAGTTAAATTTTCGAATGGAATATCAAAATTTATTCACTTTTTGGGCAACGTGTATTCGGGCCCAACATTCGCGAAGGTGTAATTTTGATCATCGATAACGTCAGGGTTATAAAAATCTTGGAGAATCGTATTGAGACATCTTCGATCTCTATCGTCAGTGACACGACCTCCGTAGTTACATTCACCGGTTAAATAAGTAATGGCTTCAAATGGTACGGTTTCGTACTCATTTATAAATATTTGAAGTTGTTGTACCGAAATAAGAAAATCGGATTCGTTAAAACCTGCAAAAATACGTTTTTTTTTTTTTTTTTCGATAACAATATTTTTAATTATTTATTCATTCGTCTAATTATTTATTTAACTAACCATAACGAATGTTCCATCCCTGGGAACCATAATTTCGACGTTCTTGTACAACAGCGTGAAAAAAACACAATCCGTACAATAATTTAGTGAAAGCTTTCTCTTTGCCTGGGCAACCGGCAAAAAATTCTGGATCTTTTACTGGCTCCGAAGTGTACGATCTGTTCGAAAGAATTTCATGAATTTTCTCAACATTATATTTTCCGGGGAACGAGCTTGAGTTCTGGCGAATATTAAATTTCGCGAAAAATACATTTTCACGACAACCCGATAAAATTTCTTCAATATCTACGAAATTTTTTTTTTTCTGTTTTCCCCAATAGATTCAAAGTTTCCAATAATTTTTTTCAACAATCAAAAAACCTTATTAACAATAATACTCAACTGTGGATTAAATTTGACAAAGTTTTACCGTCTAGAAATCGAATTATTTGTTGTCGAAAATATCAAACCACGTATTGGTCTCCCCCAAAGCTGTTTAAACTTATAGAAAACCTCCACCACGACGAATCGTTTTATTCAGAGATAATTATATAGAGGACGAGCCTCTCGAGCCAGCAGACGACAGAGAGAGCTGTCAAATGTACTTGTCCCTAGACTCTATCGAGTCTCTTGATATCTATCGATGCCCATTAGTTGAAAATAAAAATTTGGATTAATTTTAACCTCATTAAATTTTGTTGCAATCCCGTGGGTGGTTCATTGGTCATTTTGACCCCATGCTGGAGAACAGAAATAGGAAATTTTTCGGAAGGATAGCTCGTGAGCCAGAGTCTAAAATTGATGGACGTGTTTGTAGAGTCAAAATTTTCACAAATTTTCTCGAGTTCCGGCATCCACGATACCGCAAGATGACAATTTTGCAAACAAATCCATGTGCCCTCGTTCTGTCCTTCTTCAATGAGCTTTTTAGCGATTGGGCCTTGTCCTTGTCCGAGAGATATCGATCGAAATTTCGAGGCGTAATCCATATTTTCAGAAAATTTGGACAGAGCTCCCATCGGATCAGATCCAGGCGATAATATAAAAATAAGAGGAACGAGTGAATTCGAATCGTTGTAAGATTTCGCGAGGTCGAAGGGCGGCGGTGTTACAAACTTTGAGCCCATGCCAGCATCGATGAATTGAATGACCTTTGAGTTGTAAATAAAAATAAAAATAATAATACAATTATAATAAAAATAGGAAACAAAATGATCGATAACGGATTTAGTCGATTATTAAAAATCAATTACTTTCGCAGTTATTTTGTCCGGTCTCAACATCCTCATAACGATCAATTTTTCAAAAGCCCGCAATTTACTTTCCCATGGTTCGGGTATTGCAGAATTTTGAGGATTCATTAAATCGTAAAAATCTTTCCAAACGTTTATATTCGAACGAAAGCTCTCCACGAAATTAGAGAACGAAGGCAGCGCTTCGACCCTACAAATTTCATCCCAGCAACGATCTTGAAGCCAATTGGGTGCTGGATTTTTTTGAGAATTCCCCAGTGACAGACCACCCGATAGAAAAAACATAAGTTCTTCTTTTTTTATCTCTTCAGCCGCTTGTAATATCGTTGTGTAAAGAACGAACGAATATAGAACCTAAAAATTTCATTATCATTATTTGTCCTTTATATTTTTCTTTTTTAATTTTTTCTCGAGTTTACTCTATTTCTTATTTTCCAGAATACCAAAATTTCTATCTCAAAATTGTTTCTTCAAGATATTACTTTTTTTTTTGTAATAAACTGCAATTTTTTTTTCCAATTTTTTATCTTTCGTTGATAAATTTTGTTTTTTTTTTCCTCCCTACGCAGCACAAATTTATTTATCATTTCTCTATTTCTCTATTCCAATAAATTTTCATTAAAATAAATAGAACGAACAACAGATAATCATCGAAATTTCGTTGAAAAAAAAAAAAAAAAAAAACAATCGATTACCTTATCTTTTTCGAAGAGAGATCGGCAGACATTTTGATACAAATTGTAGGTAAATGTTTCGCGAAGAAAGCCCAATCTTCTTTCCAATACTTTGCTCTTGTTTGCCATGTCGATCGAGTTAATGTACAAATGAATGAACCAGGATAAAGAATATTGATACATGGGATCGATATTTGGAAGATCGGTAATAGTGTAATACAAGAAAGAACTGTGTTTTGCAATGGGACGATAACTTTGTCGAAAAGATTCGATTTTAGATTCGGTTTCTTTGGAGGCTTCTTGTTTTTTCAATATATCGATCGATAATATTTTCGATGAGTCGAGAATTTCAATAGCTTCTTCATCCTCCAATATCGTTGAGCCAGAAATGGACAAAGTTCTTAAAATGTTATCTTCCACTTGTTTCAGTGCTTTTTTATTAGCAGCACCTTGAACTATCAAGTATTCTCGTTTTTTTTGTAAATCAGGCCTTTCTTTAGCAACGACTATTCCTAAAAGTTGATCCTCGAGGCCCTCGATCGTTAGGGCGAAATTAATAAGTGTTACTTTGTTAAAAACCTCAGGAAGATAATGAGGATTTCGTAATTTCGTTGTCATGTACAATCGGAAACGTGAACCATACTCGATCGTTTTTTCACCCAATGTTATGTACGTTCCACCTGATATCGTGTAAATTTTCTTTATCAGAATTGGATCGAGCGCTGCATCCAATTCTTCACCAATATTTTCAATAAGTACAGGTTTTCCTGTAGAAAAAAAATACTCATTGAGGAGGTTGGCTACACCAACAATGTTGCCGTGTTAAAAGTATAAGAAAATTCGAAATGATTAGAATTTAATGGAATTTGGTGAGTATATTCCTTAGTATTTAATATGACTATACAAATTTTTTAAGATTTTTCTTTTACATAGTTTTCGAGTAATTGAACAATAGAGTTTACATGCATGAGCATAGGACTCAGATATATATAGGTATATCTTTAGCATATTGTAAACTCCAATTATTCGACAACTATGCAGACGAAAAATTTGAAAAAAATTGTGTCATCGTATTTGATGATAAAGAATGTTATCACCTAATTTTATTAAATTCTTATTATATTGTCGTATGTAGCCAACCTCCTTAATATCTCGAACCTCAAACAATCGTTTATCATTTTTTATAAAAAAATTATTCGCAGATTTTCCTTCATAATTTCATTCTTGAATTAAAATTTGATTGGATACTCGCCATATTCGATGGATTGTTCCAACGTGTTCATATATTTTGCATCTGTAAGTTTGATGACTTCAAGTTCACTGAGTTTTTCCATATTTCTGATCCATTTGTTAGCTTGACTCTGTGGATCAATGAACAAACTCCAACGCTTCGAATTATCCATAATAATGGAATTTTCGGTAGAAAAATAATCACGAGGTAGTCCGAATATATTCCAAGAATTGATTTTAATTTCGGAACCTAAAACAGTGGCGAAACTGAAGTTTTGTGAACACGGTATGTTCAAACTTTTTACGTATTTCCACCATTTTTCGATGTTGCTTATTCTGTAGGGAGTCGTGAATGGCCCTAGATAAGCAATCATTCCACAAGATATTAAAATATCACCGGGCAAAGTGTCGTAAGATATTTGCAAATTTTGGGCAGACATTAGCCAACGATCTTTTTCGCCACCTAAGCCACTTATCAACTTTTCAGCTCTTATCAATTTGTTTCGACAACTCGTCACCTGAACGACAATTATTGTCTTAATTTATCTTTATTTTTATTTATTAAAAGATTAAAAAAAAAAAATTTATTTCATTTTTTCTATACTTGTGTCTCGAGATCGATTTTCTTGGCCAAAGTCACTTGAAGGTTTTCATTCAATGCTGCCAATCTGGCATTCAATTCAGCCAACATTCGTCGTTTTTCGTTAAGAAAAGCCATTGTGTCCTCGTACTGTTTTTCTGCTATCGCGAGCTTAGCTTTTTTTGGTGCAACTTCCTTGGCTACTTTGTCATAAAGAACCATCGCTCTCACCCATTTGCAAAGACCCTCCGCTGCTTGGGATGCTTTAGCTACGATTTTTGGCTCGAAATTATGGTTCTCCATATACGTTTTTTTTATTGTCTGCAGTAGACGATTACTTGTAAGCCATAATTTGTTATTTTTATATTGAAACCAATAAAATAGAAAATTTGATGTAAATATTTTGAACTTGGATGGATAAAATAGTTTTTACAACAACAAAAAAGTCTATCCTTCTAATTAATAATAACAAATTATTATTGATTATTCTACTATTTTTATAATTCATGCAGTTTTTGTCTGATTCATTTGAACATTTTAAGCCCTATTGCGTTCTCTTTGAATTTAAACTTTCGTTTAAATTAAATCAATTCGTAAAGAATTGATAATTTTTGATAATTATGATCGATCGAACTCGTTACCTGCATCGTAGCCAAAGGAATATTATCCTTATCATATTCTCGCAAATGATCGAGAAACTTCATGTCACTCAATATACGTTTGCTTGGTGCCCAATAATCTAAACGTTTTTTACCACTCGTTGGATCAATTGTTTTGTCAGGTTGAATATTTAGCATCACACAAATAGCAGCCATTACTAATTTTACACCCTCTGGTGGATTTTTCATGGATTTTACGAGAGATATGTCCGCTGGCTTCAGGGTATTCAGTGCAGCTTAATTAAATAAAAATCGTTAATTAAATAATGATGAAAAATGATTAAAATCACGATTAAAAAAAATATTTATATCATCAAACTTTAATTTTTATTTTACCAATTGCTTCTTCGAGCACCGGAAGTGCTTCGGCCAAATCTGCTTCACACTCCTCTTTAAGTTGCCCAGAAATTTCAGCTTGAATATTCGCAGCATCCTCGTCTCTCTTAACCAAAATTGTTGCTGTCTCGACACTCAGATTTTCATTCTCTATTTTCTTCATTGTCCGTGTTGTTAATTGAGCAGATGACTCGAGCTGAGGTTTCAGAGCAATTAAGGTAGATTTCATTTGTGCTACTTGCTGGGCAGCAAACTCCAACTTCTCCAAACCACCCAAATACCGATCTCTAAGTTTTTAATATGGTTCATTAGTTTTATACTCGTCAACATTGTTGATGAGCATAAAAATTTTTAAAAAGCTTCGACCTGAATTTTCCTCTGTAATCCATAAACCCACAAACCTTGCAAGGACAAGTTCCTCCTGTTTCTCTTTCATTAAATCAGCAAAAGTCCGAATGAGATCAAGAAAAGCTGCAGATGTGACATAGGTTTTGCGTCCACGTGACTGATAAAAATGTTGGCTAATCTCTTTGGCACAAATATGAAAAAACTTGCAAGCAACGACAGAGTTTATTTTGATGTCTTCGGTGACGTTGATGTCAGTGGTGCATCGTATAGCGACTTGTTCCAGGGCATCTTCGGGCCAAACGTCGTACCAATCAATAGTACAACAGCTGACCAAGCTGGGATACAATCGGAGTCGAATCCGGAAGGATTCGCCGATGGGTGAGAAGCAGAGCATGATGTGCAACTTTTCTTTGCACCGATTTACGAAATAAGCAACAACAGAAAGTAGCGAAATGTCCAAATTGCGATTTCCCCCTTGAGCAGCCAATCGGCACATTTCGATGATTTCCTGTCTCTCTTCAATCGTAAATAAATTAGGAACTTCGCCCGAGTTCAAAAGACTGTCAATGTCACTCAAGAAAGCTTCATTTTTTATCTGTCCTTCGGTTATCAAAAACGCCAAATCTTTGCCGATGCCACCAGAGTTTTTCAACACTCGTTTAACGTCCTCTCGCCATTCGTTGACTCCGTAAGCACTGCCGATTTCTGGTTGGAACAATCCGCAGCCAGCCATCGAAGCAGCGAGCTTCGTAAGTGATTGTCTCCCTGATCCTCCGACCCCAACCATCAACAAACTTCCACAAGGGATGGCCAGAATTCTAGAAATTCTTGCGAGGTGTTCAAGCGCGTATCGGAACAGAACGATGTCCATTTTGTTCTTGTGGGTGTTGTTATATTCTTCGAGATACTGTACAGCGACGCTTTGAAAGGCATCCATCGAGACAACCTCTTCATAAACTTTTTCGTCCGGATTAGCATCCATGTCCATGAAGTTGCCGAAAATAAGATTCTTCATGCTGACCTCATTGATTTGATCGTCATATTTGGGCATGTGGGAGAAAATATGATCGAAGGATTCTCTAAAAGTGTTGATCACGGTGTCTTTGAGTTGTTGGAAGAGCCATCGGCGATCGTCATTGTCAATTAAACGATCACCAAAAACTCTCATTGTCTCGTGAACCCAGAGTCGTACAAAAGTGATTTTTGACGCTGCCGATTCTTTCCTGATCATCGAGCAACCGGTGATGACTCTTGAGAAGTCTCGAAGGTTGAACAGATAGTGAGATTTTGTTGGTGTTGGCCTGAGACTCTTTGTGGCGTTACGAAAGACTTCCAAAGTCGCGTTCACGATGGTGATCATTGTGCCGATAACGTCGCTGGCAAATCCGTTCCTCTTGAGCCCTACGACGCCGATATTCGTGAAGATTTTCGATATACTGTCTTCATTAAAACTCTCGATACTGTACAGATTGAAGTGACGAAGAAACCGATTGTAAACTTCCTGTCGACTGCCTCCGGGTGGAGCCATAGCGCAGACGAACATTGTATCGAAAATGAGAATTTTCTCAGGCTCTTTAAGGTCGTACCAGTGTTGATGATCGAAAAATTGTCTTAACAATTCGATGGCAGGCTGCGCTCCGTAGATTTCTTTCGCTGGCATATTTACGTCGTCGATAAAAACGACGCAGGTTGAATCTCCCATTGGTCCATAATGTCCTTTTCGTCTTTTAAACAATTTTGAAATGACCAATTCTTGGGCAAGAGCAGCGCTTGTTTTTGCAGTAAAAGTTATCAAGTTTGGAAGAAACTTTTCTTCGTCCAGTTTGTTCATCATGACATCTTGGATGTAAAAACTCTTGCCAGTACCGGTTTCGCCGTACAGAAGAAATCGTTTGCGATGTCTCATGTGGCGAAGGAACAAATATTGATACTTGACCGTTTCTATCGTTGGCACGATCATTTGACCGATGCTAGGAGTTTCTAGGAGTTTTTCCTGCTTCGCTAATTCTCCGTAGTATTTCCAAGCGCCTCGGGCTTTAAAAGTATAATAACTGTCGTGGATAGTCGCCTCTCCAGGCAATGAGATAATGATTTCTTCGAGGTTTTCCGGCACTGGATGTTCCTTCGACTCGTTTTTCCACAAAGAAACATAAAACTCATTGAACATGCTCTGAGAATCACGATCCAGAGTTCCTCCAGCTCCCCAAATCATGGCCAGCAGCATGGCAGCTTGAATCCAAGCTTCGACGTAAAGTTCGTAGTCTTGAGTCTCATCGGCAACTGCGTCGTTCATGTAAATCTCGAAGAGATTGAGTGTGGAAACGGTTTGATTTATTTGGCCAGCATTCAGGGTTAAACGGCAATTTTTACGTATAAACTCGAGACAAGGTGCCATCAGCCAATTGAACAGATCAGCGAGCAATCCTCGATTGCCTCTGCACCAAACGTAAGATTTGATGAACTCGAGCCAAGAATCAACAAAAGGACGCCACCCAATGACGTGCGGTTCGATATAAATCATTCCACATCGTGACACCGTTGCTGGTGACGCTTGAAGCAGATCCATAACTTCAAAAATCATTGACATTACCGGTGACATTTGCATCACTTCGCCTGAAGTCAGACACAGCTTTTTATTATCGTCGAGAACGGTGTTAAGATTTTCTATCCAAACAGCGTCAACTGGACCGTCAAAAATTAACCATTTTCTGTCGGCACTCTCGTCGGCACAATAACGCCGAAAAGCTACCGCTGCTACACCGTCAGTCCATTCGGACGATACCGGATCGAACTGACCGTACAATTGACCCATCGTAACTGCTTTCGGATTTATCGTCGTGTAAACTGTCTTCGCTCCGTAATCAACTTGCCATTCTTCCATCAAAGTCAAAGCTTCGGCCAATGTATGCAAAACCGTTGTTTTCCCGCCAAAAGGATCGCCCACCAACATGAATCCGTGACGCACAATCATCATTTCAAATGTCTGAATAATCTTTAGCATAAAAGCATCAACTTTTTGGAGATTTCTCTTTTCCGTTACTTCGTCAACAGCTTTTAACAGAATTTCGTAACTGGGTGACGGTAGAACGACCCCAGGAAAAAGGTCGGCGATAATACCCTCGAACAGTGGAACATCGTGGGCTAAAAATTTCGGCAAATTGACGTCAATCAATGATCTTAAAAGTAACATCATTTCGTCCTCGTTCGGATATTTTAATTTGATGTTTTGGGCTGCTGTCAATACTGTTTTTACAGCTCTCATTCCATAGTCGTAGTGCGACTGTGACGATAGTTGCTCCGAACACAACTTGTACGTTGTTACTATTTTAATTGACAATACGCGGGCGGTACTGAAACCCGAAGAGTAAAGAAATATTTCGCCGATCATCGCGTAATCCGGCACCATCATTGCCACCGTACGAAATAAAACTTTCAAATTGTCTGGCAATTCTGAACGACCTGCGTAACCTGGATTCATCGTTATACAAACGTACACCGATCTGTTTAACTTCAATTCTGTTCCTTCGAATATAAACTTTTGAAGATTTGCACGAACCGCTTGAATTATACACAATATCTGCTGCGCCACTACTGACAACACTTCGAGCTCGATTCTGTTGAACTCATCGAAACATGCCCATGCTCCGCAAGATGCTAAACCCTTAAAAAACTTTCCCATATTCTTGTAATCCAAACCATCGGAACAATTGAACACTACACATTGCACCGCCAATGCTCGACCTAAATCTTTCGTTGTTTCCGTTTTTCCGGTACCCGCTGGACCTTCCGGTGCTCCATTTAAATGGAGCGAATAAGCACCGATCAGGGTACGATAACATCTGAAATATTGAGGGTCGGACACTTTGGCAAATCGAACTTTGCATCTTTGGAACGTAAATCATTTTTTTTTTTCAATGTTGATTAATTTTTTTGTCTGTTTTTTTTGTTTTTCCATCACAAACCAGGTTTTTTCTATAATTATCGATTAATTACCGATTTACAACAAAAATATTTAGCGATAATGAAGTGAATTCGCATTTTCTCGAACGTTACCTGTCCGTTAAGGGCGTTATGACAAGACGAGAACAATTTCCCAAGTACTCGTAAGCGTATGCCACTGTCGCATTTATTATTCTAACGAAAACATCTTCTTCCCAATAATAACGTAATTGCGAAAGCCACTGGAAATCACTCTCGTTCGTAACTTTCTTGTCAATCATCATTTTAACTACATCATGAGCGTGAACGTCGATTGTTATGAGAGCGTTCAACGTTGTACGATTTTGCTTCGACAACTGTCCTGTGCATGGTTTTTTTTTTTTTTTTTTTTTAATTATCAATTTTTTTGATTTTATGGATGTTTGAGCATTTCATACAAATGTCAATTCTTTCAGGTGAAATTTTATTAAATCCCTTCAAATGGGTATACGATTTTTTTTTTTTTTTCAATAATAACATTTTTTTAAAGTACCTTTTACAAGATTAACCATATCTTGGATTTGAGATTGTAATTTTTTGTAAAGTGTTTCCAAAGTTGAAACCATGTGTGTCATTAAACAGTTATGCACCTCCATACTCCAGTATATTTGAGAAACACAAAGGACGACCATTCCTGGCCAAATTCTGACCCAATCGACTCGTTTTTTAGGATCGTAATCGTAATAACTCATTAATATCTCCTGTTTTACTGATTTTACCATTTGTTCTTCAACCTGATCTCAATTGATTTTTAAGTATTTTTTAAAGTTTGTTAAAATGTTGCAAAGTTTTTTTTTCAACCCTTTGAGACAGAAATTTTTTCTCACGTGCAATTGACTTGCAACTGATTACGAACCCAAACTCGAAATTAGAAAATTTAAATTCAATTGTTACTTCATTTTTTCAAACAAAAACTACTGTTCGAAAAATTTCGAAAAAATTCTGTAAAATTCTTTAGAGTGTGTTTAGTTTGAGAAAAAAATACCATTTCGATTTTCATTGTAGTTCAGGAGAAAAAATGAATTGGAAAGAAATGGTAAAAAAAGGTGAGTCAATTATGGCTCAAAGGATTAAAATAGTTGAGTAAAAAAAGTAGAAACCTCGACCAGCCATTTTTCAACACAACCTCTAGCCGCACTCGTCGAAATAAGTTCTTCCATTGTGACTTCCTCCTTATCGTCACTGAGCATCGAATAAATTTCAAGTTCTTGGTTAAATCTGAAAATCGAGAAATTTGAATGAAGAGAAGAAAGATCTGTGAAAAAAATTTTACTTGGAAAACCAATGAATTTTTCCGCACCCTAGTTTGGCAATTCCTTCGAAACATTTTTTTAGATGTGGCTGAACTCTAAGCGGATCTTTCGTTTCTGAAAGAATTTCGAGCATATCCTCGTTGCTGAGGAAGAAAAAACGAGGAAAAAAGAGTCGTTTCTTTTCGAGATAATTTGTTACTCCGTCATTAATTTTCTCCAATAAATCGTTGGCGTCTTTCATCGATTCGCACAAGCCAAGCTTTCGAATTCATTCAATAATTAATAAATGAACTTTTTAAATAATTACGAAAAATTTATAAACATTTGTGATGAAGCATTAATCATTACTAATTAGAAATTGATTTTCTAACCGAACCAGCGGTTTCTCGAACGTGAGGTTCTTTTGCAACAGCCTGCATCGATCGACGAAAAGTTCCGTCGACCTCTTGAAACATTATTCCTTCTTCGGGAAGCTGTGATACGATATCTTTGCTAGAAAATATTGGAAGAAGATACATCCACTGTACTTGAACCTGAAGAGAAAAAAAAAATGAAACTAAATTATTTTTATGAACTTTTTTTCTTAATTTTTTCTAATTTACTAATTTTTCTGTCAAAAGCGAAGTGTTTAGTCATTTCGAATTTGTATTTTTTAGAGGCTGATTTTCTTGAGTTCTCAGACTGTTACATTGCAAAGAAAAATCGACTGCAATGGAGAAACTAAAATTTATGAAAATTAGGCATTTCTAAGATCAATTATAATTGCTCATTGCCTGATAACTTTGAACATATTTATTCAAAAATGGAAATTAATGTTGGTTTTTTTTTTTTTTCGAATATTAGTTCATTTTTATTTAATTAATTTGAACCTACTTTAGTCCATTCTTCAATAGTTTTTTGTATACGAAGTAGTAAATCATAAAACACTCTGACTTCGTCCTCAATTGGTTTTACAAATGCAGAGCCTCTCATTGCTTGTGTCTTTACTATGTGCTCTTCGAGCAAGGCTTCTATGTCATCGATTTGGGTTAAAATTGCCACACCTGAATCTTTGAAAGGCATCGTTGTGAAAACAACGTTATCCCATTCTTTTATCATTTTCGCAAAGAGCTCTTGAAGAGCCAATTCTCTCGTTGCACTCACACTTATGATGTCGTATCTTGAAAAAAAAAAAAAAAAAAAAAAGTTTACACTTTACAGCTGTCAAATTAGTCACAATTATAATCAAATAAATTCAATAATTTCATAGCATTCTCTCAAGTTTTTTTTTTCTTTTCACGTTTAAAATTTTTAATAAATTTTATTCTATTGATTTCAAAAGTTCCACAGCAATAAATTCAAATTTTTGCTAACAAATTAAAAAAATTTATTTAAAGAGAATAAAAATTATGAAAATCTGTTTCATGGAAAATCAACTTTTTTTCCTGGCTTCAAAAAATTCCATTAAAACAAAAACATTTCCACCGAAGGTTTTTTTTTTTGGTTGTTTTTTTTTTCTAAAAAAACTGTGATTTTTCATTCCCCTATTTTTTTAAGTATTTTGGGCGTACTTGACCAAATCTTCCATAAGATCCATGTCGATTATTTTACGTAATGTCGTGCCAGCGTTGGGGGTAAGATCGAAACCAGCTATTTGAGACATTTCGTCCCAGTGACGTTGCCGCAATGCAGGGTTACAGAAACAACCTGCCAATGCTGCGTATGGCTACAAAGAAAAAAAACTGTCGTAGAATCTTTAAAAAATGATAAAAAATGAAAAATTATGAAAATTAAAATTAAAATTGCACACCTTGAACCATTTCACATTTTCGAGAAGCTGAAAGCACAGTTTCATGGGTGCTGGATGCTGGTAAGGATCCGGATCATCCACAGATCCTCCGAAGCTAATTTAAATCCAAAAAATGACATTACGAAATCGTGTAAAATTATAGCAAAGTTATAATTATGTTTGGTGAATATTTAATAATTTTAGCAAATTTTAGCAAAACAATTATTTATCTAAAAATGCTTTAAAATTTGAATAATAGTGCAAAAGTCATGAAATTATTTTGTTTTTGTTTTTTTTTTTTCAATTTACCTGTACGGATAATTAATAGCAGTATGCATTTTAATTTTCGTTCTGAAGGCTTTTCCAATTTTTGTAAAATCAGTTAAATAATCAGTAGTTTTGTTTTCAATGACATTAGAATCGAGAAATTCGAAAGGTCCGTCAAGCCAAACGCCGCAATCTCGTTGCCACTGATAAGCCCGATAAATCAGAGAGTAAAAAGGGATTATAATTTCCTTAAGTTCTCTTATTCGTGGATAGGGGGTGAGAGGAAATTTGAATAATCGTTCTTCCCCATTAATCGATTCTCCCTCATCCTCCATTCTGTCAATTCCTCGTATAAATTTCCTCATGTCTTCAATATATTCCCGAATGCGAGTAGCATCGTCCATATCGTCCATTATTATCAATCTTTCATGATTATTCGTGTGTTTTTAATGTGTAATTTTTTTTTCATATCCATTGAGAATCTCTCAACCAAATTCATTATTATTTTTATAAGTCAACAATAAATTATTTCGTAAATTGAATTTCAATGAAAAAAAAAGTGACAATAAAAAGAAGAAAAAATAATCTACTTCAATAATATTCGGTAAGTTATTATTTTTAAACAATTTTAAACACGAATTTGTTTTGAAAAAAATTGCCATACACTCCCATACCTTCGGAGCCTTTAATAAAAAATTGTAAGTAAAATTTTTCCTTTTTTTTTCACTAAATATTCTTTCTAAGAAAATAACTGACTTATTTCAGAATCAAAACATGATTTTTTGGGTCTTTGGTATAGTGAGTACTATTTATCATGGAAAAAAAAAAAAAAATTCAAAAAATGTAATGTTGAAAAATCTATACCTGGGAAACATTTGTTCTATACGAGCTTGCAAGCTCGTAGCTCTCGCCTGTAATTGTTCTTCGAGTTCAAATTTCATTTGTTCGTACATCGTGCCACTTTGCCTAAGTATTGGCTTAATGCGTGTCAACCAATTAACTGTATCATTATTTAATTCTATGTGATCTTTGTCGATGAAAGTCAGCTCCAAAAGAGTGGTCAGCATGTACAAAGAAAGTTCGATTTTTTCACGAAGACTTTCCATCAGCTTTGTCGTAGCGAAAAGCATATATTCGCCTGAACAGATATCAAGTGAATAAAATTTTTTTTCGTATTATCAAAGTTTCTATCAAAAAAATATTTCACTCATTTTTAAATCGACATTTTGAACTTTTTAGCCCGATTCGTGATTTTGAAAATAATCAATAAGCACAAATAAGTACGTAATTAATTCCTAAATGTGCAAAAAGTATTTTTATGATATTTTTTTTCCTTCAACAATCGCGAAAATCGTTAAAAAGAAAAAAAAAAGAAAAAAATCATGAATTCTTGCATTTATAAAAATACAAAAAATTACAAATTCGAGAGAGACATTCGAATCATTAGTTTTCATTGAATTTAACACGTACCTACCTAACGCCAACAACTGTCTCGTATTTGCTGGCATATCCAAACATCGTGTTTTCAGTTCTTCGAAAGCTTTACATATTTCAAGATTTAAATTTCTGTGACGTTTCACTAATTGTTGTATAATTAATTCGCGAACTTCCTCGGTGTAGTGTTTCAGGCCAATTTTAGCATCTTCTTGGTAAAGTTTTCCTATCACAAAATATTCGTTGCCAGTCTACACGTTGAAAATAAAATACAATAAACTTTTGTGTACTTTTGGTTACTGAGTTGTAAAAACTAAGAAAATTTAATCATAATTCGAACAGATTCTCTATATTATCAAACAGCCAAAATCAACGATAAAATCTTTCTTATTTGCAATCGAGCTTGAAACAATTTTTGTTACCATTTAAAAAATCGGTCATGATTTTCATACAATTTTTTTTTTTACATTCTTTCAAAAATGAAAAAATATAATTTACGTAGTGATTAATATTGAACGTAAAAAAAATGTTTAATATCGATTCATTGATCGTGTCGTTTTTAAAAATTATTTTGAAAGCTTTTACCAATTACTTGGTTAATATTTTTTAAGAAAATTTACCATGCCATTTATGTCGCAAACAAAACGATTGAGCTCCTGAAGCTTTTCGAGACAATCTTCAAAGCTGTGTTCTTCAGCGACATAAGCGACGATGTCATCGTGAGTTTTGACATCATAGACGACACCAAATTGATCGTCGAGTGCAGTGAGATATAGTTTTAAGGGTTCGTATTTATCTTCAAATATTTTGGTCAAACGTTTGTGTGACAAATCGAGATACCAATCGGGTGTAGCCAACGGTATAAACTCGTTGGATGTTTTTATGTCGACCCATGACTCCAATGGTGGAAGCTTTTGAGCTATGTTTGCTATATTTTCTAATACTTTATGCAAAGCAGTGGAGAGATCATCGAGCGAAGGGAAAGTGTAAAGTGAATTGTCTTTGCACTGCAGTTCGATCTATGGGTAAAAAAGATTTTTCTATTATTTCGTATTTTAATTTTATAAAACATAATTTAAAAAGCCAGAAATGCAAAAATCTTTATTTCGAAATGATATTTTTTTTTTCATTCTTTATCATGCCTCTCCGGAAATATTTTTATTTTTCACGTTTTAATCGACAGAAAAGTTTATTTTTTTGATGGAATATCGTGAATAATTGATATTTAAAAATCGGATCGTAACCATTCAAAGTTATGTGTTAAAAGGGACGAATTCGATCACAAGTTGAAAATCGACTAGAAAATCTGGTTAAATATTGGAGTCGAAATTCTAAAATTAACGAACGCAGTGCGTTGAAGCAAAATGGCTCTGTCGTCTTTTTAGAATTTGTAGCTATTACGAACTTTTTTCAAAACTAAATATTTCAAAAGATGACGAAAAAAGTATCTCGGAAACTGCTCAACTGATTTGATCGATTTTTTTTAAATTGTAAACGCGAGTGGATCAACACTTAGAGGGTTTTAAACACCTCCTTAATTCAAGATTCATTTCATACCTCTAGCAAAGGATTTTTCATATCGTCTGATAAAATATCAAGGTAGTGTTTGATGCTCTTGATCTTAAGTTTGATTATTTGATAAGAAAGTAGTTTAGATGCACATTGCAAAAAGCTTTGAACAATGGAGCTTGGGATATCGTTAATATATCTCGGTTGCGAAACAAGTTTAACGATTTCTGTGTAGTAAGTTTTTTCGACCGCCAAAGCACCTTTCTTCATATCCATATCCACCAAATCTAGAAATCTAAAGAATAATTATAATCATAAAAGAATAATGAGGATCGAATTAAGGGAGGATCAAAAAAAATCGTAAAATTTGATATGAACAAAAATAAATTGATCTTGTTTTAATGTTTTTATATTTTTATTGATGTAAATAAAATAAAATTCATTTCGATTCTCGAAAAAAACAAAATAAAACAAAAAAAAACAAAAAATGTACCTGCTGAGAGTAAGAAAGCCCAAAGATCGATAGACCTCAAAATTGCAAATGAATTTTGGTAGCAGGGAACGACTTTTCAAGAAAATATTTTTCATTAATTTGTGTGGTAAGAAATATCGTCTCATCAATGTGCAACGATTTTTTAAGAACTTTTCGTAGTTTTCTGTTCGACCTGGGAGTTTGAAGGGAGGATCAACCACTTGTGGCCACTCGCAACCACAACTTTGTGAAATAACACTTTGCATTCCTAACTCGTGCATAGCCTCGTAATAACGTTCTTTCGTTTCGTTCATGTGAATCTCGAACAATTCTTCATACTTTTTTCGCAAAAATTCGGGCACTAAATTTGCTATGTTGTTCGCCCATTCCTGCAGATATAAAAAATTTCATTCACTTTGTTTTTTTTTACCACAGAATTTTTTTTCAGCTGATCAAGGAATCAGAACAACGAAAAAAATCAATTTTTTTTTATTTTTATAAAATGGTCTTTTTATTATTTTATTTTTCTAACGATTCATAATTGTGCAAATATATTTCTAAATTTTTCTCACCTCAGTAAGTTCGACGATTGGCAATTTTTCTGCAAATTTTTGCATCTTGTCAAAATAAAAACCCTGAGGTGGTCCCAAATCGCATTCGAATGCAGATTTGTATTTGGCCCGATTTCTGAACTGTTTTATTTTTTTTTTGGTGGCAACCAATTCCAACATTTCATGAATTTCTTTCGCACGCACCTACGGTAAGGGAAAAATCACTATTTTTTTTTCTTATATCGTTTCTGAATTTTTTAACATTTTCTTACAAAATCCATTGGAATACCTCGTCCAGATGGAATTTACACAAGGGATTGCTCTTTTCTTTGTCCAAATTGAATTCGGTGCCATCTGGAACCGTGGGCAAGTCTCGTATCCTCGTTGTACCGTGCAAGAGATCGTAAAATTCTGCCATTTTTCGAAATAACCTTTTTCGTCGATCTTCCGAATGAACGTTCTATGAATTTATTTCTTCGCTGTCTACTTGACAGATAACGTGAAGTGTGCTTTGAAAAATTGCGATGTTTTTTTTTCTCAACAATTATTTGAACTGTCAGACAATAAACTTAAGGGCTTACACTAACGTTCCTGAGGAATAAAATCTATCATTGGATTTCTCTTCAAGTTATATGCAAATTTTCAAAAAAAAATCGAAGTGTCAACTTTTGAACGTGACTTTTGAATAATTTCGATGTTTTTTTTTTTTCTTGAAAATTATTTGAACTATCAGAAAATAAACTTAAGGGCTTACACTAAAGTTCATCATAATCGTTTTTTTTTTTTTATGGAACTCTATAGATTTAAAAAAAAAAACCAGGAAAACGAAGTTTTTTTCAACTACGTGTCTAATCCCTCGAATTGTGAAACCAATTTTCCTTTCGTTATGGTAAAGGATCAATAAATACAGGTTCAATAATAAAAAATAAAATAAAAAAAAAAAGCATGATACTTTCTCGTGATTGCTGTACATTTTTTATTCATTTACAAGCGATTACACAGTGGTACTCACAAGATTGAGAGATTATTTTCTATCATATTTTTATTTTAGCGTAGACAAATATACTTTGGATATTTGCCATGTAAAACTGAAACTAAAATTTAGCAGTCGAGAGTCTTAGGTCAATTTTCGAAGTGAAATACGAATTGAATTTTAGTGGCTAAGAGACGTGTAGAAGTTAAAACAGAAAGTATCTCGAGAAATAAACGATCCAATGTGGCTAAAAAAGAAAAAAAAAACTAAAAAAGATCATTATTTGCGAACAAGCGGCCTTAAATATTTTCAGCTGCTTATTAACCCGCACATAGAAAAAGAAAATAAACGAATAAAGCTCACAAGGTCGTTTTCATTTTCTGTAGAATTAAAAAATAAAATAAAAAATTGTTTAAAAAAGCGAATATTTCGAATCACGACTTAATCCAAATCAATATAAATCGAGACGTCATTATTTCTTTGCTTTTTATCCTCATTCTAGTTACGATATTTCACGTCAAGATATTTTATTCTCCTTATAAACTCCAATCGATTTATTAAAAACAAGAAACAGACGAAAAGTTTGACAAATGCAAAGCTAGCACTCCCTCAAATCTCACACTCTTTAAACTTTCTCTCCAGCAACACCGCACACTCGCTCCTTCTAATATATCGTTTTACTAATTTTTTAATTTTTTTTTTTCCATCATTTTCTCGATTTTTTTTCTTTTTTTTCTTTTAAAGGCGAAAGTATTTGGCGTTTCATTGTTCCGGGAATATTGGGACAGGGCTGTACCTTTGTGCTTGAGATAATTATTTCAATTTCAGTTTCTCAGGCAATCTCGAGCGGTGACGTACTCAAATAACAAATCTTATTGAAAACAAGAATTTCAAAGCCCAAAACTCGTATGAATTATTTGTTTTTTAGCCCAATTCTCGAACGAAACTCCGTCAAAATGTTTTGAAGAACTTTACAATAAAATTAAATCAAAACGAATTAAAATTTTATCGAATTTTCGTTATGAAAAAAATTGTTTTCTGGAGTCCAAGAATTAAAAAAAAAAAAAAAAAAAAAAACACTCATTTCCTATCAAGGACACAATATTTCTCATCTTACCGAAGATTTTTTAATCAAAATAGCAAAATAATCAAATGTTTGTGCTTAAGAATGTTTTTTTTTTTTCCTATATTTTAACAAACTTCGAAGACGACATTGGGAGAATTCACGTATTCGAATAATATCTAATATTAATATCGTTGTTTCAATCATTTTTACGATTAAAGCCCAGCTCTATGTGTGTGTGTGTGTGTGTGTGTTTGTGTGTGTTGTGTGCACGAGCAAGTGTGGTGAGAACGCTCTGGTCATTTAGATAAAAAAAAAATGAGTTAACGATGAATCGGGCAAAGCGAGGCAACGAAAAAAGGGCCAGAGTCACGAAAACCGTGTGCGAAACGTAAAACCACATCCCTGGGTGAATATTTTGAGTGGAAATGTTACGATTAGACAAAAAAATCAATCAATCATCGAGAACACTCACGAATTAATGTAGATCTAGTTGTTTTTTTTTTATATATATTTTTTTCAATGTATTGTGTCAAATAACAGTAGGTAAAAAAAAGAGTAAAAATCAACACGATATTAATTTCAGTGAGATTTCGCTGGCCAAGAATTTTACAAATCGAATCAGTCATAACGTTTCATCGAGACTCGAGGATCTTCTAGATTTTGTTTACGTTTTTCAAGATTTTTCAAAAGTTTCGTGGGGCACAGAGAAAGGATAAGTTATAGAACAAAAAATAAAAAAAAAAAAAAAAAAAAAAACAACTACCGTCCGAATGGATCGAATTTTTTGTTCCATTTCTATCGATATTATAACCCAATTATTACCAAACGATTAAACTTGAAAACGAAAAGATATTCTCGAATTTGTCGACTTCCCGAAAGGCCACATTTATCTTCATCATTTTTATATTTACGTGACGACAAAATAAAATTTTCAATTACAATAAACCGTACATCACAATTATTTTTTTAACATCGAATTTCAAAGAAAAAAAAGAAAAAAAATGTCATAATAATTGTAACACTTGATTTATTGCGATTTACTTATTATTTCCAATATGCACAAAACGTTAGATTCATTTCTTTAATGAGAGAGAAAGAGAGAGAGAGAGAGAGTATAAAAGGAACAAAAATGAAATGAGTACACGCGAAAATAAGATCCTTCATGAATTTTTCGAGTTTTCGTCCATTTTTTCGTTTTCCTTATCCGGATCGTAGTGGGTGAATTGTTTTTTGTTTCTTTTTTCATGAATATGCGTCGATAAGACGAGAATTTTAGGTAAATTACGAAGTCACGAGGACGGAAAAGGGTGAAGGGGAAAAGGATACTGGCCCACGAACTCAGCGAACACCAACTTGAAATAATATTCTCCATATGGTCTTGATCTTGATACTTTGATTGTACAGTGTATGGATTAAAGGTGTAGAGGTTAATATTGCTCCTCATCGTCCGGTGCGAGACCGTCGCCTTCCAATTCTTCTGGTGGGGCGAAACCATCCTGAAACACACATATTTGACCATCACATACTCCAGATAATTACAACATTCGTTATATTTTTAAAATTTCACCTTTACCAAGAATCCCGATCAACAATTTAACTGCCAACTATTATCAGACAACAATTAACGTATCAAATACTCTTTTCGAATGATTCTGAAGTTTGCATCGTTGGAAAACAACGAAAAATCTGTTTTTCGATCATCGAAATACTCATTTTTTAAAACTACTTTGAATCTTTTTGCAGATTAAAGTTTTGCGTGGCAATAAATGCGCCTAGTCAATTTTCGTCGCCAAGATTTGTCAATAACCGAAAAATTACGAATTACAACGATACAAACTTTTAAATCGTCTTTTTATAACAAAATGACTATTCGGACTTTAAATTAAACATTTTTTGAGACGACACAACATGTAAGTTATCACCTTTGTCCATTTTTTCCGGAAATGGACATATTTTTTGGCCAAATTAATGTTGAAAAACAAAAAAGGATTTTTATATGTATTAAAACTTAGTTTATCAACCAGAAAACTCTATTTTATGGGTCAATTTTTTGTATTTAAATGAAGGAAGTGCGGTATTCACCATTGTAGAAACTCAAGAGTGAAATAATGTTTGTTTCAAATTGTCTGTAAATAATCTAGTGACCAAGAATCCTTGGATCAAAAATTTCAACAAATTGTCGTACAACAAGCGTTTTTGGGGGCGTAATGTCTCATTCCTCCGTCATTTTATTAGTTTGTAGCATTCAAAAATTTATTTAATGTTCAAATATAATAACGACACATGGAGACGACTGGAGGGATTGGAATTTTTGGAATCTTCGCACTATTGACTGTATAATTTTAAGGACTCATAGCAGTGGACCCTAGTCAAGTGGGTGTTGACATTTCCCAATAGTTGTTTGCAACGTTTAGCAAATAATTTAACACAGCGTTGACTAGGGTAGTCACTGCCATAAATTCTTAAACGAAGAAAATGTTCCGAATTTTCTTTATTTTTCCGGCTGTTTTCCTAGTTCTCAGCTTCCTTGTCTAACAGTACCGAAGAAAATGAATAATCCTAATGAGAATAATAATAATATAAAAGAATAAAAGAAACAATCGTGTAAATAAAAAAAAAAAAAGCAAACGTGTGCTAAAAGATTGTAAAAAGGTGAAGAAAAATGATGAAATAAAAGCAAGATGTGAATTCGTCAAATTTGAACAGGAGGAGCGAATGTTTGAAAACGCGTGACAGATTCCTGTAGAAAAACGAAATCGTGCAGCCATCATTTTTCTAATTTTCAATTACTCAGGTAAATCGGTCCTAAAAGTGAAAAAATCATTAGCATTTCAAGTCGATTGATATTTTGTGCAGGAATAAGAGAAAATAAAGAACAGAAAGAGACAGAGAGAGGAGAGAAATGGTTTTTGATGACGAATTCAAATTTCATACACCAGCTACAGCCCTGATCATTTTTCAATTGAACGTGACGGCACACAAATACATGCTGTGAACAAAATATCATTATTTTTAAAACAATATAATACATTTACGCGACGTAATTTGAATTTCCTGGAATTTCGTAACCGTACAATCAAAACAATTAAGGTAATTGTGTTATCAAAGTCTTTTTCGATCATTCCATGTTTTTGTTTAAATGCCAAATTCCAAAAGATAACTGTAATATGTCAAATTTTTTAACTTTTCGACTGAGTCAGATCGGAGACCCGTCCGATCAAAGATTTGGCAGTTTAACACGCGTTTTCTGTCGGCAAAGTTTGAAAAGTTAAATTGTTACACAAAAACTCTGAAACTCTTTTGAAATTTTTTTTTTCTATTTGTAACTAGGGAGGACCGTGTCCTGAGGTTGAAAAACGATAATTTTGATCGTTTAGTTTCATAGATAACTTCTCAATGTAACTGTGGTAAGACAACAACCTTAAATTACAGTTTCGCAGTAAAAAATCTGTGAAAAAAATGACAAGTAACTTTCAACTTGATAAATAAAGGTTTAAAACCATGTTTCTTAATGAAAAGTTCCATGGGGATATTACTACTCTCGGCTGTTCAGACCTTAATCCCGAAATTTCGATAATTTGATCCCGACGACCAACAATTACAAAACGAAATTACAAAAAATTTCGAAATTGTCAATGATTCGTTGAAAGTTTAAAGTTATGTGTGAATAAAGTCCAACAAAAGGGTCACGTAGCTGTGTACCTTAAACCCAATGACATTTGGAACAAGACGAACAATCTTTCTTCGTTTATACGGTGGATCAAGAAAAATAAAACGTAAATTTTTCGAGTGGACATGGCATTTTAGGGAAAAATTCGAAAAGACTTCGAAAAATTTGTGCTAATTGAAAATTCCAAAACCGCCCTAAGAAGAAATAAAAACAATTGAAAAAAGAAACCCCGAGCATGAGACTACCCAAAAGTCTTGCCGTGTGTCTACCAATCATGTTACCTTAATAAGATCGAACCTTGTATGGAAATGAAAGATATGAACCAAGGAGAGATGCTAAAAGGTCTGTTCTTCTTCCTCCACGCCATTTCCATTCTCCTGAAATCATTACAGCGTAAACAAATCTCGCGCGAGGCGAGAAACCGAAAAGCTTCCAATATCGTCGTTGCTTTCAATTTTCCCATCGATTATTTTATCCAATAAAGAAAAAAATACCGAAAAATAAATAAACAACAGAAAGGGTGGCCATGTTTCCCGATATTTGAGAAATTTTTTATTTTTCTATACTTTTTATTCCGAAATATATATTCCGCGACGACCATTGCGCGATTGCTGTGAGGCACTCTGACGTTGGTCCAAATTGCTTCATTAATTTCGTTCATTTTTCTACACTTTAATTAGTCGTTTGTACGTGTCGTCGACAAAATTTTGCATCTGTACAAAGTGCGGGTGTGTCGGTGAGAAAATATGATGTTTTTTTATATTTTATAATTACCTCAGTCGCATAAAGAACCTCCAATATCTTTTGTACTATTGGCGGCGGATCGCCGTTGTCACAATCTTGACACATCACTTCGATATCTCGCAATTTTCCAAAGTAGAAATCTCTTTCTTTCTCGAGGCCATCGATTCCAATCTTGAGTTCCGTTACCTATAAATTTACGTAAATTTTTATCAGTTTTGTTTTGTTTTTTCTACTTTGAAAAATACAAAAAGTAACGATAAAAAGAATCCATTGTAAAACGAGGAATAATTTATAGATTTCACTAAATTCTGCTTATTTTCATTTCTTCACAAACAAAATGACATTTTTTGTGTTTATTCAAATTTTGCATTAAGAATAAAATGAAGAATAATTTGTAATATTTCTTGTTTTTGCCATACAAACCTGTGCACTGAGCTCTTCGAGTTTTCCATTATCGCCACGATTTCCAATTCCTCCTGTTCTAGGCGTTGGACGACTCGGTTGAATTTTATTGACTGTACGAAGAAAATAATTACTATGTCAGTTGAAGTTTCTTTGGATTATTACTATCTACGTTTGTGCACGTAAGTGCGAATGTCTTTTATGTCGCAAATGGTTTATACACAAAAAGCTATTCACAATATTTTTTAAAGCATTTTACAATAGATTTTTATTCAAGAACACCTTTACTTCTAATTTGAATTAATAAAAAGAAAAAAAAATCTTGCACTTTCCTCAAATTTAGAAGAACTTTTCAAGGTTTACTCATTCTTTTAAATTAATTACTTCAGAAACTTAGAACGATGCTCAAACATTTTTCATCATTCTTCGAACGAGTTACAATTACACATTTCTCGACCAATATCAAATCGAATCAAATATCATTTAATCAAAACAAAAGATATACTTTTTTTGAATTGCTCAAAATATATATTAACTTTCTCTAGAGAATAACAAATCAAATTCGTTTTCCCTTTCCAGAGTAAGTGAAAAATCAGATCCCAATAATTTTATTTTATCTACGAGTGCAAAAATTTTTCTTTCGACGACAGAAACGAAATATTTTTCATAAAGTTTAGACACAACAGCTGTTAAGCAAAATTTGTGTGTACAGAAAGCATGTGAAAGCGGCTTAGAGTTGAAACACATTGAATAACAACAACAATAACAACAAGTCAATGAAAATGAAAATTAAAGCAAAGGAGGAGAAGTGCGAGTAAGCAAATGCAAGTCAAAAAAACTTGCCAACTACATTAAAAAAAAAAAAGAAAAGAAAATGATATTTCAAGGCAACTACACGACGGTAAAGCACAGCGATTGTATTTTCTAAATTTCATGAACGATAATAGAACGAAAAATAAAGGAAATAATCGTCAACGAAAAAGCCTTGACTCGAACGAACCTTTCAGTTATAAAAATAGGAGAAATAAAGAATAAAAAATTGAGTTATTTAGTTGAATAAATATGAAAATGCAGACTTGTCATATTTTTCCATATTCGATAATTAAGCAGTAGGCGAAGGAGTTGTTTTGTTTGTTTTTTTACAAATTGACAGAGAAAACGAGTCAGGCACGAGCAGAAAATGGCAACAGAACGAAAAAAAAAAAACAGAAAAATAATAATTACTAGTTTTGCCTACGGACTTCATTGTAGGCGCGTGGGTGGGAGATTCGGGACCCTCACCTATGGGGAATATATCGTATTCCGTCAATGTGATACATGTTAAAGCGATTGTCGACAATTTCTTTTGTTTTTTTACTCCTTTACACCCGCTGTGCGTATGAAATGTTTTTTTTTTTTGCTTTCGTATGTACAACGATCGTATCTGCAGACAAATCTCACAACGGCACGAGAGCTTAGTACAAATATTAATTCGCATTGATGAGAAAAAATTACGTTTTTTGTTCAATCTTAAATCGTAACTGTCGCGTCCAAAAAAACATATTATGAAACAAATATTTCATGACACAAGCATGACGAAGCAATTTTTTTTCGGAATTCAAATGAGAAGCTGGATTGTTTCAATAATTCGATTAAAGTCTGTTGCAAATCTAAATAAGTGTCACTCAAAAATCTGAAAAATTGTAAATCTTTGCTCAGAATCACAAAATGGAATTAGAGATTTCTTAAAAATGATGAAAATTATAAATTTTCTCGATTGGACGTTAGTAAGCGATAATCAATGTCAATTTAGTGAATCACAATTAATAACGTATTGTTTTTTTCTTTTTTTAAATTCTTATTATGAGCAAAATGAGAAATCAATGCTTTTTTTCCTCGTAAATAAAAAGTCCAAATTATTAGACGCGATACGAAAATTAAAATAAAAAAAATACCGGCACGAGGAACGGGTCGAGCGGGAGGTTCACGTGGCGAGGGTCGTTTCATCATTCCTCCACCTCGTGGAGCATTGTTACCACCACTTCCCATTGCTTCACCGTTTCTCATAGCGAGAGCATCGTAAGGCTCACTTCCTGAATAGTTAGCATCGAAAAATTTCTTGAACCACTGCAAGAACTCAAAGTTGTCTTGGAATCGCCCTTTAACGAGCCTATCAATCGGTACGATCTGCAAACGGCAAATGAAACAGAAAAAAAAGCAAAAAGTGCAACTGAATAAAATAAAAGCAACAATAATATAAATAATAATAACAACGACAAGTAATTTGGCTTGAAAATGATAAAAATGTGGCATATTCAAAACTGAAATGGCGATAAATTTGTAAACAATTTGTGCGTGGCAGCATTCGCAGCATCTTTTTTCGTGTCTATTTGGTGAAAAAAAATTTCAAGATCTATTTTCTATTTGAAGAATTATTAGCCTGTTCGCTGGTTAATCGAAAAACTACAAAATTATGGAATCACTTGCGAATTCTTGGATTTTTATCAAATTCATATTTAGATGAAATAATCAAGGCTAAAAATCCTTCACGGAATCACATAAAAATTTGAAATCATATGGTACTGAAATTTGTATCGTTAGAATGCAGGAAAGATTCACAATTTTTTATTTTTCAAGTTTTTAAACTTTGACGCGTTTTTGAAGTTTTTTTTCGACAAATTCCAAATCTGTTGAACTAATCTTTAAAGTACATTTATTTTTTTGAATAGGGCGATTGAAAAAACAAAGAATAGTGCACTCCAACTCTGCAAATATCAATATCGTTCGATGCCCAATATACGAGTTCAAAATTCGTGCGACGAGCAAATATTTCAGTGTAAAAATATCGTCTAGAACATTAAAGTGAAGACAAAAAAATGAATAATAAACAAGAAAGAAAACATTGAATGCACTGTTAAGGAAGATACCCTGCGTCGCAGGCTGTCGAGGCATAATATTACGCTGTTGAATTTGTTTGGGTTGCATCGGAGCTGGCTGTTTAGTTTGAGTCGGTAGAGGTACCAATTGTGGATTAGACAAGTTGTGACAGCCATCGACACCCGAACCCAATGGTATTCGACCACGCGCCTCAAAAGCGTCGTACTCGACCCCATCATAATTAGCGTCAAAGAATTTTTTGAACCATTGTAAAAATTCAAAGTTGTCTTGGAAACGTCCCTTTATTAATTTGTCCACTGGAATAACCTGAGTAACGTATGGAAACAATTTTCCCTTTTAAATTCCCCTGCCACAGACGATTTACTAACAAAATAGTGAATAAAAATGTGATTTTTTCTGCTGCAATGTCAATGTCGTTTGTGATTCCTCGTTCTGTTGAACTATTCGAAAATTTTCATCAATTATTAAGTAAAGACAAATCACTGAAAAATCGCGAATATTAGCTGGACACAAAATTGAGCTATTTTTTTATGACGTAGTTTTCTTGTGATCGACTGCAACATTGAAACGGTGAAGTTAAAAAAAAAATCGACACAGTGAATTTATAGAGAATTTCTTGAGGAACAAAGTAAGCGTTCATGCGTTAAAATCGCTTGAAAAATACAAATTATTCTTCTAAAAATATCGATTAAAATATGCCTTCGTCGAATTTTGCATTTACCAGTTAATGGTTAAGCAAACCTATAGTTTTTAATATTTTTCTGCTATGAGTCCTTAATGTTGGTTTTGCATTGTTGGAATGCAACAAAAAATATATATTTTTTTCGACCCAGGAAACAAGCAGCTTAAAATTTGCGACAATTTCAGATTTCAAGAGATAAATGAGCAAAAAACAATATTTCGTTGTCTTCCAACTATGGAACTATGGAACTATGGATTAAAAAATTTACCTTATCAACGTTCATTTTTTTGAATCCTCCCTGTAATATTTTGAAGTTCTGTATATATTCGTGTTCGAGATTTGTCCTGAACTTGACGCGTTTGAGGGGAACGCTGCCAGGGAATAACATATCCATGAATTGACAATAAACTGCTCCGGTACAGAGCTCTTCGATTTTCGTGAAAGACGATTGGAGACAATCGTTAACCCATGCGAGCATATCATGCCGGCTAAGATTGTCCGTCGTCACGTTGGTCGCATAAACGTTGACGGCCATGTTGATTGAAAAGATTTCTATGAATAAAAAAACCATTATTTATTTTTCCAAAAACATTTATTGTTTCATGCTTATAGTGATTAATCGAATGAAATAGAAAAAACAATACGAATATTCAAAAGTTGACAAAAATTTAGTGTTTTCTGATCAAAATTAAAATTTCGAATATTTACAGTCGTTTTGTCGAAAAGTAATTTGTGCGGAAGCAGAATTTTTCAAATCTGCCTTGTTTCCGAAAAAACTCGAAAGTTTGGAGGACAATTAACGAAAAGATGGTCGAACGAAAAAAACTTTAAGAATGAGAAAGATCGTCACGCACGAATAACGAGACTTCCGTTTGAGGTTAATAACGATAATAAACGAGGATAGCAAACACTATAAATATCCCACTTTGTTCAAAGTTTATTAGAACGAAGAATGTCTAGCACGATTCACGCAACGATGATATATACCGGTAAAAAAAAATACCGGCGAAGAAAAGGGGGTCAAAACGTGAGCAGTAAGTTTTTTTTCACGCGATCAAAAACATCGGAGTTCTTCCAACATTATTTCACAACTGCTGTAGTGATTTTTTCACAAAACGGTGTAAAAAAGAAACCGGCAAGAAGGAAAGAAGACTCGAAGATTCTTACCGATGTTCCGAGAGTCTGAAACCCACGGGAGTGGTTCACGCACGGTTATAACGAAAGCTTCGCAAATATGCAAAAAAAAAAAAGGAATTTTTCGAACTTATAACGACGCTCAACGTTTTAAAAAAGGACGCTTGACCGGGGCTCGTTAATGCTCAAAGAATGTTAAAATACACGAAAGACCGATAGAGAGCACTGAAATTTTGCTCCAATTCCCCGTCTATTTGGTACCCAAAATGTGAATGACAAAAATGCAAGTTCCCGACAAGCAAACCTGTCCCTCGCGCGACAAAAGCGTAAACTAACCACCAAATTTTCTTATCGACTCCGTACCGTTTATTATCGCGAAATTTTCATCATTATCGTATTTATAATTTTTTTTCATCACGGAAAAACATACCGTTTATCTGTGAATCACGGCTCGTCAGATTCTCTACGGAATTACCGGTCGTGATTTCGATTCGTAGAGGTTATAATTCGTGTCTGAACGATTCAAACACATGGGGGGTCGATGAATTAAGCTCAGAGGATCGGAAAGCATAAATTTTAGAAGAAAGAATGACCGTTGTGCAAAAAAGGAGGGAAAAATCGGCGTTTTGCCGTGGCGGCGGGTACCGTTCTTTTTTTCGGCTTACTTTCGTCTGAGATTTTTGACGAGGTTGAGGTGAAAATAAAAGAAAGAGAACTTTCGAGAATTCTTGGGGAATGGGGACAGAAAAAAGGACTAAAGAAAAACGACTTACCAAATAGGGACGAGCCGAGAACTCAACAAACGGGAGTGGTTCGCACAACGCGCACGTAGACCCTCGTCCTCGATGACAAACGTGCCTGGACGATCGTTCAAACGTTGCTCGCACGTACACAAGTATACATACACATACGGGCGGGAACGTCGAAATAGAGGGTAACGGTTTATGGCGTTAGTGATTGGACGATAAGTTCTCTTTTCTAATCTTGACTTTTATTAACTTCTAATTGTTTCAATTCGGCGGCGTGAATCATACCGTAATATTGCGTAAATTCTCCCACGATTTTATCGCACTCGCGTTATCGATTTTCTAACGCAAATTGTTCCCCGACGAGAATTCGCTACCGCGGAAATTTAGCCAGAGAAATTTTTTATCCCTATCTGTCAATTCGTTGCTGTATATTCGCGCGTCTTTGTAAGTGTGTGTTTTATAAAGTACAACACGCTACCACCATCCCCTACAACTACAAATTCCAAGACGCTTCGGCTCAACTCGCAAAAATATTCCTCCACATAAACCTTTCCTCTTATCGCGCAAAATTGACAACAGCGCCGCTTTCTTTCGCTTTTCAAAATCACCAGCATTCACCTTCACCAATCAAATTTTGAGCTGATTATCAAAGCAACTGTTTATTGGATGAATCTTTTAAAGCGAAAGAGGAAAGAAAGGAGAAAGCGATTGTAGCGCCGTTTCCTTTCACGTTATGCTAGATCTGTTTTTTGTTGTGATATCAACTTATGTTGCTAACCAAAAGTTGGAAGGGGTTCCAAACTCGATTCAGCACAAGTTTATTATATTCAATATAAGATTTTTTTTTTTTTTTACTACAGAAATATAGAACTTCTGAATCAACGGTTTCATAGCATTAAATTCTACCGAAATATTTTTGTGGCTCTTGGGAGAGACGTGTTACTTCAAAAACGTTATTTCAAGCAACAAAAGCAGAATAATATTTATTTGAAAAGTCGTCAGAAGCTTGGGGGAAGTTATTTTACCTTCTAACAGTGTGACAGGGCTGTCATTTATCGGGGACAGATGATCATGATCTGTGAAAATTTTATTAACTCGATATCAAAAAAAAAATATTTTCAGAATTTTTTTTTGGAATCCAAAACCTGTTACTGTGATAAAAATGTACAAAAAAGTGAATAATTCATGACTAAGGAAGTGTTTCATCGGGTTCCGAAGATACAAATCGCTTTGAGCCTAAAATCCTGCAATCAATATTCTTGCCTGCAAATTCCACAGTGGGGCAACAAATGATCTCAATCTTTTTCCCAGCGTAAAAGTGTTCCACATACGAGAAAATAGAGGTTAAAATACATAATTCTCTTGGTTTTTTGATAAACGAAGACAATGATCAATGATAATGTTGTATTCGGTGAAAATTGCATTATCGATAGTGGAAAAAACGAGAATTTGCAGAAAAAAATGTAAAAATAGAGATAATTCGAAATTCTCGTGATGTAACTGTCAAGTCTTTTGTAGGGTTCAAGGATTGAAAATCAAAGGATAGTCACAAAGTTCAAATAAAACAGAGACACTCGTTTTTGTAAATCTCAGATTCTTTATTTTTTTAAACTTTTCAAGAAAGACAAAAGTATAGACGGAAGATGAAATGAATAGGAAGTTTGAAGGGAAGAGCGATTCTCACAACTCTCGAATGGTAACGAGAGCAAAAATCTCCACAAATGACATGCTGTACTGGGCGAGATCGATGTACGGCACATCAAAGTGATCGCAGAGATCCTCCAGGAAGTAACGGTCCATAATGTATGACGCAACGAAGCTGGCGAAGCCTAAGTTTCCTCGTTTGAGGCAAGCGACGACGATCGTAAACAATTGTACACCGATGACAAAATTTGTCAGGCGGTTCATTCGTGTACGATTCTTTTTGCGTATGACTTCGTGGACTATCGGTAAAACCCCCAGAGTTATCAGCAACAATTGTCTGAGAAACTCATTGACGTAGCACCGGAGCGATATTTCCGTAGCAAAAAGCGCAAACGGCACAATCTCAATGACATTGGTCAAACCATCATAAATATCTCGGAACATTCGTTTTCCTTTAAGGCTTCCTGAAGTCCCTGCAGAATAAAAATATCAAAGTTTGTTGAATTCTTATATCGTTGACGAAGTAATACAAACAAAATGTAAAAAATTCTTTGAGTTTTCATTTATTGATGATTTTATAAGGCGATTTTTGGATTGCGGTATGTTTTTATTTTTCCAACAACATTTAAAACTTCGCACGAGTTGGTATTTTGGAAATATAAAAAGAAATATCCAAAGAAATATTTCGAATTTTAATTTATAATTTTGAATTGCTTACGATAAAAATAATTGCCATACAATTTTATACTTTAAACGACTATTTGCAGTAAATTTTCGGTTTTTTGCATGTACTTGCAACTAATAAAATCGTTTTGTTTAAAAAAAAAAAGTTGAACTTACCGAATGTAAAAATACCGAGAACGGAGTGAACGAGTAAAATTTGAAAAGCTCGTGCAGCCCAATCGTTGTCGTTGGAAAAAATTTTGTACGAACTTTCAATATATCGCATACAAACAAGAGTGACGGCCAATTTGAATAAATGAGCCACGAGAGTACCTGCGTTTGCCATTGTTTTTTTTTTGCTTTTTTTTTCGTAGATTACAAATATACGTGTGTAAATATTGGTAAATAAGTATTTGTATATAAAAATTCTTTAGATTAGTGTTTTTTTCTATTTGACTAGAAATGGTAGATTCAGGAAAATTTTAGGCCGATATAGGGGTTAATTGTTTGTCGTTGAAATAGAAATTGCGACGATGCGGTTGAGATATGTGGGTTTGTATATAAAATATGCAATTTTCGAAGCTCTTTCTTTTATTTTGGTTCGGAATTATTTGTTTTGTTCCAACTGTTCCATCCATGGAGCGCTGGACCCAGAGATCTCTCGATCATATGGAACCGAAGATTATCACCTCGTAACGATGACATGAATAGAAAAAACCGCGAAGCTCAAATCACTCTCACCAACTTCAACGTTTTAATGCACGTTTAGTTTTTTTTTGGCAGACAAAGATAATGGAAGACGAGATTCAATTTTGGAAGGAAAAAGTGAGGTTAGCTTTTGTATCTTCGCATACGCCGGCTACTACGAATACTACGAACCCTACGAACTAAACATAGGAAATTTGCTGGTAAAACTAAAATAGACTTTTCGCTCTTGAAACATAGAGACGTAACTTGCAGAGTTTGAAGTGGGAATTAACGACAGATATGACTTTTTGTTTGCTAAGTGAGGTTTCGCTTTCTTATTCGGAAGAAAACAGCGTCTCGATCTATCGGTGAAATCTAAAACTAAGAAGCGCTATTTCTCGTGCGAAACACACATCGATTTATTCAGTATAGTGAAAACTAAAATGTAAGAAAATGTGGCGATAGAGCATTGTGTCTTTTACAGTGTTTTCCTCGAAACTTGTGGTGTTGAGATTGCTAAGAAAGTTTGTGTGATTCTTGGTGTCAGAAAGAATAGCAGGATTTTTTTACATTCATTCGGTTTGGAGGAAAAATGGCTGAGACGAGAGAAAGACTGCGTTACGACAACAAAATCATTCTCGCGCCTATGGTACGCATTGGAACACTTCCCATGCGGCTTCTGGCTCTCGACTATGGCGCCGATATCGTCTACACCGAAGAACTAATTGACTTTAAACTCTTGAGATCCGTGCGCCGAGAAAACGGTAAACTACTTTATTCATTGAGTTTATTCCGAGATTTTTCTATAACGGGTGTCCGAAAAGTTGATCAATTCCAATACTTGTTATAATATGTCAAGAAGACATACTGCAAGACGAATCCAGCGTCGATTAATTAAATTATGTGTTGGACGTTGCAAATAACTGTTTGGAAATGTCAACACCCATTTGACTAGGATAGTCACTGCTATGAGTCCTTAAATAACTTAATGCAAAATGTTAAAACGTTTAAAAAAAAGAACAAAAAAAATAGCTGTTCTAGGTACGATCGATTACGTGGATCGAACGGATGGGACGATCGTATTTCGCACGTGTAATCGTGAAAAAGATCGAGTAGTTTTGCAACTGGGTACGAGCGATGCTGGGAGAGCACTAAAAGTGGGAAGAATGGTGGAAAACGATGTTGCTGGAATAGACATAAACATGGGATGTCCAAAAAAATTTTCCATCAATGGTGGAATGGGTGCTGCGCTTTTAAAGGACTCGGAGAAGGCAAAAGGAATTTTGAAAACTTTGGTCGACGCTCTTAGCATTCCAATAACTTGTAAAATACGAGTATTCACAGATGTCAACAAAACTCTTAATCTCTGTGATGTAATAATTTATTCAGTTTTGCCTATTTATTGAAAGCACAAAAATCAATCGAAATAAGTTCCTTAAAATAGTTCATTTTTCATAAATAGCATTACTATCATCGGGTCAAATTGACCCAAAAGCTAAAGCGATACTTTTTCAACTAAATTTTTAGAAACGATTGGAGTGAAAAAAAAATTCTTTCAATCTCTAGTCACGACCCCAATGTTTTTGTAGAGAAAACTTAAAAATTCTCAAGTTCTACATTTTCGAAATTTTTTAACACAGCTTTCTTTGAAAAAAAATAAAAAATCATATTTCCATAAACTTGTTCCGATTGACTCCTCGATTTATTATTTTGGTAATTCTGCAGTTTGTTTGAAAAAAAAAACATCATTTTTCAGAAAAGTACTCAAATTGCAGAATTACCATTATTTTTAATAACAAAATATTATAATGAAGATTTAAAAATGATTATTACGAATGAAGGCTCTCGTTTCTTCTGGAATATCGGCGATAACGGTGCACGGTCGTACGGTGGACGAAAGGCCACAGCATCCCAACCGTAACGAGACGATAAGGACAATTGCAAGCCACGTAAAAATCCCCGTGATTGCAAACGGAGGTTCGAAGGATATTGAGAAACACAAAGACATCTTGAAATTCAAGGAAGACACAGGAGCAAGTAGCGTGATGCTCGCCAGGGCTGCACAATGGAATTGTTCGATTTTTCGTAAACAAGGATTACTGCCAATGGAAGATATAATCAAGGATTATCTGAGATATTCGATTGATTACGACAATGCACCTTCGAACACAAAATATTGTGTTCAAAGTATAATCAGAGATCTGCAAGAATCGCCACTGGGAAAAAAATTTTTGGCGACTCAAACACTCGAACAAATTTGGTAGGATTTCATTCATTTTTATTATCAACTAAAACATCAGTTCGAGAAATTTTGTAGCAAAAAGAATATTAGTTTTTACAAGAAATTGAGAGTCAGAGTGAAAAAAATCACGATAATTCGTTCAAAATAGATCGCGTGATTCACGCTATAAAGTTCCTGTGGAAATCGGACCATTTTGTATGTCGTGTCAGTACAATATTGATTACCAACAAATGCACATTCAATCAGATTTACTAAAATTAATGGGTCTCTGTATCACGACGAGTCAATTGAGTAATTGATAAAATATTTATAAATCGTTTCATTTCATACAATTATCGTAATAAGATGCTAATTAAAAAAAAAAAAAAGAAGTTATCTACCTTTTGTTTTTATAAATTATTCATTTATATTTTTATTCTCAATTTGAAATGAATTTTGACTCGCAATCTTTTTTTTTTTTGTGTAGATTTATTATTCTTAATTTTCTTTCCGTTTTCTCCTACAGCGATGTTTGGGGCATGGGTGATTACTGCAGACTGAAGAGTGAAGAATTTCAGAAAAAAGGTCTACAGGGACGTTTCCACGTGGAACCGGCCTCGAGAGACGAGCACGAAGCAAACGGAGTTGGTAATTCAAAACGCAAGTTTGACGACGACGAATTGACGGTAATGCGTTGCGCATATTTGAAAAATAATTATTCCAATGACGACGAATTACCAAAAACCCGATTGTATCGATGGATTCGTGAAAATAAGAAAAAAATGGCGGAATATGACACTTGGTACGAGGATAAATTATTCCGTTCCATCGTCACCGTCGATGGCAAAAAATACAGTTCGACATTCTGGTTAGTATTTTTTTTTCTATGTATTAAAAATCTTGCATTCTAATTTAGTCCCATTTCTTTTAATTTTTGTTTCTGAATGATAGTGAATTTTTCTTGCAAATTAAGGTTCATGCGTTAGGCATGCGTTAAACGAATTCCAAGTTTGATTGTTTAAAATTCGTATGAACCTTGTTAACAATAATATTCAACTGTGGGTAAAATTTGAGAAAACTTTACCTTCAAGAAATCGAGTTATTTGTTGTCAAAAATCGTCTTTTTTCGTAACTTCCCACAAGACTTCGTATTAAAGTTGCGATTTTAAACACTGAATATCTCGATTACTAGACGGTGAAACCTTCTCAAATTTTTGACACCTTATAATACGATGCTCAAGAAGATTAACGCAAAATTTCGAAAAATGATCTTGGAAAAAATGGTATCTGATGATTTTGCCGTTATTTTGTTTATATTATTGTGGCGCGAAACCTCGTTAATAGAACCGCCGACTTCTACAAACCTTTACTCTTTGAATAAATTATCAACTTTCTCTTTAAGGTCTCAATTAACGACTATTATAATACTTTCGCATGTTTTAATATATTCTCATTTTCCTGGACTCCATGTCCACGTTCCACAACTTTCATCCTCGTATCGTTTGTTTCCCACTTTTCCAAAATATCGAGACTCGATCACAGTCCATCGCTCTTTCCTAACTTTGTTTTCCTAACTTTGTTAAACAGTCTTTTAACACTTTATTTTGAAACAATAATAAGCTGAACAGTTATTTTTTTTTTTTTTCAAGTTATTTCATGCGACGTTTTAATCTAATGATGAATTTATTTTTTGTGCAGGGAAAAAAATAAAAAATGGGCCGAACAAGGAGCTGCTCTCGTCTGTTTGTGTGCACTGAACATAATCGACAGAGAAACTCTGAAAAAAAGTGGAAATCTGCTTGGATCGGATTGTAACGAACAAATTGCCTCAAAGGCAAAAAAACAAAAATCCGCGTGACTCAAAACAGCGATAAAAATCCTTTAACAAGAGATTCTATTTTCAATAAACAAACATTTCATTGCGTACGTCATTTCTAAAAACTTATTATTATTTTTTTATAACATAAATCCTTTGTAACTTCGTATGTGAACTTCGTTAATTCTTGAATGTGACTATGGCGAGACTGCAACGTTAAATATGATGTCTGGAGATAAGGTTCTTATAATGGATGTTACGTGTAATTCCACGAGCCATTATACAGTTGCAGTGGTTTGTAATTTTTTAAAGATAATTGTCAACGATTAATATTGATTTATAAAAATGGTGTGTGTTTTGAGCTTTTGCTGTCGTTGGTTACGGATTCGTATGTGGGGATTAAAAAAAAGCGTGGCTTAAAACTGTCCGTCGGGGCTCGGCATCAGTCAGAAGCTGTCTGTCAACATTCGCGTCGATAAATCTTTGCAAGAAAATTAGTGAAGCATGAATAAGTTCAATTTGAATCTAACGCTATTAGTTTTTCAAATAGTATTAAAATCAGTTAGTGGTGAGCAGATTTTAGATCTGAAAACGTCATCGGATTCCGGTGCAATAACAGTGAGACGAATTAATTAACAGTACAGAAAAATAAAAGAAAAGAAAAATGGTAAGAAAGTCACTAATCGTTAATTATGAATAAATTTCAGACAAAAATCATAAAATCCTGCTACGAGGACCACGTGGAGGAGATTGGTTTGGCTGGCAATTTTTCCGACTCTTTCATCGCTTCGATGTCACAGGATAATCCAATCAGTACAATTCTGTTAAATGGAGATGAAAGAGTCGTACGAAGTGGAGTGGAGTCGAAAAAGTGTCCGCACAAATTACAGTTGTTCGCGGTTATGGCAACGTCTTCGCTGGACCTCGAAAAAACTCTCAGCCATATAAAAAATTCTAGATGGTGGAATCACATGGCTGAATTTTATTTATTTCATTCAGCCCACAATGCAACAGGATGTGCGGAGGCATTGAGATTTTTGTGGACAGTATGGACGATGGATATACTAAGAGGAAAATTTATTTGCAATCACGAGGATGAAGGAACGTTGATTTACACGTTTAATCCTTATACTCAAAATGCTCCAGTTCCATGGAAAATAGAACGGATAGAAAGTGGAGTAAACGATCATCCATGGACTCTATTCGTAATAAAATTGAATGAAAATTTCAACATCTGCAACAGCATGGATTTCGACCAATCGAGAAACCCCGGTGGATACGTAGTCCGATTGACAACGTCAGAATGTCAGTCTCTTCCTATTAATTCTAACGAATACTCTAAATACGAGTTGCGAAACAAAATATTACAGACATTCTCTCAACACATGAATATAACGTTCAAAATGGTGTGTCACCCGGAAAACGAATCTTTGGACTTCATTGATGAAGAAGGAAAACGTCAAGGCATGTTAAATGATTTGACTTATGGTCGAAGTGACCTTTTTCCTTACACTAGGTCCATAACGACCAGAACACTATTAAAAGGTGCTTATCCGATCCTGCACGCGAGATTTTTCGCAGTAACTCAGTACACGAGTTATAAAAGTCAATGGCGAAAAATCCTGACTGTAATTGATCGGTCTTCAAGAATCACTCTGTGCATAGTTATTCTGGTAAACGTGATTTTTCTAAAATTCGCTTTACGTCAATCGTTCATGATCGCTATTTTAAACACTGTTCGAATGATCTGTAACTCTTGTTTTACTAAATTGCCGAATAATATTGGTCCACGAATATATTTGGCCTGTTTATTCTGCTTCGTCGTAACCATTCAGGCTCTTTATCAAGGACAACTCGCTGCTCTGCTGACGAAGCACATTCGATATCCAAACATCAATAATGAAAGAGATTTACTCAAGTCTGACCACACTATTTATGGCATTCGCGAAGATTCTCCAGTATTTGACACTGACATCTTTAAAGGACGTTTCACTGGAATGGATTTTGGTCCAGATAAATGCACCGATTACGTATTGAAAAACTCATCGATTGCATGCGTGGGTTTTAGAGATTGGTTGATTAATGACACCATCGAATCAAAGCTTCACATGTCGAAAAATGCAGTCTACCAAATTTATATGTTTTGGCCAAATCGTAACGATTGGCCTTTGGAAGACAAGGCTTCTCGACACAATTTTTATTACGTTGAATCGGGTCTGTTTGATTATGATCAAGCAACCATATATCAAAAACCATTTCGCATTCTTGATGCCAATGAAAATAAGGGCAGTGGACAAAAATTTCAAGTTTTAACTCTTGAGGATTTGGCTTTCGCCTTCACAATTCTTGCATTTGGATTAGGACTTGCAACTATCATTTTTCTTGTTGAACTTTTGAGTCTTGAACGACGACGTCTTCCACGAGTTAAATGTCGAGTACGTTAATTACTTAAAGTTGACGAATGACGAAAAGAAAGTAAATCCGCAGATCCGTACAGTTTTAACCTGCATTATTATTATTATTATGCATCAACATTATGACGTTGAAGTTTGTGTAATTGGAATGCAATCAATTTTTTTTTGTTTTTGTTTTTTTTTTTTTTTATTTTATTCAGCAGAGACCAAAATTAATATGCGGTGTTTGGTAACGATAATCAAACGATTGTTTTTCGCGATCTAAAAACTAAATCTACAAAAAAAATTCGAACCAATTGAAATATTGAATGAATATTTAATTTAATTTAATATCTTTCGATCCGTATCAACGTTTCAAAGTGTTTTTGAAAAGCGTAGTTACTTTTTATAAATAAATAAATAAATATGGTAAATATGCAGAACTAAAAAAAAAAAAAAAACAATTCATTAAAATTCGTTCAGTCGTTTTTTTCATGAATTTTTCCTGAATCCAAAATATTTTATTGTGTTATTTCAAGACCTAAGACATCTTCGTATGAAATTTCATGAAAATTTGTTCAGTCGTTTTACCATGAAGTGGTAAATAATACAATTAAGTTTCGGGAACCGTTTTTTGAGGTTAAAAAGTAGTCCATGTGACTCTGTGGCCCATAAACGATTTCTATACAAAAAAACCACGTCGATTCGTTGCTTCGTAAAAAAAGGACAAACCAACAAACACACTTTCACATTTGTGAAATTATGGTAGGGATAGGGACAAGGATAAAACTTTGAAAAAAAAATAAATTCCGTTTCTTATCAATCCTGTGTTTCGTATTGAATAAGAAACGTTGGATTGTTGGATATTCGCTGCAGTCATGTGAGTATTTTAATGTCTCATTTATATACAGACTGACGAGCATGTGAAAGAGATAAAAAATAAAGTTTCGTGAGAGCGTTTGAACAGCGACTGACAATTCGTATTTTGACCTAAGCTCAACAAGAATTATTGCAGCGCCCGAGGGCTTCTCCTTTCGCGATGGTCTTTTATAGTTATCGGACTTTAACTATCAAACAATTTCAATTCATTTTTGCCAATATAAAAGTATTTAAATTATCGTATACTGATGAATGCCTTTCAGCTGCGGTCTCAGTTCTTATCGTGAGATATACCTTCGAACTACAATCTTGTCATGCTCTCTATTTAGTTTTCCAAATATATGTCAAGCCAGCAATTAAGGTTGGCTACACACAACAATGTTGCCGTGTTAAAAGTATAGGAAAATTCGAAATTATTAGAATTTAATGAAATTTGGTGAGTATATTCTTTAGTAGTAAATATGAATATACAAATTTTTTAAGATTTTTATTCTACATAGTTTTTGAGTAATTGAACAATACAATTTCCATGCATAAATATAAATAAATATAAATAAATATAAATATAAATTTTTCATGAAAATTCGCATTTCAATAATAATTGCAAACATTTCAGGTTGTTTCCTATTTTTATTTTGGTGCACTATCATTTTATATGTGATTTTCAAATTTTGAATAATTAGATGATCAATGTCAAGAAATTGAAGTCGATTTTTCTTATGAAGAAACTGAATACCGTGCGTTCGCAAAATACTATTATTTTATTTTAACGACATCGAAATTAAGAGGACGATTCCCTCAAAAGGTACGATAGAATGCAGTGTGACATCGTACAAGCATTTTATCAGCAGCAAAAAAAAAAAAACGAAGACAGTGTTATGTCAGAGAGAACCATAAGAGAGTCGAGTGTTTTGACATTCTTGGCTCTTTTGATCTCTCGTCGGGATGAACGATAAATTTTCACACCTGATACCAGGAACGTCAGAAATGTCGCACGACGAGATTTCTATTTCATTTAATTGCACGTCTGAAAGTCCTGACAGAAATCATTCGAAAAGATTGCGGAGGGAGAGGAAACTCGACTTGGACGGAGTTCTGTCCATCCGGATTTTCCCGGTCTCTTTACTAGGGAAAGAAAGCAATGAGTGTTGAATGAAAACTTTTGGTTATTTCTGTACATTTAATTAACACTTGATCTTGAATGGATTATTTGTATTATTGTATACAAATTATCATATATTATTACATAATTAATCCTTCAAGCCAGTGAGCCACGAAATTTTGCTCACGTGCAATTGATTGAAAATTTGGTCTAAAATTTTTGGACTCACTGATCACGAATGGGACCTCAACATTTTCTAATTTAAAATTCATTGTTACTACTTTTTTTTTTAAACAAAAATCACCGTACGAAATTTTTTATAAAAATTCTGTAAAATTCTTTGGAGTGAATTGAACCCGTAAAAAAATTGATATTCCCATGTTCATTATAGTTTAGTAGAAAATCAACATTTCCTGCAAAAGTGAATTGCATTTCAATTAAATTTAAATTCACACAATGAACGCAACTTTTGCTACATTTTTAAATATGCAAGTTCTTTCTTCTTACAAACTAACGATTTTTTAACTACTTTTTTATATTTGAATATAATTTTTTTTCCATGGAAAAGTAAAAAAAAATCGAATGTGATCTTTTTTTTCTAAACCTGAATCAGAGTATCTGTCATTTCAATATAACTTTTTTTTTTCATATTCCATGGTTTTCGATAAAAATTAAAATTCGAATGAAATATATAAATATGAACTAAAACTATAAACATGTGAATTTATTTAATTCGGTATATTACGTCGTCAAAAGTTTTTTACTCATTTAGACCTCGACGGCAATACTTTGTAAGTGTTTCAACGAATTCTGAAAGAAAAAAAAAAAAAATTTGGTTCGTGCTCGTTCTCGAATTCTTTACGAGTACAAGTAGTGAATGGGCGAAATACAAGGAAGCAACTTTCAACTTGGACTTTTTATATGACTCGTGAGTTGACCGATCGTGGATCTCGAGCGCAGTTTCTATCTCTCTCACTCTTTATTCCCATGCAGTGGTCACGGTGGACAGAAACGTAAACACGATCGTAATTTACGTTGCAATCGATGTAAGATCGAGTCAGAGGATAATGGACGAATGCGATTGTTACGTTAAAGTATCCGCGATGACGATTGAGAAAATTACGAGACGTCAATCTCCGCGGACTCATATGAGAAATGGTCCCCGAGTCGCCGGGGGCCATCGCAAGACATTCATGTGAACGTTTATGTGTCAACGAGAGGAAGTGCAATTGCGCTACACGCATTATTTTCAGTCCAAATGATATATCACGATTGCGTACAATATGACGGATGTGACGCTGCCATAAAAAAAAAGAAGAAAAAAAAAAGTTATTTTGCTTTTACCTAACGATGGTACCTCAATTTTACACTCGCACTTATAATTCGCTTATTTAGGTCAATATAAAACGAAATAAAGAAATATTTAACGAAGCTTCGTAATTAACACATCTGTTTAATAATTTGATGAGTGCTCGTCTGAAAGTTTAAAATCATTAGACATAATAAAATATTCAAAATATCGAATTAACGTCAGACTCAAATTTCAGATCACATTAATAATGATGATGATTTTTAAGTGGATTATAAAATTCTGAAGTTTTTATTTATACAGAACACCGGTTCGTCATATACGAGAAAAGGGCCTGTTGGGAGGATAATTATTGAAAAAATTGTCCAAATTATAAGTCCAGTCTCTGGAGCTCATTTTTTCAGCGCCAATTCAGCATCCTTTGAAATTTTCATTCGTCATATCTCTTCCTTATACGATTGATTTCGTGAATTTTTTATTTTTTTTTTTACTTTCCTTTATTTTTCGAAAGTTTTTTAATAAACGAGTACATAAAACGAGTTTTTTTTTTATGGAACCAAACGAAGTATAGCGACCAACGTATATATTTTTTTTTTAATACCAAAAATATGACTTTTCGCTTCAGTATTTCCCTGTATTAAAAAATTTTAATGTTGTAATACTTAACAGAATATATTTAAAAAATGCGTAACTATTGGCTAAACAAATGACTGTGTAATGTTCATGAGAAAAAACCCAATAAACACTTTTTACGAAGTTGCCTAGACCTGACGACTTGAGTGTAACCTTCCGGTGGGCACGTACGTGTACATTTTGCATAGGAGGTCACTTTTTCCTGAAAGAGACCTTCCGAAAGTTAAAGGCCCCGATCCTGTCTGTCTGAGTACGCTTCAATTTTTATTACGCGATCATTCGCAGAGCACAGTTTTTTTATAATTTATATTTTCTTATAACGGATTACGAAATACAATATAGAAATCGTTAAACAAAAACGCTTCGTGTACGAAGTATATAGAACACACCGGTTCGTGATATACGAGAAAAGCGCCCGTGGGAAGGATGATTATTGAAAAAATTGTCCAAATTATAAGGCCAGTCTCTGGAGCTCATTTTTTCGGCGCCAATTGAGCATTCGTCGAATTTTTCATTCGTCATATCTCCGTAACAAATGACCGTAGTGACTTAATTTTTTTTTCAATTTCTTCATAATTTCATCAAGAGCAAAAAAGTATGAAATAGTTCTATTGGATTTCCCATAAGTTTCGGAGCTGAGAGGCAAAACGTTGAAAAAAGCATTTTCGGTATTTTTCAAGCAATTTTCGTCAACTTTTCATTCATCATAGCTTCGAATCAAATAGGCGTAGCGAGTCATCTTTTTTTTTCTTTGCTTTGTAAATACATTGAGAATAAAAAAGAATTGAATCATTTCATCAGGAATCGTGATAGTTTCAGAGATATTGCGCAAAATGCATTAGAATGTAAATCATTGTGATTTTTTCAATGACTTTTGTTGGGAATTCAAGGTCACGGTATTGAACATTTTATATCCAAGTCTCGCAATGAGCTTTTCTGCGTAATAATTTCCACGGTGTTTCATACTTTTATGGGGAAGATTATTTTCAATGACATCCATGACCCCATGAATAGTTTCGTTTTTTTGATTATGTTCTGAACTTTGTTACATTTGCATTTTACTGTTGGATTCAGGACAAAATTTAAATATCATTTTATTACAATACTGTCTCCCCAACAACAGTGTGGCAAATTTTTGCATTGAAAATGTTGCTCCCGAAAGAGATATAATTTTATAACTCTATCGACTTAACGAACGTGGCAGTGCTTGCGAGAGATTGATAATCTTGTGATCCTGGTACGTCCGGGTTTAATCGAACTCCGATAAGATCGATCGGGAATCGCGAAATCGATGGTTGTGAAATTTTTAATTCTCACATAAGAGATGGAGAGGGAGGGGGGTTGGTCTCACGGTATTGCTGCATTGACACGAGTAGAACAAAGATTATCTACGATATATAGAGAAGAATTTTCGTGACAACTCGGAATATATGTCTCGAGTGAGGAAAAATGGTTTTAGAAAGGCGGGAACCCTCGAGGTCTTTACCAATAGGGAGGACAACCAATGACGATGCAAGTGGTCCCCGTTTATCTAGTATCGTAATTCTCGTAACACGTGGATCGTATTATATTCATTTATATATCTGTACATATAGTATAAGTCCCTGAATTACACCAAAGGGATCCAGTTTTACAACCCGGTCGACAACACAGTTGAAAAAAGAAGAAATAACATTTGATTCAGTATAAAAGGAGGCATTTCTGCCTAAAACTACATCAGTCTCTCGAGTCACAATCTTGCGATCGTATCACACAGAAAATATTCAATTCTTCATTATCATTCATCATGAACGCCCTGGTGAGTTTAATGTAAACCTTAAACCTTAAACCAGAAGCCTTTTATCAGTGACTTTCATCGACTGATATTGAACATTAATATTTTTTTAATTCAAAGGAAACAAGGGAAGATTTTGATGTATAATCCAAAATTGAAAAAAAAAAAAAAAAATGATATCTATCAATGAAGATTCTCTCTGTCAATATTTGCATTTTTCAAAGTCAAACAAACAGTGTTAGTTTTTCAAACAATTTTTCGATTAAAATTGAATAAATTTATTGTGCTTGAGAAAAAGAATTGAACCTCGTGAGTTTTTAGTTAGAAATTATTAAAGAAAATGAAGAATCCTTTTTTAAAAAGTTCATTTGTTTTTGATCGTTAAGCTAATCTTCACCATCGTCGCTCTCGCGTCTCCGATTTTCGGTGACGAAAGTGTTGAAGAAAAGAAACAGGATAAACGAGGAATCGTGAATGTTGGTTATGGAGGTCATTATCCTTTGGCTGGACATGGACTGACGGCATATAGTGGTTTTGGAGGTAAGAAAAGTCGTTGAGTCAATCTACTTTTAACCTTCGACTTCCGGTCGTTTCCGGATTGGTGTACCCGTGGCATGGATTCCTTATAAACAAGTCACCTACGCTACCAGTCTGCACGTCCGGTTTAGCCGCAAGTCGGTGTAAGCCAGAGAAGGAGATGAAAAAAAACGTGTTGGTGTCCTTTTAGGAAGCACTTAAGAAAATTGCACTTAGAATTCTTATCTGTTGTTTTGATCCTTCGAAACACATAAAAATTGAATATCAGTTTTTATCCAATGTCAAAGAAGGACTTGGAAATATATTTGTGATTCCATTTTCCATTGAAATCGCGGCTGAGACAACTTTTTTCACGAAAATTTCAAGAAATCTTTAATTATCGATTTTTTTCTTTGAGTACATTGTGAAATTCAACAGGCTACGGACACGGCTACGCTGCACCGATTTACCCTGGTCTTTCTCATGGCGTTGGTCATGGCTGGAATCACGGAATCGCCGCTGCACCATCGATCCTTCACGGATACAGCGCCCCAGCGATTCCCGCAATCGCTTCCTATTCCCATGGATACAACCATCACGTTCCATCTCTTTTGACCGCGGCACCATGGCGCGGTGGTTACAGTCATGGTTACAATGGTTTACATGGTGCTGCTTATGGTCATGGACTCAACTATGGCAACGCCTGGTAAATATAAATGGATCTTCCCAAAGCACCGGAAGTCTGGCCAAGAGCAACACGCACGTGCGACTGTATCGCTAAAGCCTCAGAAATTCCGGTTCCTTCGGTTCCGCTATTTTCTTTTCCAACTTAACTTTAATTTCTCTAGAAATTAAGGATTATTTGTAAACACTTGCCCACCTGATATCTTCTGAATAAATATTATTATATTTTAAAAATCGTCTCTTTCATTATCCCACAATAATCCTTTTATATGATTCAGAATCTCATGGGTTTTTATAGTTAACGATTTTATAAGATAACAATAATTTTTTAAATTGCAAGATTATTTTATAAGATTGCAAATGAGATAAAATACTCTTTAAACAATTTTGAAACAAATTCAAAACTGTCAAATAATTTCTAGTCAAAAGTTACTCGAAAAGCGTGAAAACAATGGAACGTAAAAGTGTTCCAATTATATAACTGCACTTTTAGAAAAAGTAATGGAATCAAACCAGACGCATTACTGAATTATCAATTTGTTAATTTTGTTTCACACAACACCGCAAAGACATTCGATTTTCGAATGGAAACGTTATTTTTCTGTCGTCATCCCTTTTTATCATCGAACGAATTGTATCAACAGTTTACGAAGCTCCGATCATTTTTACCGACTGAGCTAAAGTGCGGAGATATTGCACAGATTGAACTGCAGATGTCGTCTCAGAACTTTCAATGTTCGTGGACGTTCGTCCACGAGAAAAGTGAATTTCGTAGAAAATAATAATTATTTATTATTTTTCAAAATGAGTTTGATTGCAAGAGGTTTTTCGAGCATCGTTTCAACGTTTATCGGCAAATCTCTTGGAGGTAATTTAAAAATTCGCCAATTCGTTATTTTTCGTGTTTTCATACATGACATCCACAAGTTTTAACCTATAAATAGTTCGATTCTTCGTTACCGGGCTCAATTTATTCGAATAAAGATCTGCGAGTACTTTTACAATCAAATTTCCTCGCCCTGGAACGAAATATTCTTCTGTTGCTCTTTACCGTCGATCAACTGTCGCTCATTCAAGTTTTTTCGTTTTCTTCCACAGCAGCGAACTTGTCCAACCTCTCGAAACAATGTTTCACCAAAACTTTTCAAGGTAAGCAAATAAAGGAAGTGATTTCGATTTATATAATGTTGTAACATTTCAATTTAACAAAAAACTCGACTCTTGTACATTTTGAACTCTTAAATACTCAATAGCAAAACTTTCTACTGGATTTGAAACGAAAAAATATGGTTTCCTAGCCAATTCATTTTCCTTTGCTACTGAATTGTTCGCAAAGTATTGAATTGTCATTTTTTACTATAAAATACACCTTTTCCATAACGAAACGAATTAATATTTGTAAATTGAATCACACTATCTGTCATCGTAACATTACTCGAAGTGCATTTTATTCTTTTCATTTTTCTTTATCAGTTGTTGTCGCTGCACTAGTCCTTTACAGATTTAAATACTCTATAACATCATTAAAACCTCATATAATATTACGAAAATATAACGCAACTCGTTTTTTATTTATTGGTGAAGCCCTCAAATTTTTTTTTAGTGTCTGACTACAATAATTGAGAAATTACAAATAAAAATACAATTTTAGTCACGTTAAGTCGTTGTTAGTTCCTTTATGACAGTTGTGCTTGGTTCCATGATAATGTCGACATTATGATTCATGGGGACAACATTTATTAAGGACTCATAGCAGTGATTACGCTAATCAAATGGGTGCTGACGTTACCAAAAAATTGTTTACAACGTTCAACACATAATTTAATCAATCGACGCTGGATTCGTCTTGCAGTATGTCTTGTTAACATAGGAAAATATTAAAAACTATCTATTTGCTTAATCATTAACTGAAAAATGCAAAATTCCACTTTCAATCGATCTTTTTAAAAGAATAATTTGTATATTCCAAGCGATTTTGTCATTTCAAAAGTATATTTTGCTGCCAGTTTCTCGAGAAGCCAAATTCCCGATATTCCAAAAGTGCATTTTGCTGTCTCTGGAGAAACCAAATATATTGTTTCAAAATAATTAAAATTTTGTAATAATTCATTAAATTCTCAAAATTGAGCAACTTTTTCGATGAATTAGGAAGTAAAAAACGGTGAAATTTATTTCAGAAAATTGAGCCATCGAAATCATTCTTGCACTTGACAGGTTATAAGAAATGAGACAAAATTCCGTCGCGACAAAATGTACGAAAGAGAAGTTGAATTAAAAAAAATAATTGTTATCGATAAAATATACTAAAAATTACGATTTAATCGTTTGAAAAACTTGAATACAAATATTAGATTTTACGAGTTGCGGCAATATTGACAATTTTGAAAACTGAGGTTGAACTAGAAATAAACGGTCACTCAGCTGTTCTGCTACATGGACGACTACGTTGATCGCAATTCTAGATCCCAGACTACTTATCTCGTATTACATGGAAACTCTTTGAGATAAAAATCGTTTTGAGCCCTTTCACACAATCTTTGTACGCCTTTTTCAAAGTTCTAGAAAGCGATAATAATACGAGATTGCTTCGAGGGTGTTAAAAACACTTTGCTGTGAAAAATTCGTAAAGAGTAACGAACGATCGACAAGATTATGAAACAAAATACGCTGTCAGATTTACGTGCAAATTCGAAAATTCCTGTCTTCAGTAAAATCGACGGGAGGAACACCGTATTTCAAAAATAAAATTTGTCAAGCCTGTTTTTTTTTCATTTGTACAATTTTATCGAATGAAAGAATGAAGGTATCAAAAATCCAATTTTTTTTAATAAATAAAATGAGAAAGTTTTGGTTCAAAATTGAAATTGAACCAATAATCGAGAATCTGTTTGAAAATTCGTTTGAGTTTCGTGCTCGATTGACGTCAATTGTACGTGTTTTGCAATGAGAAAAAAAAATGCAAGTATCGAGTTTGTAGATTGGTCTTGAAATGGCTCATATAAAGGTGTCGTGCTGCTATTGTGGCTGGCGAAACGGCCAACTAAGGAGTCCCGTGACATGTCTCGAGTTTCGAGATCTGAATCTCCAGAAAAAAGGGTGTCCACCGGTCAGCAGGACACAATCGTCGAGAAGTAAAGAGTGGGCGCTGGGATTGAGTGAAGGGATTGAAATTCGCTAAGAGCGCTTCTCGTCGCGTTTTGTGTTTTTTTCCCAGCTTCGAGAATAAAGAGCCGGACGACAGATCGTCTTTTCTGCGATGTCCAGCAACAAAAACAGATTGTATTCAAAGCTCTCTCATGTTTTTGGTACACATATACAGGGTGTCTCAAAAGTCATGTCTAAAAATTCGAGAAATCGTTAGATTGCGAAATTCTGAAGTGAAAAGTCCTCTGGCATTTTGCTCTACGACGAAGCGTTGACGAAATATTGATTAATCAATGATTCTCGATAAATATCATTAATTAATTGATATCTCGCGGACGGTGAGTCGGAGAGAAAAATGTGTAAGGACTTTTCTTTTCAGAATCGAATAATTACCTTTGCTACAGATTCTCAGACGTGATTTTTCGGACATCCTGTATATGATTTTGAGAAAAAAGCGCGTGGCTCGTAAGAATGCACGCAGTTCACCTCTTTCTTTTCTTCCGCGTGTCTGTGGATGCATGCAAGTGAACAAATGCTAAAGATCTCTTTCGAAAAATGAGAGGAAAATGGGGGGAAGACATCCATAACTAGAGGATACATCGCGCACACACACAGGCGGTAGCGGCGCCCGAGAACTCTCATAAGAAAAGAACCGAGCAACCGAAATGCCCGTTTGTGACGAATGCCCAAATCGGTGGGAACATTACGGAAGGGGTGACATGTCCATTTGCGGTTGACCAGTTGTCATAGAATTCAAGAGAAAGGAAAAAAAAGAGAACTAGGTTAGAGCGAAATTTAGCAGGAAAAATATCGTCGAGCAATAGATTTTTTCCCATTACGCGGACAAATGCGTTTGATGATCATGGGAAAAATGAAAGTATGGAGAATTTCACTTATTTTTTTCCTAATGATCCTACGATGCGATCCTCTATGCGGTAGCTCGAGTGAATTTAGAAAATTTAACAGAATCAAGAGAACCTTTCATTTGCCAAAACATTTTTTCTTCGAGTTCCGCGTTTGGAATCTTGATTTTTCAAGCTTCAAATAAAACCATGAAATAAATATGGTTATTAACGAAATCGCACTGTGTATCGTTTTAACTTTAGCTCTTATAAGAAAGGATTCAAAAATCATATTTCTTCGGCTAAATAAAAAGGGCTAAATGACATGCTCGTTACGATCATTCCCAAACTCAATAGAATTCCAAAATAACAGGTTGGGATTGTAAAAATCCTTTAGAAGATAAGATTATTTCCTTCAGGTCAACCCTTTATACAGGTGATAATCGTCTGCTTAAAGTCTCATAGTAAAATCTCCAAAATCCGTCTTATTAGCTCCCTCTTTCTTTGCTATTTTTATGCTTGTGTTTTTTTTTCTCGGTTTCGCAGAACCTTGACTCGTTAACGAGGTTCACGCACCATAATAATAATAATAATATGTACAAAGTAACGACCAAATCATCGGATACAATTTTTTCCAAAACAATTTTCCGAAATTTTGCCTTAATCTTCTTGAGCATCGTATTATAATGTGTCAAAAATTTGAGAAGGTTTTACCGTCTAGTAATCGAGATATTCAGTGTTAGAATCGCAACTTTAACACAAGGTCTTGTGGGAAGTCACGAAAAAAGACGATTTTTCACAACAAATAACTCGATTTCTAGAGGGTAAAACTTTCTCAAATATAACCCACAGTTGAGAATTATTGTTAAGAAGGTTCATACGAATTTTGAACAATTAAACTTGGAATTCGTTTAACGCATGCCTAACGCGTCGTCTTTTTTCATTTTTTACTATTTTCCAAAACATATTCACTGACTCCAGCTGCCTGTTGATAAAAGTTTGTATTTTTTCCATAAAACCTGCAGCAGTTAGATTCTTCGAAATCCTTCCTTTATATTTTTATCACTTTTGCAACATTCGCGACTGCACTTTTTTCACTTGCTTCAAAAATATCATGCCAGCCATACATTTTTTTGTTGGTAAAATAAATTTTTCATCAATTAGAATATATCGATAAAACAATAAAATTGAAAAATCTATTTCTCAATGTGATTAATCAGAAATAATCAATCGCAAATGTTTTTTTTTTTCTGTTCTGTCAATTAACATTTTCGAACGATGGACCATAAATTGAGTCGTCGTGGTAACTTCTAAGAATTACGTTTTGTCACCAAATATACATTTATTTACATATCTATAGGGTTTATGGTAAATAAATACGTGAACATAACAATGGAGAATCGCAAGCATCGTGCATCACTACCGAGGATGAGCAAGAATGAGAAAGAAAGATTTTTCGCAATGTAATCTTACGCATTGATCGCGTCGAGAATGTATAAAAGGGTTGGCTTCACAAGCGAAGGATAATGGTTTTCTGTGCTGGTCCTCTTGGCTTAGTTAAGTTAGGACGGATTATCCGCCAGTGTGCCAGGTTTCAGACATCTGTCGCATTGACGGACGGTGGTCAGCCAGGAGGGTCAAGTCTATACTCGAGCGTAGATCTCAACCAAGTGAACAACAATGGATATGGTGTCGTCAGCGATGGCCTCACGGATTATTATTGAAAACTTAGCGAAATTTACGTTTTTCCTCCTTCCAATTCTTCGTTTTTTCGTTTTTTTCTATCCTTATTTTATTTTTCCTAACATTTTCTGTCTCTTTCTCTTTTTTGGTCTATTCAAGTTTTTTTTTTTCTTCATGATAATTATTGGCCACCGTTACGTACTGCATGAATTTTTAACAGGCGACTGAACTGAAGTGTTTGTCAAATAACATTTTTAGCAAATTCTAGCAAATCGTCGATTCTAAAAAATCATTTCGTCGAGAGATCCGTAAATTGCTCAATTTTCGGTCGATGTACATTTTTCTAAACGAAAAAAAAAAAAAAAATAATCTGTAATCTCTTTCCAACGTTATGACAAAAGGAAACATGACGCTCGATCTATTTCGTAAATCTGTGTGACCGTTGATGCAGAAAATAAAATAATAAAAAAAAGAAAGGTTTACGCGAAAAATGTAGAAGGGAGCAGGATATTTTTGGGCTCGAAATGCTGATCCAGAATTTCGCGTTTCGTTAGAATGCTTTTTTCTCCGTTCTAAAAAGCCATTTGACAAAAGAGTTGTCCACTTTGTATTTCTCTCTTTCACTGTATAAATGCAAAAAGAGAAAGAAAAAGAAAGAAAAAAAAATTCAATAACGGTGGTTGCTGACCACCGACTGTGCTGCGGGAGACTTCGTCTCGCAACAATGTTACTTAATAAGCTTAAGAACGCACCAGCGAGGAAGAAGATTGAGCCGCGTCTTGGCGAGCTGTCGCATGTCATATAAGCCCGAGATCTCTCTTTCTCTCTGTTTCGTACGGGTCCTGAGAGATGTCAAACTCTTGTCATATTTGATATTTCGTAGGACGACCCCCGCGCGGTTTGCTACTTGCCCATTTTTCCATCTCCAATGGCTTTCAACCATTTTCTTGCTTTTCTAACCGGTAAGATTATTTGCGAAAGAGTTTTTCGCTTTTCTCAGTATATACACCGTTATGTACTAGTCCCAGAGTGAGAAATTTCTTTCATTTTCATTCTTTCTCTCTTCATCCTCTTTCGTTTATTCTTTTTCTCTCTTCATTTTTTCCTTTGAGTCGCATTTTCTTGCTCTCTCTCTCTCTCTCTCACACTTTCTCTCCTTCGCGTTTTCCCTTATTCCTTGTTTCTCTCGTTCAATGTCCCAGCCTTTTACTGCCTCGTTCTGTCTTTTTGCTTATCCATCTTTTTCCATTTCCTAGTCGTTGCTTCTGTCTCCCTATTTCTCTCAATCTTGATCTTTCTCTTGCTCTTTCTTTTCCTTTCTTGCACAGAATTCAGCAGTTTCCTTATTTTTAGTATACCTCTTTAATCCCATGGTCCATTCTACACGTTGTCACAAAACTTGAAATTTTCAGACTATATTTTTTTTTCAACTCTGAAGTACTCTGCTGTAAACTTATCATAAGTGAATCGTCTCATTTTCATTTTTCATTTCTCGTCTTCTTTTTTTATCAATTTCGCGATTAAAATTTTCAAAAATTTCGTTTCAAAGACCCATCGATCATGAATCAACGCAACAAGATTTCTTCCCCATTAACTAAAACCCACATTTTTCATTCGTATATTGAATAAATCATCGAGTCAAAATGACAATCAGCAAATTCTTTACATGTTCACTTTTCTTTGAACGTCAATATATTTTTTTTTTTTTGGGATTCTTCACAAGACATTTACCAGCAAACTCCTGACAAGTCAAAAAATCCTCCTGAAGCATAAAAACGTTTGGACGCTTGAGCTTGAGTCTAATTGACAAAAAAAATTCCACTTTGAATTCTATATTGCGTAAATAAAAAGCAAGTTACTATTTTATAGAGACAACTAATGAGTCATTTTATTATCTGTGTCATTGAGCAAAACCATTATACATTGTTACCAAACTCGAGGTGTAATATGTCGCCAATGGGCAAATTTTATCTCGATAAATTTTCGTCCAAGTACATAAAAGTGATAAGAGAACTGTTGTCATGTAAAATGTTCATTAGCAGTTTGTCAAAAACTTTCGACACGACGTTGTTTTTTTTGTTGGTCATGAAAATGAAGTTTTTTAAAAGTAACAAATGAATATTTTTTACGATAAAAATGATGAAATTTTTTACTTGATGCATTTATAAATAAAAGTGAAGAGTACATTTGTACTTAAATATTTGTTGTGTTTTATTATTTTTGTTGCAGGATTTGAACAGATGCGAATGATGGGTTCGTCGTTGTGGCAAATGCACAGGAGAGGTCCTCACGTGAAGAATCGATCGCGAAAACGTCCTTTGGACGGTAAACCATTTGCTAAAGGTGTTGTACTCAAGTGTTTGATAAAAAAACCAAAAAAACCAAACTCGGCGAATCGAAAGTGCGTTTTAGTGAGATTATCAACTGGCAAAGAAATGGTTGCTTATGTTCCTGGTATCGGGCACAATCTGCAAGAACACAACATCGTACTCTGTCGTGTCGGGCGACTTAAAGATTGTCCGGGTGTTAAAATAAAGTGTGTTCGGGGGGCATACGATTTGGCTCACGTAGTTAAAACTACACAAAAATAATGTGCGATTAATCGTTCGTTGTATATTCTGTTATTTTATCTCTGAATCGTAAATATAATTGTAAAACCATTTCTTGCTGTTTTTCCTTTTTAATCGACAATAACAATAGTTTTTATTTTTTCTCTCTAATTTCATTGTCGTTTCAGAATATTTCGTTCGACTTACTTTCAGTTTCGATCGAAATTTATTGATTTTTTTTGCAGACAAATTTAAGCGGTTCCAGTTGTTAAAACGTCGTTTTTCTTTAACACTTTCGACAGGATTTATTGATATTTTTTTTTCACATACATCAATGTTCCAGCGACCATTAATTACCGAAAAAAATCGATATTTCTTATTGAAATAGCAGTTTAATAATAAAAACAAATAAAAAAAACTGCACGAAATATTCGGGCTAGCGTAAGTTCCACTTTGGCTCGAAAAAATTAAATGAAATAATATAATTTTTCATTGAGAAAAACGAGGATTATTATTGCTCACAAAAATACATTAATAATATCCAAATTATTCGATTTTTCTTGACGATTCGATTTGGATCGTGATGGCTATATTTGTTTGACACACATTTCACATTTCCAGGTTGAAAATGCATCACCCAGGCGTGTGCAGCCTTTCAACCCTTATATAGGTTCATATATAGAGTTATAACGTTTCAATATAAATGTATAATACGAGTACCGTTAGCCTGGACCACGCGTCACGATACATAATGCATTCGTGAACCAAGAGTCGCCAAGTGTGCACAATGGACCAACAAAACGTGGGGTTAGATAGAGAAAAAGAGAAAAAGAGAAAGAGAGAGAGAGAGAGAGAGTGAAAAGGAGAGAAAAAGAATGATCTCACCCTGCGTGCCCCTACTTTCTACGCTTATTACGGAAGGGTTGATTCTCGCAGGATGGATCTCCGTTCTTTCCATTTCGCATCTGCGGAAATCCCTCTCTCTGATCCACCCACGCGACCACTGCCCATCGACCATATGACATGCTGACCAACATCCCAATATTTTCCAAGAACGTGTAACGGTTCTCAGTCGAAAAATAAAATCTATCAAGATATTTATTTCTATTTGTAGCATCAAAATAATCACATTTTGCTAAAATCAATCACTTGCGATCATTTTTTCTATATTTTTTACGCAAAATTCCTTAACTATAAAAAAAAAAAACTAATTTTTTTTTAAATAACACCTAAATATAAATCACAAAAACAAAAACTGTCATTAACAAAAAAACTAACGTTTAGTATTATAAAATTCAATTTTGTTAATGAAATAAATAAAAAAACTCCATAATTTCATTCGTAATCTCAATTCTAAACAAATTGACGAAATAAAAGAAATAATATTGAAATAATAAAATCGTATATATAAATATAAAATGAAAAATAATATATTCAATAATAATAATCCAAGAACTATCAAATTTGTTTGTTTGATTATAAACGCAGGTTTATAAACAGCTGAAGAGAAATAAAGATTGAAAGGATAATCCTGCTCGGAGATTAATTTCACTGTTTAACGAGGTTCACGCGCCATAATAATAATCGTAAATACAAAGAAACAGCAACATCATTAGATACAAATTTTTCCGAGATAATTTTTCGATATTTAGATTTTAAATTATAGACCGTAAAACTTTCTCAAATTTGACCATCAGTTGATTATTATTGTTAGAGAGCTTCATACGAATTTTAAATAATTGACCTTAGAATTCGTCTAACGCATGCCCAACGCGTGAACTTCCTCAAATAATTTCTCTAAAATGAATTTTTGAATTTATTACTATTTTGATATATCAAAAAATTTTCAACATTAAGAATGATCGAAAAAATGTGTTTAGAAAAGCACAAAAATAATAAAATGAGAACCTCATCGATGACCATTTCGTTTCGTTCGGACAACAATGACGAAGGCTGGACTTAGAAAATTCGTTCGTAATGTGTATTCGCAATGCATTTCAAATAACAATCCTACACAATTCTTCATGCGATGTGTGTTGTCCATATTACCCCTTTTTGGCTGGTCATCGTTGCAGGGGCAGTAGCTTTTGTTTACTCATCTGACGCTCTCTGTCCACGATCTCTAATGATGTAAGTGGATGGCGCTTAGCACGCCATATTTTTTTTCCCTGGTCCGAGATAAGCCACAACTCATTAAACAGCCTCTTGACCGAGTTAATAATTTTTTAAATCTTGTTGATCCCGCTCAAAACCTCTTAAGGCACTCAAGGTGGACAAATATTTGGCTAAACTTTTGTTTTCTTTCTGGATTTGCTTTTGCTTCGTTATGTTTATCCTTCGAGTCTTGGGAAATTGTCAAAAATTTTCCTACCAAGTTTTTTAAATATCTACCAAAGAATTGAAACATTTGTTTGTATCTTCGACTATTTTTCAATTGATTTCGCAACCAATCGCGGAATAAACATGATTATTAAATGATGGACTGATTAAATTTTCTTGAAAGAATTTTTAAAATTTAAACTCTTTTCGAAAAATATACTTAAGGATTCATGCCAGTGTCGACGCTAGTAAAATTTTCAAAAGAGTTGTATGCAACGTTTAACACCTAAATTAATTAATCGATGGTGAATTCGTCTTGCCGGATGTCTTGTTAACTTAGAAAAATGTTGATAACTATAGATATGTTTAATCATCAACTGATAAATGGTAAATTCTACAAAGTCATATTTTCATCGATATTTTTGGAAGGATCATCCGTATTTTTTAAACGATTTTAACGCACGAACGCTTATTCTGTTCCTCAAGAAATTTTCTACAAATTCACCGTGTCGATTTTTTTTCAAACTTGTCCATTTTTTAATAAAAGTTATTTGTTTAAGACATAGTTTTCCTGTGATCGACTGTAACATTGAGACGGTGAAGTTAAAAAAAAAATCGACACTGTGAATTTGTAGAGAATTTCTTGAGAAAGAAAGTAAGCATTCATGCGTTAAAATCGCTTGGAAAAGCGACTTTTGCACGTAGTTTCATAAACGTATCCTGAACGAGTGATCGAAATTTGAATAAATTATGAAAAACGATCGGACAAGACTACTGGTTGAAAGCCAAGTATACGAAAAATGTGGAAAAAGAAAACGGAGAAGATGAAAGTTTAAGTCATATTTGTCAAAGTCGTAACTGCCTGATGTTTTGTTTTTCCTTCATTGATGGAATTAACTAAACCCTCACACAGAGAAACGGATAACAATATTCGTAATCCGTACAATAATGCAGTACGAGTCTTATGTTTCTTTTTTTTTGTCTCGAATGCCATAAGACTTACAGTCGTTAACTCATTTAAACAGTTTTCGGAGTCAGTCAAACCCTATGGTAACTAAGAAGCGGAAAGAAGAGGAAGTGAGAAGCAAGAAAAACGTGAAGTTAATCCGCTGCTTCTATAATCGAGTTTTCCTTAAACCCACTTGTAAAAGTATTTTTCGGAGTTTTTTTTCTCCTCGCGTTTTTCTTCAGCGCAATAAAAATTGTTCTCTTTTTTTTTCTCGAGTGGAGAAAGAGTCTGGTTCGTACAAGGCGCAAAGAGAGTTAAGCTTTCACGGGGATGACAATTAAAAATAAAACTGTACCTGGCATACGGACTATGAGATTTTCATGATTTTGTTTTACAACTCCGAAGAAAAGGATCGAAAAATCTCGACAACTCTCTTCCTCTGTCCCTCTCTCTCTCTCTCTTTCTCTCGCTTATTCAATGAATCAATAATGCTGTATTCGGGTTTGAGAAAAAGAGAGAGATAGGAAGGGTCTTGAAAAAGCTTTTCGATGACCTTTGAAGGTAAGAAGAAAAAAAAACTACACCCAGAACCAACCGGTTATTCCATTACGGGTTCCCCGCAACCGATCATTGAATCATATTGTTTCGTTTCGCTACCTTATTCTGCGAAATATGTTTTTCACTAACTTTTCCATATACTCGATCTGTACTAAGCGAAATTGAAAAAATGTTTCACGTATCAAAATTCTTACAAAAATCATTGTTTGTTGACAATTTATAATATTTAACCGGAGATTCTGTTTTATTAAAAAGTTGAAGATTTCAATGTGGAAATGAAGAAACAAGAAAAATTCTCAAAACCATTGAACTCGTGATGAAATCGTTTTTTAAAACAAAAAATATTTATCGAAATCGACTGCAGTCAATTTGTAGAGAATTTTTTAAGGAACAGAATAAGCGTTCATGCGTTAAAATCGTTTAAAAAATATCGATAAAAATATGGTTTTGTAGAATTTACCATTTATCAGTTGATGATTAAACATATCTACAGTTATCAACATTTTTCTCAGTTAACAAGACATCCTGCGAGACGAATTCAACGTCGATTAATTAATTTATGTGTTAAACGTTGCAAACAAATCTCTTAAAAACAACTTTTGTTGTTGTTCCACAAAATTTACGTATGATTAGCTTACATTTTTCTTTTTTTTTTGTAAAGTTATTGCGAGTCTGTTCCGGTGGAATATATATGAATAAATCGTGAGAAAGGATTGAAGTGAAAATTCGCAGGGAATGTATACACATACGGGAGAAGAAACGAGAACGAAATAGTAAGACGAGGGTGATGGTGTGACGAAGGGAAAATCGGTAAGGCGCGTATCCATTTTGGCTGAGAATCGTGAAAAACTTGAAAAGAGAAAAACCGCTATTCACCGACATACCTGACAAAAACATCCGCAACGAGATCGTTTTGGCTCGCGCGAGCGAGCCAAATGAAAGGGAGCAAAAGAGACAGTCGCAGGAAGGGTGAAAAAGTCTTTTTTCTTTAGCAACTGTGTATGGTGTCCGGTTACTAAGCTTTACGGTAAAGAGTTGCGGTACACGTTCGTTTTTGTTTGTTTTCAAAGAGCCATAAGACCTCTGGACAACTGTCCATTTTTCGTGCTCCATATTTACCAAAAAGTGTATTTCTTATAATCCGCAAATCTGACGTTTCCAAGTTTGCACATTTTTTTAAATTACATTTTTTTTTCTTAAATAATTTTACGCATTTATAATTCTAGATTATTGACTTCATTGAAACAAAAACAAAAAAATCCAGAAAGCAAAGAAAAAAAAAACTAAAAACTCTGCCGAAAATCGCGTGTTCAATTTACATTAGAAAAAATGATCTTTTGGCTAACACTGACCCGGTTATTTTTCGCGCGATTTCATTTGAAAATTGGATTGAAATCGTATTGATATGGTAAATTAGACATTTGTGGGTGTCCCTAAGTCCCTGAGGAGTAAAAAGAGTCGTAGAAGGTTGAAAAGAATTTTGACGATTGTATTCCAAGTCCCGTTGGATGTGAGGATTGCAAGGGAGTGAGTAAACGTACTCCAGAATCGAGACAAAATCGTTTTGGGAGATCGAAAAAGATGGAAACTTAGTAGGCGTGTCGAACGATCTAAATTTGATGCGAAATGAAAACGTTTCGTGAAAAAGCCCTTGGGAAAAAGCGAAATGTAAAAAGTGAGGGCATGAAGAAAAAAAAAACTTCTTTTCTGTGGCTTCTTGATCTCGGAAGCTTTTGTGCAGAGGGCGTTGTGGGCGTGCGCAACCGGAAGTATGCAAATCTCGATAGCCTGTTGGCAAAACTTGCTCGGTGGTCCTGTACTGGAAGATAAATTAGAAAATCATTACCCTCGGCCACACGAGGATCGTAAAAATGGTAGAAATAGAGAGAGGCCAAAAATACTCTGGAGAAGATGCTGCGAAACGTCTTAATGTCGCATATCCGGCAGCCATGTTGGATTTTCTCCTTTTCACACTCGTCATACATTCCTTTTCTTTTTTTTTTGCATTTTTCCGAACATTTCGACGAAAAAATATGTTTTCTTGATCTACGAACTATTAGAAAGTCTAATGGTTTTTCTCCTCTTGCAACTTCTTCGTTCTCTCTACGATACATTTCTTTTAGACCTCCTGGTGATTGCACACACTGGTCACAACCATTTCATTCATTTTCATACACACATTTTTTCTCATTTATCCTATGGCGCCAAACATTTCTTCGTCACCACATTTTCCTCGACCAGACACTGACGAATTATCTTTGTGGGTAAATACTTGAAAATTTTCAAGTCCAAACATCAAATTGATTCCATTTCCGGTCGCTTTTTCTCGCATGGCACTTAAACGACAATGTTTGACAGTCGTTTCATACAAAATATCGTAAGTCACTCTTTATTCGTTCAAATAAATGATTTCGTTCGAAAAATAGCTAAAAATTCTTGTATTGAAATTACCCTGAGAAAGAAACGTCATTAATATTTATGTATTTTTTTGCTCGATATTTTCACACGTAAAACGATTCAAATACCATCGAAATATAAGGTCGATTCTTGACGTTGATTCTGACGAAAAATAGATCAGTCTCGGTCAGAATGACCCAGTGTGTCAATGAAGGATTGGGAGTGAACGGAATCGGCACAAAAATCGGTCAACGTAGTTATTTACATTGTTTAGAATATAAATCTTGAGTCTCGTATTTACGTTCCGGTCCGTTAAAAACACACAAATGGATTAGTGCAATGTTGACGAAATAAGAAATCGTAGGGTCTTTATTTCGAAGAATATGATGAGTAAAGTGGTGGCCACTTTTATTGTCCTCATTTAGTTATTTCATTTTATACATTTTTCTACCTGCTTCGCGCCACCTTTCTCCACAATATTTTCCCTTCTAATTCTCACGCCGCATTTTGTCGTCCTTTTCGAAGAACACGGCCACATAATACACGAGCATTGTCACCGTTATGACCTCTTGTATAATCGTCCCATTTTTCGTGTCATCGGTTAACAAAAATCCAGTACATTTTCTTCATCCATGTAATAAATTTTCAGCTTACTTCCGTAGACTAAAATCACACAACGAAAAATTTAAGACCCTTGTGTTTTTCGTACTTCACTAGAGCAACAGGTCAACGAATATTGATATTTTTACACATTTTTTTTCAAATTCCAGTTCTAAGCTTGGGAGAAAAAAAAATTGATAATTTTTTTATATTAATATTTTGCTGCATTTTTTGAACGAATTTTACGAATTAGTTCGTTAGAAAACAAGCAATTGTGATAATTTTATGTAACTGCAATGCGGTACTTTTTCGAATCGTAAAAAAAAGAGATTTTGTTCTACTTTCATGAGTGCTGGTAAATAATAAGGTTTAAAATATTTTCGTCATGCAATATTATGTAAAAAATGTTTGGGTTACTAAACAGAAAATAAAATAAAAAGGAGCTCAGTTTCACTGACGAAGGTGAAAAAAAAAAAACAACAAATAATTTTCAAAAATAATCTCTCCTGCTCCTATAATGGTTACCTTGTCAAAAACATTTAAAGTTTTAATCCGACTCACATTGATCCGCTGAACCTTTCGAAGAAAAATATGAAAACAGGTGCAATGAATATTTATTATTCAATGACGTGTATGTCACGAAAAAGTGGTAATATGTTAATAACCTTCGATAAATGGGAAGAACGACCGAATTAAAAGCTCACAAAATGGGGGTTTTATAAAGGATTTCTTTCTGCGTAATGTCGATGAGCTAATGAAGGGTGATTTTTGGAACTTCACACAAGTGTCTAGTGAGAGGCTTAAACTAAATAATTTCAAAGGAAATTTCCTACCTGGATTCACGTGGTTATATATTTGTAAAGACGCAACAATGCCCTGATCAAATACAATTTCTTTATATGAAGATTGTCCCAAAAACCAACGATAATATTGTAAGTGCATCGATGCCAGCCCACGATGATCCAAAACTTCGAAATATGACCTCAATAAAGGTCTCAGGATTTTCGTGATAATAACTCTTTTTGAAATTCACAAAAATTCCCAGTCTAAGACAATGTAATATAATTTATAACAAGCTAATAAAATGTAGATAAATAAATTTTAAAAACCGAATTATCAATTCGAAAATAATTCGAGAACAAAGAAAATAAAAGATAGTTGGACTTGTAATTTCGAATTTAAAAAAAGTTACATCAACTTTCGTGAATTAATGCAATTTGAAAATAACTAAATTTTGCTTAATTATTTCATAATTGTTAGTAATGTCACAGTTGCATTGACACCAAAATTTCTGGCTATGGGCGAAGCTAGTGAACTAATTAAATAAATTATTGCAGATTCTATCATTAAATAATAAATAAAAATCTCAATTTGTTGAATATGGAAACGAATTTTCTATTTTGAGTTTGCTCGAAATATAATTTGTACATAAACAACCGTTTTGCTGTTTAAATTCAAAAATAAAAACAGGAAATCCACTTAATAAATTTTTCGATGTTTCGAATAAACTTTTTGCTCCTTGTTTTTTTTCTTACATTTAATATTTGTATACTATTTAGTTGACGAATTTTTTATATTCTTACCACAAAAAAAACCGACCCTGTTGAGTCACTAACATTACCTGACGTCTTCCAACGATCGATCATGATTTCGTCCTTTGAGGCAAATATTCAATGAATCGAAACGGAATGTCAGCGGGACATCGTACGCTTTCCGTTACGCGAGTGTCGACGAAAATTCAGCGGTAATGATTGCACTGTGAATATTTTCAAATGGCGACAAAATAGAGCTCGAATCCTTGCAATTTTGTGGGAACATATTTAACCTATTTGCCTTTTTACCGTTTCACACAAATTTCAATCGCTTTTCCATTCATTTTTTTTTTCTATTAGAATACAATGATAGAAAAAAATTCTACGTTCTTTCATATACGCTCGCATTTTATTTGTATTTATTATGGGGATTTGCTATACGGTATAAAAACAAAGGGTGGCAAAATTGCAAAATAGATTTAGGCAGAGTATCAAGTATATCCGAAAGCTGTTAGATTACATTCCTTAAATTAACGGAATCTCAAAATCTGTATGAAAATTTATAATTTATTAATTTAATTATATTATAATTATATTTATATAAATCTTTATAAAAAGTGTATTTAAAAACTGTTAATTTGTATTCCCAAGTAAAACAAAATCTCAAAATTATTATGAAAATAACAATATGTCAGAAATGTTTCTCGTTATATAGAGTCCTGCGTGGCTATTTTTCCAACTGAAAAAGTCGTCTTGAAAAAACTTCGTACGTAAATGACTTTCGTGGCATATTCCACAGTCATAAATAATGCGAAGAAAAACTGTACCCTAAGTATACGAAGGGAGTTAAGAAAAAAAAGTAACGAGAAATTGAAAAGACACTCAAGATTGTAAAATGAAACGAGTCAAATTTGCGTATCGCATTGTGACCTTTTTTTATTTGAAATAAATTTTCGGGCATCTGTGACAAGATCTTGTCCATGGGATTTGGTCAGAATGCGAGAAAATTGAGACGTTACGCTGGTAGAAAGAGAAAAATCAAGAAAATGGCAAATCCGGCGTGCAAACAATTCATTGCGAAAATTTCACCGTTATAGAGTTGGAAAGAAAGTAAAAAAAGGAGGGAGTGAGAGAAGCTAGAAAAATAATAATAATCGGGGACTTTTGAAAATTCTACGGTTTCAGTCTCGTGACAGATGCAAATGCATTGGGGAGCAAAAGGAGTATTCTCAGATTATTTTGTGTGTGTGTGTGAGTTTTTCTGGGACGAAAAATCGAAATAACGGGTTGTGGTTGTCCACCTTCATCGAAAAAATGTAGAGGACACACACCGGCACCATTGAAATGTGGGTTATGTGGCCAAAAGAGCAAAAATTTGTATACATGAGAAAAGAGGCGGGCATTACCGTTTGAATGGAAAAAGAGAAGATCGCAGAAAGCGACCCTTCTCAAATATGGATGTGTGCTCCTGTGTTGAGACGAGTGCAATGAGGATTTCAGGTCCTTTTAGTGGAGGCTGTGTCGATATTTATGTACAAATGTACATATATTTTTATATATCTATACAAATCGAAATTTCTCACGAAGACATTCGTAGTGATTAGGTGCGGACGAGACAAAATAAGATGTTTCTTTACCTCGAGATTTTTCAGTGATTTTTTTAGTGTCGTCAAATACTTTTTCACCTGTTCCAAATTTTCAACTCTGCCAGGCAATTTTCTATTTTGTTTAAAAATTAAAATTAAAAAAACTGGAGAACCAAAAATATTTATTTGGATCATTTCTTAAGAAAGTTCATCTGGTTATCGATTTAAAAAAGTTCAAAAAATGGAATAAATTTATAAGTATCTACAAAGTCATCTGTTAAAATTTTGAACCCTGAGGCTACCTTATTCGTGAGAAATGAATAAAAACAGATTTCCTCAATTAACACGGTTCCCTATGGGTTGCAGTGATTTTTCCGTCTGCATACAAGAAATTTGCAAACATTGACAAATAGTTTCAGAAGAAACTTCTAATATCGATTTTTAAATATCTAAAGAACGTTTGTACGGCCTCCGATAATCAATTAGATACTTATGAGGTTTAAAAAATGAGGTAAAAAAAATGCCAATTACTAAAAAAATAGTCGCAAAAAACGTATCATTCCACGTTGAGGTTAACGAAGAGTAGAAATAAGAAAATACAACGTAAATTAGAAAAAAATCCAATGTGCGATGTCCAAACTGTATTTTCCCATGGAGTGAATAAAAATACGAAATAAGCTTCTGGTTCGTTTGAATACGGAATAAAAACACAGCGATAAATAATTCCGTCGTAAAATGATCGTCAATAAATATGACAAGAATAATCTGGCAATAAATAAACGCGTGAATAATATGCATGTCGGACAATTGCATACAAAATATGAATAACGAAAAGCAATTTGCGCCATATGCCAGTGATTTTCGTGAAGAAGAAGACCATTAATATATAATCCTTTGCCGTAGTTCTCCAGGGGTGCAAAGTGTCGGAAGCATCACGCGTGCTGTATTTTCCCTTTTTCTCCCTCTCGGCGTCGCCTGCTCTCGTAATTTTAACGTTTGCTTGTTGGAAGAGAAATTTTAACCCTTTCGTGGGTCATAGGTCGCGCGACGACGTTTCAGTTTCGCAAATCTCCTCCGAGCTATTCCGCACAAATCTCTTCTCCCGTAAATAATCTCTCTCTCTCTCTCTCTCTCTCCCTCTCTCCGTAAACATTCTTATGTACCAAACTGAGAAAATAAACTCCAAATAATTTACGACGTCTTTACGCAAAATCGCGTTTCTTTTAGTGTGACGAAAAATGATGTTTTCCCTATAAGAATGAAGGGACTAAGAAGAGAAAGAGAAAGATTAAGAAAAAAGAGAGAGAAAGAGAGAGAGAGAAACGCGAGAATGGTTGATTTGGAGAGACCATAAATCGTCGTTAAAATGGTGAAAACTGAGGAAATTGCTTTGAAAAATATTGCAGAATAAGCTTTGGTGAGTAAAGGGTTAAGAAACGAAAGGTTATACAGTATTTGGTGTACTGGATGCAGTGGAATTTAACCCTTTACTTGATTAAAGTATCCATAATAATAGTGTCAAGTAGAGAGATTTTCTCGGCTACCGGGTCTCGGTTGAGTTCGGTAAGACCTTGATTCTAGGACTGTTGGTTCTTCTCCACAATTACGATATATATATATATATATATATAAATAAATATATGTAGTATAGGTAAAAGGAAGCAAAGGATTACATGGGCCAAGTAACTGGATTTCCTTGAAAATCCTACGAGTCTGACACAATGGAGTGGCGAACGGTTGGATTAATTTATCAAGAATTGAAAAATAATGCGAAAGAAGACTGTAAAGCGAGGACTTTGTATATAAACAAGAAGGTAAGGATAAAAGATTTTTCTTACAAGGTGTTTTCACGTTGTAAGGTAAGTTTGATGGAGAATCGAAGGAAAGAGATGGTGTACGGAGGAGGTGGAGAACTTTCGTAATCTCGCTGTAAACGTTGGAGGGATTTATTTTCAGGATTTTTCAAACCAACAGCAGGGGCTAACGAATAAATAATTTTTTAATAATAAAAATTACAGTTATACCCTCGTCAATCGAGATATCGTTTCGTCATTCTCTCCGATGCTTCCGGACAAAGGGGAGGGGGTCGAAAAAACCTTTTTTTTTTGCTTTTGCTTTTTGCATGTACTGTAAGAGAAAAAATATTATGCTCGGTTAGCGATTTTTTTTTCTCTTTTCGCCCTTTTTACTTAAAACTTTTAAAACTTGAGTAAAGCGCATGGAAAAATAAGTAGCTATAAAAATTCAGGGATTAACCATCGTCCATCTACCTCGGAGCCTTTTTCTGTCCCTTATTTTTATCGTAAACGAGTCAAAAATTGTCAAGTCGTTGAAAATCGGCTGTGAACCAAGTCTCATTTATTGGGATCGTTATTGTAGCTTGCGTTTAAACTCGCGGCGGCGTGAAGGATTAAGGATTTTTTTCTTCATTTTTGTTTTTTTTTTCTCATTTTAAGATTTTTCCACTCTCTCCATCTTTTTTTTTTTCAAGTACTGCCAAACTCATGTTCAAAGACCATGTTTAATAATTCGAAAGTACAAGTTTTAAGCCCATAATTATCCCGTGATAATCCACCTTTTTTTTGTTCCTAGCAATAATTATATTTTAATATTAATACAAGATAATCCTAATTGAAAAGCATAATAAATCAACGTTATTTTATTCTCTAAGATTCGTTTACATTAGCTGCACATTTTTTTATAAATTTTTTTTTTCTACTAATCTAATTACGCAAAAACGACTGAATGAATTTTGTTGAATTTTTCACAGAAATGAAGCTCATGAATAAGCCGAAGATGTGGGCTGTATTAATATTCCGGGAAATTCTTTTTTACGGAAATGTCAACGAAAAAATGGAATTTTTCGTCCCAGTCCATCTTTGGAAATTCACCGTTCATTCAAAAAAGCAGATAAACCAAAAATACGAATACCAATTTGAAGATTATTCGAAAACGAAGAGAATGAGCGGTGACTGAGGTTTCTACGTCGATTAGAAAAAAAGTTATGGCTATTTTTGTTAATTTGTGAAAAAAAAAAAAACATCGAAAAGTACGTCACTTTTTATTACTCAATTTTGGTAAATTAGTCGTAATTTTGAGTGATATCACAGATGCATTGACTACGATTTTTATAGCCGCTGGCGAAGCCGCGGGCCCAACAGTTTCGTAATAAAAGATTAATGAAGATCATTATTTTGAGGTATGTTCGTATTTGATTATCGACAAAATCAAGTTTTGGCAATTCTTTGTATTCTTGTATTCATATTTTTTAAAAACAAATTTCTTTTTTTTCCAAACGTTCGATTTCCTACTAATTAAACAAACGTTAAATCGAATAAAAATTATGTATCGATAGACTGCAACCAAAAAAAAAAAAAAACATTAAATTATTTTGTATAAAATAAAAAAATAATTATTTAGAGTTTTCCTCAAACAGCCAAAGATCGATATTGAAATATATAAGTGAGAAAAGCGTTTCCTTATTTCTTCATTATTCGGAATTTCGTCCAATTGATCATCGTTTGAATCTGGAGTTTGAATTTTCAAGATTTAAATTCTCAATCGATAGATAAATGAATAAAAATTTGATGAAAAAGTGATGCACACTCGAGTTATGATATCTATCGAGCGAGCATTGTGCACGAGTGTGTATTTTTGAAAATCGTGGATTGCGAGACACGTGCCAGCCCCACTACGAAAATGTTGGTTACGGTAAACCCAGAGGTCTCGGTCAGTAACGACCAATCGGTAATGCCCCCACCACGAAAATAGTTTCCAAAACTGTTCTCCTACTCCGGGGAAAAAAATCGTTCCTTACAAGGGTTGAGAGGTATATAAAGCGTAGGAGCATCCCTTCCCAACATTGAGCGATTTTCCGTCACCGAAACGGACGCTTTGACCGCAAGTAATCTGTAATGAAACGATTTTCATAAAAAAAACGACGAAAAAAAAAAAAAAAAAAAAAATACTTTGTTCGCGTTCGACAAAATTTTCTGGATTACAGAATATTGTAACGTGTGTGTGTTTGTGTGTGTGTGTGTGTGTGTGTGTCAAAAGTATCGAAAAAAAAAAAAAAATCGAAGAACGTGAGAGAGGAAGAGACATCGAAAATTGTGTTGTGATTTCGAGTGACCACAAAACTTACCTTGGATTTGACATTAGGTAAGAAATAAAAACCTTTTTTTTTCCCCACATATATTTATCACACGTGCCAAAAGTTTCATCGAATATTGAATTCCTTATCGTTTCATTTCGTTCCTCTTAACGAGATTTCCCATTCGATCGTCACCAGTGAGCAAATATTCAATTATTTTAAAACAAAATCAGTGAGTGATTTTAAAAATTGTTATTTTATTCGATATTTTCGGGAAATTGTGTTGCATTTGAAAGATAATTTATCGCTGATAGAAAGTTTGGAAATAACTTCGAGGAATATCCATATTTAAACAGCCCATTAATTACGAGTTATGCTCTATCTAGAAAACTCAAATCAATTACTCAACGAGATATTCCGTACAAATTGTACATTGAAAGAAAATTTCTATTCATTTTTCCGAGTGTCAAAAATTGTTAAAAATTTCATACATTTTTACGATTGAAAACAAAACATTTTTCTCGTCTACATTTAAATTATATTGAAAATTCAAATCAAATTGTAAATTATTCAAAGTGTACGTTTTTCTTACTATCTTTCATTTGGAATATTATTTTGTATTAAAGAAAATTCAACAATATTTTGTTCTTCGATATTTTTTACAAGTTTTATTTATAATTTCAATTTATTGTGATTTTAAACAAAATTGATATTTTCCAATAAATCGTTCAGTCGAGTAATCGAGCATAAATTCCAAAAAGCAACAAACAATGAAAAGTTATTAAAAACTCTCGTTTTTTCTTGTTATTTTAGAATATCCAGTAAAAATTTGGCCACCCAAAACCACAACGAAAATAGATAAGTAAAAAAAAAAAAGAAAAATGGATCACCGAGTATTGCCGACGATGGACAACGATCAGGCGTTAGATTTCACATCGTCACCGAAGAGTTCATCGCAACATCAATCATCAGAAACGCCAGTTCTGGATTTGTCTTGTAAGAAGACAAATTCGTCATCGTGCAGTTTGAGTCCGGTATCGATTGAGCCAATATCGAATCCGCCCTCGATCGAGACACCGACTGAGGAAAATTGTCAGGAGCATGAGGAGGTTTATAGAAACAGGGAAAGAAAAAGTCCTTTTGAAGGGCGAAATTTTATGGTAACGCCACCGTCGGAAGTGGATTCTCCGAAGAAGCCAAAATACGAAAACATTTATAATAGCGGGAGTGGAATGACGTCGACAGCATTGAACGATAGTATAAATTCGCACTACGCCATGTTACCTACGAGTTTGCCGATGACAACGTTACCAGTTTCGATGATATCGAGCGTGCCATTGTCACAGATTGGCGTTGATACGCCAATTTCGCGTCAACTTCCGGTCTCCACGACAATAACACCCTCTACCTTTTCCCACGAGATCACAGGCTCGATACCTTGCCAAGAATCGTCAAAAAAAGCTCCTAGACCTTTCAAAGCTTATCCCAAGGACCCCCTGACAATGACCATTGGAACTTCGGACTTCGGTTACGATCCATTGTCGACGGAAGCTTACTCCGAATTTCGTAAAAGAATGCTCGAGTCCGTCAGACTAACGAACGAAGGAACCAACATTAAAATGCGACGCGTTTCAAAAAGCCCGGGCCTCCCAACCAGCACCATCATGGACGAAAAGGACGCCGCGTATTGGGAACGTAGAAGAAAAAATAACGAAGCTGCCAAACGATCGAGAGACGCCAGAAGAGCCAAAGAAGATGAAATCGCCATTAGAGCTGCATTCCTGGAACAAGAAAACGTCAAATTGAAATATGAACTTGCTGCACTTAGAACCGAAACGGCAAAACTCAGGTGTATGATTTACACTAATTAATTAGATTTTCATTAGATTTAAACCAATTAATTAGATTTTAGATTCGTTCATTTCATTTACAATATTTCACGAATATTATCATTTATATTTCATTCAAATCGGCCATCGTTACGGACCGAAATAGTAACTCATCGTTACTTGACAACGAGAACTAGAAGAAAAATAGTATATTACGGACCTAGGGAGGAAAAGTAGACTACGGGAAATATCTCCCAATTATTACTTTTTAACGAAATTTCTTTTCAGTCGATAAAAAAAAAAAAGAACAACGATGTAACTTCTGCTAGACAAAGTCTTAAATTTCTCAATTTACATCTGTTTCCTTTTTACTTTTTTTTTTTTATCTTTCGCTTACTGAAAACGAAATTTTTTAATGTTCGTGATTTGAAAAACTAGCGTTCGTATTCTTATAATATAATCAATCCAAAAACTATTTGATAAGAAACATTTTCTTTCTTCCGTAACGATGAGCTCATTTCGGGTTCGGCTCAAAATCATATGTAAACGAGGACACTAGAATATGAGAATTTGGCTGATTATTCGTCGTCACAAATTCCGTAATGTTTTGCGAGCTTTACAAAAAGTATTATTTCCGATTACTGCTCTATTTGTCAAAATGTTGATTGATTTGACAGAAAAAAAATTGTGACTCCAAAAGTTTCAGTGGAAACTCATAAAGCGCGCGAATTTTCATGAAAAATTCAACAATTTGTTATTTGTAAAAACTTTACAAATTTGCCGAGATTTCTAATAAAAAACTTGACAGTTCGTATTTTACGACAAAACTCTAAAAGCGTTTGGGCTCTTGGTAAAAAATCGAAGTTAATCCTTAAATGTTTCTTAATCATTCCGTAAGGATCCGTAAGGATTCCGTAAGGTAATCATTACGAAAAGTTATTGCTGTGACGAATAATTAGCCAATTTCGGTGTTCGAAAGTAGCTTTATCAAAAGTTTTAAAACTCACGAAAGCTTCGACTCGTATTTCTCGTGTTAAAATATTCATACGTGTCCTTTGGATTGTATGAGAGTCTGAAAATGAATAGAATTTTTTCGATTTCTATTGAGAGTTCGGAATGAAAAGTTGATGAAGTTTATCGATTAATACTTCGTCCTCGTTGCGGTGTATCAACTTTCTCGGGATATCATAGTCAGTAGACCTTAAGTGTAAATAATTATTGAAAGCTGCGATCCTCGTTTTTTCCTATCTCTTTTATTCGATCTCTTGTCAGCTGGAGAGAATTTGGTCTACGATGTAAGTTTGTCACTTTGTACATAAAAAAGATTGTTGCAATATTTAACATATATTTATCAAAATAAGAAAACCATTTTTAAAAAATCATTTTTTCCTTTTGTTCTTTTAATGTCATCCTTCCTCCAAGCCAATTTCCACTGCTATCCATATCTTTTGCATTATAAAAAAAAATAACATTTTGAGAGGCAAACCTATTTTTTTGCCTCATTCACAAAACGTAAAGTAATAACTTAACATTTTACAACTTCATAAAGCAGAAAATTCTCGTGAATTTACAGATTTTCTAGACAAATGATAATTGCAGTATTTTTCGTAATGCAATTGTTGTTTTTTTCGTTCGTTAAATAATTCCAATTTCAAAAAAAAGGTTCGAATAACAAATTGTAAAATAATACCTTACGAATACTATTAAACGATCATGTAAATTTGCAAACCCATAAAATTGTTACGAAATATCGAACTTTGAATTGTTTGCGACGCAACAAAAATTGTTGTATTTCCTCACTGGCAGAATTTTTCTCTAAATTTATAAAATTTCTTCTATATACAATAAAAAAACAGTGAATTTCTGAGCATGATACAGCAAAATCGACGTCTGGCTCCCAGATTATACAAAAAAAACATTGTTGCGTTTCACCGATTCAAACGTCAATACAATAATCCTTAGTAAAAATACAAATTAATCGATTACGCGATTTTTGACTAGTTTTGTAATTTGTCTTACGAGTCTTCTAACTATTCATTTGATTCTAGAATAGTCTGCTCTGATCGAGGAGAGTAATAATTGTTGAGAACGAAAGATGAATTTCGTTTTTCTCTACCAAATAAAATTATCTTTCCCGTGTGCTCCAGCACTGCAGGGTTTTTTCAGCTGAAATTTCCATTGGACTTTCTGGACTCCGGACTGCGTTGTTTTGTTTCCTTGCCATAGGTCCTGAGTTTCCAATTTTCAATTCTTTGTAACCAAAATCAAAGTTTTTGGGAAATTTGTGAATCGTTGCGCAATGAATAGCACGATCTTGCGAACTGTAAAATTTTTCATTGCATTCCGTTACGTAGCATTGGTACTAAAAGAAACAATGAATAAGTTAATAAAAATTGTATGAATTTATTTCATTTTTTCCTTATTAGAAAAGCACTACATCTCAAGAATTTGTTAAGGAGGTTCATGCGTTAGGCATGCATTAAACGAATTCCAAGTTTAATTGTGAAAAAGATATACTCGACTTGAATTTTAGTATTTCTTTATTCCCGAGTTTGAAATGAAAATTCAAATGAAAGTGAATTTTGAAACTTCAATTCGTTTCCACGGTCAAAATTTGTACTGAAACTTTGCCGGAGGTATATTCTGAACCCAAAGTGTTGTTCGAGGCTTGATTGTCCTTCATTTAAAGGAAGTTAAATTGCAAACGATGATAAAATAAATAAAACTTAGTACCATGGGTTGTTTCTGTGAAAAAATATCGAAAAAACTGTCATGTGTCTCCTGGATATGCATTTCGAGCAGCCTGGCATTCGGTCTCGTAATTTTGCATGCCTCACACACGTAACGATGTGTGCCATTGTAATGAATTTCATAATCAGCGAGATTGTGGAAAATTTCGTCACAATCTAGAACGTCACATTGAAATTCTTCCATCCTGAATTCCACAATTGAGAAATTGATGAGTGACCGATGGTTTCATTGTGAACGAACGAGGTTAGAAATGATAATTTCTTAAATGCTCTTCAAATCATTTAACGACGGCAATTAAAGTTTTTATTATAATGATGTTGCATAAAAATACTTACACTTGATGACACAGATCTTCATCGTCTTCTACTGTAATCCCAGTTCTTCGAAATACATTACAAACTTCGTAAGATTCACTAAAGAATGGATCGTTGACCGGACGTCGACCAACGCCGACTTGTTTCAAATGATCATCGAGTTTGCATAAATTCATTTTGTACATGTAAGACTGTTCTAATTTCTTATTTTATATAAATATTCGATTTCAATCAATGCTACGTTTCGCTTATTTATTGTTTACGTTTCTAGCAACCAAAATGGTCATACAGTATCAGTACATTTCGTGCAGTGTGTACTGGCACGTTGGAGTGTATTGGTACGCGGTACTACCGAAGTACCTCTACAGTATCGACGACTGTTTAAAGAAGAATTCTTCTTGTCCTATTAGATATTTCGTTCAGTTAAAGTTAGCAATATCGACGAACGACGAAGCGTAGCATCGAGCGATTGAACGACACTCGCAGTACTCGCACTGCTCTCTCTTCGCCCGTGGCCGGCCCGTGCCCGACTACTGATTGACGCACGATAAGCGCGATAGCGCCGATGGCCTTATCACGCTCTACGTTCTCCCACTCGGTTCCGCGCCTGCCCCACCAGTAACGCTTCCCCGCTTCCCCACGCGTGGCGCGCCGGCACGACAAACATTCCCCCACTATACGCAGCGCGCGCACCGCAGCAAGCACACGGGACTCATGGGAGCGCGTAGAACGTAAACAAACCAAACGCATACCACACAAGTTTACTTCGAACTCTTTGATTTATTTCAATATACCGAAAAAAAAATTCATCGAAGAATAATTTTCGTTTCATTATTCGGCAAATATAATCGATAGTTATAAATTGTATTTAATAACTAATGAAAGTTAAATTATTTCTTATGGCTTTTCTTTAAATAGTTTTTTTCAAAATTTGCATTCGTATACATTTGAAAGCATCCAAAAACACGATAGCAGCCCTTTCACTATGATTTTAGATCGCTATTGAGAACCAAATAATAATGTTTTTTTTTTTCTTATCATTTTACAAGGTTTCCACTTGGAAATATTATAAAGTTTGGGTGAGTTTTTAGACGAATTTTCGTCAGTTTTTTTATTATTATTTCTCAATCACTTACATTCTTTCATAGAACAATATTCAAGTACGACAAATATTCGTTCAATCATTATTTTATTTTGTACATATTTTATTCTACTGTCAAACGCGTCTTTAAATTATCGAGAATTTCTGTCATTTTATTCTCCAACTCTTCGCGACGTTCTGCATCTCTTCTCTGGTCCTGTAACACAAGATTTTATCGTCGTGTGAAGCACAGTTCGGCTTGATAACATTTTATTTCTGGTTTTTCGTACACCAAAAATCTGCATTTTTATATCAAGTGAAATACGATCGAAAAAGCGCAGGGTCGATGTAAAAAAAATAAATAGAATATTCATGTTTCCTTACTGTTTTATTCGTAGGAAATAAATAACGTTTTACAACTGTTTCTAATACCTTGTAAAATTATTAAAGTAATGGTAGTAATTTTTTAAACATAATTATTAACATTTATCTTCTTTCGTAAGTCTGCAAAATACTCAATTCAATTTTTTGACGACATTAACTCAATGTTGAAGTTCGAACCGTTGAATATTGTTTCCAAAAATTATGATAATAAAATTCCTCTTTTGAGTGAAAGAAATTAACAAAATATAGGATAAAATAATCGATAAAAAAACTTAAAGATTGCGTGTGAAGCCAACGAGCTGAACAGGTCCACCAGGAGTCAATAGTTTTTTTTCCGAAACTTTGATCGTAGCGACTTTGTTTTTGTATTCTTTGATGCGAACTTGTTCCGTATCGGTTTCGGGTTCGTCCGTGAATTCCGTCAAAACAACGTCCCTTTGATAATTTGGATCTTCCTGTTTATCAACGGAACGTTCATTTGATTTGTCTTCGTTGGAGTTCAATGGCGTTGTGTTTGGGGATTGAATTTTTTTGTCAGATTTCCGTTGCCCAAACTTTTGACCCTCGAGCTCGTAGTCGTCTGGACTGAGGCCAAAAAATTCGTGAGCACTTTCTGGACCATCAAAGGTTTTTGGACCAATCGGAAGTGGTTTTCGTGATGTTTCTCGGACTCTCTCATTCGCTTTGTTAAGATTCCTGCTCTCTTCCGGTTCACGTGAACTTTCATATTGTCTTTTTGTTAAAAAATCTCTGACCTCTTCGGGGACGTACACTCCCGACTGATCAGAAGACTTTTCATCTCTTGATTTATTCTCCAAAAATGGTTGATAAACGAATGATGGATATTGAGTTTGTTGAGCTGCATTTTGTGCAGTTGGAGGTTGCGAGAAACTTAGTTGCGGATTTTCGTAATAAACGGTGACATTTGGAGGATGGTTTTGATGATTCTGATGATTTTGCAGAAGTTCATGAGTCGGTGGAATCACGTAAGTTGAGGTTTGAACGGTGGGTGCAATCGCCAAGTCTCGATAATAATTTCCAGCGGTGTTTGGGATCTTTAGCTCAATAATCGGTGGTGTTCCATGAACTGGTGAGACATTTGGGGGTGGATAATAGTCACCGGAAGTTCTGATTAAATATTGTTTATAAATGGTTGGTGCTACGTGGGTCGGTGCGACGGCTTCGTAAGGAATTTCTGAGTAATTTGGAACTTGGAGAGTTTTCGTGCTCTCGGTACTGTCAAAAGTATAATCGAAAGGAGCCGGCCATCCTTGAACGTCTTTGCTCTCGCCCTCGTGCAGTTTTTTACCAGTCAAACGTTCCGGCAGACCAACTTCCGGTGTCTCGTAGTATTGAACCTTCTCTGAGAAGCGATTGGCTTCCGGTTCCTCGTCACTGTTTTCTCGAACATCCTCAGAGGGACGTTCGTCTTCAGGTTCTTCGTAGCTATGTTCTCTCAAGTTTTCCGAGGAACGATTCACTTCTTCGTTTTCGGTTTCTCTCGAATTTTCCGAGTGCCGATTCGCTTCTTCGTTACAATTTTTTTGAGAGTCTCCGGAACAACGATCCACTTCCGGCCTCCGTTTGTGATTGTTTCGCGGACTTTCTTCCCAACCAGGATTTTCGGGTTCCTGGTAATAACGTTCCCGTGAATTTCCTGAAGAACGATATTCTTCCGGTTCCTGCTGATAATAAGCTTCTTTGGAACGTTCCGAAGAACCACCTCTTCCAGTTCCTTCTTCTTCTTCGTCTTCTTCAGCCTCAGGTCTTCTTGTATATTTCGGAGCACGATTCACTTCCGGTCCGTTTTCATCGCTTCCTCGATCCCTCAAATTTTCTGGAGATTCATCATCTGCTTCCAGTTCATCTCTGTTGAGTTCTTTCAAATTCTCCGAGGAATGATACTCTTCCGATTTATCTTCTCTGTGTTCTTCTTTTCTCAAACTTTCGGGGTAACCTCTTACTTCCGGTTCATCGTCTTCTTCCCTCAAATTTTCTGGAGATCCTTTCACTTCCGATTCTTCATCATCTTCCCTTGAATTATTGGAAGAATTTCTCACTTTTGGTTCTTCTTCTTCTTCAGCTTCTTCTCGAGCATCCTCGCGACTTTCTTCAGGTTTTCGCTTCGAGTGACCCAGATTTTTGTACGACGATAATCGGTCAGCTGTTTTCTCTGAGGTTTCCGGTTTGTAGACGTACTGAATAGGTTTTACGTAAGCATTGTGAAGAGGATGTTGACTCTTGTGTGGCCGAGCTCCAGTTTGTTTTTCTGATGTTGCAACTTCTGGTTTTGTCTGAATTTTTTCATCTGAACTTTCTTCCTCCCTCTCATCATCATTAGTTGCTGTTGTGGTAACTTTTTTAGCATCTATTATTTCACCGTTTTTGTCAAAATTGTGGTACGACAAAATGCGCGCTGCCGTTCTTTGTAATTTTTCGGGCTCGTATGCGACCTGCAGAGGCCGGAAGTAAGGATTATATCGGACGGCATCAAAGTTCTTTGAGGAAAGAGCATTCGCGTTTTCATTACGTTTAATTTTACTGATTTTTTCACTTGCGACTGCCTTAAGATTTCCACGTGTCTTCGAAGACTTTCTCGGTCGTTTTTCCTTGACATCGTCTTCATCCGTCTGCTTGACATGATCATTACGTTTTTTCATCATTTTTGGGGCTTTGACTTGCGCGTACGTAGTAACTGTTGGTTCAGCTATTTCGTCGTCTTCGATGATTTCTTTTCGGCTTTTCTTCATGTTTTTTGGGGCTTTGACTGGTGAGTATGTAGTTACTGTTGGTTCAGCTATTTCGTCGTCTTCGATGATTTTTTTTCGACTTTTCTTCATGTTTTTTGGAGCTTTGACTTGTGAGTACGTAGTAACTGTTGGTTCAGCTATTTCGTCGTTTTGAGGGATTTCTTTGTGGGATTTCCTGCGAGCAATCTGCCGTCTCGGAGCTTTCTGTTTTCCTGCATTATCGTCAAGTCTGTATTCCTCATATTTTCCCCTTGGATTTGGAGCATATTCCTGTCTGATTTGTTGGAGAGGATTTCCAGCAGCTCTTCGAATTTCTGGATGATTGTGCCACCAGAGTTCACGTCTTTGCTGGGCCTCCAAATTCAAAATTTTGTCTGAATCGTACAGCCCCGTCTCCGGATGTTTGTATCGCTGGAAATAGTCGGCCAAACTGTCATCTGTTCGTCCATCGTGTTCCAAACTCTGCCCATAACTATTGCGGAATGCTCCTGGACCGTTGAAAGGCTCATCAAGAACTCTGATCGGCAGTCCCGTGCCAAATTCTTTTGGAACAATTGGATTGCTCTTTGTAACGAAATCAAAAGAGTCGTCGAAGTTGGAAAAGTTGTTTTTCATGCTTCTCAAATCTTGATTGTTCGCATTGCTTTTGTAACTTTCTTCCTCACCTTCCTCTTCGTCACTTTCGTAATCTTTGGGATCATTTTCACGTTCATTTCCTTCTGGAAGTTGCGTATATTTTATAAGCAGAGGTTTCTTCGTCTCATGATGTTCACGAGAATCTTCTTCATCCTCTTCATCCTCTTCATCCTCATTTCTTCTTTCGTCATTCTCCCTTTCGTCTTTTTTGTAATTATTCGTTTCTTCATCTTCCCTGTAATTATTTTTCTCATCGTTTTCTTCCGAATCGTCTTCTTCTTCTTCCCGACTCGTTTGGTGTTCAGGTTTTTGACGGTACTTGTTTGGTCCGTTGTTTTGCTCAGTTTCCTCGGAGCTGTCTTCTTCGCGGTGTTTATTGTTTTGTTGTTGACGTTCTTTCTTCAACCATTCCGGTTCATCGACGTATGTATCTCGATAGCCATGAGGTGGATTGATTCTCACGTCTTTTTCGTCCGTAATCTCGCCGCTCTCGTAACTCTCTTTGTACGACATCTGTTTTATTTTTCTTGGTGGTGAAGGTGGCAGTAGCGGTGGTAGGTTGGGAGCGATTGGCAGTGGAATTTTGACAAAAAAGGGCGGAAGTAAGCCGAGTTTTGTTGAACCGGAAGTAGGTGGTGGTCGCGGCGGTGGTGGTGGTGGAGGTGGTGGTGCTGCAGTCGTCGTCGCTGTACCGTGAAATATTTGTTCGTAGCGTCGTAAGTGACCCAAGAGGTCAGAATTGTTGCCAAAATTAACAACGCCGGTGAACCGCAGAGTTTCCTTCTGCCTGGGTGTCATCGTGGTCGTTATTGTTGGTGGTAAAGGCTTCTGAGGACGTTGTGGTGGCTGTGGAGGTGGAATAGGTCTTTGAGGTGGTGCTGGTGGGGGCGGCGGTGGTGTTGCGATGCCAGGAAACGTGAAAACTGTTGGAGGTGCTGCTGCAGCGGTAGCGGCTGTTGTATTTGGATTAGGAAGCACTGCTATCGAAATGGGGGACACTGTGTAACCGAAAGCTTCAGCCAGACCTTGAAGAATAACTCCCAAAGCTCTTTTATCACGTGGCTTATCATTTTCGTTGATTAATGATGACGTATTTTGTGTACCATTTTTAATCGACTCTCTCGAAGTTTCGTTAACGTTGTGGATTTTTGGAAAATCTTCTATTCTTGGTTCCACTCCGTTTCGAACGTTAACTTCACTCGAGACATTTTTTAATTGATCCCCTAGCGCCGAAGCAAGAACCAGTGAAACAACCACGTAGAACAAACTCGTGCGGAACATCGCTAGAAAAATTTGACTATCGCATCAAATCTCTCAATGTTTTTTAACCACCGGACATATTATTTTGTTCTTAAGGGATTAAACGGTCAACGGCGGTATCTCAACGCCATCCAAAGGACACTTTTTCATATCGATTAAACACACATGGAACTTTCTAATTGTTTATTAAATGCAATCACGACTCTCAGAGTTCAAGTGTCAGAATTATCTGGTTTTTTATTTCGCTGGAGAAGCTCGGAGCCTTCCAGGTTCTTTTTCACACGAGATCTGCGAACTGACTGACGATCAATGTCGCGTTCTTTCAGGTCTCGATGAACAATCGTATAATGCTTGAGGGAACAAGAGGGTAATGGATTTTTGCATAACTCCATGAGACTCTCGTGAAACTCGTGATATTGTTAGAAAGAAAGAAACCGAAAGTCACTTTGGAGAGTTTCACTTTGGTATTGCACGATGACGGAGACAACGACGAAGAGCCACAACCACTTATTTGAACCAAGTGAAGCGCGAAGTCGAGGACTCTCGCTAGCGAGACATTTAATGAATAAAAAAAAGTTTCATAAAAAACGCAAATGTATATTTTAAATCAACGCCGATAAATTCTCCCACAAATTGCGCTGACTTAACGTTTTTTTTCGCTTTTAATGTGACAACAAAATCATTCGCTCCAATCGAAACGTAAGAGTTGCACAACTTTAGCCAAAAACTCGACATTTTACTGTTTGAAACGTAACAACGACAAAAATTCACTCGCGACACGCTCAGAACAAAACGTTCATTTTTTTTTTTAAGTTTCTGCTTCCGTTCTGCGTTTTACTATCGTAAATTGCCATTTCCGGTGTACGATATAAATGTCGTTATTTTTTAATCTTTCTACAATCGTTCGCTGAGTCTATTTCTTTATTAGACAGTGACACTTTGTTTCTGAAGAAATATTTCGATATTTGATACAAAAGTAAAATTTTCTTCAATTACAATACAAAATACAATTCAATTACAATACACTTTGCAATTGTATCTGTCGATAACATTCTTGAGTAATTTTTTTTTATTGACAAAGATTTTTATTTGTTGATTGCAACGTTATAGAATTTTGAATGAAAAAGTGAATGCGTTAATTTTTTATTTTTCAAAACTTGATTTTTAAAATAATAGAAAATTTTTTTCACAAAATTAATTCAATTGAATTGAAATCTTACATACAAAACTACTTGTAATTACGAATTAAATGACGACTGCTTGGAACAGTTTGACGATTAAATAATACGAAGAGAAAAGCGACGATTGACCGTGCATAACAAAATGGCGTAGCATAAAATTCATCAAATATCTTGAGACGGGAACATGGACCGTGGAAATTTCAGTAAACGAAACACGTTCCTGGGAGTTATGCGGCTAATCTCCATAAAAAGTACGGAAGGACTCCCGATTTTTTTTTCTTTTTCAAACGAAATCATGAACCGCACCGATTAATCGATCGATCGTATCGACGGCAAATTTCAACGACATTTGAAGATCCGAGAAACAAATTTCCGCGATTCAGGCGTGACAAGTCGACAAATGTTATTCAACTATCTTAATTTCTTTTTATCCAAGTATTGATAAATGTGTATCTTGATGGCAGCCAGGACGATGCATTCGTTTCTAAAGAACAGTCTGGCAAGTTCTTGTGATAAACACTTTACCCCATAAACGTGATTATTTTTTTTTCCATTGAAAAAATATTTAAAACGTTTTTTTTTATCTCTTCCTTTTAAATATTTTGTCGAAGTTGAATGGTCTTTTCACGATGACTATAACTCTGTTTATATTTTACATTTAAGTTGCAACAAGATCTTACAATTTTTTGAAGTTGTCACTTAAAATTACCGTCGAATATTTTATTTACAATTATTTTTTCTACATTTCGTACATTCGTACGTTTTGCAGTAAAATTTCGATATGAATTACGATAAATGTTGCAAAAGAATCGTCACAAGTGATGAAAAATCGAGAAATCGATGCGATGGTCAGTTTTGCATCGTCCAAACGCAACAATTTTTTTTTTTTTCAAAGCAGAGCACGAAATTTTTTCTGAGACGTAAAAACTAAATCAGCTGAAAAATCGGCAAAAAAAAAACTTCCTTGCGTTACAACGATACGAAGTTCAAAATCGTGAATTCACAAGAACAGATTCTCTTTCCTGAATGACTTCGAAGCAGCTCTGGCGTCGTTACATTTAACATTACGAAGTAGCATAGGGTGAAAGTATTATTATATACTCGTTCGTTAGCTCAGGGCGATCTCGTGTTTCCTAGTCTGTATCATGAGAGACTGTACAGTATATAGGACCACTTTTTTTTTTACAACGCAGCCAAGATCGTGTACGGTAAGTTAAGAAAAAAGTGTGGCACGTGCCAAGCAGTTTTTTCATTTCGACTTTTCTGTGAAAAGAAGTCTCCCTTGCTTCTTATACACGTAATACTAAATTGGCAAATGGCAAAAGGGCGTATGTAACTTGGTGAAGAAATTAACACGTGTGATTAATCATCCAATCGATTAAATCCATTGAAAAAATATTTTTTCATTTAGTTAATGAACATCGCATCTGGTAATGAGTGCATTCCAATTAATCTTTTCAGCAGTTAATTAAAACTCTATAATTATATGAATAATAAATAATATTTTTATTTTCAAAAATATTCATTATTTCAGTGAAAATAAAGGAACGAAAATTGCAATACACAAATTTTAAGTACATATAGAAATAAATGTGTAAATAAAATTGGAGAAAAGTAATTTTTACCTTTTTTGTGCAATTCGAACTTTTATATTTTATTCAAAAGAACGACAGAAGTGATTTTCTCTTATTTTAATTGCTATTAGAATCGTCGTAACTCATTGTTTAATCGAATAAATCTAAAATTATGAATTGTATTAGAAAATCTTGAATTATATTTGAGAACGATGTTTAATTGTATTTATTAAGGTACATATCGCTATTATTGGTCGATATAACTCTTTGTGTCACTGTCAACGACAAATCGATCAAACTTCCTCGTTCGAGACTTTGTCAAAAGTAGCATGAGAAAGTAGGAAATTGCTCGTGGTGAGAATCGAATGAGCGCTGGTCTGTAACTTTTCTAATGTGTGCATTCGTATCAACTTCCATCATATACGCATACTGTGGGAACTGACCGGAAACGACAAACACGATCGAATAATTGCTTGACCATTGAAATGAAAAATCAGATACAAGATCGCTGTATTGGAAACCTTAATAATTCGAAATTTATGTGGATGGGTAATCAATCTAATGGATATTTAAAATTCTACCATTTTTTTCAATCAAATAACAACAAAAATTAAGCTCATTAAATCATTCATTAATTTTAATTAAATGTTATACCGAATTTTGAAATTCTGAATTGATATTTTATTGTCAATGAAGTTTGTCTGAAGTTTGTCTGAAGTTTTTTATTGTCAATTAGAGAATTTGGATGTCTTAATTCATAAAAAAATAACGAATGCAAAAAATAGAAATACAAATATACAAAACTTCAGAAAAAAGAACTCGAACATTTTCAAAATTGTTCAATCTTGAAGATATTTTTCCGAAAACAAAATTCTAAACAAGAATATCACTTTAATGATTTCTTCGCAGCTTTCTGTTCTTTTTCAAATGATCCAATTTTTTTATTTTCCACTTTTTTTGCGTAAATAATGGCGTGTCTATATAAGATGCTCAAACAAAAAATGGTGTTGAATTTTTATAATTTTTTGGAAACGGAGCTAAAAGAAAATGGAACGAAACATCAAGATCGATTGTCACACGTGCCTGAAGTTTTTTGACATTTAAATTAAAGCCACAGTGTATACATATATGTCTGTACAAGAAAGAGTGGATGCAACAGCTTTGGATCAAGTTTGTTTTCATGTTCTCGAGTCTGAGTTGTCTCTGTTACGTATAGTTTTGCAATTCTTAAGATGGGAGTGGCTGTGAACCAAGACTTGTCAACCAGGATCGAGTGCTTCTAACAAGCTTCATAATAGGCGCGAATACACTCGTATTTACGTTTGTATGCACACGTGTACAGCATGTTACGATTTTTTATATATATATATATATTTTTTTTTTTTACAAAATGTCTGAATCCCGATTTTACCATAATTCGAGAACGAGTCGAGGGGTAGGAAAACACAGTATAAAAGAAGTGTCAATAGTCGGGATAACACATCAGTCTCGACTCAAAAGTCTTACAAGACTTGGAGATGAAGTTGCTGGTAAGATAGTGATTTCAACGATTTGTTTTTTTCGATCTTTCATTTGACTGAAAATACAGAATTGTAAAGAATTTTTTGAGTTTTTGATTTTGGAGGAAAATTTGAGCGATGACACATTCAATTTGCAGCTATTACTCTCCCTCGCCACTCTGGCATTGGGCCGGCAAGCTTTTGACACTCAAAAGTTGACCGAGACCAATGACGTGCCTCAGGCTACGACCATTCTTCAAGTTGAACCTGATTCGGGAGCACAACCACTCGCTGATAAAAAACTCGATAAACGAAGTCACGGCTGGGGAGGCTGGTCAGGTCATGGTCATGGCTGGCCATCGTAAGTTCAAATTTTAATAAATAATTTATAGTTTGCATAAAGACCAAAAAGAAAGATAACATCGAAGAAGTAATACTTCAAAAACTTTTGACACTGTTTTTTCAACGATTTTTGTACCCTCGAACCAAAGAATCGTGGACGACGTTTAATTTTGCATTTTCGTGAGAGAATTTCATAAGAAACGATTCCGAACGAATTCCACAATTTAATCATCTTGAAATCTCGATTTGATACGATGAGCAACGATATTTTCTCACATGGTGATTCGTATTTTATATTCAATTGCATTTTTTTCCCCAAGCGGAGCACTCGAATGGTTTTTATTTGAAATTTGAGTACGAACATGGGGAAAAAGAGCCATTGGCCATTCTCGTTGATCAGATTTAATTGTTTTTTACTCTTTACAAAAGATACGGTCATGGTTGGGGTCATGGTATCGGTCATGGACACTATGGTGGCTGGAGCGGTGGATGGGGAGGTTGGGGTGGACACGGATGGTACGGGGGCTGGTACCCGGGGTGGCCATGGTGGGGTGGCTGGCATGGTGGTCATGGATCTCATGGTGGTTGGCACAGCAAATGGTAAAAGAAATCTCGGAAATTTCTACCATCGAAAACATTCGAACCACTTCCAAGCCCCAGGAGCCCGAATTTTGCTCTTACCACGCGTGGTCAAATAATTCCTGACTTACCAGCGTACGATAAATTACCCGGGGATCCCGATTATTGATATATTTTTAAAAAATTACAGTTGGTACAAAAAAAAAGTAGAAAACTACCCCGAAATTTCGCAGGGTAAACGTTAGAGCATAAAAAATGATTTTTTTTTCCGTAATTTCATAAATCCACGCAAGTAGAATTCGAGTTTGATCCTTAAAACATTTTTATCTAAATAATCGACGATGCAGTGTCGAATCATCCCCTTGCCCCATGTCCTTTGTTTTTAGTTTAATTTTACGTTTATTTAAGTTCATCGTGATGAAAGTCATTAAAGACAAAATTGTTTGAAACAACGAAATTCACGTTCCAAGGAACGCTGAACCCATGTCACGAATAAATAATAAAAGTTTTGTAAGCTTTAATAAAAAATAATAAAAACTTGAATAAATAAATTAAATCTTGTTTATTTACCTTCAATCTCTTCCGTAAATACGCGGCCAAAATTTCCTCGCATGTCGTCAAATTTCTATCTGTTTCCTGATTCCGTACAAGAATGGCAATGATAATTAAATTGGATTAAAAAATGTTCATTTTTATTTGATTAGCATTTTATTGAAAAAAATAAAACGTACCCTTAGGATATTCGTCAAGTGTCTAATTTTAAGCAGTTTAGCTCGATCCTCGTCCAACAAATCAACGACATTTCCATTCCCTTCCTTCGAATTATTTGTTAACATTTGTTAACTTAGAAAAGAAACAATCTGCAGACGATTTTTTTGCTTACAGGAATATTTTTTTTTCTTTTTATTCGAACGAAAACACTTGCGCGAACTTACAACAATTATTTGACACTTTATTCACTGTCGCAATTGCCATATGATTCGTTGCTTAGATACACAAAGACACAACAAGAGAACACGAGGTTTTATCGTTCCCTATTTTATCGATAAATTGCTCAGGAGCTTGTGGTCTGCAGAAGAATTGTATAAATTTTTACCTGAAGAGCAACATCAACAAATTATATTGAAAAAAAGGTGTTGACAAATGTTCTGATATTTCATTTGCAAAAAGATTGTCAAATTGAAGGAATCTAAACTAATATTTTGATAAAGAAAAAATTTGGTTGATTGATACATAATTGTCAATATTGTTGTTGATTTAGTATATTAACAAAAAAAAAAAAACAATTAATATTAAATTTAAGGACATGCTTAAGAGCAAGATAAATTTCGATTATCGATTATTTTAATATTATTTTCCCCTGCCATGGATCATAAAGGTAAACACAAGAATTTTTTCGTCCTCATTCTGAAACCATTGTTGAAAAGCAGCAAAATTTTAACTTCCTTCGCCATCTGGTTATTTATTGACATATGATCGTCGCTCATTTTAGGAAAAACCTTCCAGAGGTTACCGATGATTTTATATTTCCCTCGGAAAATGTTATAAGTGTATACAAAATGTTGAAAAAAAAAACAACTCGAAACTTTCAGATCTATTCTAAATCTTCAAAATTTCTAAAAATCTATGTAATTAATTTCTATCTTGATATTGAAAAATAGCTGTACGACTTAAGTCTGAATGCCTCCACAATTTTTCCCTAAAATCTTGATAGACAAATATAACGTTTAATCCACAAAATTCTTTATCTTTCGACCCTAAGATGACTCGTTGAACTTTCATCCCCTTTCGACGTTTATTTAAGGCGAACCCACCGTGTAATGGTGAATACACTAGAATGGAATTTTGCGAAGGGTGAGTGAGTATCCTCATGCGGAAATAGCGAGAGATAGGCTATACATATATTTATAGATATAAAGAGAAGAGTCAATGGAGGTTAACCATGAGCATTCTGTGGTGCCGCAGATTGCCCAACGAGTGGACTCTGGTCATTGTGTTGTTGCTGACTCTTCGATGGGCCGAGGGTACAGGGCAGCATCCTATTGTCCAATGGACCAGTTTTCTATGGTCAGTATGGTGTCTTCGACCCATGAAAACTCTCGTTATATGCATTTTTATGGGGATATATACAGTCTGTAAGTTAGGGCAGCATCCCTTTGTGGATGGACCAGTTTTTCGAGGTGTTTAAACTCATGGATAGTTGCTGAAAATATCCGGAACTCGGTGATAGAGGGCAAGACCTCGCCACGCGAGTAAACAGGTTTTTTTTTACTCTTCCTTTTACTTCATCCCCTAAATCTCATCTGCTGGGCATTTAGCGTAACTGGGGTGTTTTTTTCTCATTCACTCTGCGTGTTGACCACGATGAAAAATGGATCGTGCTCCAGATCAGGTGGTAACTGGTCCACGAAAGTAAAGCACAAACGTACGTTTAAATTGACCAGATCCCTTGTGAATATCATTATTTTTCCGCCGGGGGATGAAACGCTCCAGATACGAACTTAAGGATCAGGTGAATCGATCTGGTGTATAAAAAAACAATTCTTTATATCCGTGTATTTTCCTTATTATTATAACTCAGTCGCCATTCAAAGGTCAGAGTTCACAGAAAAGAAGATCACGATTTAAAGGCTTTCGTCACAGTTTCGACGTATTTTTTTTTTTTAATTTTACGTCCTATCCGCTCGGTCAACGTCATTTTGGATTAAGATGAAAGTAAATTTTTATTGCAAACAGAAATAAACTTAAATTCCTAAGGATTTCACTTTCGCAAGACGAAATAGAGAAATATATTTAGTCGTGAATGAAATTATTATCGTTAAATCGATTATTAATAATTGTTACAAATTACTAATTCAATCGACTGTGTGTGGAGTCGTACCCGTCACCGCGAGCGAATTAATTAAAGAGACACCTGTTACTCGACGATTCTGAGTCTAGATGGCGCTGCTTTTCATTCCATTGAACAATTTGCAGCAGCTTCGAATGAGAAAACTTTGAAAAATTATTTTTTATGATAATTATCGTACATTCTATCTCTTCAATGCTTAATTCGTTCTATTTACACGCAAAAACATGACGTTGTCTGAATAAACACGAAGAAATCATAAAACTAAAATAAGGCAGAGAATTTTTCATCCAAACTAAACAAATTCTGGTCGAACGAAGTTAGGAAACATTTAGATCGATCCATTGTATATTTTTTTTCACGAACCTTTGAAGAAAATGAAAAATAATTACATTTGATAATTAAGTAATGATAAAGTTGTTTCAATTTTTAAAAAATCCTAGAAATTGAAGTTTGGAACTCGATCAACAATGACTGCAAACCATGCAATGAAAACGATTGAAAAACATCTGTATTACGACATAATTGTTTTTACTCAAATCCCTCAATCGTTTTTATCCTTCGTGACGATAGTTTTTTTTTTTGTAAAATCCGATCGAAAGCTGTCCCAAGGTGAAAAAGTGGAGATACAAAGGCGGAAGGAGTAAAACTGAATAAAAATAAAGTATAGAAAGAAAAAAAAGGATCGTTTGAAATCGGGCTCTCAATGAAAGCGAGAGAGCAAAAGAAAGGGATTTGTTTAAGGGTTGACGTGAGTGTCACACGAGACGACGGAACAAGCCCACATTGGCCACTTCTTTCATGCGTCCATCATTCGTTTAGGCTCTAAAGAGGACATTATTTTGTTTTCGTTTACGTTTGTCCAAGGTTGAGAGAGAGTATAGAGGACATTTTTACATGTACAGACAATTCTATATACATCAACTTTTTGTTTTGGGTCGTTCGCTTTTGAGCGTGTCGTAGGGTTTCGTAAGGGTTTTCACGGAGGTTCGTCAAGACATAAAGGAAGGTTGAACTCGCACAAGAGACTTTGGATCGAGTCTCAAAGAAGCAACGATGAAGAAAAACATTGAGCAAAAAGTGCCAAACATTCTGTGCACAATTTATTAACGATTAACGAGCAATAACGAGAAACTTCAATAAAATATCATCAAAAATACTAAAATTTTTTTTGAAACCTTTGAAGAATTCTCCTCGAATCGGATAAAGAACCATGAGATTTGACGTTGAAAATGCATAAAATCTCGATCGAAATTTAAAGCTATAACAAAGATTGAGAAAAAAAGGGTAAAATTTATAGATGGCGAGTGTTCAATAAGGTTTGAAAGAGCGAGGGAGAAAGGGAGGTGAGTTTGAAATAGTGTGTGGTAACGAGAACACGAGAATAAAGAGATTTATCGGTGAAGTCAGTGGGAAGGTGGAAAGAAAATCCTAATGTGCGTTCGAAGCCCTATTTTCATGTATAGAAATCCAGTATTACCGAAACAGCGGAGTATAGGCTCGTGGTGGTACACGAGAGGGCGTATTTTGTTTTACTGCCTGGATCCCTGGGCATTGGTTGAGAACGTGCTTCGCATTCTTGAAATCGTGTTCCATCCCCTCCTTGTTAAAGGGGGTGGCAACCACCACCCTTTTGAATAGCATCATCACATTTTCACAAATACACATAAACTTGCTTATAAAATACCTACATCTGTGTCTATATAAAGTGTAAGTACATAGAAATTGCTATGTTTATGTATAATATATAATACAAATGCATATATATGGATATATGCATATAAGTATATATAAACATAGTGTGAATAACCCTCGAAACCGACAAATCTTCACTTCTTCCAATTCTCCCTTCCAGAACATCGAAATGATCGTAAAAATTCTCAACTTCTCTAATGGTACCATTATACCATCACCCTGCTTCACATTTCAAATAACTCAATCCGTGATTCTGCTATCCACAAGAAAATCGTTTCGTACCACAGCCAGATTTACGTATAACTAAATGTACGTTCGCTGTTGTTGTTAATACGTGAATGTTGATGTCTTATTAGATATGAATGTAAACGTATGTATGTTTCTAACGTATATGGATTTAATTTGTAATTTACACATACACATATGGTGTTTACGTGTGCGAGGCGTTCATAGAAAGGATTGACGAGAAAAATCGTAAGCACCCTTTTAATTATGCGTATCACCGAAAGAGAATTGAAAAATAATGATCAGTTGGCAACGAGGGCTGTCGGGATTCAATTCCTAGGCGTGATGTCATTGATTTGGCTTTTTTTTCTCAGGCACACCTATATTTTGAATTTTATTTTTTATATTTTCTACGTAATTTCCTTGAATTCGTATTTATTGGTTTCTGTAAAATTGGGTTAATTGACTCGTTTCTTCACTATTTTTATTCAAGGTACGTTCGTTATCGTCGCATAGCATTTTTGATTATTGTTGGATTTACGAGAGCCATGTTAATTTCTTTTAATCCGGTGGGTAAATGATTTTCGATAAACTTTGGGTAAATGAACTGTGTATTTTTGATTATTGAAAGATTTTATTGTCACTTTAACCTGTTAACTCAAAAGCATCACTCTAAAAGTAGATTTCTTAACGTGGTAGTAAATTTTTTTTTTATTCTTTAAAAAAAAAAAGAAGTTTTTACGAGACTAGTACCTCAAGGATTAATAAAAAGCTGTTTTTGCAGTGGTGTGCTTTTTTTTTAATTTTCAACTTGGAACGTTTTATGTCAATCGTTAACGAATCAAGATCCAAATGGTTTAAAAAAATCGATTTTTTAATCCAAAGCAAGTGTTTTCTTTCGATTTTTTTTTATAAACGCGATGTTAGGTTTTTTTTCGTTACTTTCTGTTTAATTCATGTAAATTATGAGATTGGCCAGTTTTGACATAAAATAAAGCGTGTGTACGTGACTTTAACATTTTTGCTTCTACATGAACAAGAAAAAAAAAACCAATGGACGAGAAAGCGAGAATGCTGATAGTCCGGCGTTTCGACGATCCTAATTTACGAGCTGGATCTAAGACGCGCCTTTACGACTTTCCGATAGGGTCGTTTTCGCTCGCGTATTATGGCAGGACGAGCTAGCCCCCGAGAAGAGAGCTTCACGGAATCTCTGTCGTTGTCGCGTACGTGAGACACATCTTTTCTCTTCGAGGCTTTTCGTAAAAATGGTAAAAAGGAACATTTCGTTTATTAACGAGTGCGACCCGAGGATCTTGCGACGACTATGGGGGCTCAAAAGAGAGAAAATCTTTGTCGAGGTCTCTCGTCTGTGGGAGCGTCTTTTTTTCTTCTTTTCTCTTGATACTTCAATTTTTTTTTTTTCTATATATCGATACTCCAAATATGAAGATTTGCAACGTTTTCAAATAATTTACCAGAAAATAAGTTCGAAGATTATCGACAATCGTCGGACAGAAAAATCCTCGTAATTAAATCAATTCGAATTTAATTGTGTCGTTCAAACTTAATTGCGTTGTCAGGGAATAATTAATCAGACTACATCCATAAATGGCTTCCATAAATATTCGTTAGACTCGCGTAATTGGTATTTTCTGTTTTAATTAAATAACCTGTTGAACTGTTGCACGAACATTTTTTAATATTTAATTAATTAGCAGAGTTTGTTGCATTGGAAATTTGAAGACAGAAGTTTTGTTCATGTAACTACGTAAAAAAAAAAACTATGAACATGAATAGAAGAAACGAAGTAAAACTTCGATTAATGTTCGAAAAATTGGATAAGTGTTTTAAAAAATTTGACAGGGTCAAAACACATGTGTTTTGTCCACGGAGCGAATTGAATTTATTTTATTTTCCGCCAACCGAAATGTTCTCGGAAATGCAGTAAACGGGTGATTTACCGGAAAGTTTGCCAATGTTTGTCAAAACGTCATTCGCACGCCGGAGATTCGATGGAATTGGAAATTTTCACGTTTTTCTGCGTGAGTGTATTCTTTTTTTATCTTCATCCCTCTTTCGCGTCTTGTTTTTCGTCTCTTTCACTCGTGCGACTGAACGATCGGCTGTTTATTTTTTCTGTGCTTGTTTTTTTTTTTTTATTATACTTTTAGTCAGAGGGGTGTTAAATTCCCTGTGAGATTCGATTGGTGGTCGTCCGTTGCAGAGGCACGACGAGTTGAAGAGACGTAGGATTTCCGGTTCGGAATCATTCGGGTGATGGGCAACGAGTTTGCGGTGATGTTGGACTATTTTTTTCTCTTCTTTACCCATCCGTTCGATTTATACCTTTTTCATCTTTGATCAGATTGCTGTAGTCTTCGAAGTTCCGTCGAACATTTGAATATATATTACTTTTTTTCAAACATATCATTTTTCATCTAGAATCTTATTATTTATTGAAAACAATCGATTCATAAAAGATGTAAATTGAAGAAGAAACCAATGACTCCGTTCATCAATACTCATAGAAACATAAATATACATAGAGTCTCCGGAAGTAGCTCTAAAAGCATCTACGCGAAAAGATAAAGTAAAAGAGAGAGAGAGAGAGAGAGAGAGAGAGAGAGAGAGAGAGAGAGAAAAGAATGAAGAAAGAGAATTGGAGCCTTATCCGAGGGTTAGCGTCCACCAGAGTCGCGATTCGAAAGAGCGAGGGTCCAGATCGGTGGATGAGGGTGGTTCATCGACGAGACGCAGGGTCAGAGAACGTGGGGGTAAAATGGGAAGGAGAATTTATAGTGTCTTTGGCGAGAGGCCGCGGGAAGGAGGGTATAGAGGCGAGAGAAGTCGTAACAGGCGCGATATGTACGTATATATAGTGAATAAAGGTTGGCATATCTATAGACAGTCATGCCTGGCGACCCCTGTAACTCCCTTTCGCAGAGACTCAATGTTTTCTGCAGGCTAAAGTCGGAAGTCGAGTCGAACCCACCCCCGAATGGAGAGAGATCGAAAGAGAGCTAACCGGTGAGTTCTCCCAGTGGTGGCCAAGGAGACTAGCCTCCCATACGTCTTGCTAACAGCCTGCTAAAGTTTCGTCCATTTCCTAGGGATGAAAAAAAAATGTAAAAAATTTCCCACATTTTCTACGAGACGACTTAAATATTTGCACATTTCTTATCAACGCCGTTATCCGATTTGCATTTACATCGTTTCTCAATTCCGAGGGTGTGTTTTTCGAAAAATAGTTCAATAGAAGCTTCGTGGACAATTGGAGTTCGGTATTGGGTAGATTTAGTTGGACGAGCGAGTCCCTCCATTTTCCGAATGGACTTCTGACCCGACTATCCCTTGACACACTCAGACCTTTATATATATATATATATTCCTATATATTTATGTAATATATATAAAGTGAGGGAGGATAGGGACTCGGGGGATGCTTTTTATTAGGCGCTTTGCTCGAAGATCACCCGGTATATAAACTGCGAGTGAGACGAAGCTTATATATCCTCGTGCGTAGCTATATTCGTATGTTTGTTTTTCTATATATATATATATATTCGTATATGTATATATGTACGAGATAATACCAGTAAACGCTTTGGTCGACAGAAACCGGGCTCACCAGTGGCCCATGCTCAATGGGGTGGTATGGGACGATCCCCATTCGCCAAATTAACTGCGTTAGTCGAGCCACCCCCTTCTCAAAAGCCAGTTCATATTTTTTACGCTTTCCTCGCGTCCTTCGAACCGGCCATTTTACGTTGGCTTTTTTACCCCTTGGGCGAATCAGAGCCCTTTTTCTACTCGTTCAAGACTTATCCGTATACTTTTATCGTTGCTGACGTTTTACTTTTTAGCTATGACCATAGTTTTAGCACTGCTGATGTCTTTTTCGATTATTCGGGGCTGAGTTTTCTCTCTCTTCTTTTTCTTTCCTCTGGACTCATGGTTTCAACAGTTTTTAGTTCTGTTTTTAGCTATTTCTTACCAGAAACATCTTTTAATCATTTAAAGTGTCTTTCCCCTTTGATTTCTCCAATCCCTCGATAGTACAACAAATTCGATTTAGACTTTTCGTGTTTTTCAACGAACATCATTATTTTATCAGAGCCCGAGTGACTACGATGTCAATATTTGAATCGTTATAGACAGAACTTTCCTTCCTTCCTCAGAAATACTTTATATCTCGACGAAAATATAGCTTCTCTGTTTTACTACCCGCCATCATTGATTAAGGGTAAATCTTATCGAGTCGAACGTTTCAAATTTTAATCGGATTTTATTCTTGACCGAAATACCTGCTCTCTATCGATAAAGTCCAAAATTTCAGATCCACGTATACGAGTGTGTTGAGTAAATTTACTAATTCATTTAAATATGTAACTTTCGAGATATTCTCGTATTGGAAACAAAGCCTTTTTTTACTAAATTTCACTAAATTTTACTTAATTTTTACTAATTTAACAAAAAGACAGTTGATCTTTCACTGAGTTTATCTTTCTAGCACTTCGTTCATCAAAACCAATATTGTGATTACGTCTAATTTTTTTTATTTGCAGCTTCGCAACGTTTTCTACAAATCTTACTCTGGGATTTGTTAACTAAAGTTTTTCTAGACTTCATTATTTAAGTAGCCGTAACATTGTTACGATGAAATCAGCCACTTTACGAATAAAGATTTGATCGAGGTCAGATATCCGGTCGTCTATATTTCAGAGAGATTATAAACTTGGATGAATAGGTGATCACGTAAAACGTGATTTAGCAAATTCGGATATATCGATCACAAATCCATCCGGTTTGGCGATCGACTGAGTGAGACATACGGTTGAAGCTTCTCTTTGCGATATCTCTCACGCGGTGTTCAAATTGAGTATAGTCCAAGTCTTCCTCGGGCGAACCACTACTAATCCAATTCCTGAGATCCCAAGACGTCGAGTTCTCCATCTCTTTCTGTCCTCTATTCGTCCCTCGTGGGGGAGACCAGAAAGAGGTAACTGAGATCGGTGGGGTTGAGAGGTGGAGAGAAGTCACACCGAACTTACATTTACATATATACATATCAATTTATAGGAAGTTCAATGTAATCATCATTTTTTTTCTTCATTTCCCAATTCAGAATTCATTTGACTACTAATTCATTATCTTTAATTGTTAATTCCATACAACTCATACATTTCAATTGTTTTTTTTTTTTTTTTAATTATTGGATGACGAGCAATTGATCAAGATCTGACGAAAGAATCCTTATTATGCAGTAAAATAAAATGGATATAAAATTTATTTTAAAGAGAAAATAAATAAAACAATTAATTGCTTATCAATTGCCGAGTAAGTGGCAGTTTTTTCTTTTGAGTTTCCGATTATGGGAATCAACTGAAACTTAATAAAAATATGTATTAGCTGTATTAATATAATGATATTAAAAAAAAAAAAAAAAAAATTCATTTAAACAAATGTTGCCCATTGGTTAGTGCAGCTTGATGTGAAAAAGCCCATGGATATAGGAAAGCATTACTATGACTACTAGTAAAATAGTAGGAAGCAAAGACCGAGAGGGAAAGAGAGTACACGGGAGCTGAGCCAGCAGAGAGGACGCTGAGGTATAATATCGCCTATGCAAATAGCCTTTGGACTTGAACCGGTTGGATATACTTTAGGACTCTCCTCTCTTGGTTTCTGTCTCTCGCTCTTTATACTTCGTCAAAGTTACCCCTCTGCAATTTTGGGGATGCTAGACGCATTTTCAACGTCACTCAGTCATACTATACCGTCGTACTGTTTCGATACAAAGAAAAAATAAACAAAAATTAGTTTTCTATCCAAAGTTACTTTTATAATTGTGTTTTCAAACATAGATTTAATCTGTAGCTGTGTTTTAATAAATAAGAATTATTTTTATTTAATGACGCGTGATTATTTTGTTTGAAATTTTCATTATTTTATATTTTTAATGATTTGTAGTAGCGACAGTTTTCGTTGATACTTTTTTTTTTTTTTTTGGCAACTGCATTGACACACGCGTTGAAAAAGTTACCAAAATATGGAATGAAATTTTTTTATATTTATTTATTAATAAGATCCATTGGACAATATTTAGATGCATTAATTTATTTATTTGTTGCAATTACTTCAGATCTTTGTACAGAGTACTCGTTTATTTATCGATTTTTCCGACGATCCATTGAATTATCCACTTAATCGAAAATTAATGTTGATCTGACTGACGGCATGAAAACCGGGTTTTGTTGTTGTTTTTCGTGATGACGAAGTAAACATGAAAGAAATAATGGGAGTGAGAAAAAAAGGTATATATAATTTGTTGCGATAACAGAGTAGAGGGTGGTCGACCCTCCGGCCCTTACTTTCTCGGGACGTGCGCGTGAAAAGTACATCAGTGAAACGAGAACGAAGAGCACACGATTGTATATCTTTTCTGCTTTTGTTGCTCTCACGCAATCAGACTTTCACTCGCTCTTTTCCTCCCTCTCGGTGTATTACTAAAGCTGCATCTACTCCGTCGAGTTTTCTTTGCGTCGGTCTCTTTGCTTTCTCGCTTTCTCTTTTACCTCTGAAATAAAACTTTTTGCGAGTATCCATGGCCACGCGGTATACGAAGGTTGCCTAATTTTATGGCTCGTTATTTTGGGCTCCGTAGAACCCGCTGTTTGTTCTTTCACGAGGGGTTGCTTTTCCGGAAGTGAGAAAAGGCAGAGTGGAAGGAAAACCACGTCTAAAGACTAAAAAAAAGCGTATTTACTGTAGACATAAATTGAACCAACTACCCTTCGGTCAAATAATATTTCTCGATGTTTTTTACCGGAGAAAACTCACCCCCGGATCCAATTCTGATAATTTCTCGTTCCCCGACGTCAATTCTCCAACAAAAATATTTATTTTTGCATATACTTTCATATCGTGTATATGAGAGAAAAAAAAATACTGCGTTACATTGCGATCCGATAAAGGGGTGGTTGAGGTACAAGGGGCTAGCCGGACGAGGAAAACGAGTCTCGTGAACAAACCAAGAGGGAAACTTGGAACGAGAAACAGGAATGGGAAAGGAGACAGAGAGAGAAAAAGAGAGAGAGGGAAAGGGACGGGTGAGAGTTAAGGGTGGAAGTCGTGGCAACGAGGGTAGAAGGGGATGCCTGGGGTTAGCTGAAAGAGAGAGAGAGAGAAAGAGGAAGAGAGAGAGAGAGAGACGAGGGTAGGACGTTTGAGGTCAGTTCGGGGCGGTTTTTTCGACCCCTGGCTGCTTGTACTAAAGTCCAATGCAACAGAGAGAGAACGACTCGCTCAATACCGTAGTCTACCCCATCGACTGACCAATGGTCGTCCTCCACTCCCCACCACATTCGACCGCTGACCAGCCCGACTATTGGTGGAAAATCTCTCGAGGGGTTAAACACACGCATACACACAGACACACACTCTCTCTCACACAATCCAGCAGAACGAGGAGAATCGAGAATATATTCTCTGTGTCCTAACTACCCCTCCTTCATCCCCCTTTCAACCTTTCGCTCTGCTTCGATCGAGGATCGCCGTCTCTTCTCCTAACAACGATCTCTTCGAGCCAACTAGCCATAGAACGAGAAAGATTATGCAACGGGTGGGATATAAAAATGCTTTTAATTTATAATATTCTTTAAAAAAACACTGGAATCTATTGAATTAGCAAAAAATATTAACTCGTCGATGATTTAAGTATAAACAATATTTCGTTACTGTTCTTCGAAAACCAGTATTTTTTCAACATTTCGAATTGTCCAACATTTCGATGAATTGTCATTTTTCTATCAACACATTTTCAACAAGTTATTAATTTTTTATATTTTCTAATATAAATATTTTGTAAGATGAATAAATTATAATGCGAGTAACTTTTGACCAAGAAAATTCTGTACTGCTACACGTTGAATATTTCAATATTCCCCAAGGAACTTATTTTTATTTGTGTTTGTGTTGGAGTTGGGGCAAGTATTGAGTGATTGAAAGGTAAAATAAATGTTTAATGTGTCATCGATATGGTTGGTGTATAGAAATAAATTTAATAACGAGACACCCAGTATCCTTATGGATGAGTCGCCGCGTGAGCGCGAGTTTGTTCAAGATGATATCGGCATATCCTTCTTACTCCCATCATCCCAACGATAACACCTTCACACATATATATACACTCAACATATATATTTGTGTTCAAGAACTGGGATGGTCGAGCTTTCGTTAGATTTGCACAGTTTCTGTCCTTCTCCTTTCCCGCTTCGAATAAACCAGATGGGAACTTGAAACTCTGCCAAAATTCGGATCGCCAAAAGCCTTCTCACCCCTCTGTTCGACCAAAATGTATCAGAGAACTATAAGAGCAAGAAAGGGAATGAGAGAGAGAGAGAGAGAGAGAGAGAGAGGAAAGGAGAGAGAGAGAGAGAGAGGGACAGAGAAAGTACAACGTAACGCGATGGACTTAAAGACACCTTTAAAGTTTCGGAAACTCGATCGGTATCTATCCGGATGAATATATATACCGAGATATCTGGCAAAACCAGAAGCAAGCCTGCAGCTTCAGTATCGCCACAAAGACGAGAAATCGTCAGAACAAACCCCCCAACCCTTCGTCTCTCTTCGTGAAGCACGAAAATCTATGGCTGACTTGGAAATCGAAGTTTACCACTAATTGAGATTGACTCCATCTCTCAAACAGATCATTCAAATTTTATTGACAGAATGAGGTTTTTTTTTCATCCTATATTCGTCCACATTTATATAAAAGGCATACGATCATCTCCAATGGGCAACATGGCTAAGCGGTCACCCAACCAAGTACTGACCTCATTCGAGGCTGCTTAACTTTGTGATCGCCGGTCGTAAAACAAGAAATAATTCATTTATCCAAATATGTGGAAAAAAAATTTCTATCGAAAATAGAAAGAAAAAAAAAAGTAGGTTTCAGCTTATTTCTTATTTCGAACGTCAAGAATTCGTTGAGCCAGGGTTAGAGTATCGATGGGGTTCTTTTTGGCGAGTAAAGCTTTACGGGGGTTGGGTATGTCAAAAAAGGGTGGGGAGGCATTGGGAGCTAGGATCAAAGGAAGAATTATCAGGGTCCGGAGAAGAGAGAGCTCGCGTGGTCCGGGATTTTGGTCCCGCAGGAGACTTACCACATGTAAATAAGGACAGAGCCTTTTCTCTGGTGTATATAGTCGTTGCAGGATCGTAGTATCTACCTATAGAATCCTGTGTATCCTGCTGGCGCATCCGGGGCTCGATTCTGTCCTGCGTAAATAACATTTTTCCGATACCGACAGAATAACTCGCTCGTATCCACTATTTTCCTCCATATATACAAAATACATGTAAATAAATATATACATTTTTATATAAATATATAAACGTACGAACATATGTAGGATTGTGCTGGAAAAACGGTGCCACATTGAGCTCTTTCACGCTTTTGAACCTCAAAACCTGCAGCTTTTTATAATTTCACGTGCGTGTGAGTTTGATCCACAAGAGTAACGAAAAAAGTACCATCGTTTTCAACATCTTTTTACATTTCAAAAAAAAAAAACATTTAAAATTCCAACAATGATAAGAGCTTGGTTTTTTTTTTTTTTTTTTTTTCCAGCGAAAACATCAGAGAGATGAACAAACACATGGATGTCAAGAATATGCAGAATAACAGAAATAAAAATAAATACGAGAGAAGTATAAGGTTTTTTTTGTTTCCAATATGGTAGCATCCAAAAACAGAACCCTCGTTGTCCATCGTTTAGTATTATCCTTGCGGCATATCCCCAGGGAGAACTCGGCAGAAAAGTTATTTTTGTTTCTCTGTCTTTTGCTTATTTATTTTTTTCGTGTTTCTTCCTCAGTTCTCTTTCTTCGGTTTTTCTGCTCTTTCCTGTGTCGTTCTTTCTCTTTACCGCTTTCTCTTTTCTTCTTTATTCAACCAGCGTATTCGTTGCGGTGCGCCCACGAAAGAGAAGCTTATCGGTCTCTTGCTCTTTCTCTTCTTCTTCTTCATCTCCTACGTTTTTATTTCTCTCTTTTCTCTCGATCTCTCAACATGTTTCTCTTACTCTCTCTCTCTCTTTTTCTCTCTCTTTGGTAGAGATGCAAAAGACCCGAGCACAGCGAACATCCTAACGCGGGTACAATCCTGCAAAGAGAGAATCAACCCCTTTTTTTACGTTCGATTCGATAACAGCATTTATCTTTTATTTGTCAATTTTACGAGAGCCTTAAAAAACACCCTCCACTTCACTCTTCACGCTTTCAACCAATCTGACGAAATAACATGACGCGTAATTGTTGATTGTTCAACGTTTAAATAAACACAAGGGCTTTCGTTTCATTATCCTTTACTGACATTTTATCGCCTATTTTTTAACCCCTCAAGAATTCACCCTTGTGCTGAGCCAATTTAGAAACAGAATTCAACCGATAACTTTTGTTGACTTGAAAACATAAGAAAACGTCGCTGCATGTGTTATCACTGTTTCGATTACGAAAAACAAAACATTACGTTCTCCTTTTCCAAACAACTTCCAACGCCACCATTTAATTTTCATTTTTCACCCAATTTTTCACCCTCTGGAAAATCATTTTTAAATGAACCTGGGAACGAATAATAACAGAAGATTATTGAAGCAGTGTTTAGTTGCAAAAAGCATGTGGAATAATTTGTTTTATTGAAAATGATGTTCTAAGGGTTGGAAATCCACTCTGCATTGCCTTTTCGCAAGACTGTACCGAGCACAGTCCGGCGGCCGGCGTAGTTACCATCGATTCGTGGTCGCAACTGTTTCCCCGTTTAAAAAAAGAACGCCCCGTTTCCACCCCCGATGCTTCCTTGCTTGCCTCGCTGTTTCCTTCGCCAAGAGACATCTTTCTCGACATATATTTCTGTTTGTCCGACGCGTATAACGGTTCTGTATGTCAGGGGGAAAGAGGCAGTGGAATATTCGCCCTCTGTTCAACAATACATACATTTATACACACGACTTTTTTCTCCTATTCTGAAACTTGTCCAACCCCAAGGATAGCAAGGACTACATGAGGACAACGATATCCTGATACATCGATATCGTTGCACATTATTTCAGCCACTGCATGCAACGTTCCATCTGTTATGGCAATAATAAGATATCTCGAAAAACTTTCGTCTACATCGTTTATTAATTATTCATTTTTTTGTCAATAAAAACGATCAATTTTTCAGTAATCATGTAATTTTTATACAAAATTTTGTTGTGTCAAGTTAGCACTTTGCTTGAGAACAATAGAATTTTCTCCCTTGATTCGCCCTAAAGATAAGCTGAACCATTACATTGTATGACTCGTACCGAAACTCCGTAATCGGAAGCTGATAATTCAAATCTCGAGATCATTCTTTCTGTTGTATTTTTTTTTTTTTTTTTTTTTTTTTTATGCGAAGTTAAACAGTTTGGTTAAAAATAACTAAATTCTTTTTTATTTTAGTCCATATCGTAAATTGTGTTTTACATGTTAAAGGGGTCGAATTGTATAAAAAGAATTGTGATCCATTTTATTTATTGTATTTTTTTTAAAGGTATGTACGTTGCTCTCGTAAGATATATTCAGAATGTCATAGTAATATTTATTACTTTGTTCGTCTTTGTTTTCCTGTCCCGTTTGAGAGTCTTCAGACGCATATTTTTTTTTGTCTTTTTCTTCTTTTTGCTTTCCTGTCGTATATATTAGCGAAGAATGAAAAGAATGCGTATACGCGAGGCCAAGCACGCACCAGCGAAGAGGGAAAAGAGTAGGCTTGAGGTTGAGGGGAATACACTGTGCAAGAGATTGAGTAAGAATGAGGCGGAAGGGAGAGCCAGAGAGAGACAAAATTTTTATTGGCTCTGACTTGGCGCCCTCCGGAGCGTCTTCTCGTTTGCCTCGCAGATTTTCATATGTTTTCATCCACTCGGAAAATTAGAATACCCACGCACTATCGCCGTTTCACCGTTACAGTAGAATAAAATATACCCCTCTGATTTCATCTTTTTTTTTCACAATTTTCGAGTGCTCTGAAATATGATGAAATTTTTAATCGAAATCGCGTTTTCTGATTCGATCATTTGTGAAATTGGTGTCTGTGGAAAGAGTCCCATAAATGAAGGGATGATTTTTCCATTTATAAAAAAAACATTTTTCAATATAAAAAGGTCATTATTTTCACAAGTTTTCGAATTTAAACATATGTTTCTTTGTTTTCGTGGTCATTGGGTTATTTGAGTTTGAAAATGAAAAATTGTTCTTGTTGTATAAGGGTTGGTAACCGATGGCTACGACACGGCCAATAGTAGGAAGGCGAAGAAACGATATATAAAAAAAAAAAACGAATGAAAAAAGACATCATCGAACCACGTGGACAAGAATAAGAGAGAAGGGGGAATGGCTGGCGTCATCTTGGAATAAGAAATCGTACATTTATACGAGGGGCCAGCGTGGGCATTATCTCTTTTAGGGGTTGCTATACTTGTGTTCCTTTGGCAAGTCTACTTGGCCACAGAAACAGGCGTTCCTTAGGGTCACGAAACTCCGGAGGACACGCACATAAAAAACATATTTCGAGCTTCTTTTGCAAGAGAAGAAAAAAAAGGAATGGGAGAGGACAGCAGTTTTCGTTCTGGACTGTAGCTATAATATATCAAATGGGATCGATATGGAAAGTACGAGAAAAGGAAAAGTATCTTTTTGGCTTCTTGGGAATGCAAGACGTGCCAGAGCTCAACTTCCGATCCTCTACAGAAAGAACTCGCTCAAAGTTTTTATTTTTTCTAATACATAGAAAGTTTAAATGAAATAAAATGTCCATTTCGAATTTTTTCATTTGTATTTATTGATTTCATGTTCTTAAATGATATTAATTTTAGAATACGAACTTCAATATTAATTCATGGTGTTTTTTATGCACAAAAATATATTTGTTTTTTATTTTTTTCGTAATAATTTTAATAATTTATGGATTTGTTTTTATCGGGAGAAATTTCGTGAGAAAAATATTAACAACATCGAAAATGATTAGAGAATGTTTTCACTGACACTTACCTGACGAGGTGTATCGTTCGAAGTCTGGCCCAGAACTGAGGCCCCGTTTCTAAAGGGGTAGGTTTTCAGGGTTGCTGAATCGAAACCAGGTAGGCAACGAAATTTCATCCCCACCCTAAAAATTGAACTCGTAAAAAAAAAACGAATTCTCCCTTCGGAGGAAATTGACGGAGTCGATCTCCTCCAAACCGATATGCCTGAGAATTTTCGTCCTGTCGGGTCATTGGGCATAGGTCAGGCAGAAGTTGATCCGCAAGAGTATGGAGTTAGGGGCTAAAATGAGGGAGAGAAAAAGAAGGAAATAGAGAGAGAGAGAGAGAGAGAGAGAGAGAGGACACAAGTTTTGGGAATTCGATAAAAATTGAGTGGAGGGTTCTCAAAAAATGTCTCGAGTTCGAGAGATTCGAGCTCAAATCCTGAAGTAAGGGAAGATCCTTCGATCGCCTTTTCCCTTTTCATTTGCTTTCTTTTTTCACTTGATTTTCTTGTTTCACACGTGAATTCGTATATATGTTTAGCCAAATCTGTGAGAGTTGCAAATGAAGAAGCTGTCGATCAAATTCAGAATTTCGTAGTCTTTCAAACTTACACGTAACAACAAATATAAGAAGTGTTAAGGTAGTAGTGTCGCCGAAGCGGTTTAGTACAGAATTTTCAAAAATTTTGAGAACACATTCACGACACAGTTTTGAAACGGCGTGAAAAATGTCAAAAGGATTTACCTTCCCGTGTTCGAGATCTTGGCGATCAAAGATTGCACAGTTTTACACTCGTTTTCATCGATCGGCGAGCAGTAGGAAAATTCACATTTCATGGAATAACTCGGAAACTTTTCGACAGATTATTTTCTATTTTTTCTCAATTTCAGAGGAAGCTTTGACGAAGTTTGTCTAAAAAAATCCAGAACTTTGACCGGTTAGTTTCGGAGCTACCGCGATTTAAAGATTAAGTTAGTCATAGGGAAGAAATGTTTATTTTTCAAACTTTGAGCCTCGTATTAGACCTTTTATCCAAAATGTTATATTCATATACGATATAAAATATATTAGGTATAAATATGCGCGATGAAGGATGTAAAACGTTTGACTATTGCAAAAAGTTCCATGCAAAAACTATATTAAGACGTGGCATTGGTTTATTTTTCATTTTTAGACTAAACTTTTTTTCTTTTTTTTCAATATCGTTCGATTAAGATGTACATTGGTCAAAGAAAGACAATTTTTGTGCGGTTTAGTACGTTTTGATGCTGTGGGCATTGTTTGTTTTTGTTTCATAGTAAAATATTGATCGTTGGGGAGGTTTATGGTAAGTCGAAAAAGGCCTTTTTTTCTTGTGGAAGGAAAAGGAACAAAGAGAGTTAGGAGCCTCTGAGGAGAGATCATGGCGAAAGTCTCTTGTGTCATTGGGGATGTAGTGAAAAAAAAAAACGAAAGACAGAGGAAGAGAATTGGAGAAAGAAAGAGAAAAAGAGAGAACGCGTATAAGTCTACGAATTATCTGTTCGTCGTCGAACGAGGAAAACCAGTATGGCAGGATGAGCGAAAGGAGGAAATGGAGGAGAGAAAAAAACGCTGAAAATGGAAGGAAATGTTGATAATGCGAAAGATGATCATAAGTCGGGGAAGGGGGAGAAGCCTCATACCGACGAAGAACACAGTTTCAAAGGGAAGGAACGGAGTAAAAAGAAGAAAGGGAAGAAAGAGAGAGGAAGAGAGAGACAGAGAAAGAGAGAGAACTTTTCAAGGGAACGAGAAAAATCCTTTTGCAACGTCCAAGAGATATTTTTCAAAGTACCGAGAGAGTTTCGCCGGTGTGTGCTATCCGGAACTGCGAGAGCTTAAAGCTCGAGAAAATCCGTGCCATGCATGATATAACCAAGAACCGCGAAAGATTTGTCCGTCTATCACGTATACACGTTTTTCGTTCGACAAGGATGAGCGACATCTCTCACATGTATATATCTACGTCATCAGATCTATCTCAAAGGGAAATTGCCAATGGCGGAGTTCCCGTCACCAGGTGTTACGACCCCTCGAAATTATTCACATTCGTATGAAAAACGTGATTATATTCGTCTAACCGTTTTATTAAATATAATATTTTATTTTTTTAAATAAAAATATGTGATGTAAACACATTTTTATACATTTTCAAGTGTTTTTCATTGCGTTGCAGGTTTTCTGATAAAAAATGAAATGATGCAATTCAAAGGGCAACTTATTTTTGATTAAATGTATTGAATAATTGTAAACTATTCACTGAGCTCATTATCAAAACGTTATGATAAATTTATGAAACAATTGTCAATCAAATGAATCTTTTATTACAAGAGGAAAATTTAAGAAAATGCCAAAATCTGAATTTTGAGATTCAAATGTCTGCCATTTTGGAAAAGTGCACTTTTTTGGGATAAAAACATTATTTAAATAGACAATTCAATCAAAGAATTCAAATGTTTGTATCAGGTATTTTTGATCCCCTGCAGTTTTGCCTCATCGATGACAAATATGTCGGATTATTCGTTTTACTCTCTCGAGTTTTTTTTTTCGCCGAAATAAATAAAAAGTGTTGAAAACAAATGGAGTAGGAAATTCTGCAATAGATATGCAGTGCGGACGTTCGCCATTTTTGTATTTGTTTGAAATTTTAATGCAGACATCCCCTTCGAAGGGAATTGAGAAAAAAAGGCGGAGAAGGGCTCGGATATAAACCGTGCGGCCATTACGTTCGATTTCGAAATAAATTGCAAGCCATAAACAGGGTGGTCCATAAGAATACATACGACCTTATCCAACGCTTCTTATCCAGGGCTACTTTACTCCAGGCTTATACCAATACCACTGTACTGCATCGTGTACTTTCCAGCTTTATAAAACTACGAGTTTTCTATATATCTCTCTCTCTCTCTCTCTCTCTCTCTCTACTTCTTTTTTCCTCTTCCGGAACCGGAAAACAGGGTTGGGAAAAATCATGACGAGCACGGAGGTTCTCGTTTAGTTATCGATCGCTTTTTTCCACCTTTTTTTCGCGCCCATGCCCTTTTACCTCCAAGTACGACTTTATTCTCATAAAAAATAACTTACAACCACATATTTTAAGGCCGGATTACGGTTCATGAGTCAGTTAAAGTTTCTTACAAGTTTAGTTGTAAATGTATGGTTATCGATTTATTCAATAAACATTGAGATCGTAATAAGAAATCACTTTTTTATCGATCGCTACAATAAAATGATTAATTCATAAATAGTTGAATGAAGAACTCTCTGCAAAATTTCGATCCATTTCATATTTTGGGTAAAAAAAAAAATCCCCAATGTGTCCCGATTTTTTTCTCGTCTTTATGGAAATAAATATTTATATTTAATTTAGAAGTTATATAACTAAATTTCCATAAATCATGGAATATTCCATAGGCGTTGAAAATAATAAATTGAGGCGTTATACGTTGATAATTCTTTCGTCTCGGATACTAAGGGGGAATGATGTTCAAAAAATTTGGTGAGTTAAAATGGTCCGATGTTTGAGAATTATAGGCTCTTTTACTTTCTGCGGACAGTAGATTTGAATATTTGTGCAGAGCTGAGTGGGTGAAAGGCAAAGCCGTCGTGCGAGAGGGATGTAAAAGGGAGCGGTGATTCTCTATTCGTATAAGAACCGACGACACAGGGGAAGGTTTTTTTTTAAAATGGCCGCTGCCACACGTAGATAAGAAGTCTAGGGGCCACAACCACGTGCTGTCCTGTCCACGAAGGGCTCTTAGCTCTTTTCTCGTGGTGGTCTCTCACGACGAATGGCCCGTCAGAACTCTCGTAAATCAAGCTCCAAAGAGGACACTCGTTTTTCATCGTCCCTTCGTCGTGTTTCTTTCCTACGCCTCACTCTTCGTACATCCTCTTTTCCGCTCATTTCTTTCGGTTGGATTCGCCGGAATAAAACCATAAGACTAACAATTAAGAGTTTGAAAAATTGATACAAATTAATTGTTCGTTTAGACGTTCGTAAAGTATAGCGAAGAACGAATTGATTCTTAAACCTTCGTTGAGACGCTGGGTCAATATGACCCGGAGCGTAATTCATCCACCTCTTATCATCAGCTGTCCACCATAATCGAATAATAGAATCAAAAATAGAATCGCAGCTTTGAAAATGTATGAGGATAAGTTCTGCATAGTCTCGGAATATTTTGACAGTTCGAATCGATTGTAAAAAGTGGCAACATGATATTTACGCTTCGAATTGATTTAAAAAACCATCTTTAAGGGCTTGGAATATCGGTAAAATGAAGGAATCTCCTATTCCACGTTTTAACAGGAGCAAAACTTCGTTAAAGGGTTGTTTCATCCCTGTGTAATGGTAGCTAACATTTCGTTCTCTTGCGTCAAAGGGCTAGAGTTACAAATATCAGGTATACGAACCCAGGACTGAATAAATCGTTGGTTATGAAGTAAAAGGGCGTAAGGGAGAGGAAATGATGTTGAAATCGATGAGCTTTTGTTCCCAAGTGCCAGATATATGCGTACGTTCCATATTCTGCATCAAGCGTTTGAGAAGGAGAGAGAAAGTACGAAAGAGTAAAAAGAAAGGGTTAGTTTGAAGCAAAAAGGGCGACAGAGCCGTTACGCAAAACGTTAATTCTCTCTCACTCTTTATACGGAAAATTTTAAATATTTGAATTAACCCCTGTTCCGATGAGTCGAGCCAAATCTCGAGACCCTTTTCGAGACTACCTGAAACACCCCGTAACCCATTATTTTTCATCGAACCTTTTTTGCATCTGCGCATACTTTTTGCCTCTATATATCGTCGATATAATGTTTCCCCCGGCGTCAAATAAAGCCTCTCTCCATGTAAAATTATGTTAATGGATTATCCTTTGGGCAACAGGGAAAAAGGATCCAGGTATATCAGAGAGAACGAACAGAGAGATGAAAACGAGAGTATGTGTACATCCGTATATACACATCGAGAGAAGGACAGAACAGGGCGAAACATGCGTCAAGGGTGCTCTTCTCCTTTTTTTCTTTTCGCCTCCCTTTGAATTTCCCTCTCGGAAGTAGGTCGACATTACGCATATATATAAAAGAGCTACTTTTTTACCTGACTATATATACAAATGTACCAATAGACGATAACGTGACCGTATGTGCCACAAAATGTAACCACGTGCTCTTCTTTTACTCTCTTGTCAATTTTGGCGCCAAAAAAAGTTTTAGACACATTTTCCCGGTGTCCAATGGGGCGGGAGGTGGAAATTCACCTTTTACTTTTGAACTGTCAACATGGATTCAGTATTTTTCATATTTATGTCATGAATTCATAATATTGTATGAATTCACGTAAAAATAAAGATTCCAAAGAATATACACGTGTTAGAATGTCTGTGAACCGTTATGTGCGCATAGATCTGTGACCTACGTACAGTTTTATGTATATACATACATATATATAGTTGCACATGAGGGATGCGCCACACGAAGAACGACAGATGGGGTTAAAAAAATTGTGAAAAGGATTAGGGATGCGGTGAATTCGATCGAAGAGCCAAGAGAGAGAGAGAGGGAGTAGAGAGAAAATGAGAGAGAATTGAGCACTTTCATTTTCGGTTACCCGCGGCTTTTTTTGTCTCGCGAGTGGTGACGCGACTCGACGCTCAGATATTCTGTATATCGAGCATTCCACACCCTCGAGGATAAGCCACGACCCAGAGGCCACTGGGGTCCTTATTTTCTTTGAAAATTCTTTGAATACAAATTTTTTCACCCCTTTTTTTCTCCGGGATTAAGAACCCAGTATTGGCAAGGAATTACAGCGGATTTTTTGAAGGGCTTGATTTTTACGACGTGCTCCATATTTTGGCAAAGTCGAAGAGCAGCACGGGACATTAAAAAGTTAGTCAAAAATGTTGGAATGAATCGGAATTATTGGTGTTTTTAATGGAGGCTGTATCGTTGTCTAGACTCCTGTTTTCAAAGGTGATTTTCTGGATCGAATAGGTTTTGAACTTTTTAGATTAAAAAAAAAATTACAATCGCAGTTCCGGACGTTCTAAGCATTCGAAAGAAAAAAATACCAATCATATTCTTAATGCGCATCAATGTTCTAAACAATTGTACCAGAAACAGACAGAAATATAACAATAAGAATTTACGAAAACAACAATAGGATTTTAAATGAACAAGATTTTCTGAAAAAAAAAGTATCAAATTAGGTCATTTTTATAAATTAGGGTTGAAATGCATCAGTCGAATGATTATTGTCCTATGAGTCTACAATTAAGTTTTCGTCAACAAGTCATTGCCAAGAGACCTAATGTGATTGATAGCCAGGGAGCCACTCGAGATTAGGATTTGAAGGAGCTAAAAAAAGAAATAAAAAAAAAAAATCTAAGGGTTGAAATGGTTCGATGCTCATTTACGAGAATCGATGATAATATCTTTCTTTCTGATTCGTTTATTTAGTTCGAGTTTGAGGGTATGTGAAAAGTTGTGGCGATTGAAGTGAGAGATCGCCCAATTCGCGGTTGAGATTTCGTTCGAAGTGGTTCTTCGCCAACGATCGACCCTTCAACCCTTGTATTATTCGCGGCCGTGAGGGCTCACGGAAGGCGTTGGACCGAGACACTCCTCTCGTTTTCTCTCTCACTTTCTTTCCCTTTATTCTCTCTTTCTCTCTCTCTCTCTCCCTCTCACTCGCTCTTACTTTTCGAGAAGTCTCTTCGCGCGTCTGGCTTATTTCACTTTTCCGTTATCGCCAGCGCCCCAGGGCCCGCACGAAAAAGATTCCGATCGGTTACGAGGATTCTTCCTTCATACATACAACCACATATTTAAATCCATGTCTGATAAATAAAAGGGCGCATCTCAATGAAACTTCAGCTTCAAAAATACTGACAGTTATGACCTTTTATTCTTCATCTAATCGAAATCTATGCGTGTTAAAGATTTTTGCTTTTGGCGCACCCGCGTGCTCAGATCTATGCGGATAATTCACGAACGCGTTCGTCCGGATTCAAGGGCTCTTAGAGATCCGCGATGGCTGATAAGGTATTCAAAGCGTTTCGGGTATTCTGAGGGTAAAAAGCTCGGCTTTACGTTTCGTTTTTTCATCATCCTTCTTTTCTCTCTCTCTCTCTTTTTCTCTATTTCCGTCTCACTTTTTCACACCTTTTTCAGCAATTCTTATAACCCAATAAATGACTAGACCGCGTGGCTCAACAACCAAATTATAGAATCGCAACCACGTGGGTTGACACAAAAAAATGTTTATTCCTATGTTAAATCATCCAAGTTCACGTTCACATTTTTTTTCTCGAGACCTTTAGTACTGTCCATCCTTAAAGTTGCCAGGAATAAAAACAATTTCCAAAATTCGCTATTGAAATTTTAATTGAAAACAAATTGCAGAAATTAAAAAAAAAAAAAAAAACGATTTTTTCGTAAAACTGCAAGTTATCGATATTCAATAACTATTTCAATTGCTATACTAACGACATTTTTGACGGGGGCTTGTCAATATATTTTGTTGAGATTTGTTAATAAAAATACTTCGAAGAATGACGAATTTATAAACAAAGAAACAAAATTTTATAAATAAAAGTTTACGACATAAAAAAATTCAAACAACCTCCGAAATATTTAGTTTTCAAATATTTGGTTTGAATAATCGTTTTCTATGAGGGTTGTAAAGTTATCGTAATTCAGCAGCATTTGACAAAAAGTAGGTAATGTTCCGGATTTTGTGTGTGGACAGTGTGTGAAGGAGCTCGAGAGCAACCTGTGCAACAGATCAGTGATCGTCGGATTAAAATCGAAACCAGTGCACGATCCTTGTGCACATAGAAAAATGAATGAAAAAAAAAACTATCGTGTCAAGGGTCACAGTGGGAATCAGATATCGGCTTATTTTGGCGTCGTTATTTGGTACTTCTTTGTCGTCAATTTATCCACGGTTCTACGAAACGCCCCTGTTTTGGTGTCGGTTTTCACGTTTTTTCACCCAAAACCACCCCTGAACAACCCCGAGACCCCTGGCTTCATTGTTAGCCCTCTTTCGACTGCTCCATCATGCTTCATACTCCGACTACCACTTTTACACGTTCTCGCTTTCCTAAAAAAAAAAAAAAAATAGCTGCTAAATCCACCCCTAGCTCGATTGTATTATATGAGAGCGAGGAGAGGTCGAAAAGGGCACTTCTCGACTTTATCGTCGTCTATGCGACCGTGCTTAGAAACAGGTTGGTCACTGCAGGTACTTTGTACCATACAAAAATCGCCTGCCTATCGACATTAATCTCCCCCTCTTCGACAAAATTCCTACAATAAGAAAAAAAAAAAAACACATTCCACCAGGTCAGGTGCATCTTCGTGATAACGACATTCAATTGCGTTTTTTTTGCAGCAAAAAATGATTATACTTATTCATCGTCAATGATTTTGTAAAATTGAATTTATATTCATGAGGCGAATTCCAAGTTTAATCATTTAAAATTCTTATGAACCTTCTTAACAATAATACCCAACTGTGGGTAAAATTTACGAAAGTTTTACCGTCTAGAAATCGAGTTATTTGTTATGAAAAATCGTCTTTTTTCGTAACTTCCCACAAGACCTCGTGTTAAAGTTGCGATTTTAAACACTGAATATCTCAATTAGTAGACGGTGAAACCTTCTCAAATTTTTGACACATTATAATACAATGTGCTCAAGAAGATTCACGCAAAATTTGAAAAAATTATCTTGCAAAAATTGTATCTGATAATTTTGCCTTTACTTTTTATATACTATTATCATTATGGCTCTTCAACCTCGTTAATGGCCCAATATGTGTCGAGAACGGATTTATGACTCTGATAATTTGTATATTGATTGAAAATAAACTCTGACAATGAAGAATATTCTACAAATTTAGTAAATTAATATATTGCTTCAAATTTTCTCAATTATTTTTCGTTTCCACTTTGCGAGAAATGGAAAAATTTTCATTTTATAATTTTATAATAGGAACTTCGTTTAACTCAGTGAATTTTCGTGGATGTGTTTTAACAATGTTACGTGACAGAGAACAATAATATAAGTGAGAGGCGTTACAAACATAAAAAAAATCTTAGTTTTAAATAAATAAATAATAATCGAAGTTTTAGATAATTAACCTACATTTTTCGTTTGTAATAAGAGTTTATATTTGCGGCGTCGTCTAATTAGTATGATCATAAAATTTTCTCTATATTTACAAAGAAGCCTCTTTGACACACTGAGGGTTTCCTACTCGAGATGATGAAGAGGGCGAGAGGGTCTATGAAAATAAACGAGAAACCGAACTCGAGCCCTGCTCGTAACGAAAAGGGTGCGGGGGTGACTGAGCAAAAAATAAGCCACACTAGTTTTTTTTTTCTCACTTCATTCATCGGAAAATACAGTATATAGCTCTTGGGATAGGAAGCAAAAAAATAATGAAAACACGAGGCCATCGTGATACATATGCAGCCAAGCAAATACTTCTTATTATTGAGGGTCGGAAAAAGGTGAAACCCTCAACTTCTGCCACGTTTCCTGCAACCTTTCTAATCACGCGTGTGCCAGAAAAAATCATGCATGAGGCAAGAGACGAGAGAAAAAGCCAGGTGCCGATAGTATGGAATTAGTTGCGCTGCACGTACGGAAAATTGAAAACTGTAAAACGTCATCTGCGTCCTTTCCTCCCCAACCCTTTACCGACTTCATATTTTATATCCTCACGTACCAAAAAAAAAAAAAAAACTCACTGTCTCGAACAGAACAAACAAAGTCTAATTCAAGATTTTTTATTCACGATTGCGTAGATCCAAACTTTCGTTGATAATTAAATATTATATATAATTAACTTTATAAATAAATCATTTAAAATTGAAAATGACATTTAAACATTTTTTTTGTAAACTAAATATGTTTCAAAATGTTTTCGTTACTAAATTAAGTTTGAGATAATAACCAATTAATAAAAACGTCATTGAGAAAATTCGTTTTTGTTCTTTGAAAAATTAATGAAACGTAAATAAAAAACATAAATAAATAAAAAATGATAAACAACATAGTTTTATATATAAACATCTCCCAGGTATAAAAAATCTTTTGGAAGAGGCGGAGCATCCGAAGGACACGGAATTTTTCGCAACAACCCTTTTTGCCAGTTTTGCAATACGCAGATTGTATTACACATTGTCACACAGGGTCGAAAAAGAAAAAAAAATGTAAGCATATGCATTCCAGGTATAAATTTGTTCCTCACACTTACGCAACTTTGATTTTGAATGTATGGACCTGGTAAAAAAATGGTCTCGTTAGTGAATAGGAAAAGAGTAAGAAAAGGAGAGCGAGAAACTATAAGAAAGAGAGAGAAAGAGAGAGAAAGAGAGAAAGGTTCGATATGAGGGCAACCCTTTCCTACCTGCCCCCCACCAGGCAAACTTTCTCATCTCAGGTAAGATTTTTCAAGGCCCCTATCACACCTCCTGCGAGGTTTGGAGTGTTCCATGGGACTGGGAGGCCCATTAGGGACTTGCAGTCGTTGTTTGATCGCTCGATCGTCCAGATCGGCAGAATATAATTAATTAAAAAAGCAAGTTACTTAAAATTTCAACGAAATAATCAGTGTAATATGATTTGCAATTTTTATCATCGCATTCCTATTCACGAAATGAATGAATATTTACCTGTTGGGGGTGAGTTTTGTATTTGTAAGGATAAAAGTGTCGGTTGCACGTTGATTTATAAATAATTGGTGCTCAATTGAATAGTCGTTATTGAGTAATGACGTCATCGCGTCGAAGGAATCGATGACTCGTGCGTGGTGAATACGTTCGAGAAGAGAGAATGTAAAGTGGTGAAGGGATGCAAGGAAATAAAAGTGGGTAAAAAATGTCGATGCAAGAGTCTCAGAAAGCGAGGGGTTGGAAACTGACGAGAGGCTCTGTGAGATATAGTATAAATTGGAGTGGATCTCGTGCTTGGTCAGCATCGACGAAAGAGAGAAAATGGAAGAGAGGGTGTTGAGCAGGGGTAGGTCACCCTACGGTCCGGTGACGGACCAATGGGGAGGAGCTAGTTTTTTTTATCGATACAAGCCACTACTGGGGGTGGATTCGAGGGGGTCGACAAAAAAAAATGGCGTCTTCTAACAACGTTTGAAACCCTGATGAACTCGTATTAAAAATACATCGTACGTTTACGCCATGTGAAGAATGCAGCTTCCATATTTGCTGCCAGGGCAACAGATTGTCCATTACTCGACAATATTTATTTTTATCTTCATTTTTCACTCTCATTTTTTTTTTCACATCTAAAAAGGTTTATGAAATCAAATGTCTGCCTCGGAAATCCTGGTGTGATTTTTTTCCGTTTCAAGGGTGAGTTCTATGACCCAGCGAGTTTTTTATTATTTTTTCTTCATTCCGGCAGAGGTTATTCTTGAAAAAAGAATTACTTCCTTCGATGAAAAAGTTACTTTGATTTTTCGTATCTCTCAACACTTCCGGTCTCCCTTTTTCTCAACTTGATCCGATTCGACGGATACACTTTAACGTACTTTCCATTCTCTTATCACTTATCGCTATTTCCTGCTTCGTTTTATAAGTTGAACTACTGTCTCGAATATCGAATCGATCATATTTTCCGAGACGATTTGTCTCGAAGATTGAAGTACGATCGATAAAATAATTTGAAAAATGAATCTAGCAGGGATGTGGATATGAACGAAACAAAAACCTTTTACCAAAATAAATCAATTTTTAATCAAAATATTACAGTAATTAAGACAGGATTTGGTTTATTCTCGGATCAGAGATTCTTACATTTTTATTCATTTAATTATTAAGGGAATTCAACGAGAGTGATGACAAAATTGTTTTCAAATAATTTACCACACTCAACCTTTTGACAATTCTAATTAAAAACATCATTGATGACCTAATTTCGATCTTTCATTTGAATTTTTATCTCGAGCAACATCAAGATCAAGATTGTTTGCTCTCGAAGAGACCCTTCTGTTTCCGGTGTTGCCTGGAGAGTGTCCGGTTTTTGACCCGGAAGTGGCCTCGAAGATGCACCCCATTTTTTTTTTTTTTACCAAGAACGCTCTCGTGGCGGACACGAGGAGAACGAGTAATGGAAATTCTTGAAAACGAGTTTTGACGTGAGCCAACCACGTGCCCACACCTCAATCCTAACCCCGGGGTCGATCAAATCCGCCTTGAAATTTTCTACACACACACTTACACAAAAAATACACGTACGGTATAAGTGAATATAAATTATAAAAATGCATGTTCTTCATATTCCGTTAGAATTTAATACAAAAAAATTACATAATTTTATATGTAATTCGTATTATATTTTCACATATTCGAATTGTCGGCATCAAAACTTGTGTGGCTGGTAAAAATAAATTCTCTAGATCGTATTCGCCAATATCGAATCTCATCGATTTTCCACCGTAGCCTAATTCCCCTCTCTTCCTCTCTCTCTCTCTCTCTTTCTCTTCCTCTTATTCCTCCTTCTCGTTTTTTGTCTATCCTTCAAAGTCTGCCAGTGTTTGAGTAAAGTATAGGAAGACGAGCTTTGGAATAGTCGAGAGTCAAATGATTCCATGTACATTGGAGTCGTTTGCCTCTCACCCTCAATGCGTTTCGACCAGGAATACGATAACGAGAGTAACAACGTTATTATTACGATAGCTAGTAGGTACGTTGTTATCACGATTCATCGGATCGTATACAGGGTACAAGAGACGAGGCACTGTAAGTGCGAACGTGTATAGTTACTCAATCGAACCAAGCGTCGATACACAATACATGTAGATTGAGCAGCGTGCAATAGGGGTTGAAAAAAAAAAAATATAGCCAGTGTATAATAAAATATAAATAAACGTAGAAAAAACAACTATATACAAAAGATTCCTTTATAGTTTCGATTATATTTGTATAAAGGTGGACAATAGAGAGTAAAAAAGAATTGTGAAAATTTTGTACCTTCAGAATCCTTGTTATCCTTGTTATCTCGAGCGAGAGTCAACTGTACAGGACGAGAGAGACCAAAACATATATCTATATATATATTTATCTGTTTATATGGATATAGTATCCTGCTCCTTCTTTTGCAATGCAACGAAATAGCCCTGAGCATTGTGCTCTGGCTCGTTAAAAGAGATCCTTTCTATTTTTCTTGCTTGAATTTGTCTTTTCTGGTTTTACAAAAACAAGCTTGCAAACTCGGTCAAAAAATAACTATTTTATTCTGCAACACAGTAATCGTTATTTTTATACAAATATATTGTTATTTTGGAGTATTTTATTCTAAACCATTTTTTGTAAGGATTAAGAATTGGATTTTTTTCAATAATGTATTCTTCAAATTGTAAGGAAATAAGATGAAAAAATTGCATGACAATTCAGTGAATATTCGTGCCTAATATTTGCCAAGTGTTCTCGCGAAATGATGAAATTTTTCGTCCACCTTCTTCATTTTTTTCTTCCATTTTATACTCAAACTCTAGTATCGAAAAGCTTCGGTAAAAAGCTTACTCTCGCATATTTCGTTGAGGATTTCTCGAACCACCGAAGAGCAAACCCTTCGAAAGCACAAAACATCACTTAGAGTTTTGGGGGTGGACGAGGAGACCACCTTTACACACGGTATCTTCGTCCAAAAACCACCCCTTGGCGCAAACATGCTAATGGAGCAACTGACGCCTGTGCTTACTTTTTCTTTTTTTTTTTTTTTTTACTCTCCTACATAAACGTACGAGAGTCTCAACGTGCGGTGTGCACCTTTGGATAACTCTTAGAGTTTCCTGACGATGATCGAAGAAATTCCATCCATGAAGGGGTTGAAAATTTTGTGCAAATCGATAGCTTTCCATACAATCCAAACATTTCTTTCGCGATAAATATCTGTCAAACGCCATATTTTTACACATCGACGTTTTCACAATGAATTTAAAAAGTTGGACATTTTTTGATCCGTCTCTTATTATTGTTATTATTATGATTATTTTTTCGTATTTATTTTATTACAAACACATTGTAATTCGGTTCGATTAAATTGGATAATCGTTAAATCGAGTTGAAAATCGATTCGACTGTAAAATTTGTGATATTTCGATCCCGCCATTTTTTCATGCCACATAAAATTTCAACCCCCCCGGAGTAAAAATCGTGTGACTCGTTACACGGCCATCGGAATACGCTCGAAACGAAATGCTCGACCTTCCCGGCCCAAAAACCTTTTCAAACGCCAGAAATTATTGCGAAAAAAGGCGCTCACTCAGAAATCAGGTCGCGAATACAACAAAAAAAAGGGTTGAAAGGGTTTTTCGAACCCGTTCGAAAAGGAGAGAATGAGCTCAGGTAACTGGAGGACCGGAACGAGCGAAAAACTGCGAAGCTAGTTTGACAGCGACATATGTGGGCTTTTTGTTGAAATTTCGCGTTACATAGAAATTTTCAACAGAACAACAACAAACAACGATGGATTTTGAGGAAAAAAAAGTATCTTTTATGTTGAGATTATTTATACAAATTCATTAAAATTAATTCTATTGTGTATTCACAACATTTATCAAAAATATAAAAAAAATTAACAAAATCGATTCACTGTCCTTAAAATTGTTTTAAATACGAAACGAATATTTAGTATTGATTCGAATTTTTTGTATTCTATTGAGTTTGTTTTTGCAGCGAATAAAATTGATAATGAATTGAAAATGATAAATTCGACGTTGACAGAAACTGGAAATGTTGTCCCTATTTTCAGGGAGGAAAGAACCGACTTTGCCAATTTCATGTGTATGTTGAAGGATACAGATAAAAAAAAAGAAAAAGAAATGAGGGAAAGTAGTGACGATATATTTGAATTTAAATTCGAGTTTTGGTATATATTTCGAGGGTAAATTTGGTCCCTGGGCGAGCCCTTGGGAACACGACGACTCTTCTGGTCACTTTGGATGCAGTTTGCCGTCGCCTCGTGCCCGTTTCTTGTCGTTCTTCAATTTTTGAACGCAAAAGGAATGAGGCAAGGCACGATGTGGTGCGCTTTTCCCATGGGATGTTGCCCGACCATTCGCGAAACGACGAGGGACTACGATCTTCTCGTTCTGTTATATAAAATCCAAATAAACTTATTCACCATAAAGAAATAACACGTCCAGTCGCATCCCATTTGCGGATATAAATTTGAAAAAAAAAACGATTATTTTGTTGAAAAGTATTTCTTATTAATTTGTAAATAAATGTTTCGAAACAATTTCAATATTCAGCGAACATAATTCAAAGTAATGATTACTTAATATTTTTCTTGATTCTTTTTTTTGACTAAAAATTTCCCTCGGGCGTGAAATTTTGATTAAAATGAGTGATGAAGAGATATAATTGCATGAGCACTTGTAGTTTTGATAAAAACGCGTCAAATATTAATTTGTCATTCTTCATAACTGCAACTGTATAATTTAGTGGTTGATTATCACATCACGCCCTTATGAAGAGTTCTAGGTAAATAAAGGCGATTTAATGGATAAATAAAAAATCCTTAACAAATTAGATCGATGCACTTTTCCCCGAAAGTAGGAGATGAAAAAAAAAAGAAAAAACATCCATATGGAATTGTGTGTTAGAGCAATTGAGGAAGCGTCAAGGATGTATTTCGAAGGGATATTTCGAAAGGGGTGGCTGGGGGGTTGTTCCGCTTCCCGAGTATCCGTACCGACGCTAAATCATTAATTTGGCCACCCCAAATTCCGTTTTTTTTCTTCCCCAATATTTTACCTCTCGCTTGCTCCGTCAGGGCGACACAGGTAGAGAAAAACCCTTTTTCAGGCCCAAGTGCGCAGGTATGTGCAACCTTTTTTTTTATATTTGTTTCGGGTTCGATCGGAGGGAAAAAACTCTTCACCAGCATAGAGATCGACGACCCCTTCTCACGGGCGCTAAAGAAAACACTCCGCACTGTCATATCGAAGCACTAATATATTTTTGATCGATACCAAAATGTATATACACAAGGGAGAGTTAAAAAAAGGTGAGAGGATGAATTGTCGATCGCCACTCCTCGCGAACCCGCTTTCCCACGAGCTCACCGGAGGCTGGATTTATGAAGATGAACAAAAAAAAACCGTTGTCCAAACAAACACACCCATGTGTGCGTCATGACTTACCGCTAAAGCATTTTTCAGACTGATCTTTGCCAAAGAACCCTTGACATATCTCTGAATAAACAATCAATAAACAAGCAACGGTACCCGTGAATTAAATAATAAAGTAATGAGTATTTCATTAGATTTCGACTTTATAAAAACACTTAATCAGTGTTTGTTTGCAAAATAAATAAAACAATTAAATGTTTTTCTTTCTAAAACAATTTAAATAATTCGATGAAAATTCTAATGATGAAATATTTCGAAAATAAGAGTCGAAGGATTAATAAAGATCGAAGGAAAAATAAGAATAGAGGATTGAACAAAATATTAACAATCCTACGCTTATATCTTTTTCCTGTTTATTTTCGCCCCTCCTGACAAAAGTACGTGTAAATATTTTCTGAACATAACAAAAATGTACCAGTTGTGAAGTGAAAGTTTTGAGTTACCAAATTATTTGGTTTCCAAATAATGCCTCAATGTGGAGAGTTTCATTTCGAATAGAATTTATTACAGAGAGAGAGAGAGAGAGAGAGAGAGAGAGAAAGAAAGACAAAGAGAGTGAGAGGAATAGCGACCGAAGAGTTACAGTTGGCGCTTAAATTAGGGGATGACAGAATTACAAAGACATCAAGTACTTTGAGGCCCGAATTGCACGAAATTTTCAAGAGGTTTCCCTTCCTCGTGATACTCGGAAGTCAAGAATATCTCAAATATGCAAAATCTCGAGGACGAGTACTCCGCGAAGTGTCCTGGGACGGGAGATGGGTTATACAGATAAATAAGCCACGTGGTATTACACACGCACAATGGCCACCTAATTCAAGAGTCTTTATAGTTACGAGGCATACGTGAATTGATATACACGAATATACACCTATACAAAAATCGATATAGAATCGTCGAGGTGGTCGAAAGAAAGAAGAAAAAGGAATCATCACGAAAATCGGAAAATCGGCTTTGGTCCAGATGAAACGCGAAAACCAAAATCCCCGATGTAATCCTTCTTTTCACTCGGGGTGTGCGTGTAATTCTTTTTTTTCTCCCCTTTTTTCATCCTTTCGCGGAGTCCACGCAAGCCGGTGGCGTGCAACCCTTCGTCAAATTTTTTAAGGGTTCAATAATGAAAAAAAAAAAAAATCCGCACTCGACTCTCTCGACAATGCATTAAAGAATAAGAGTTATCCTGGCAAGAGGTAAAAGATATTACACATATTCGTGAGTGTGTGATGTACGTAAAATGGAAAAAGTTGACGCAGAACACGAGAGGGAGGAAAGGCGGTGGGGAGCGGCACGAAGGCACCCTTCGTGTCACCAGCATTTTTTGTATATATATATATATATATATCTATACACGTTACACAGTAAACTTAGTGAATCCGTCTACTGTCTATTTCTCTCACGAGAGCACGTATTGGAAAATAAATAACGATATAAATGACAGTGAGATCCGAAAACTGTTTTGGGTTTTGTAGCGAGACCGTTCCCTTTATGAACCGTTCCACCCTTCTTCGTGTCACTGTCCTTGTACGCCATTTTCTGTAATTTTTTTTCTTCTTTCTCTCATTTTTATTGCTGCAAACGTGCTCTTGTCCCGGAAAACGAAGCGAACACGATGCGGCCACCCGGCTAGAAATTCATTGGATATTTATTACCCCCGCTGGTTTTGTATCGGTCGCACGATTACTGTATCGAGTGCAGCGTCTGTATTTCTGTTTTTTCCTCCTCTCTTCGTTTCTCTTCTCAAAGTCATTTTTTTACCCTTCGACGACTGATAGTCCGTCGTTAATTTTGACTCATCTCAGTTCTCCAAAACCGTTAACAAATATGTGCACTTTCTATTTCTTTTTCGTCCGGTTATGCACTTGAAAAGTTTATAAAAATCTTTTTTTTCGAGTGTTGGAAAGGACGAATTTTCCTAAGCTCTCTCTCTCTACCCCCGAGCTCAGCGAATGCCACAGGCAGGCACAACGGAAAATAAAGTAAAATGAAACATTAGTGGGAGGGAAAGAGGCAAAAGAATTTAATATTAAAAAACTGTCATTCTGTGTCGATATGAAAATTCCAGAGATATCGAATTCATTTTATTTTCTTTTTTTTTCATGCCTTCTCAGCCCCAACGTTACGTTTACTCTATGGATATATATTTTCTCCGTGTTATAGATTTTTGAACTGTGCTTCATTCTTTCTCGTCTTCTTGACGTAGTCGTCGAGCTTTCACTCTCTTTTACTGAAGAAAAACAATAACTCAACAATGAAACATTGAAGGTCGACGAATTTCATCCCTCGAACACACTGCGTGTATAAAATAAGTTTTAAATGTATGTTTATTTTTATTTTTTTCTACAAACGCCATTCAAATAATCTGCTTAACATAATTTTATCATCAATTTAGTCTGACAATCACTTTATTTTTGATATGATATTGCAGTTTTTTACGAGTCCATTTCATCACCTAAACCTGTGAGACATACCCCTGAGTGTTGCCCACAGCCATTCGTTACCAGTTCATGGTACGAGGGCCAAAATGTATCAGAAAAAAATAAGGATTGATTTTTCAAGTGTTAGAAACTAGAATTTGAAAGGAGTCATCAAAAAAGTTGAAAAATGATGACAAAATCCTAAAAAAAGAGCATCAGAAAGTCAATTCTCGTCTATAAAAAAAGTGGTAAATAGAAGTCTTCATAAATTATATGGTAAATTCTACTTTATGTGTATTTAATACTTTAATTATATTAAATTAGCCCATAAAACCTTTGCATATATATTTTTTTGATTACTTTTTGGCTGATATAGACGAGCAGGTGTAGACACAAGTCTCGGTGATTATTACATTCGTCGTCATGAGAGTTTACCAAGAACGTTGTTTCGGGAGTAACGGAGAGGAGGTTGGAAAGATCCAGCAAGACGCGAGGGACACCACATCGGAGAGAAAGCTCGTAAACTTAAGCTGCTCGGGCTACGGATATTACGTGCCCGAGTCTCCTCTCTGGCTCGTCAAAGTTAGCCGTTCCTACGTTGGTCCAGGGAAGGATCGCACGTAAGGATAAGATGCTGTTTCTTCTCTTATATATATATATATATATATATACATACATAAAACACGAGAGAAACGAAGAGAGAGATGAAAACATCCCTCGAGGTTGTTGGACACTGTGGAAACTCCGGTGGATTCTCTTGGCAACGTCCATTCCGAATATTGCCTTTCTTTATGGCCTTTTCAAAATGGCTCCCGATGTATTAGAAAAATGGGGCTTCAAAGATCGTTAAACGAAAGCTTAAGCCAAAACAGTCATCTGAAGCGAATTTTATTTGCAAAAAGTTTGAGCTTGAATTAAAAGGACGTAAAAAATACTTCGTTAAATTTTTCACAATTTGACGTACGGGTGTTCGTGTCCGTATTTTTGGGACTAAAGTATATAAAAAGAGAAAAATGATGCGAAACCTCCTGAAATGGGATGCCCAAGAGAGTACCTTTGACTACTAGTAGAAAAGGTTTGTGTGTCGAAGGTAACGTCTAAAACTATGCTCGAGGGAGGGGGTTGACATAATCGGGACATTCGGTATATATATCGAGCTGTACAAGAAAGAAGGCAAGAAAAAAGCCACCCTCGGTTTCGGTGGACCTCCATCCAGCAGGGGCTGTCGAGTCTTCGTATCGTTCTCCCTCTTCATCCCTCTCGCCGGTGGGTTGTAAGCCTTTTCCATGGAATTAAAGAATTTTAAAACGTCCCAGAAGCTCAAGGAAAACGACCCCATACACACAGACACAGAGACATATATATATCCATGGCGTGACGTTATACGCTTTAATGGTTTGCTCTTCGAAAGCCCGCCGGACCGCACTAACGCGTGAATTTATTGGCAATTTTTTTTAAAGGCCTCTAGATTTATTTCCAATTTTGCGAAGCGCTACTCGTGGATGTGTACTTAGATAGAGTTTATATAAAAAAAGGCCCAACTTGCAGGGTTCAAGCCACGAACAAATATCTACGTTACGCCATTTTGATTTTCAGTTGTCAAAACTCAGTCTCTCTCGTCTACGAGGGTGCTTTTGAGAATAGGGTTGAAAAGCCGGATGCCAAGAGAGACATGTACGCATATCTTTGAAAGAGGAATCGTTAAAGCGAGATAATCAGCAAGTGGCTGTACCAGAAGACAATTAAATCGATCTACTAGCTTGTGATGATATTATGGCAGAGGTTTAACAGGTGTTAGGATAGGAGAAAAAGTTGACAAAAGTTGGAAAGTCGAGATGGAGATTGCTGCAAAGGTTCGCTCCGTGCTCCGAGTTAAATTCTGACACACTTTCGCCACTTAATTCCGTCAAGTGTCGTCGTCACCCTCATCTCCGTCTGACTCGACTCTACCTCCGTAGCGCGACCTTGTCGAATATTTTTCAACTCTTCTCTCACTTCCTTTCTCCCTCTCTTTCTCTTTCTCGGGTCATAATCCTTGCATCTGAATTACCATCGCGACCGTGAAAATTTTCTTGCCTCAACTTTTATTACAGACTGGATGAGGAAACCGGTTATGTATAAAAGTCACTGGAGTTGTATTAGTAGTTCTTGTAGTAACTCCGCAGAGTTCGCTCAGGCTACTGAAGCCTCGTAACGTTATTATTAATACCGCGCCGAGAGACAAGACGAGAGTGAGAGTATAACCTGTGGCTGTACTTGCTCTACATACCAGCCAACCCTCCCTTCATTTCTTGCCTCTGCTTCAGTTGTTGCTATACCATTTAGCCCCTCCTCCTACCATATTTAGTGTACACTAATTAGCGTTTATGACTGAACGCGTGTCCCTAGAATTTTGGTGATTAGCTTCGATTGCCAAATAGGATAATGCATTGAGTTTTGATAAAGAAAATCTTGAAGGGAAAAAGTTAAGATATTCTTGATAAAGAAATAGACATCAACAAATTGTTCCTTTTGCTTGATCGTTTGACGTGTGTTATGATTTATTGTCATTTTTCTATAGTTTGCCGAAACTTTATTTTTCTCATGCATCGTGAAAGCGACCTAAGGGTTAACGATTAAAACAAATGTACCATTTCACATGTAAATTTTATAGAATTAACACAACCTATTATTTCATTTCTTTGATGAATGAACAGATGTTATTTTTTCTAACGATGTTTGCTGTGATTTTGTTTCATCAGATTATTGGGCAATTTTTGATTATGGAATCGATGGAAATTTAATTAATTATTGATGGATTGGGATGTGAGAATAAAAAGGTATAAGAATGCATTGAAGAAATGGAGATAAAATAGTATTATTGATAGTCAGTCGGTCTGGGGATGCTGGGAATTGGAAATACACGATGGTGGAGTAGACGTCTAGAAAGAGCAAAACATGAAGAGAGTATAGAGAGGTCCAAAGGTGCGGGGTTGGTCGAGAACAGTCGGTGGGGTTTGCTTCTAAGGGGGGAGGGGGTGGGCAGCCCTCTAATCGATCGTGGCTGTCCACCCTTATCAGAGGGTTGGGAATACGTGTATATAGTGTATGGAGAAGGCCATGACGGGGAAGTGGAGCACGAGGGGTGAGCAATGTTCTCTCTCCTTCTCTCTTGCTTTCCCTACTTTGCATGGACGGTGGAGAGCAACTCGCCGGGACTCTCGTAGCGTTTCGAACGTCAGTGTAGGAACGGCAAAAGCAAGAGCGGGGTAAAACCAACCCCTACCATTACTTCTCCACCTCCAAAAAGCATCCAACCCATCCCATCATGGCAGACCGTTCCGGGGATAGAGAAGGAGCAGAAGTTGTAGTAGAACGTCCCGGTGGACGGGCCACCCCCGAAAACCGACCCTTAAAATAGGGGCAAGACCACGGCCATTGTTGCCAGATGCCCCAAACGTTCGTTCACTCGGTCCGAAGGAGAGTGAGCGAGAGCCAAATCGAGGGAGAACATTTGCATTTTCACGCAGATTCTTTGAAAAATGAATCCGTCCGGCCGTGAACTCGACCCTCTACGAAAATTCACCCTCTCACACCTTCTTCTTGGTGATCCCCTTGGAACTCGCCGACGAAATTGCTAGCGTTTTCTCTAATACCCTTCGCCACAACTGGACTAGATGAGGGGCAAAAAAAAGCGAAGCAACAACGAAGGAAGATGGAGGATGCATTTGGGCTCTCAATTTACATTCCAATTTTTGTTTTTCATCCCCTGGTTGACAAATGGATTTCTACGTTTTTCTCTTCCAGATTCGCCGCCCGGAGAAAGGAAGAGATTTCTTTTGTTCCACGCTATTCTTTTCTATAAACTTCATCGAAATCAGCTTTTTTTTTGGTCTTCAACCTTGTACCTAGTCCTTCTCTATGCCCCACCAATTCTGCAACAAGACTCTCGTCTTTGTCGTCGGTAAATTAGTCGATCTTATTACCGGAGCAAACAGCACTTGCCAGCGAACGGGACTCCATCTGTATTTGAACGGGAGCCTGTTTAAACGCTCGTAGAACGCGCGAAATCCGTATTTACGAAGAGGATATTAAAGGGAACGCGACCAGACGCGGAAAGGGTGAGGATCGGAAAGGAGATACGACTTATACCATTGAACTCAGCTTGCCCAAGTTCTCTCTCTCTCTCTCTCTCTCTCTCTCTCTCTCTCTCTCTCTTTTCCCCATACAAACGATCCTAAGAACTTGAATACACTCGTTCTTAAAGTAGCAGATATCGAGGGTCGTATATATTGGAAATGCCCTTTACCAATAATACTGAAGACTGAATTTACAATCGAAGCAGTTCCGAAATGAAGATTCAGCAAAGTTTCTCTAGACAAATACAAGAAACAAATAGAATTCTGAAAACAAAAGTTGGTAAAAATTTATAATAATTTGTAAATTAGAGCCGGAATGAAGTTGCGGCGATCGAAAAATGTGTCCATTTTGTAACTGCGGACACAAAATCTGTGAATGTGCGAAGGACATTCTTAAGGGGTGTAAAAAAATGCAGATCCAAGCGAATTGTACACAGCCACAAATCGAAGTTCATTTTTTTAAAACTTGATGTAAACACGACAGTTTTGCGATAAGGCCACGAGTACTTTAACCGCGATATACACAGCGAATTTATTCGTGTTTGCAAACGTTTGATGGCAACGTTGAAGAATTGTACAATGGGAAGTAAGAAGATGGGAATGGATAGCCCGAGTGTACAACAAACTGAACAAACCCCAAACCTTCGCCGGTACTTTCTCTTTCCTTGTCTATCATTCTCGTGGCTCGAGACTGTGTAACCGGTGATAGATTTTCACCGTCATGGGGCAAACTTAATGGAAAAATCTGGGGTGTCAGGACCAGACACCCTGACGATACGTCAAGCCTTTTCAAGACTCCTTTTTTTTCGTTTTCATCTTTCCATCCCTCTTTCTCTATCTCTTCTGAAGTCTTGAAGAAGGGAAAGCCTCTCGCAAACTGAAATGTTTTACGAGGGCAAGGAAGACTCGCTCCTATCAAGAATTATTGCAGGATCATCCGCTAACTTACATTTATTTAATCTTACGATTCTATCATTATTAGCTTTAGAATTATCGAAATTTTCACGCGAGTTTCGTAAACTCTACACAAAAAGATAATCATGGAAAATATTTAATTCCAGCGTCAATATACATCAATAAAAGAACACATTTCCGTTGACACACAACATTCTTTGGGATCATTTAATATTTTAGGAATCCTTTGAGGAATTATTCCAAAACATCGACGAGTTATTTACCAAAAAAACTTCTGTTGATTGATTTCCATATAATTATAACCGAAATCAAGCCCTCAAATGTTTTTGAGAGCATCCAAGAAATTGAGTGAAAATACTTGACAAATAAAAGAAAAGGAATCTGCAATGGTTCTGTATTCAGTTTTACGTGAGATCGGAGTATGACATATATTTTATTCGATATTCTATAGTGTGATTCAGGCTTGTCAGAGGATCACTTTAAAAAGGGGATGGAAATCGGTGGCAGAGCCATCTGTCGTGAATCCTTCTGGATCACAAACCTGCCCTACCCTTATCCACCACCCAAAAAGGAAACTCTCTGATGTGTCGAAGGGTCGGTAATGCAGAGACACGGTGTGTAAACTCGATCTGTTTGCATTAATGCGTTAGGGGTGGCCAAAATGCAAAAAAAGATAAAGTGGAGCCTTTCGTCTCCGTTGGACACTGGAGGAGAGGGAAAAAGGGGAAAGAATGAGAGTGGGGTGGAGCGTTAGGAACGTTAGGGCTGTTATACCCACGAAGGGAGAAAAATAAATGTAAGTTCTCCGTATTAATGGCACGCACAAGGTTTACACTCTTAGTAAAATTTGGGATTCTAACTGCGCATACAAAAAATAAAATAATCGAAAAAAATACATTGATGTAATCGTTTGATATGAACTTTCTTTTTTATTGGGAGCTAATTGACAAACAAATCAACGAAATAAATGCATAGCCACGTACACATTCACAATCTTCAACTACAAGTTTCATTGTGTTCAGAATTCATTCATGTGCTATTTCGCAAAACACCGATTTTTATTATAATGATAAGAATTATGGTTTTTCAAATAATATGTGTTGGAAAAGTATATTCAAAGTATATTCAAAAGTATATTCAACATAAATTGGGTCACTTTGACCCACAGAGTATAATCCTACTGTATCTGCCTTTTGTGAGCAGCCCTTCGGTCGGTTGTTATTGGAAAAAATCAGGAGTACTTTTTGTGTACTCCTCGAATGTGTTGACATTATAAAAATTCGGAAAAAATGGAATTCAATTGTTCAAAATAATTATTGAAAACTTATATTTTTGTAAAAGTTAACAATTTACTGGAAAAAAAATTGGTATCGAATTTGATAAAATAAACTAAAACTTGAGTTATTTTCGAATTGAAAATATTTCTAGGACAGGGATCATTAGAGCCTTAAAATTAGTCCGGGTCAATATGACCCAGTGTGTTGACGAAGGGTTGTCATTGTAAATTGTCATTGTTGTCATTCAGATTCATCGCATAATGAATTCATTGCAAAAGGTATCGATTAGAGTTGTTGGATAATTTTTATAGTTTCTTGTTTATGATAAATTACTATCAAATAAAAAATATTCCAATTGCAAAATTCACTGATACTTTTTGGTACTAAAATTGTTGACAGTAATGAGCAATAATTCTATCAAATTTAATAATAAATAAATAATGTTTCTTATGAAAGGAACATTAAGAGAGTACGATTGGTGAAAAATGTATTACTTTCCGGACTTCATCATGAACGTTCCGAATAGGGAGAGTTAACTTTCCACCAAATGTGAGGACCTTTTAGTCCTACTTAAGGAATAAAACCAATTTACAATTCTTTTGATCGCTTAAGTCTCACCATTAATTCATTTTTTTGCAGTAAAAAGCATGAAATCCCTCAAAAATATTTCTTTCATCGTTTTTCACATACAAACAAATTTTGTAAATCAAGTTAATCCAGTCGAAACGATTTTCATAATGTGTCTCATAAAAATACAATCAAAATACGATGTTCCTCTTCTTAGTCAATTTTTTGATCGCGATAGCCAATCGAAAAAGCACCTCTTTTTTATCGTCCTCCGGATACGTGTGTAAAATAACTCCTGAATAGTGTACCTCAATCATTAAATTGATCATTAGGAAATTCAGTTTTATTTTATTTTCCTATAACACATATTTAAATTCGTAATTAAAACAAATCAATTGATTCGCAAACGACATAACCGTACAATGGAAATTTTTTCACACGTGCGCTGACATTTTTGTGAACACGAAAAAGAGAGGAAGAGAAAAAGGAAAAGTGAGAAGGAAAGAGATCGATCTCGACCGCAGTTTCTGGTGCCTGTAGATCTTCGTCGAGCAGCATAAACGGATTAATTTGGCGAATTGAACGTTCTTACACATCCAGTCCGATAATTCCGTTAATGCGAGAGAAGCAGAGTAGTAGATGTTGTACGTTGATGGTCTCAAAGTCTGTGTAGCTGGTCCAGGCGACCAACTACGATGTAGAGAGTGGGTTAAAGGAAAATTGAGAGAATGGTTGTAGAACGTAGTTGGCCAAGACCCATCTGATCTGGGCCTCTCTTCCCGGAAGGTCTTACACTGTATGTGCCTGAAAGTGAGAGAGTCCTGGATACGTTGAGAAACTCTCCACCGCCCAGGTACATCTCTTCAGATATCTATACGTTGAAGGCTCGAGGATAGCAAAGCTAGATCTGTAATCGAATTAGCAGAGTCAGGATATTGCGTACAGTTACAGCCCTCAATTGTTTTAAGACGACATCTCCGGTCCCGCTCACGAAACTGGCTTTTGGAGTGCGAGAAAACCGCCCAGGCATCTTCATGAAGCCCGGACATTGAATTTCAACTAAACTATTGGTTCTCTCAATTGAGTTATTGTTTATGTACAAATATTTTACAGGATCGAATGGTTCAGTGTAGAATTGGAACACAGATTCATTCTGGCCTCTCTGCAGGACCAGGATGTTCGATACTTTGCTTTCCAAGGTTCGGAAAAGGTTCAGAAGGTTTAGAAGGTTCCAACGTCCAATCAGAAAAAAATCTGATTTTATTGATCAGTGAAAGATCACGTTAGCTTTGTTTCTGAATATTATCTGAATGTTGCACTTTGGGTGCGTGATGTCTTTTGGTGGCATTCAACCATCGAGTTTATTTATTTATAGTCTTGGCTCAAAAATACGAATTATTTCTTGTTCAGATAACGAATGAGGCTGATGAGAAGCTTCAATTAGGGAGAATAATAAAGAAGAAAGTGGTGCAATCAGATCGATTACTAGCTTCATTGCTTTCAGTGATTTATTATTTTCTTAAACTGCAAATTTTGAGTAAACAATATTATTGTTTACAATTCTCGTTTTTAACGAATATTACGATTTAGAACCGAATTTCCACTGCTATTTTTAAGTAAATATTCATATTTATAGACACACGTGCATAACCTTGTTTTCCTACAAATGTGGAACGTCTGACTACAACTTCAATTGGTGACGACTGATTGAGGCGTTACGTTCATGTGACACACAGGATACGAGGAATATTGATAAATCGTGTGGGAGTCCCTTCGGTTGAAATGTAGGAGGCGAAAACTGAGGCGTGTATATTAAATTAAACATAAATAATTACTATGGGAGTACATCGGAAATAATGCTCAAACGTTCATTTCCAAATAAATTGTCGAGGGGAAGAAGACGTCGCCCATTTTGAATTCTATCACGGGATAGCGATTTTTGTTTCACTTTTTATTCATAGTCCACCAATTGACTGTTTTTTTATATGCAGAAAAAAAATTTTAGATGTAAAATAAGTTTCCAATCAAATCAAATTTCCCTTTTGATTTTATTTCTCATGTTCACTATTATCCGTCTCCGCAGTTTTTATCATCGAATGTTTAACCGATGCAACATTATCGTAGACCATTTTCTTCGTTATAAAAAAACGAAGAGAATAGTATACAATAAACGTTATTTTTGTGCCTACGAGGGACAATTTATGGTGAGAAAAACAACAGGGTCCGTGAGGTTTTACAGTCAACACCAATATACTTTGTATTGACTTAATAATTCAAATCAACACCCAGGAATGCCATTTAATTAATTATCTCAATGTCACTGAACCATGCGAGTTCCAGGTAGGAAAATGCTTGAAGCAGTGGTAAATACAAGTTTGTCGATCTGCTATAATATTTCGTAGAATTTGATTAGAAGGAAAGTTTATAAAACGGAGTAATAATTTATCAATAAATCAATAACATTAGCACAAGAGAAAGGTTTAGTATTAAAATGATAAATAATGAGCTTTTAACTTTAAAGATAAAAAAAAAAAAATAACACTGACGAATAAATATCCACGAGAATAATTTATTACCTGGTGAAATTGGCCGTAAAATAAACAGAAAAAATCATAACGTCCTTTGATAAAAAATGTTGTAACACAATCTCGTGTTAATGATGTGATTAACAAAGAATTGAAAGGCGAGATCGATGAAATGATTTTCAAGACTAATACGAAGAACGGAATGAGCAAAAGGAAAGATGTCGAGGCAGCCATGCGCGTTTTCAATGGTGAGTGGCAAAGGGCGACCCTTAATTTTCGCTAACGACCAAAGTTTTTGCGGTGTCCGAGGGTCCACGATGTCTATCATAAATTCAAAATGGCGGAATTTTCGCCCTACGCCCAGGCATACATAAAATGAGAGAAAGAGAGAGATGTTCGTGTTCGAGGACGATGGGGTGGCTAAGGGAAGAATGCCAGGGCCAAAGGGGATGGTGGACGAAAACAAAAGCCACTCTGGGGCTCCGAGGGTTGGGGGCGGTCGGCAACCCTTCCGAAGCTCAGGCCATTCTCTCTTCGTCTTTCTTGCTGGCCGGGCAACCATGCTCGATGACTCTAAGGGGTGGTTTACATCCTTCATATATATTGTGTGTATATGTGTATGTGTGTGTGTATAGAAGAGAGGACTAGGGAAGAGCTCCGGCCACTGAAAATGGCGGACCCAATTAAGGCAGTCTATGGTCTATGTGCTAAATCAAAACTAGCTTCGTTACCCCATAAACTTCGCCTCCAAAATTCACATTTGAAAAATAACTTTAAAGCATTTATATCTGCATGAGATAAAGAAAATTATTTGTTCAAAAGTTCATGAAAAAAGTCTTTGTCGACGACACCGAAGATGAGAAAATAAATCATTTTTTCTCAATTTATTTGGTTAACAACAATCACTTATTTTATAGAATTCCTAATGACTGACATGGCGGATTTTGACATGAAATATTTATTTATTTTACTTCTGCACATTTATGAATAATTTCTTGTGCTTTGTTAATTCGTTTTTGAACTTGAGTTATTATAAGAAATAAATTTTCACCTAAAAATACTTACTTACCTTGAATATATTATTTTATAGCAAGCGAATAGTTCGTATTATAAAAATTGTAATACGAGAATTAATGTGACTGATAAACCGGAAAATGAGACGAAACTTCGATTCGATAAAACTTAACATTGTTTTTCTTTAAATTTATTTATGTTTGGAGATTCGTGAAGAAATAGGAAAAAGTAAAAAATCTGACATTCTTTGGCATGAATGGAAGGACAGGAGAAAAGAACGGAGCCTATGAACTGGCACAATGACGAAGAGGGATGAATTTATGAATAAGAAATTTCCTCGACTCGTTTAGGTGTATCCCTTCCTTTGTACACACCTGACAGTCTCATTCCTAATGGGAGATTCTGTGCGAGGTCCAGCAGAACTGGAAATACGAGATCAGATTGGAGAGGACGAGTTGTTTGACCCGCATGATGAACTCTCACCTGATCACTGGAACTAGCGGATGAACGACATGGATGCTGGCCTTATGGACCCTTCTTCAACCTGTCAAATTAAATACAAGTGTTTGTCGACTGGTTGGACATTTATTTAAAGGTAAGAAAACAATTTAATCGATTAAAATATTTACCAGCATCCCAAGCAAACATTACTAATTGGCAATTAATTAATTAGAATGTAAAAAATAATCATTGATTCGAATAAATATTTATCGATATGCCATTCACGTTGACCAGTTTTTTTTTATTACAGTTTTCATCATTTAAAGGAATATAAAATTAGTTAATTAATTAATTAATTAATTAATGATGAATCTAATCGAAAGAATTCCGATCAAATCTTAGGGAGCATGACATTTAGAATTAAAACTTTCTGATTGTTTTCGTCTTGTCCTCAAATATATTTACACAATCAATTGTTAATCAATAATAATCAATTGTCAACTCATTACACCGTTTAATTGAATAAGTGGATGATTAAATTGTTCAATAATTGATTTTTAGGATAACTATCGATTGTCGAGATGTACAGAAAACAATAATTTGAAAAAACATGTCAAAATAATTAAATAGTCGATCGAAAAATAAAATTCTCATAACATTATGTCATCAAATATCGTTAATCCAATAAATTAATAAATAAAATAGAAAGAATCAAAAAAATCAATGCGAAATAGCAATGAATTAAAGTCTATTGTCTAAAAAATAGTAGATTTTGAAAGCAATAAAAGTTGAATCTAAATCAAATTTGAGTGTAAATAAAACTCGAGTTGCTTCCGCGGGTTTCATTTTTTTGCTTGAGACAAGGAGTTCATATACGTCAAAGAGGCAAAAGTAACGTACGACGAAAAAATAAAATAAAAAAAATGGAAGAAAAATACAAAAAAATGGAGGATATGCTAAAAGGCAGAGAGGCAAAAGAAGTCAGGGGTTGGTTTTCACCCTTTGAAGTGTTATTAGCTAGCGATTTTGCTGAGTTTACGAGAGAGACCAAAACTTCTTTTGTCCCTCTCTTCCTCTCACTGTTTTATCTTTCTTCTTCGTTTTTACCAGCATATACACGAAACTTTTCGATCTTCCAGAAAGTATATATGATATGTTGTATATTTGTAGAAGTAATAATGGAAGGGCAACTGGGAAGAGAAAGAGAAAGAGAGGAACGAGAGAGTATTGGATAGAAGTGGTGAGGAATACGGCCGGGAGAGTATACTGGGCGTAGGGTGAGAGGGTGGCTTGTAGCTCGAAGAGGAGAAGAAGGAGAACGAGGGCTCTGTGCTTGGTACTGTTAAGGGTAGGAGGAGAGGGTAGCTTGGCGACACTCGAGTCTCTATCTCGTTCTCTCTCTTTCTCTCTCATTTCTGTACAAGGGTCCATCTCATAGCAACGCCCACGGGAACTCGAATCGATAGCGAACACGCACTCTGTGTTCTCGAATGCTGGGATTTTCGCAAATTTATCAGTATCATACACATACATACACTTTTTTTAAATCTCCATGTTCCGATAACTCTTTTTTTCAACATTTATGCATCGCCGGCCAAACGGGTAGACTCTATAACATTTGGCTGCTTCCGAACAAATGCCACGAGCATTCGAATCAAAAATAGTTATGTATCGAAATCCATTTTTATTTATTTTTCACATCGCGTTATCCGGAAAACCATGTGGTCGTAATTTCGTCGACTTTTTTCACAACATGCTATTGCTTCAGGATTTTAATGCATTTTTTCAAAATAATATAAAACCGATAAACAATTTCTTTTTTGTCTCTTCCTGTTCTGTCTCATTTTTGGGTCTGTCAGAAAAAAAAACTGGAAACGAAGGGTTAACTAGCTAAATCTCGTGAAAACCAACGTACAAACTGTGCCAATCGGTAAACATAAATTACGCGCCGTTTTTTGTATCCGGAAGTTATGCGATTAGAGTTTAAAAGCATAACAGAAGGATAAATTCGTTGAAATGGAGATTTATAATTAAATAACACAAAACTTATGTGTACAAAACAAAAAAATCGATTTTTTCTTTCATCTTTTTTCGTACCCTCGGGCACCGCTCCAGAGTCTGTTGGAAATCAGTTCCAATTTCTCTGAAAATTTTTCCAGAAACTCCAAATTTGCATGAAAATCTTGTAAAAATATTTTCTATGTTTACTTAATGTAAAAAAAGCGGACGTTTTGCAAAATTTGAGTCAAAGTTTTGACTCGTGCGACGAACTATCGTAACGTGTGGGGCTGCTCGATGAATGGGGTGGTTCACAACTTTTTCCTTTATACAAATGTACGTGAGGTGATGTAATAAATTTGCGTATTCTGTGACGTTGAGATTTAACGTGTAAAGGGTCGCAATGTATACGGCGTGACTCACTAAATGTGATCATTCTCATGAACTGGATTTTAGGTCTAAATGTAGAAACGAAAAGTCCCAGAATTGCTTCTGTGTTGGACTTTCGCACTCTCATCGATCGTCCCGTCAAAACTATCAGCGATAGAGCAAAAATGCAAAGGACCAATTTTGTGGTGCATAACATTTCTTACAAAAAAGTCTTTGACGATATTTTTCTATTTCCAGTAGTTTGATCGTGAGAGCGTCTTAAACCAAGTCCTGGTTTTCGAAGATTCTACGTGGAAGTCCAGAGCGGATTCACATTGTTTTTTCGATTCTTTTTCAAGGCAAAACTGTTCAAAATCGAGAACGGACGTAAAAGGCTCATTTTTTTAGAAAATTGTACTCTCTACAAGCATGTTTTCTCGATGTCCATCCGTTTTAACAGACCGTGGGTGATAAAAATGTGTGGCATTGTAAAATTTGTCAATCAATAACTCGTCAGAAAGAGGTTTGATTAAAAGACAGCATTCGCGTTTTAAACTGGGAGTACGATTTTTAATGAAAGTTTATGGGGATGAGTATCGATCTTAGAACACCCTGTAGACAGGTCTTCTAGGTCTGATGGTTTCCGGAGTCTCCTTAGGACGTGTGTATAGAGTTTATAGGGTGGTTGAGCTTCGTCACTGATCTCGATATCGAAACAACCCCTGATGGTGTAATCCTTATCTTTTTCCTGCGACTTCTTGTCCAAAAACGATTTTAAAGGGTGGAAAAGGAGATTGGTATAATCACCGTTAGGTCGAGTTGTAACGAATTAGATTGAAATTTGATACAACTCGACCTAGAAAGACAAAAACAAAATTTGTGAATTCTGACAGGAGAAAAATGCAAGGAAAAATATTTTCTGTAGAACGAGGACTCTACTGGAAGATTTCCAATGAGGAGAGGATGCTCGATTTTTTTTTGTCGCGAAACATCTATTGTTAAAGCAGTAGAAGTACGATATAAAGAGAGAAAACGACCAACGAAAGAGAAGAGAGAATACAACAAAAAAAGAAAGAAAAATTGGGAGCTCTCGATACTTTGGAGGCTCAGTAAGCTATACATGTATACACATATGTATAAAAATGGGAAAAACGGAAAAGCGGAACGAGAACTCTGCGCTAGGACGAGCTTTTGGTATAAGCCACGTGTTTTTCTCCTTTTTCACGGCGTGACCGACGAGGCGTCCTGTCATGCATGGCCGCTATCGATATGTGTGTACTATCCAGCGTTCAAACTTCCTTTCCCAAAGTCTCGTTTTTCCTCTCCCTCGTTTTTTCTCTCTTCTCTTTTTCATCTTCTTTTTATTTTGCTTTCTCTTTCTAAATTTTTCCAACATACGTGAGAGAGCTTTTTATACTTTGTTCTTTACATCCTCGAAAATTTATTTATATTTTTTTTACGTACACTCACTAGTTCACTTTGCACTCACAAATGAAATACAATCACTTCTATTTTGAACGAAAAAAAAAAAAACTATTGCTGGAATCTTTTGTGAAATTCGTTCAATTTTTCTTCCTCTTCAGCAGTTCGAAATATTCAATAATTATTCAGAATAAAACTAATAAATCTTTAACAACCCAAACATTTGAATGAATTAATTTGCAATCATTTACACAATGGTATTTTTTTTTTAACAATTTTTTTTTTTTTAATTTGACGCCGTTTCGTTGACATTATAAATTCCAAACGAAACGTTTAGAAGGTACAAACGATGCGACACGAGCTGCGGATTGATTACCACTGACACGAATTTGTCTACACGAGCGATTGTGGTCAGACATAGCAATGTCGTTATAAATATAGTACAGAGTTTGAGTGGAGGGAAAATAAGAGCGACGGGTGTTTCTTTCGTCAACCGGCTGATCCAGTTTTTTCATATCCGGTTTATCGTTTTTTTTTCTCGTCTCTTACACGATGTATGTTGAACTTCGCCCCGGAAACTGGTCATAGCTTGTCAACACACGAGGCGCGAGGCCTTCGGAATGATAAATGCTCGTTCACCGCTAATGTAGCTGACATCAACAAAATTATAAGCAACCCCTTGTGTTGTTCCTGATAGGATCTACGATATTGATACATCGAGAGCATAAATAATACACGAAATCTCCTTGATCCCAATAAACTTTATTTACAGTTCACAATATAATTAATAGAGCAAAAAAATATTCACTAAGGTAATAAACTTTCACCTGTTCAAAGTCCCAGTGATTTACGAGGGAGACAAAAGTTTCAGATTCCCTTATTGTGCATTCCTTGTTACGGTGATTACTCCATTCTGAATTTTTCAAATTACGTTTCTAGTCCTTTCAGAGTTACATTTACGTCAGAAAAATTATTAAAAGAAAAAAATTGTTGATTCTGAGACTGCTTATTGACATCACAACAATCGACATTGTTGAAAGACACTGGAAAATAAACTCTTAAAAGGTTTCACCTGGGTTGAAAATCGATTTGTGGGGAAAGTCGACTGACGATTTCCAAAATGACAAAGACTTATGTACCAAATCGACTGACATTTCTTAATTATTTTGTCCCGTAGTCATAGTGAAATGAAAAACTATTATCTGATTATTGTTTGCTTGAAAAAAATGCCCAAATATACTCATGTTTTTCGAACTCTTATCTTTTGTTGAAACCTTTTGAATAAATTGATTTAGACAGTAATTAATTAACGAGATATTAAATAATAAAAAAATCTTTTACAGAAAACTTCTGGTGAAATGACGAATCTTGGCATTCTCGGGGTTGGAAAAACGTACGATTTCTTAGCGCCGTTCGCCCGATATTGCAACGACGACGTGATATATTCAACCTCAGACATTTTTCTTTCAACATTGAACGTGAAAAATTTTCTTCAAGAACCTGTTGCCACACTATGTTGAATAAATTCACTATGTATTCGTCTATATACAGAAAAAAAAAGAAAATCAAGTACATGTAACACAAAAAAAAGGATAAAAAAGAGAAGATGATGAGAAATAAAAAAAGTTCGACGGCGAGAAGAACGACGACGGTGGGTGAAAATAAACGAGTCTTCGAGAGAGTACACCCTCTCTTTCTCTTGGATCTTCTTTGCACCCTCGTATCCTACGCTATTCCTTGTCCTTCCAGAGCCAAACTCTTGCTCCAACATCCTAGCGTCCCCTCACCCTTCGTCTTATCCATTTCAACTCTTTTTCTTTTTGTTTTCTCTTCGCGTTCCTCGCAGACATTAACGTCAATGGATTACACACCCTTGTCAACCAACTCTGTACCCGTGACCGTAATGAGGTAAGAACTCTTTAAAATTATTGCATAAAATTTCCAGGATTCTCGATTAATTTGACAAGTGTAAAAAAAAACTTTACACAGTTATGTGGTCTTTTTGTCAAACTTTTTAATTTAAAAAAACATTGTTCACAAGTAAAAAAAGAAAAATAAATTACGAAATTTACAATGACCGGGAAAAATATAGAGTATCGAATGTTTTAAAAAAATAAAATTCTCTAGTTCCGTTGACACTTCGGATCCATTTTTCAGTAATGAATCAGCGTTAGGTTTGATTTACATATTCTAATCGAAACCACTGCTTATTTGAAAAGTGTTTGCTCTTCAATTAAACGATTCGAAAAATTAAGCATGCAAAGTGTTACTTTTGTCATGTAAATGTAAGAGGCGTTACTGCTGGCAAATAAATTCGTAATTAGCGTAATTTTAGCGCTGTCCCGCAAAGTCTTTGTCTTGTGAATTGAATCATGGTATCCATCGTTCAAAAACTCGTTCATGGATAAAAATATGTCTTCATGCTGTATTCCTTCCCATAAGAAATGATTTTTTGATCAAAATTTCCTATAAATATTTCGATCAAAATATTATTTGCCAATTCTGAAGTCATTGGGAACGTGTTTTTAAAAACAACGACAAAGTTGTCTCTTGTAAGCTCCGAAATATCTAACGAAGCAAAAAAATAAATGTACAACGTGTTTGTATTGTCTGACTTAGTTCAGTCCAACTTTGTACACAGTTGAACAACAAAGCATACTCGTTACGTACAAATACAGATATACGTGAAACAGATATTGTGTAGAGAATTTATACAGTGAGTGCAGGAAAGGGCGCTTTGAAGCTGGACTCGCCGTCTCGCCACGGAATGCCTGGCCTCAGATTACAATTTGGCGGGTCCAGAGAAGCAGTGGCAATGGTAAAAGGAAGGTAGGAAGCATGGGGAGAAAGAGAAGAGAAAGAGAGAGAGAGAGAGAGAGGGAGAGGTAGGAAGAGAGAGTGAGTAAAATGGCCGCCGGCAAGGGTAGTTTTGCTCGCAGGGGTTTGTTCGAGGATGGACGAAGGGGCTATAGAGTGAGGGGTTGGTCGTTTGGTCGGTCGCTGCTGCTTCTCTGCACTTCGAGTATGGCGAGAGAGGGAGAGAAAGATACAGAAAGATGAAAGCAAGAGAGAGAGAGAGAGAGCACGAAGGGGTTGAAAGAGCGAGATCGAGAGAAAGAGAGACAGATAGAGAAAGGAGAAAGGTAAAGGGATGGCTAGACGGAGAAGGAGGAGGAGGAGACGCTAGCCACAACCCCTTAAGGGTCGAAGGAAACCCTTGCAAGCCGCTAGTACACGGACAATCCCTCCTGCCCCCATTGCAAGACCGAAAGAGCAAGACAGAGGGAAGTGTAGAGTGAGAATGTTGGCGTCGTTATTCTGTCTCGATCTCTCTCTTTCCTGCAGCAGCAAAGTCCTCCATATTATCTATATATATATAACTATATAAAGACATATATATATATGCGTTTCATCCCTCGTTCTCTCACCCACCATCCTGACCACCCTTTCCAACTCTCGCGCCCTCTCAACAGCTCCCGTCGTAGCTGAACAACCTTTATATCTACAGCCACTATACCTACCGACCAGCCCGAGTACCTCGGTTACTCTTCGCAAGAGAAAGAGAGGGAAAGAGAGAGAGAGAGAGAGAGAGAGAAAATTCGGTGCACAAACAGGAGAGAGGATGAGATAGAGACGGGCAGAAAGTGAGAGGGTGAAACCAAGACCAGAAAGCTTCGCGGCAAGAAGAGCACAAGTGAGAGAGACAATATATTATATATTATTATATAGACGAATCACACATACATGTGTTTTGTGCAGATGTATATGGTTTGAAATATATGTGCGTGTGTGTGTATACGGGAGCAAGAGGATAAATGTCCCTTCGGTCTGACAGACGCAGAGGGACGGAAACTCGAACTTTGTGAGGGAGATGGAAAGTCGTAGAAAGCTGGTTGGCCAAAGAGGAAAGAGAAAGGATAGAGGAACAGAATGAGGCACGTATTAGAGGAAGAAACGAACTACAGATCAGTACATTCACATTTGTATGTATATAAATGTATGTGTTCACGTATATATATGTATATAGTTAAGGGTAAGTCAGAAGGATGAAGCTGGATACTCGCTGAGGTGGTAGGTCTCTCTGCCAAGCAAGGGTGGAATTTTAGAGCCTTGGCTAGCCTTAAAATACTCAGAGAAGCGTAGAAAATAGAGAGGGAGAGAGGGTGGAAGATTGTGAAATGCCGGGCGTGAATTAGAGTCTCTGTTGGCGTTTCGAGCAGCAGCAACACAACCACATCCCCTCCGTGGCTCCAAAAGAGGGTTGAAGCCTTCGGGATATGGAAGAACAACAGAGAAAGAGAAGGGCAATAGGAAAAAGAGAATAGTACAAACGTAGGGTTCGTCCGTCATATGTACTGGACTGTTTGGAATTTTTACACCCGGAACCTGGCAAGAATTTCGTTGTTAGAATGCAAACGCGAGAGACCTGAAGATCGCAGTGCTAGGATCATCCTTATAAGGGTCTTAGTATGTGTCTATGGTAAACAGTGTATGTGAGAATTGGCGAAGAGAGAAAAGGTCATGAGGAAAGCAATGTTACGGGTTCAAAGGGGTGAATCACGCCCTTGTGTTTCCTAGGAGCCCTCATATGCACAAATGTACAAGGGTGGAAAGAGGTGGCATTTCCTTTGCTCCAACAGCAAATGTGTACGATGTGTGTTAGTGTTTAAGGGTTGGGGGTTGCAGGGAAACTGGATTCCACGCGAGATAACACACGTTTTACAGGGGTCGCAGCGTCGTTCTCTCGCTCTCCTGAGAAGTGCGAAATGCTGGGCACGAATTAGATTGTTTAGTACCAACGTGCCTCGGCAAGAAGCAACCAGCAACAACCCGGACTCTTATGCACCACCGTGCTACATACTCTATCGCGCTACAGGGCATCTCCGAGGAATGCATGATACACGCGTGATGTCTTTGCTTGCTTTTCTTTTATAAAATATCCTGCAGGTTGAAGTAACTCTTTCACAAAGATTGGCCGACTATTGCTTACTTCACATCTTCTCCGGGCAATGAAAATGTTTGCGCGATTTTATGTATACGGCAGAAACGGAATGATGCCATTGCTCGCTACGGGATAACGCCCGTACAACAATGAAGCATTTATATGGCGGCAGATTACAGCAGTCATCTTCCGAGCGAAATGTTCCGGGTTCACGAATTATATTGTTTAGTATCCGGGGATTGTTCCAACTTAATGCACCAACGGATATTCACATATATACATATATATATATATATATTAAGGTGTCAGATGTAAGGATTGCTATTTCGTACCAACAGCAGACCTCCTGCAGCTGCAACACAAGAAGGTTCTCTCTTCTGATATATACCAACGGCCTTGTGACTCTGTCATTCTTACCCTATGATCGTAGTCCTTAATATACTTTACCGATTTAGTCCAATATGCTAATTTATTGACCTGCATTGCATTACCTGATATTGCATGGAAAACAATATTCCACGAATCTTGAAGACAAAGAAATGCGTGACGTCCCACAATCCAAACAGGATTACAGTCCTTGAAAGTTCTATGCATGCTCTCGTTTTACATCATAAAAATAATGAAATGGATTGAGCCAGTAGCATGACATTGGAACTCTAAATGTCAGCGATCCCATTTTGTAGTCAGAAGGGGTGCGAAACGATAGTGGTACTAACGACTCTATACCCCGCAAGATGGCGTTAGTGATTAAACGCTGATTCGGGTCTTAGGATGCTCTTCTAATTGGTTGATTGAATTACCACGTTGGATGTGAAAGCCAAAATAGTTCAAACGGATCTCTGTGTTTTCTTTATTAACAGACGGGAAATCACGTTTCGAAATAACTTCATTAATTTTATCATCAAGCAAAAAGGAATATGATCAGGTAATAACAGTCTCAACTGCAGTCGTAGGTACTTGAAAATCTAACCTCTGACCTTATGGCTACCGTAAAACCTAAGTTATAGATGCGGATTCAATTAAAGGATGTTACATCATGGCTTTTTATTGTCTATCCTAATCGTCAACCTAAGCAATCGCTAGGAAAATAGCATCATAAGTGAAAGAGTCCGTTAACTTGACAGTTGAGGTTAACCATCAATTCTCTCTTTGTATTAATCACATCCCCTCTTGTTTCGAACTCTGTCGAAACTTGAAGGAAAATCAAATTTTTCTTTACGTCCAGTGGAAGACCTTGTTGTCGTAATCCGATGGTAGCCGCGCCAGGGATTTAACTAATAAGAGCAATTAGCGGGAGAGGGTTGAAGAAGGCTCAAAGAGGGACTGAGAGGGAAAGAGGTAGTTGAAGGTACACAGCGAAGGGGATGCAGAGGGTAGTTGGATGACTCTCTCGGGTGGTGGTTTTGCCACCCCCGCTTCGTGGCATGTCTCTCCATCTCTGTCTTCGTGTGGCGGTCGCCTCGGTCAATACCCACCGGACAAGATGGCCGACGCCCACTCTAACACCGCCTCAAAGTTACATACATTTATGTACTCAAATGTATAACTCACCCTCTGGCACCCCCAAGCGAGCGGCATCCACCGCCAAGCTCTCGACCGCCCGAGACCAACTCTTACCCTTCTACCTCAGGAAACTCACCCCCTTAACCAACCACCACGTCCACCCACTCGACAGCGCGGTACCGAGTTGCCTTTCTCCATCCGGCCGCGCGCTTCTGAACCCTCCCGTGCCACCCTCTCTCTGTAGCCAACCCTCACTATCTTGATCTCTCTCTCTCTTTCCCTCTCTCTCTCTCTCTCTTTCTCTCTCTCTACCTATCCACTCGACTTCACGGACACCGAACTTTGCCGTTATTATCTGGCCAGGCGAACGAGAGAACGAGGGGCCGGCAGGAGCAGAGCAGACTCTTCACGCAACCCCCTTAAACCTTTCTATCTCTGTCTCTTCAACCCTCTGACTCTTCCTCTCTCTACCTACGCACTCACTCACGCGCGGCGAGTTTCCTCTGTCAGCTTTGGCAAAGGTAGAGAGAATTTTGCATCTGCTTTGACGTATAGCCTAGAGAAAGAGAGAAAGAGAGAAAAAGTGAGGCTCCCTTAATATCGATCCTTTTTAATGTCCAACTGAGCGACTACACATCAAATTTTTTCATTCCCTCTCGAGCATTTTTAAGGGGTTGAAGGATTCCGGTTTTTTTTTCATTTATTATTCATACTCTTTGATGAACTCTAAAAATTATGAACGTTTTATAATATTTTTATTCGGTTATAACTGTTTTTGCAAGTGTTGATCAACTGCAAAGTGTTGATAGACTGAATTATCAGAAAATTTAATTAAATTAATCGTAAACTATCTTTTCAATTAGATTGCCTTAGATTTTACCAAGTTATTGATTCCTCAGCCAAAAAATAATTCTAAAAAAAGTTTTGCTGAACCCTGTTTGGTTGAATAATGAAAAAATTAGTCACATGGGTGTCTCTATCGGCTGGCGTAGGTGTTTCGAATAAGGGTTGTTTTGTCCGTGACAGTGTGTACGTGTGTAAGGGTGTGAGACCTTTTGGTCTCCGTGAATGAGAGCCGAGTGAAACCCAAGCAGAGAACACATCTCGAGGTGCTTCTCGATTGGTCAACGAGAAGGGGTGGATATTGGATGGTCTGTGATTGGTCAGGCTGGTTCTTTCACTACGACGAATAATGCTGACCCTTGGCGAGGGTGGCCGTAGCATGATCGGCCCTACGGAAGTATTATGTCCTACCTTCTGAAAACTTGGTCGTTGCTTGGCTACCCTTGAATTCGAAAACCACGATAAACTTCAGTCGCAATTACAAAAAGCAGTCACAATTTTTTCTGGACGTAAAAATCTGTTTGAAATTTTTCATTGACAACGGATAATAGATAAGCCATTGGCTCGTTTTCACAGAGTGTGAAACAACATTGAAAAGAGAAATTCACACGCGAAGTCCTCTATTAATCCAAACGACAATCGCTTGCAGCCATGTCGCCTGCTTATCTGGCTTAACGGCTGACTAATTCTAAAGATCTAGTAAACTTGGAGTCTCTCAGTTTCAGTCCATGTTCAAGCAACCCTCCAAAGTTTCTAGGAAGTGTGGATATGTTTTTCATCATCGTTTTTCCTGCTTTTATAAATAGTTAAATCATTTATACAACTGAGAAGTAACTGTTTTTGAATGAGAGAATAGATTCTTGCACAGAGCACGGCTGCTTTACGCTGGGAATGGTCAATTCTTTTCCAACCCTCGTAATTCGTACGTCCCTCGCAGGTAGAAAAAGAACGCGTGTAAAAATTCGATCTGCCAGATGAACGGCGTTTTGACGTCGACTGTACCCCCTAGACACAGGTAACTGGGTATTACGTCGCTGCTCGACGGGTTGCCATACTACAGGGGTAGAAATTAATGCCACACTGGGACATCGAGATGAGGGCCAAGGCGAGAGTAAGACACGAAGACTAGAATGCCTCCGGGCTCAGCAATTCCTCAAACTACTCCCTGAAATATTCTCATTTCTGTCCCTCTCTCTTTCTCTCTTTCTCTCTCTATCTTTCTTTCGTGAACTCTCTTTCTCCCAAACACTTTTCCTTTCTTCACTATCTTCCTCTCTCCCTCGTTCTCTCTTTCTTGCTCTCGTCATAAAACTACGTTGGTGTAATGTTCACGAAGGTAGATAATTGTTCCGACGAGCAAGATTGAAAATCGATATCATAATTTATCGTCTGACAACTATTGCTTTGTTATACCGTTCATCGAATATAGTAACGCGTGATTTTATCGGCTCGTCTCAAAATCAAACAAGAGATAATCGTCACATTTATCAAATATACAGTAACGTCAATCAACATTATAATAATTATAGCAACAGAAAATTATTTTGTTCATACATATTTTTCTCGATTTTTATAATGTGTCATTTCACATAAAATCTACTCCTATGAAACGACATTAAGGGGTTTCACGAAGGTAACAGGAGGAAAAACATTTTAGCAGTAATGTTCATTCAAAATATAAAAACCATAGAAATTTTGAAAACAACATATAAGGCGCTATCGTTACACGATCGTTAATTACTAAATTTTTGAACATTTTCTACAAAATCCAATTCTCATTAAGGTGATCGAATGCCTAAATTTATTATTATGCAGTGAACCCACTTACAAAATATAATTGCGAGACTAAAAAAACGATTTCCAATTTCAATTACGAAATGATTTATACTCAGGAATGCAGAATTGTAGTCTTTGGAACATAAAAAAGTGAACGCCGCGTTTATTTTTCGTGTTTGTCGTTGTGAGAATCGTCACGAGTACGCCTTGACTTTTTGCTCTCGGCGAAGTCCCTTGAAACAGATAAGATCCTATGGTAAAACCATTTCTCGATACGAGAAAGAAAATTTAAAAAAATAGTATAAACTTCGACCTCGTCTGATTTGAGTAATTAATTCATAACAAGCTTGGTCGAGATAGTAGATGTATTTTGGGGGCAGGAGGGAGGGGGGGGGGAAAGAAAAAAGCTCTGACAGCTTATCAGACGAGTTTCTACATACAGACATAATATAGTCGTTGGGGTAGAGATCGGGAGAGAGCATACGAGACGAGAAAGGATGTTAGAGGGTTTGGGGAAAGCGGTGTGCGGGGGTGTGAGCTCGCGGTGAATTCTCGCGACGACGTGAGCGTGCTACGGGGTTTGGGGTTGTTTGACGTATTTTGTCCCGAAAACCGACAGATCAGGGCCGTGGCTCGCGCTCTCTATCTTTCTCTCTTTCCTTCTCTCTCCCTCTCTCTTTCTCTGTCTTTCCGCGATCCAACCTCGCGAGTTGCAAGCGATAGAGAGAGCAGCCACACGGGGATGTTGGGCGCTGGTTGGAAAGGGTTGCTCTGACTGCCAGCCAGCGCACCTCTCTCTGTTTCTGACGTGCAGATTAGTGTCCGCCATTGTCGTGACGTCACCATAGTTAACACGCATTCAAACGCTCGTACGGTGACAATGGGCAAAGGGGTAGTCATGCGACTTTGCCTTTCGTACTAAAAAGAATTTTCTACAATTTTATCCCTCGTTTTTTGTCTTGCTTTGAAAAATTTTACTTCAACAATGAAAATTCCCAAACGTGGACGAAAAATCCACCGATTTTTGTCATTTTTGCTGCTACAATTGTCTGACGATGACATGTCATCCCGAACACTATGAGGAAAGAGGGGGCAGGTAGTTTCTCGATTAATTCGCTATTTTACGCTGGAGGTTCGCCCCCATCCTGTGCAGAAGTCCTGGAACACTTGACGGATGAATGTACGCCCGTCGAAACAATGGCGCTGCCCAAAAATTAACGGCATTGTCCTAACTTTGGATTTGCCGCGGTGGATTCTGGCTCCTCCGTGTATTATATATTCTCTTCCTTCTCCCACCTTGTACTCCCACTTTCACATATATATACGTGAATACGTATATACATACGTTATATCTCTTTCGTCCTCTCCTGTCCGCTCGACATATTATTATTATATATAATGTAATTGTCATGATTATTGTGGAATTTGTGGAATAGAGAGATCGAGCTTGAGACTCTGAACTCATACCCCTTTTAACCAGATTATATACTGAATGAGACGATCTTCAAATTGCTTAATAAACTCTACGATAATTTAATTAACCGCAGTATATTTGTTGCAGAAAATTAATCACTTACGAAAATCAAATATTTGTTGGTATGAAATGTTCGTGACTTGAAAAAAAAAAAAAAAGAAATTGTTATCTACTGCCCACGAGAACTCGATTGTATTAAGGGTTCGTTTAAATAATATCACGATGTTTTGCATCCTATTCGATACACTACTCCGTCTGTCTGAGCTCGAAAAACTTTGATTTTGAAATTTGATTCACTATTTTTGTTTCAATAATTCATTTTCTGTTTTTTATGGTTTTGTGACTAAAATTTAATAAAAGTTATTCGATATATTCGTTTTTAATTAGACAAAGAGGATTTGTAATTAATTTTGATATGAGGATGTTTCCTCACAAATATTTTTGGACTAAGATCGCGTGCAGGTTTCAAGAAAGCCGTCATTTCGACATAAATTCTATCGATAGAATATTGCAACAAATATATTGAAAGTGAATAAAAAAACAAACAAAAAACAATCAATTTTTCTCATTTATTTATCATTCTGATTCAAATTTTATTTCATTATTATTCAAAATGTGATTATCTTCGTCGAAAAATTGAATTTAAAATGTCTTATGAGAAATTATACGTCGTACGAATTTTTACTGGTGCTGCCCCTGTCCCAGCAAAAGCATAAGGGTGGAAACTCCATTGGCTGCGGCCCTGAGAGGCTGCAGGGTTGTCCAAAGCAGCCTGGTCGGCCCTTTTGGGTCCTTTGTGGCACCTGATGAACCGCAACCCGCTTTGCATTGATGTTACGAAAGTTCCAGTCCATCAAACGACGTTTATTATGCATTTGAGTGCACATGTATATTTTTCAAAAAATCACACGAGGGTATTGGATCTCTAATGAAATATTTCGAGCTAAAAAGAAACGAATTATAAGATTTCAATGAAGATTTGAAATCGGAAACAGGAAATAATGCTGGAGAAGTGGAAAACAGTGTAAAATAATGGAAAAGACGATTACTTTGTTTTTTTTTTTTTTTTTTACTTCATTTTAAAAACAATTTCGTTTATTTGAATCGCACAAGACATACACCATATCTGCTATTATTATAATTAAGGGCTCACCGAGAAAAAAGCTCGGCCAAGTTATTTCGACAATTTTTTTAATTCGCAAGCTCCACGGCCGAGTGTTTGTTCGAAGCGCGGCCCGTTTATTCAAATCGTATTGCCTTAATGTCGATTCTTGGTTAAAAGTGTCGTAGTTGTGTGTGTTTTGCGTGTCGATGTGATTGCATTTGGATGTATGCATATATATTTTGTTCTTTTACCAGTTCGTCTTCGTGATGGTTTTTCTTTTTTATTAATTTCTTTTTTTTTTTATCTGGGATCCTGAAAATGTCCCCTAGAAACCGAGCCTTCGGATTAATTACCCTGGAATCAGAAAAACTTTCGCTAATGTCCGATTTTCCCCCGCTACGATATCTTAGTTCGATTTGTTTGAATTATTTTAAATGAATTTTTGCACATTTGCATCTCACACTTTTTGCCACATTCTTGAGTTTCGATTCACACGTTCATTTAATTTAATTTATACACGTAATACCATTTTTTACGACTAGTTAGTCCTTTTCGAAGACTCTACTCCATTTTTTAATTATTTCTCGGAATGATTTTCTTCGTTAATGTATTATTACGTTTTTATTTATTTTTCCTTCGCTTTGTTTTATTTTTTATTTTTCTTTCATTTTCTTTGTAATTGTTACCCTGTGTCAAAACGTTGAAAGCCGAGCCTCGGAACGAGCGCAAATTGTTGGTCAACTGGCTGAAAAATTTGAGGGAACAGTCTCAAAACTAACGATTCACATCAATTCCATTAAGGACGAAGAATATGTGGTGAAAAAAGGAGGAAAGATTTACACACGCACATATACAACGGCGCGCATCGTTCCGTCGGATCCAGCGTTGCGAATATTGTGTTTTCTCGCTTCAAAGAGACGAAACAATTTTTATTACTTATTCTTCAAGGATTTAGGTGTCTTTCAAAGTCCGAAGCTGACAGCATTGCAGTTCATGTTTCAAAACGATACATAAAACCAATTAAATGAAAGCTCTAACAAAAAAGATTTACGTCACTTCCAAAAAATGTTGCAGAAAATAAAAAATATCTTTAAAAATTGATTTTCCGTAATTGAATTATTCCAAGCGATTTTATACTGAAAATAAATAAATCCGAACATTTCTTATTTCTTCGATAGATTTCCCAAGTTCTTGTAATTGAAAACAGAAAATAAATAAATAAATAAGTCGAAGAATAAATGATCAAGGGGATAAAATCGTTGTCCAAATTAAACAGCCACGATTTACATCCTGATCTGCGATGGAGTTAAAAAAAAAAAAGTGTAATGAAAATGAAAAAAAAAAAGAAAAACAGGGTTTGCATTTGTGGCATACCGTTTCATACGTTTATTTTCCGAGTACACGATAAAACTTTCAGCATTCGTTCGTCTTTTGCGTAATAATATTGATAATAATATTAATAATAATAATAATAATAATAATAATAATAATAATAAAAATAATAATCTGTTTTATTTGTTGATCAATTTTGTATTTTATTCAAAATCGACGAAAAAAAGTAAATTATAATGTACGTGATTGACGACACCCTCACCGGTTGATTTTTTTTGTTTTGTTTTTTTATCAAAAAGTGTCACGTTTTGGTTGAAGTTTCCTCTCCGTCGAGCTGAACACTTGTCCGCAGCAAATAGTAATTATATTATTATTATTATTTCTTTTTTCGATTTTCTCTTCAATTCTTTTTATTTTTTTGGGAAGTTTATGTTTTTGTTTCTTTGCTACGGGCAGTGCCATTATGTACAGACCTTTTTGTTAAAATTTGTTTATTTTTTAATGTGTTTTTTTTTTTCTTTTTTTTTTTTTTCAGTTGTATAAACAGGGCCTGGCATGTACGTACTTCACAATAATCTAACGAATGGTTCGTTCGTTCAACACACACTCACACACACATGCACACACAGAAAAACATTCGCTCTGTCTCAACTAGATAACGAGATTTTTCTTTTTTTTTCTCTCTTTTTCTTCGTCTTAATTTTTGTTTTTTTGTATCTAAAGTCGTACACGTACTAACACCGAAAACTATTTGATATGAGTGTTTTTTTTTTCTCGCCCTCACCTTCGTCTACGATTTTTTTGCCCGTCCTCATCGTTACATATTTCATTTTATAAATTATTTTGTCTCAATCACTCGATCGTAAAAGCACTCTCGCGGATATATTAGTCTTCTCTCTCGCGATTCTCGCATTCACACCGAAGTTTTTTTTTCTTTTATCTTCATTCATTAGTCATTCGATTTCTTATTGCCTATATTTTTTTTTTTTTTTTTTTTAGGAACAGTTCTCTTCGAAAACGTTTACAACGAGGAAAGAATGAAAAATAATAATAAAATCGCATCCATCTGGAACGAATAAAAGAAAAAGAAAAAGAAAAAAAAGGCAAACAATATCGACGAAAATCATTGGAAATGGCTCAGTCTTCAGTGGGAAGAAGAGTTCGAGCGTTTTTATTTATTTAACATCATTTTAAAATTACACGATTTTTTCAAAAACGATCGAACCATCGTTTACAAAAAAATCGTCACCGCACTAAGTTTTTATTTTCAATTATTTCCCATTTTTTATTTTTTTTTCCCTCATCTTCGTATCGCTTTAGGACACAATAAATATAATAAACGTAACCGAGTGCTACAATAGACAAAAGTTACAAATAATACGATTGACGGAGGGGCGTGTTCGCAGCTTTCGTTTATTGTTGCATGTTTTATTTTTTTTTCTTTTTTTTTCGTTTAATCGTAAATTCGATCGAATCTTAAAAGTTATTGCTCATTATCGCTGTGAAGTAATACAATAGAAAACAACAAAACAAAAAAGAAAACAGAGAAGAAAAAAAAAACGTAAAAAAAAAAACATTCGACGATGGAAAAATATCGATGTTGGAATTTTCATTTCCGGTGCACACATTTCTGGAGTGCACTTCCCTCTCTTCGCCCTTTCCGCAAATATCGACAACATGACAATGACCATAAGGTACGATAAACCTAGATAACTTTGGCATCTTCTTTAACCCACTTGGAGCAAAAAACAATTTTCACGATAATAATTTTAATAATATAATTCGAAATAGTAAATAAGAAAATCAAACGATTTCGTAAAACGCCGAGAACAAAATCGAACCTATCGAATTCGCTGAATAGTCTCACGAACAAAAGAGAACGCATTTTTATTTTTCATACGTCATTTTTTTTTTTTTTTTTTTTCCATCTTTCGCAAATATCGACTCTTAAGTCATCGTAATAATAATATCGAATAATAAATGATCGTAATAGCCAATAAAGTCCAATACACAGTTAATAATGACAATAATAATAATAATAATAATAATAATAATAATAATAATAATAAAACTGATGAAAATTCAATAATAATAATAGATAATAATAATAAAACTGATGACAATTCAATAATAATAATGACCATATTAATAATAGCAATAATAATAATAATAATAATAATAATAATAATAATAGTTATAGTACATTTTACACAACATTCGAGTAATCCGGAACTCGGAAACCTCGAGGGCGATCTTGTCCAAGATCGCCTTGTTTTTTTTTTTTTTTTGCTTTCTTCAAACCGGACAAGATCGCGAGAGTACGACGCAAGAATACTATCGCGGTGCGTAACGAACTTTGATATCTAGTATGTACACTTTTAGCTCGGAACGTCGCGTCTTTATCGAATTCATCGATCACAAAGAAGAAAAAAATCAAAAAAAAAAGTAATAATAATAATGACAACAAACGCGGAAAATGTGAATAGAAGAAGCATTTTTTTTTCTCTATTCCTTCGTAGGATAGTCATTGAGCTTTAATGTACAAAAAGAAAAAGAAAGAAAGATAGAATGAGAAAAAAAAATGAACAAGACGAGCACACCGACGAGGCTCTCGTATTGCTCTGCTTTGCAATATATTAAATATTGTTATACAATATATATATATTTATATATATATATATATTATTAAATAAATAATCTTCAATGCGATAATAAAGTCACTATTTCGTATCGTCCTATTCATATATTTATATCTGTATTTATAGTTTATATTTATATATATTTATTTATATATATAGATATATGTTTACTTTTTAAAATCAATATATGCATATGTATACGTTTAGTTGAGTTATTTATAATTATTTATAGCAATATTAATTTCAATAGCTGGGCTGAGACTCGCAAGTGGTAACCATTCGTTCGTTTCCATTAACTAATGCCTCCATTTCTTCTCTTTTCGAATAATGTTTATTATTATTATTATATCTTTTTTTCTTGTCTGGCCTTTGATTTATTCTAGATATTTGCCCGGGCATTGCTTGTGGAAGCAGCGGGTAATAAGATCACCGTTTCGGTAGAATTGTAATTTTTTTTCTTTTTATATCACGAAGTCATCGCACTGTTTGGGTCGAATGATTCGTTTTGTCGAGACTTCTGCAGTCAGGACCGTTTCGCGGGTCCTGTCTATTCAGACTGTCAGTCCGAATGTCTTTGTTCAAAAATGCCTCCTTCTGTTCAGTTGCGGAATATTATTATTTTTTTTTATCTCCCGCTGGATCATCGATCCGTTGTTAGAGAAGAAGGTTTTTTTTCTTTAATTCCTTTTTAATTTCCGTAGTTGCTGGCAAGCTCCTGGTACGTCTCTGTCAGAGACCGTGGAAGTCCTGTCCGCGCTCCGAGAGCCCACACTTCGTTCATTGCGACGAAGTTTGGTGAGTCTCAGTAAACCGGATACGGCGGCCTGTGAGGCCACAGTGGCGGGATGGGCGGTAGGCTTCCGTTCCAGGATCAAGTGTCCTTGGTACTCAAGGAAGAATCTTCGTCCTGACTACCCGGATAAGGTATTCCCATTTTAGGCCCTTGCTGTACGACCACGCACTTTCTCATGTGTTTTTCAAGTGTGCTGGGCACGGAGAATGGCATTTCACAGAAACGACACTTGTACGTGTCTTTACCTTGTCTGCCGTGTGTTTTCATGTGTCTCGTAAGCTTGGAGCTTTGAGCACATGCGTAAGCGCAGAGCTCGCACTTGTAGGGTTTCTCACCGGTGTGTGATCGCCTGTGAACCGTCAGATTCGAGCAATTCTTAAATACCTTTCCACAAAATTCGCAAGTGTCATTACGACCGTTGCGCTCTTTCTTCAACAAAGGACTCGGCAATCCGGGAAGAGCTAAACTGGAAGTAGTCGCTTTGGAGACTTTACGGAACTCGTTGTTCTCCAGATAGTGCGGATTTGGCAACCAAAGTCCACCAAAGTCTGGACCAGCGGTTCTAGGAAAACCCTGACCAGAAAATATATTTGCAGTTGTTGAGGAATTGAAGTTGGTTGGTGACAGAGCACTGTCCTTTTCCTTGTTATTATTAAGACTGTTTGTCATATTGGAAGGTGATTCGGTTTTGAGAAAACTTCCTCGATGATTCTCTTGCAGGGCCTGTCGATAAGCCTCGGAATACTGGGCGATATTGCTCAAGCCAAATTTTTCCATCAAATCACCAACCAAACTTGGTTTCTGATCAACTCTGCCCCCGCTCTCTTCGCTACTTTGGCCCTGCGTCGTGCTGAGATCCTCCGGTGTATTTTCCTCAGGATCATCGTCGTCACCGCGCTTTTCATGCTCGTTCTCTTCCGCTTCGTCCAGATCCATATTCTCGTCACAGCTCGAACCATCGTCCGGAACCGTTTCGACGCTCCCTTGAGGACTGGCAGCAGCTGTTAACGTCTCTTGATGTTCCTTCCTCATGTGTTTTCTCAATTCCGTGAAGCTGGCTATCTCGACGTCACAAATTTCGCATCTCGTTGATGTGCCAGACTCCTGGGCACTCTCTTCTTTGTAACGCCGTTGTTCTTTTTCCTGATGACTACGCCGATGCACAATGAGATTCGATTGGAACCTGAATTTTTTCTCACAGATCTCACACGTGTAAACTGTTTCAGCAGAATCCGTAATCACTGGAGTTGAACCGGTTGTTAATGGACTGGCTTTCTCGCTGTCGGTCGAATTGTTGTTGTTGTGATGACCGGTTGGACTCTGGGTGTAAGAAGGTGGTGAATTTTCTTTTTGATGACTAGCTAGATGAAGACTCGCTAGATTTGTGGCAGCTGGACTGGGTGATGATACGGGATGCTGATTCGATTGTTGTTGTTGTTGAATTTGACTGGGAACTAATGGACTTTGATTGGTGGGGGGATTAGGTGGAGCCGCGCCTAAGGACGGGTTAGCGAGGCTCCTTAGGCGCGCCGAATAAAAATCCAGGTTTGCTTCTAATTGTGGCTGATGTCCTTGTCCCGGTAGCATTCGGGCGTGTGACAGTTCCGTTAAATTTGCCAGATTCCTCGCGTTGTTGAGGGTGTCGAGGCTGCTTCTGACGAGGGAATCACCCAAGTTAAGACCATCCATACCGCGCAAAGGATCGCCAAGGTTTTGAAGATTCCTCGTGGCTGTTTGGAGGTCCTGGAGACCTCGGTATCCAGCAAGTGGGTTTAGTGCCAAAAAATCGGGCCTGAATATTGGCGGAAAGCTCCTTTCCAGATGCTGAGGAAGTCTGATAAAACTGTGCAACGGGTCACCAACCAATGACGCCGCTGACGATTGCAACTGTTGACGACTACTGCTACTTCCACCACTTGTGTTTGTACCACCACCAGATGTGTTTGCCGCTGATGAACTTCCACTCGATTTACCACTGAGATTCAAATGATTTGGTGGGCTGAGATGATGTTGTTGCTGTTGCTGTTGCTGCTGTTGTTGGGTGTGGATCGGCGTAGACGTCGGAGGACTCGGAGCAGGTGTGTTTGACGAGGAATTTATCGATGAAGACAATGACGAATAGAGTCTTGCGCCGTGAACGCTCTGTGCGTGCTGTAGCATTTCCCAAGCCGAGGTCAAACGGCGCGAACATTGAGAACATTGCAGACATCTTGGCTCTGCAACAAGTCAATAAAAAATATGGTTTAACAGCGAATCTTTTTAAAATCCTTGTTTATAGGATAGATGACATTTTTATTAACACAAAATATTCCAGTGCTCATTAACTTGGCTGTTTTAAGCACGTGTTTTACAATAATAAAGCGACTCATAATCCCCTCGAGCTGTGTTGATTCCTCAAGGCTACATTTTCGTCAGTGTTATTAATACGTTTATACGTTGCGCATACGATCGATATATTCCGAAAATACAAGTCATGTTGATAATGGCGTGGGAAAAGGAAAGAAACTAAATGTATAATGGGGCTCGTAGCAGGGTTGTAACATCTTGTGAACTCGTCGAGTGAAAAGTTGACCCCCGGCAGTCCCGGGGGACCCTTCAACATATCGTAAAATATATACACGATTGTCAAGGCTAGAGGCGAATCCGTACAATTTTTCCGCGAAAATCACCCAACGATCCGGGCACAGCGACATCTTTTTTCCACTCCACCCCCCAACCCTTATCGCCCACGTTGTCCGCAATGGCATCAATTTCTATATCCCCTTAATTTACGAATCGAGATCGCCGCGCTGCTGTTCGCCGATTGAATTCGGAATTCAAACAGTTTTCTATACATGTGTGTATTCGTATGTTGGTAAATAGGTTGCTGAGCGCAGTGTGGGGTTGGGAAAGACGAGGTCTGTGTCAAATTGCGGTTCCTGCACGTACGTTGAGCGAGAAAAGTATGCTCCTGGCGTTACCGGGAGTTCTCGCTGATGTTCGACACAGGGTTCTCGCAGTAGAGAGTGGTGAGGGGTCGAACGGACGAGCTTAAAAAATAATATCGAAACGGATCGTAGACGCGATGAAGAGGGTGGATGATTTCGCTCGCTATTCGGTGGTAGGTTGAAACTGACCCTTAACGACTTTTCACTATAAAAAGAGAAAACGAAGGAGAAAGAAAGAGTGAAGGGGGTGCGGGATAAAACGCCAGACCTCGGACGGGTTTTGAATTTCAATGTTTTTAATCCTGTAATATCAGATTTTTGGCCATTTTTCACGCCTCAAGAACGGGAAAACGACCCCTCGCCGAGGAATACGACGAACATTCACCACATCATCCCACTACGAAGAGTCCGCGGGGTGTCCGTGAAATTTTTTCTTTTTTCTATCTCTTTCTATCTTTCTTTTTCTTTTTTATTAATACAAAAGCAAGACCCTGGTGAGCCATGTGTTTAGGAGGCACCCTTCAAAGTGAGAAAAAACCTCCTTTGGAAAAATCTGCTGAAAGATATGCTCAGAAAAAGAGTATGACGATAGCCACAAGACCCAATATCCCTTACCAAGGAGTAACATATTCCAAGAGCGATCGTAATTCTGCGGTTAAGGGGTCGTGAAGATACGCGCGGACACGTCTGTCCCGAGGACTATTTATGATCTTGTATGCGTGCGTGAATATTTGCGGAGAGAGTCTCGAGAGAACACGTTCATGTGTATTTCGTTCTAAAATTGTCGACCCTTCGAAGAATGGCTTTTCATTCAGCTATAAGGGTGGACGCGCAAGATCTTAATATATATCGCTGACATATATCATTCATTGTTTTGGATAAATTTCATTTTCCAACTGTGGAAAGAGGCGTCCGAAAGAAATAAGAGTTATCTCAACGATCCTTTCGCCTTCGAACTTTTCGACTACTCGTTGACGTACAAGTGTACGAAACAAAATGAAGAACAAAAAAAAAAAGAGAGAACAATCCGGGTTTTATAAAGACTCTCTTCCACTCGACGGTCGAATGGGGCTCCGGAAACGTTGCTCTAAAGAAAAAGTATCAAGAAAAGGGAAGCACATAAAGCGTTTCTTCTAATTGGAACGGTCCAACGAAGTCGACGGTCGATTTACGGGACTGCGGGACAAAAAAAAAAGAAGTATCGAGAAAGTAATCTTCTTGTGTCCTCGAGACAAATCTCGAAGACGTTAAACGCGACATAGGACCAACATCTTTATGTACTTCCTTAATTTTCTTTCTATACTTAATTTGATGTTTTAAACTTTGGAGAATGAATGATCATGAAACGAAAAGTCTGGTTATGTGCTTTGGCATATTGTTTTGCGCTTGAGGGCAAGAAAAAAAAAAGTCTCGAGACTGGGTGGCGAAGAATTTCCTTCCGTCGCGTTTTTCTCGCCTGCTGAGCTAAAGCCTCACGGAAGTCGACGATATTTTCGACTTCCCGACCACTGACTCGCCCTAGACTCTCTATCATTCTCTTTTTCTTTTTCTCTCCCTCTCTCTCTCTCACTCTCTCGCTCTCTGTTTTGCTTTTGTGCTTTTCTTTAGTACACAAGGGAAAACATGGTTGAAAGTGTGAGTATGAGAGAGCCGGCAGCGCCCTCATGAGAGATAAGCAAGTGCTGCCTGCGTATAATAAAGGTGTATCGATTTAACACGGAAAGACGCCCCCAACTTTCTTCCTTTCATATGCAAACTTTGCGGGCGACCATCCGTTAGGATTATTTTTTTTCTCCCCCTTCTTCTGCTTTCTTCTTATTTTTATTTCCCCTACGACCAGCGGACACTCCACAGAGTCTATCGAAGTGCTTTTTAGATAGCTCGTGATCACGCTATTCTCTTGGGATGAATAGAGCGACGGTCCGTTATGGCGTTTTTGAAATTTTATTTTCATTATATTTCGTCTTGTGTATGTAGCGGTTAAGAAAAAAAAAAAAAAAGTTGTGATAATAATTTATTCGGTCAACTCAACGTGTAAATGAGATAATATCGTGACGATTTTTTTATTTCTAGTTTGAAATTTTCGTATAATTAAAATTACGGATATTGACCAGACGAATGAACCGATTCCAAGCAACAATTGTCTGGTACATTTGAAAAAAAAAAAGATCTGATCTCAGGACAAATTGCCATCGACACACAGTGGTTTTGTCACTCGAGTATCATTCGGTCCACGACTGCGATGATAAGAATCAAAATAAGACGAAGGGGGATAAAAGCCACTTTGGAACTCAATTCAAGCCACTCGTACGTGAAATTTGGGTCAGCCTCGGTGGTTGAATTATTCTCAAAAACATTCACATGAGCATTACAAAGAAAAAAGAAGTTTAAACAGCTTTGGGTGACGTTTTTATGCAGATTTTTCGACAAAAATCACTGATTACGTAGTGTGCGGAGAAATGGATAAAATAAAGAAAAAGAATAGAAAAATGTCAAGTAGAATTCGTCAAGAGATATTATGAAGCATTCTCTTGATGGACAATAAACATCTGTTGAGAAGGAAGGATGAGGAGACTGGGAAGACTTACAGAAGCGGTTTTGTCTGACCGACCAATTTTCCCTATAAATTGCCCGGACAAATCGTTCTGTAGTCTCGACTTCCCTTGCCCCGGGTCCTACCTTTCCCGGCATTAAATCGAGACGTTTACAGCTAAATTGCTTGGAACGGCATTGTTTAACCGCGATGCTTTCGAGTTCTGGTCATTCCGTGTATACATCTACAACCAGCTTTCCGAAAATCTTTATTTCTCCCTCTCGTTCGACTTCCCTTGTGCACCCTTCTCCAAAGGCTAAATTTCAACCCCTTTACGGAAGACTCGTTCCTTGAGGGGATGATTTTCTTTGACATTCGTCACAGCAGCTAAGCGTCAAAATGCAGCAAACATTCGGGGCTCCAGGTTGAAAGTAAAATTTAAAAAAGGCTAAAAATTTTTGGCTAAAACGAAATATCCACGGTTTGCAGGGGCAAAAGTGCACGTGGTGGAATGATAAGTCTAGCCAGCATTGCTGACGCTTGCTGACGAGAATCCAGAGCCCTTTAATCTCAGGGTCCACGTGACAATATTAAAATATCGATTGGCCAACGTATGCTACGTATGCACTTTGTTCCCTGAGTGGAAGGGGATTTGTAGTCTGTACTAGGGAGATGCATCAGTGGCGAGGTAAAAACCACCCTTTCCACCCCCTCGAGTTTTGAATGGCGGCTTCGGAGCTGCATCGTAGCCAGGTGGTGAAAAATCCTGCCACGTGTACTTTTAAGCGTTCACAAATTTATTTAATCTTCTAAAATAATGAGTAATAAAATAACTACGAATTTTTATGAAAATAATAATAATAATGATGATAAAACGATGATAAAATCGAGGGAACGAATTAACACACGGAATAGATAGCAAATTTCATATTTCGATAACCAAATAACTAACAGCTGAATCCAACAAATATTACGACGATGAAACGAAGGAGAGAAAAAGAGAAAGAGCAAAAAGATAAGACTGCAGTCGTATTTTGTGGTTAACTTCGAAGCCGCTACAGGATTGGTCCACAGCCTCTTGAAAACCTTGTTCTCGCTCTTTTTTTCAATCCCTCTCTTTCCCTTTTCGAAAGATACTTTCTGGTAGTGAGGATAGCCGCAAAAGAAGGAAGATGAAGACAGAGTGCGAGTCTCAGTGGAACCGCGACCGCAATAACTGAGAAACGAAACGAAGGGAGACAGACCATTATATGCGTGTCCTGCGTGTCGCACCCATCGGACAAAAGTTACAGCTAAGACTGTGTGCAAAAAAGAAAACAATTGCGAAAGAAATGAAACTGAAAAAATAGTTGAAAAAAAAAACACTCGAGGTGTCAGAAAATAAAAAAAAGGATCGTTGGACTGCAAACGTGAAGAGTAAGCAATGAAAGACTGAGAAAACATTTAAAAGTGACGGGATGTGGCGAAGAAGTATTGAAGGCATTAGGACCAGTTGGAATTAAAGGGTCGAGCTTTTTTAAACCCGGTAAGTTCTTCACGAAATGGAAATTTATCGACTTCGCAGCACACATGCATTTTTCTTATATAAATGCATAAATAAATGCATTGAAAAAAGTAAGAATGGGAGCGTATGTGGCCGGCAGCAAATCCAGCCAGGCATGTATCATTTTTATGTCGTGCTTGCGTCTGCTTCCTTCCGTGGCTACGTGGAGGGTTAAAAAAACCTCGTTGCAGAGAAAGAGAAAGAGTGAGAAAGAGAGAAGAGGATGCGAGCGAGAGACCGGAGATTCCAGGCAATTCGCGAGCAATTCTCACATCGCCTGGGGCAGCGTTGGAAGGTTGAGGTCGGAATAGAGATGGGGATGAAGACGACGAGCGTAGAAGCCGGGAAACAGCGGCGCGATCGTCGAAAGAAAAACCATAAAGAGCAGGAAAGCAGTGGATGAAGTGCGTTGCTGCATTCGTGTCAAAATATATATATATTTTTTTATATCTTCTGTATATTTGTATACACAGAAACGTCGTACTTCTGGCTGAATTAATATTCTCCGACGAACGTGACAGATAGATCAAATCTGCATTTCACACCAATGGCCGGAAGGGTAAAGATATAAGAGAGAAAAAGTGAGAAAATGAAGAGAAGTCTCTGGGTGTCAATTTCGACGGATTACCAGTTTGCTATCCAAGCATCCCCTTGAAAAAACACCCCTCATTCGTCCCATTTTGCACGTAACCTTTCTTTCACACATTTTTCTCTTTATTTATTTATTTTTTTTGACAGTTATATTTATTTCCGTTTTCTTGACGTTGAAATAAAGATTTGTCTCACGTCTGAGAATATTAAATAGCAGTTCCAAAGGAGTTTATATTATTTCACAAAATAAATTCATAGTTTATTATATACGCTCTTATATTTTAATGGATACGTAAAGAAAGGTACGTTTAATTATCGGAAAATAAAGCTCAATACATCTTGAGGCATTCGAATTCAAAAAGATATTAAACCACCAACATCAATAGTTAACTCAATGTTTTACAATTCGATCATTTTCAAAATAAGCCTCCCCGTTATAAAAATGAGTAAGACGACGGGTAGAGATGTAGCCACGTTTCAGGAACGTGTTGCGAGACTTGTACCTCGTTTTCCCCCTGTAAACTGCAGCTTCCCCCTTACTAGAGAGATAAATATACACACACATGTGTAAGGTTTTGTCGTGTGACTAGCACACGAGCAATTCTACCTGGTGATGTATATAGTGCAGTACATAAAAACAAAACAAAAAACGTTAAGTACGACAGACAAAAGTGAGAAGAAGAGAGAAAGAGAAGGGCGAGAGTGAACACAGAAGAGTTACGTGAGTTGGGGGATGAAAAAGTAGAAGATGGGGATGAGAAAAAAAGGGGGAGGAATAGATATCTCATGGGGGCTCGTGCCCACCACGTGGCCAGACAAAAGGACGCTCCTAATTGGGCTTTTGGACCGAGCTCCTGTCCGGTTGAAAAAAAAAATTTTTACGACACAAAAAAAGTGGTCGAAGAATTACACAAGCGGTAAGAATGGGGTGAGTTTTTGAGGTTCTAGTTCTGCGATGCTAGAGTGCTTATAACACAAATATACAAACACACATACAACATTGAAATTGAGGTGGAAATCATTGGGACAGAGTGGACGCTGTTGAGCACGAGCCTCGCGATCATCCCTTCGCGGATGAAGGGTTAAAGTTCTTGTCGCTGCTTGAACGAGGTCTCAGCCAAAGGGTGAGAATTTCCTGGGGCCGGTGAAAAGGTTGACGGTTAGTTTCATGAACAACTATGAATTTTTAAAGGGACAACGTGACCGGAAAGTTCGTCTCCATCCAAATTGACTAATCCAAAGGTGTTAACTTTGTTCAGGCTTTGTGTCATTAATTATCGCTTGGAAATTGCGGCAGAGGGAACGATATTTTTGTTCGAAATAACGATATGTTTGGCCAATTGAAATCTCTGTCAATATGGACGCTCGAAAAACGATGATAATAATAATAAACAATACTTTACGCTTTACGGGTTATGTGAAAGCACATTCTGCCTATATTTTTAAATATGTATATTATCCGTGTGGACAAATGTGTGGATATATCGTTGGCCAGAGATATGTTGCAGGGAATGACATAACGCTCGCCCACGTCAACCCCTTCGACATGTAACAATGTGGCTTTGACAAAGAGTGAGGGGGTGCGAGCGTGTCCGGACGACCGGTGTCACCACCGGGTAGTTCCCCCAACCCCGTTCCCTTATTTGTATGTGTTTTCTCCCGAACCCTATCCCTCATAACCGTCCCGAGTGGGAGAGCTTTAAATTCGAAAAATCGAATACTCACACCGCACTCGATTACATTGTTCAAAATTGTCCGACCACGGACTCACATCGACGCACATGGCTCCCATCCTTTGAGAAAGACGACCAATCACGTTTTTTTTTTTCAAGGTTTTAATAAAACCCGGACTCGCGCATACATAGCAAAAAAACATAGAAAAATATTACCAACTATAGATTTGCTTAATCATTAACTGATAAATGCAAAATTCCCCGAAGTCATATTTTAATCGATATTTTTAGAAGAATAATTTATATTTTCCAAGCGATTTTAACGCATGAACGTTTGTTTTGTTCCTCAAGAAATTCTCTACAAATTCACTGTGTCGATTTTCTTTTAACTTCACCGTTTCAATGTTGCAGTCGATGACAAGAAAACTATGTCATAAACAGATAGCTTTTATTAAAAAATGGACGAGTTTAAAAAAAATCGACACAGTGAATTTGTAGAGAATTTCTTGAGGAACAGACTAAGCGTTCGTGCGTTAAAATCGTTTAAAAAATACGGATTATTCTTCTAAAAATATCGATAAAAATATGACTTTGTAGAATTTACTATTTATCAGTTGATGATTAAACATATCTATAGTTATCAACATTTTCCTAAGATAACAAGACATCCTGCAAGACGAATTCACCGTCGATTAATTAATTTATCTGTTAAACGTTTCATACAACTCTTTTAAAAATTTAACACGGGGTGACTAGGGTGGTCACTGCTATAAATTCTTAATGGAGATGGAGTGGAAAAAAAATGAAACTTACCGGAACTGACGGTATTTGTGTCCGCATCGACAGACTCGGTTTTCAATTTTTTTGGAATGTCCTCCTTTTCCGTTTCCTCAGTCCCTTCGGTTCGTCTTTTGGGCGTTGAGCTCGCACTCGCTCTGAGCTCGATCGGACTTCCGGTATCGGCATTATTGCCTTGTGGGGTTGGTGGACTTTCAACTCTGCTCGAACGTTTGTTTATAGGTGCCGAAATACTCGGTACCGAGTTGAGCTTTTCCGTGTCCGAAGTTTTAAGGGCAAGGGCATCCTCAGGATCGGAATCCTCGTGGGCAGCAGCCGGTGGTGGACTGTGACAACCTTGAAGACTGCTACGACAATGATTTACTTTGTGCTCGATGAAACGAACTATTTCACCGAGGGGGTAGGAGGCTCGGCAACCCCCGCATTGGACGGTGTCTGGTGACGCTGGACCTTGCGACGTTTCCGCTATAATTAAAAATAATAAAAAACACAAATTTCATTAATATTTTTAAAATCATCGACTATTCATTCACATGTGGCATTCGTGGCATCAACAAAAAATGAGAGTTAATACTTTGTGTCTATTTATTAAAATCCCGGGTGCCATTCTGAACCAAAAAATCCGTCCTTCAGTGTCGAAATTGTGGTTTAATAATATAAAAACAAAACAAAAAAGGTCGTGGGACGAAATAAATTCCGCCATTGCTCAAAGTGTTAAACCACATAAAACTTTCTCTAGAGAGAATTTTCATTCTTAATTTTCAAGATACTTTTTTGCCATATATAGTGTCTTTACATTAATTATTTAATGGATATTTTTAATTACGAAAGCGTCAAGTAGATGATTAATTCTTGGGTCGCATTTGACCTGCACGAAATCTTTACTTTTGTGGTAACAATTTTCAATGCACATAAAAACCTTCAGAATAAATCTCCACATCAACGAAGCTATCAATGTATAACAACTGATCTTGAAAATATATAGCGAATGATTAATTGATATTGCTACTCTGCTTAAATAAACAATACTGGAGAGCATCAATTTGGAATTAAAGGTTATGAGATAAAGATCACAAGGCGCAGTTAGGAAGTATTCGAGTCGAGTGGTTTGCTAGTAATATTGGCTGAGCAGATATATTACATCTACGCAAAGAAAAAATATATATATATATACATATATATTCGCAAGTACGAAGAAAATGTATAAAGAACTTATATCTATATATTTGCAATTGTTTGTGGTCAATATTACTTTTATTATACGTATAGGATGAAAAAAAGGAAGGGAATAAAGTGGTTATACGTATTACACGGTCTTGTTCGTTTTTCTTTTCTTAACGCACTTATAATTCACCATGACGTTGGTTCTCCGGCCGCAAAGAGGTCCGGAGGTCACCCGCAGACGTAACAATTCACTTTTAGGGGCCCTCCAGGAGAGTCAGTTCTTTGGCAAACGAATGCGAAAGAGATAAAGAGAGTGAGAGTGAGAGTGAGAAAGAGAGAAATAAAGAGTCCGTTATATACCCTCACGACAATGGGATATAGCGAAATGGATAAGGGGGTTGAAAGGGGGTGGGGCATTAACATAGAGATTGGCAGGAGTTCATATATCGATCTTAACATCCCTCCACGAGTTAAAGTCAAGTACCATAACCGTATGAAATGCTGTGCGAGCCAAAGGCCACGCACATAAGCCTGCGTGTGTGCAAGAGAGAGGAAAAAAAGTAAGCAAACAAGATGAACAAAAAAAACATTGATACAGAGGCGTCTGGAAAAGAAAATCTTCCTTCGAGCTCCAACTGTCTTCTACCAAAGCTTTTTTTTTACCCCGCTCGTAGCGTTCTTCCTTCTTCCCAACCCCATTGCCTTTCAACCCCTTGTTCGAGACTCTTTTGCAGGCATTTATTGCCAGTGTTTATTTCGGGATTTAAAGTTTCATTTTGCAACCAATTTTTCAATTAATCTATTAAAAAACCTTGTACTTATTATTATTCCCAGGCTGGTTAACTTTTTTATTGATCTCTTTAGTTTTTATCGATTTTAATGAATTGTTTAAATTTATGTTCGATGCCGATTCACTCGCGGACTTATGTTCGGATTATTTCGACATAGTTTTAAGTTTTTTCGTTTTTTTTTTTTTCGTCACTCGAATAGTTTCAAGTAGCGTAATTATCAAAATATTTTTGAATGTGGAAAATGAGCGGAAAATTCAACTTAAATTATTCTGGGCGGAGTTATCTTCATGTATTTTTCGCTTGACCAGAGGATTTCTTCCGTTGGCTGGCCATGACAGGGCGCAAGTCCGAACCGAGGCCACTCCTTTGAATGGTCTCGTGCCCACCTTTTTTTCCATTCACATTCTCCGTGTATGTTAACATCCACCCACGAGAGTTTCTATCTTTCTCTGTTCCGACACACAATCCGCAGTGGATTTAGTGCGAGGGTGAAGCGTGCTTTGACGGGCGAATAATTTTCAGGAAACGTAGGGGTTGAATTCTCCAATCTGATAGTCCGCTTTTCGCACTGGTTAGTCACACCGATGCGGACACAGACAAACGACGAAAAAATATTAAACCGTTTTTTCGAAATTCGAGACAGCGAACAAACAAACAAAATCCTTTGACATTTCTTTTTTTTTTGCATTTCTTTTTTCTTCTATAAATTCATCTTTTTATACGAACCGGAAGTTGAGACTATCAAGTCCGAAAGATCCTGCTCGATGGGGCTCGATAATTTCGGACAATAATGGCCGCCTCTTTTTCTCACCACTGCGTTTCCCTTTTTCTTCGTCGTCATTCATAAAAACGATCTAAGATCATGATCAAAGATTTGCTCGAAAGAAGTAGAAAAAGGAAAGAGAAAAAAAGCCCTTGAGCGTAGGAGGGCAGCGCGAACGGACCGTCGGAACGGTGAATACGACGAGAGGAAAGAAGGGGATGCAAAAAAACTCGGGTACCGGGCAAAAAGCCGAAAAACGAGAGGGCGACGTCTGCATTTTATTTGTAACCCTCTGAAGAAGGTATTCACGTGAATAAAAAAAATATATATATAATAAATAAGAAAAAACTAGGAGCAAGATAGGAAAAGAGGGAGAAAGAGAAATTCTCTTGAATGGTGCACGTATGTGGACGTTGGACGGGTCCGTTATATTCGCCTACGATTCAAAAGCGCTCGGTTAGAAACAAGAGACGCGCGACCGGTCGTTAGCGACAATGGGCTTTTGTTTTTTCGGGGGCAGATGTTATGGACCGAAAGAGACAGAGAGAGAGAAGTTTTCTCCGGTCCGCTACCGGGATATTCTGGTCCGCTATACGGGTGATCATGGACGAGACCCCATCGAGGGCACCTTGTCTATATTTTCGTGTGTGTGTGTGTATGTGTGCGTGTGACACACCGGTAAAAACCATGAGCGTTCGTTCTCAAAAAAAAAAAAAAAAAAAATATCTTGTGCCATTTAAACTTGACGAAAATTGCATTAATTCGATGATTAAATGATTAAGTATAATACTGAATTGTCGGATAAAAGTAAAAAATGAAATTATTTTTAAAAAACTTTGTTGACGTAAATTTTGTCGATTTTTCACCACACAATCGACATCGCTCGGTAAATTGTAATGACGATGAATCTATGCTGTTAATTACATTGGAAATAATTAATAGTTCGATTATGTCGAAGTATCGTTTTTCGTTAATTGTTCAATAATTGATGGAGACCTAAAATTATCCTCGTTTCAAAGCAACGAACTAGTAAAGCGAATAAAATAGAAAAATAATAAAATGACGATGAAGCAACTTAACTGTTGTCGAAACAAATAGGAAAAGATAAGAGAATAATGAAAACGAAAAAAAGACGAATATTATAGAGAAAAAAAAAAGAATATGGTCGATGTGTGTATTTCAGTGACGATGGAACACATTGAGTCCTCGTGAAGCGAAACGGCATAAAATACAATATTGCTCGGCGAATCTAAGTTGGATTGCTTACAAATTGGTCCATACATCCGTAATGTCACGATCACTCGTATCAACATCGGAGTCTGCAGGAAAGAGGGGAATATCTAGTAACGTTACAATTCTCCGTTTCGTGTCTATGCAACGTCAATCCCCGAGTCACCCCATCATCCCCAACCTGGTAATTTCCATCGTCGAATAGAAATAAAAAATAAATAAAAATTCCAGTAATACTTTCCTCAGACTATCAGAGGTTTATTAACCAAATTGTCTAGCAATTGAATCAAATTTCTGTACTGTAGATCAAATGGTGAAAAAAAAATCAAATATATCGAACAAAATATTCAATTCAACGTACACGAATACTTATCCATAAACGTAAAATCCAAGATTACAAAAAAAAAAGTCGGTGTCGATCATAAGGCTACCGAAGTTCATTGTCTTTATAATTTTTGAAAAATCCATCCATTAGTAAATCGAAATTCCGTGCTTACTGATTGCAGTAATTTCATGAAAAATTATTAACAAAAAAATGAAGTAAACCGTTTTTTGTCGTTTTACACAAAATAAATGAATGATTTTGCTGTTGTCAAATATTTGGTTGCGTTTTCTCAATTCGAGGTTATGTCTTCTGTATCGTAGTCATATGTATAGATATATATGTGTGTATGTAAAAAATGTGTGTCTCTCGGATAAATGTGTACATGTCCCGAGGCCGTGTCCTTGTTAGGACACTGAAGTCCTGTCAAAACGTCCGTAGGACACATCCGCGAAGAGCCAATTGAATTACTATGATCCCCGGGGCTCGTTGTACCATCGACTCGGCCCCGACCGAAACCAATAATTCTATTATCCATTAGTATTGGGTCGCGCCAATTTCCTTTGTAGCACGACGATGGAGCAACTCGCGGACCAACCCCTCTGGCCGAAAAGCCGAATATACGAATTTGTATCAGTAGACGTCAAATACGAAAAAGACAGGGATAGAGAGAAGTAGAGAAAGCGAAAGAGAGAGGGGGAAAGAAAGTGAAAAGAAAAAAGATGTAGAGAGGATTGGGTGGTGTATTGAGTACAAGAAAAACGAAATACAGCACATACGTGTTGTACGTCGATGCGAAAAACGAGAGAAGAAGGAGAGTTTCTTTTTTTTCTCTCAGAGACGTTGAATAAGAAAGAAGAATATAGGTGAATGAAAGTCGATAAATAGATATATAGAAAAAGGGCCAATATGTTCACGATGTAGGATAGAATCGTCGACAGCGGCCGCAGATAAAGTCTGTCTGGCTGTAACCACAGGATTAACTTATTTAATCTCGTTTCCCACAATGTCTCGTCATGTCGTCTCTCTGGGTTCTCTCTCGCTGGTTTTTTTGTGGCACCGTAGGGATAACGTTTTCCTGAATTAATTCAATCAATAATAACAACAAATATCGATCCTCGTACGCCATTTTGATTAGAACATTCGCGGGATACAATATTCGTGATAAACGCAACAATGAAATACGAACCGGAAGACGATCTACGGGTTTTTTCGTCCATAATGTTCCTGGGATAAAACATTTCAATCACGGCACTCTGGAAGCGACGAAAAATAGAATGCAATTGAAGCCACAGGATGAAGCATCCAAACATCGAGATTAATGAGATGGAAAGATGCACAAAGTATTAAACAAAACGTTCTGCTCCGCTTGTAGCTTTTCAATCCTCCTCCTGACGATTCTTCGATCACGCATTAACGGAAAATAAGATCGGGGGTGAAACACTCAAGACGCGACGATCAGTCTCGTTAGGTCCATGCTCGGATGCTGACTGAAATCTTCTCGCGAGCTTGGCAAGGGCAAGGGGCGGCAGGGGTAAATTTAGAGTCGAAGGCAGTGGGGACCGAGAACAGGATATCAAAAGAATAGAAAAGACCCTCGTGTGATGCCCGAGAGGAGCTGTTCTTATGGAGCAAAAGTGGAGGGGAAAACGAACCGATTTTTCGATGCGGAGAACACATGGATTTCATCCCCCCACTCTGAGCCCCACATATGTTTTTTTTTTTATTCGTTCGGCATTCGTCCGGTGGGCACAGGCCCCGTCAACCCTCTCTCGGACCTTTCTTCAGGGGTAAGGGTTTTTTCTAACTCCTTTATTCCCTTTTCTCCGTTAGGACGAAGGCGCAGAGAGGATCGATCTTCATCCCCTTTCGCTTCCTCCTCTTCTTCAACGTAACCTTACGCGTTTTTTTCCACGTTTTTTTTAGGCTCGCTCAGGGGGATGGCCGCGAATTCGTACTGTGGAGAACAAAGCACTTTTTTCTTCAAAATGGCCGCCTTACCCTCGTTTTCTCCAGTCGTTTGCTGGCGATGTGATTAAAAAAAAAAAAAATGAAAAACGTTGGCTGATAAATCGTGAGATAAAAAAATGGACCTGCTCGACTCTTTTCTCCCGGACTTTCTGAATCTTCGGTTTAAAGGGATGATTTTTTTAAATGTTTTTGTCGCGTAAAAAACTGTACGGATGGTCAAATCATTTCTTTCAAAAGCTTTGTAACGTACAGGGAACTTCAATGCTTCGATTTCCTGCTTCTCAGGACCACCAGGCTTGGAACCACTTCTAAACTTTCGAAAGTTTTAGTGCATCAATTAAGAAAAAAAATGTAAAGAGTTAAATTCCCGAAAAACTTGGGATTCGTTTGCACATTGAAAATGAGAGGAAAAAAATGGAGCAAACAGCACGAAGATTTTTGTGAGCGGACTCCGATAGGAGAAAAAAGAGAAAGAGGTAGAATAATTTTTCCGGAGGTTAGTCGAACAATTGAGTGGAATCAGTGACCTGAGATCAAGGCTTGTCGTCTCATGAAGATCTTTCTTTTTTCAACAGAATATATGTATAGACACGCATACATATATATTTGGTGTAGGAAAGGCGAAGGATCATAGCGTGGAAGAATCAGAGCATTTTCTCACCCCCGCCGGACGCTAGTTATGAAAAATATGAAATCTGGTTCTCACGGATTCTGAATGGGAGCGCAAAGGCTCTCGCGGCTCTTTCTCTTTCTCTTTCTTGCCCGCCAGTTGCTTCGTCACTCTTTCTTTCTCTCCTCTCACTCTGTTTCTCGACATGTGTATATATCGTGGGAGGATCTACCAGTACGAGACCCTTTTCTAAAGTCTCCGTAGCGAGAGCAAGAGAGAGAAAAACAGAGAGATGAACATCAGGCAGGACATTGTCCATTGAGAACGGTGCGTGGAACAGGTCCTGGCTGACCTGTCCCCCGTTCCACCGCATGAAATCTCTGTATCGTACCTTTTCAATCCCCCGTGGACCGGCGATTCTCGAGATGCCGCCTTTTCAAAAACCCTTTTGGCTACGATATTTTTTGATCAAAATAAATCATGTGAGTACAGTTATATGTCCAGGTGCTCGATGCTACGCTCCCTCACATACATATATGTATATATTTATAAATATAAGTTCGTAGGAAAAAACGTCACCCTGGTTTCCACGCTCGAGATTCTCCCTGAATTCTTTTAAACTCTTCTGTCCTACCTTTTTCCGCAGACGTGTCAAAAAAAAAGGGAGAAAAAAATTAAATCTCAGTATAATTCACGCTTCGTCGACGAACGAAATTCTCTCGTAAAATCCGGATTGCATCTTTGTGCTTGGGAGGAGATTTTTTTTTCTTTATCAATTTCCTTATCAACGTATCCCTTCGAAGGTTCATATTTTCTTTACTGTTGAAAGTTTTCATTTAAAAAATTTAACTTCTAATGAAAATTAACGGATTGTGGTAAATAAAAAGTAACTGGAACGCGATATGTTTAAATCAGTTTTTAAAACACGAAGAACGAAAGATTTTGAAATAACAGAGTTTATTTTTTAAATGTATTGGCGAACCCTGGAGTACAAAATAAATTTAATATTTCTGATGAAAGCTCTCACTTCTGGCTTCGCTCAGTCTCTTTCTCATTGTATTTTCCTCTCTACTATCTCTTTCTCTTTTTATCTTTTCGTGCTGTGTCTTGTCCGGCCTCGTCGTCGCGCTGCGGTGTAACTTCAGTCTGCTTAATTAGAAACTTCTATATCCCAGAAGCTCGTTACATTATTTAAAAGCAGGATCTCGTTTCTCAATGGTGTATGAGGCAGCGTGAGAGAAACGGGTGAAACAGTCTGTGTATACGACAATTCGTGTTTCTCGCGCTCCGCAAAACACGCGAATATACGCAAAACTTTTCGAACAAACCACGAGAGGGCACAGTTGTTGTCTCTGCATCGTATCTCTTCTCTTTTCTCTCCTTGTATTTCTCTCTCTTTCTCTATCTCTCTTGAAAATGTACAACGAGAAGTGCCGAACCGTGTAAGCGTGTAATAATTAATGAAATTTGTAAATTCACGAAATGAAACATTCTAGCACAATTCTCGTCCACGTACCCGAATAACTATTGTTAAAAAACTAAATACGAGTTACGAGGGTGCTTTCAATAAGCGTAAAATACATGCAAATCAAATCATTTACCAACAAATCGTTTTGTATTATTACAGAATTCTGATTTATCGTCCTCTCGAGATCAGCGAATAGCAATGAAGACCAGCAGCGTCCAAAATCACTTTCCGACATGTTTTTGTTCCCTTTTATATTTTACGACCTCCCTGAAGAGCCTCCTGGTGTGAAATACCCCTTGTGGATCAACGATCATTGGTCCAGTATCGTCAATGACAAAATCACAGGCCTTTACTCCCTCCCCCCCTCTCACGATATGCCTCGAACCCTTTGATTGTCGTAATAATAAAGTTGAAATCCCGTCGAGTTTTTCAAGTCACGAGAACCAATCATATTGCATCGTAACATTCGCTTAAATGGATTTTTGACAAACGGTGCATTTCGCAATGGCCAACGGTCATCGTCGGTCAAAATAAAAGTCAAAAATATAAACAAAATTAATTTAAATAAATATATTATGAAATATATTCTAGATTAAATAACAATATGATCAAATTTATTTCGTTAATTCTGTTGATCAGTTTATTAATAAATTCTTTGAAACTTTTTGCACGAAAATGTTCTCACTAACAATTAAAAAACTAAATTTTTCGGTATCATAAAAGCAATGAAACGAAAATTTGTTGAAAAAACTGGTCGAAGAGTGAACAAATAGCACGAAACAAAATAAATTGGTTTTCTCTCGTGGACTGTTTGTTTTCCAAAGAATTAAAGGTCTCGTGAAACGGAATGATAATGATGGGGGGGGGGGGGGAGAGAGAGAGAGAGAGAGAGAGAGAGAGCGAAAAAAAAGATAGAAGAAGAGGGGGGTGATCTTTATCGGAAATTCTCGTGGCAACGAACCTTAAGAATCCGCTGATTCCCCTCCGCCAAGGCCGCTCATAGCAGAAGAGTTCTTACGGTTCTTCCTCCTCCCTGTTCTACTGTTTTTTTTTTATATTATTTTTAATAACCAACTTCCGGTAGAAGCGCGGGTTCCCATAGCGGAGAGAGCCGCGAGAGATCGTGAGTTCCCGTGGCCGTTTGCGTCAAAGGAGGAGAAACGACGGAACGATTTCTTCACGGTCGCGCTTATGGCCGAGTGTGCACATGTTTTAACATATACATACATATATGTATATATGACCAAAAGTGTGGTGGTCTTTCCCTCTCCCTTAATCTCCTGCTGAAACTCTGGGGAGAAAATCTAAAAATGTTTCACGCGCCAGCACACGACATATCACGAATTTCATGTGTGTGTGAAAACGAGAGTTCCCCTGAACTTGGCGGTACTTCGGAATATATACACTTATATACAGATATATTGAACGTACTGTAGGGTATTCACTATTTATAGATTTCCAAAGACACATAAAAGTCACATATATGTATTATACATATATTTGCATGTTTATATATAACAAATGGGTAGTCTTTAATACGAAAGCAAGAAGTTTCAACTCTAGGTGGTCTTTTTAAGTAGTCCCTGCGTATCAGTTTCTCCAGCACCGAGTAATCGAGACCCACGCGACAAAATGAAATAGAAAATTTGTACAAAACAATAGAAAGCTGAAGGTTAAAAAGCTACGAAAGTTCTTTAGATTAATAAGTGAAAAGATCTCTTGAAGTTTTAAGAGAAAAAGGTTATTCAAATAATATATTCCGGTGGTTTATAGGAAAATGAGGAAAGTTTCGTTTCAGGTGGTCTTTTTTTGGGACTCTCTACGTCTTATATATGGCGTGAACAAACATAAATGTACAAAAGAATGAGGAGAGAATGGGATAAAATGAAAGAACGAAAAATGATAAATTGGTGATACGGAAAACCAGATCAACTGGACAAAGAGACGCGCGAGAGGCTGAATGTAGAAAATGTGGTTTTAATATTGATGAGGAAGCTTCGAGTGAAAAGATAATTGGAAAAAATGATGGCAGGAAGTGAGGGAAGAGAAGAAAGAACAGCAGGTTGCAGCATGAGGACGAAATAAATTATCCTATGGCTGGTGACTCGGACTGCTGGAGACCAGCAGGTACAGGAGAAAAGAAGAGAAAAAAAAGAGAAGCAGTGTCTCGATAGCCTGCAGACGTGGAGCAAGGGTGTCCGAGAGAAGTCCGAGGGTCCCTTTTCTCTCTGTTGCTCCGTCTCACTCGTCAGGACACCTTACATCTCGGGAGCAGCACAGTGCATGCGAGAATAGCCGAGTGACCCTTGGTCAGGTAGGAAGGACTCGTCGACCCTTGGTCCTTCTTCTCATCCCCCAAAAGCTTCGTGAAGTGGCAAGTGGGGGACCGAGAAAGGCGACAAAGCGTATAATACGACCAGATTATTATTACTCGAAAGGCGTTCGCACCTTTGGCAGAAAAGAGGGTTCTCTCTTGCACTGGAGCCTGGACAATGGTCGACAATGGACGAGCGGGAAACCGAGACTGCAAACAACATAAATATTCTTCTTGTTTTCTTTCTTCTCTCTCCTTCTTATTCTCTTGAACGATTTGCCCTTTCGCTTTTACTCAAACCCTCCTTTCCAAGTCCTGACCCTTGCTTGGTCCTTGCTTCTTAAATACTTCGCGCCTCTCAGCCACCACACGGGATCATCGTCCTGGGGTCACGTCTTTCATCAGGAGTGTGTTTGTAACCAGAAGGATCGATTTCCTTTCGAAGCAATTGACGAAGGGACAACTAGACACATTTTTTTGTGGTCAACTTCTTGAGAATACATGCGGAGTTCAATTATGCCTGTTCAATAAATGTTTTCACTAAACTTTCGATGAGTTCTGCCTTCAGGATTACGGCGCCTAGAATTTATGGTTTAGGATTTCATTGTTTGAGATTCATTTCGATAGCACGACTTTGTTTTCACTTTTTTCAACTCGAAACTATAACAACAAATTATAATCATTTTCCGTAATTGATTTTAAAGTCTCAGCATAAAAAATCGAGATTTTCAATTGATTATCGATTACCAATTGCTTTTTTAAATTCTTTTGTCTCAAGCATAACCATTCTTATAAAGGAAGAAAAACAAGTGTGGTAGGGGCGAAAGACAGAAGGACAGTTTATAGAAGATAGAAGAGAGCTCAGGACAAGATAGCCAATAACCCAGCTTGACTGGGTATCGCCAAAGAACTCGATGACGTCGTATTTCAGTCGAAATTGCCCACAGCCAGATTGGATAGACGATATACAGCCACAATGTTTGAGACTTGTGCGATCTTTCACAGAGGAAAACGAGGAAAAAGCAGGTCGGAAGATTTTTCTCTCCGTCTCTTTCCCATTGGAAGAAAAATCGATCGATATTTAATTAACATGTCGTTGCAATTCTCGAAGTTTCTTGTTAATCTCACAAGTCGCTGAGACTTTAAGTAAATAAACAAATCATCTATTGATTTAAAAGTTGCATTAGTCTTAAAAACATTTTTGATGGGTGTGAAAAGTCGCATATAAATGATAAGAATCGACAGTGCTATTAAATTTATCTGATATTTTATTCTTAACCGAATACGAGAATAATTGATCAACGAAACATTCCAGTGGTGCGAGTCAATGCTTCATGCGACTGTGCCGGGTAACGCCATCTCCTGGAAACTCTACGAAGTTGGATTTTCGCTTGTTGAGGAAGGGGTGAACGAAAGGGTGAGGATTGATATATAGGAGGGGGAGGAATTGACCCCAGTGTCATTATTTTCGAGCGATTACTCTTCTGGAGCAACCCCTAAGATTGACTTTCCAAAATTAGCTCTCATCTCTATTCAACAAGATAATAATTACTAAAACGAGATCTTCTACAACTTTATATCATTTTTTAATGAATTGTCGATCGGAATAATTTACATGATTATTTTTTCAGCTAATTAACAACGATTGAAAAAAATTGAAAACTCTGTGAATTTAAGAACGTGAGGAATGAGGATGGAATGAAAAAAAGAGAACTCTTCTTCTCTCTCTCTCTCTCTCTCTCTTGTCTCGACTTTAGTTTTACCTGAGCGCGTGCTGGGTAAGAAGATCCAAGGGAGAGCGAGAGATGTACGGAAAACGAAGAGAGGCGAGGATGGGAGGAAAGACGAAAGGATGAAAAAAAGGGTTCGTGCCACGTGCCCGCGTGGCGAGCTCGGAAACGAGAAGGGGAGGGGGCGCCCTAAAGGTTAATCTGAGAAATCAAGTCAAAGTAGTTTTTTGTCGGTTTGGTGCACGAGGCTTCGTCGTGGCACACGCACGTCGTGCGAAGGCACACACGAGTGAGATCGTCGACTATTACGATGATGCTCCGTGTCGATTCTTTCTCTCTCTCTAATTTTTACTTCTTTTTGCACACTCTATAGAGGCAGCGAAAATAAAGAGATACCAAAGAAATAAAGCAGCTTTCAAAAGACTGACAGAAAAATACAATTTTTTATATCCTAAAAAAAATTTATGATTTTTCTTTTCACTTCCATTTAATAAATTGCAAGCTAAACTGAACTTTATTATAAAATAATTTAAAAAAATTGTCAGTCGTGGTAAAAGTTAAGTATTCAAGCAAATGGAAAGTTTTAAGATTCTCAATTGCGATTGTTACATTGAAAAAAAGGGCATCATAAATTCAAATAGGTTGAATAGTCAGCGGAAATCACGTCCTTATTTAATAAAGATTAAAAAATGATGAGTGATTCCAAAAGAAATGAAAGAGTCAGCAGTTTTAGAAAATAGTATAAACTTTTATAATTCGAGAGGTTTTTTTTTTTCAATATTTATTTTTAACGAAATCTGAATCCAATCTTGTTTGAATTTTTTTCATGATGGAACTTCGATGAATGAATCTTTTGAAGAGTATTTTATTCACGAGATTTGAGAATCATGGAATGCACACTATTTTGGTGGTTGATGAAATTATAAAATAGTGTTAAATGTGGAGTAAACCGAGCAATGAGAAATAAGAGAGAGAGTGAGAGGGCAGAGAGAGAGAGAGAGAGAGAGAAAATAAGGAGGGTTTCCGACGGGACGCTTCAAAGACAATATTTAACGGATATACACCGAGATGGCATATGCCGCGCACGTGCCGACACACAGGGGGCGCTCGATGCAAGAGATCAGGCGTTAAACGCACTTTGTTTGCTAAATAACGTGTCTTCTCTCTTTCTCTTCTCTCTCCTAGCGAAGTAGCACTACAACACACCTCTCTTAAGATTTTTCACAGCGTTTGTAACTCTTTGCCGATCCAGCATCCATTTCGTTCTCTCTTTTGCTCTTTATCCAAGCAAAAGCCTCGATCTATTTAAGTATATACATAACACGGGTCATTCTGTGTTCAACTTGCAACTGTTAATTGTACTTTGGTTGTTATAATAGTTGAAGATTTTCAATTAGAGATACGGTTATGAAGGAAGCAAAAGAGGGTGAATCCAAAGATGATTTTTAATTGTTTGATTGTCAATAAAAAGAGCTCAATCTTGATATAAATTGCCAATTAAATTAGCCAAAAATTTGGCACTAATATTTTCCTTGAATTCACGATAAATAGAATGAAAATACATGTCATAGCATAGCATGAGATAACGAAGGACTTTCAACAGGAATAACAATTGGGCTTCAATCAAGCGTTAAATGTTAATGAATCAAAAAATTCATGTGAACAAACAAATGACATTAATAATAAAATATGAGCTTGCAATGATATTTTGCTTCAAAGTTTTTCTAGAATTAATTCGTTTGAACTTTTTAGGTTAAATATTCAGAAAATAATGGATTTTTCTAAGCAATTCTCACGAGTTGGTCGAATTTATTTGAATTACAGAATAAGTGACACGAAGTGGCAAACCTTGTAGATTTTTACAAAAAGAATATCGTTCGAGTTAATTAATGTTTTATCTCAGAGCCTGTTTTAATTGAAAAATTTACAGAAAAATGGAATTAAAAAAAAAAAAAGGAAATTAGAGATATTCGAGTAAGATTCCAAAACCATTTTCGCGTTGTTGATTGAACGTGGAAAGTCCTATGGAAATGCACAGCACCTACGCCGATCAGCTCAATTAAATCTTAAGTGCTCGCACCCGACTCACCCTCTCGACTCTCGACACATTGCAAGTTCTTCTCTGTCTCTCTCTGTCTCTCTCTCTCTCTCATTGCGATTATAGCGTCATCAAATCCCGTTTCTCTCATGCACTCGCCTCCCTCTCATACATTAAGCATCCATTTAGCTCTAATTCGCGAAAATCTTGGTTGCATGCATCTCGATCGCGAGAGCAAAAAAACCTGTCACTCATTGTCTTCAGTTTTCCTTAAAACGAATTCGTCTACATTTGTCCTCGGATATGCAATCTTTTCCGGACTTTTACCTCGTTAATTAAGCGAGAATGAAGACCAACCTGATCCGTTGAATCAAACAATCACTCTTCTTATTTTTATGTTCTTTCGTAACCTATACAAGTCGGATGTTTCGATGGATATCACTATAAAGAGATCGTAGATTTTTAAGGCACTTCCGGTTCAACGAGGTGTCGTGAAACCTCCGAAAGTTTTCACGCATTAATTCCTGTTCTTTTTTCTTTTTTTTTCTTTCTCCTCATCAACCGTGTTCGTTATCTTCATCGTTCCTGGATTTGTGACGATGATTTATCGTTGAGTTTGTCGCTGACATACTCATCGTAATTATCAGTGTGAAATTTTTTCCGAGATAGTTTCGCTTGTGCTTTTGAGGCATCATTGTTATTATCATTATTATGTTTATTATTATTAAAGTTACTATTGTTGCTGATATGTATTTACATGAATAGGAGGATCAACCCCTCAAATACGAAATATAGAACAGAGGACAAGAAACAATGGAGTGTGTTAGCTGAAAATTTGCTTTTTTTTCTCTATCTTATCGCGAAACGTTTTGTCTTAAGTGTTGGAAAAAATGCCGGTATCTCTTTTCGCGGCGGCGTCATAGCGCCGACTAAAGAATATCGCAGTTGTAATTAAGAAAACGCGGAGGATGGAGCGAAAGAGTGAGAGAGAGAAAGAGTTGGAGAAAGAAAGAGAAAGAGTCGCGGCGTCGGCGTCGGCAGGCTCTACGACGTGCCCCCGGAAGACGGGAAGGGGACCATCAGCCACCCCCTTCATCTTTTTCTCTTTTTCTCTCTTCCTCTCTCTATCTCTCTTCTTTTTTCTTACTCTCCCTCTGAACCACGGCAACGGGGGCACAACGAGAGGGTGAGAAAGACCTCTCTCCGGAAAAACGTGCGCATGACAATGCTTTTTCTCCTTCTCCCCTCTCCCTCCCTCTCTCTCTCTCTCTCTCTTTCTCTTTCTTTTTCCATCCTACCGTTTGCTTTCCCTCTCGTTCTTGCATTTTTTCCTCGTTTACTCTCACTCTCGATCGTATTTTCTCTCTCTCTCTTTCCTGCCGTCTTCGTCTTTCTCGATTGTTCTCTTCCTCTCTTTCTCCCTTATTCGCTTTCTTTCACGAGACTACAGAGGGTTGGGAGGGCTGCTGATTACTAATTAAAAAATTTTCTAACCTCCCCTCGCTGGAACCACGAGACTATCGTCCTCGTGCTGTTTTCTCGAGTCTTACGAAGTCGCTTACCGAGCGAACACATTTTTCTCTAGTCTCTTGGAAACTTCAAGAAATAAAGAACCACAGAATTTCAACGAAAATTTGTTCCAAGTTATCGACCAAGTCGATTCAACCAGAGTGAAGTGACAAATTACGAGAAATTGAGTTCGAAAGTTTGATAAATTGTTTGTACAAGTTTTTTTCTTTTTTTTAATGAACGTGACTTCAATAACGATACATGTGCGCAGAGTGTTTATTTTTTCGCTGAAAAATTAACGTCGGTTAATTATTGAATGAGCATCTTATTTTTTTGACTTTAGGATTTGTTTTCGTTTCGTTACTTTTCTTACGAAACATTTTCTTCGTGCAGCTGTTTCTTGAGGATAATCAATCATTGCAATTTCAATGGGACTTTTTTTTCGTCTTTCAACCTTTCAAACGCATCGTTGAATATTTCGTATTCTGTCAATTCAATTGGGAAAGTGGAGCAGAAGGATTTCGAAGCTTTGGACAGTGTTTCGAATTTAATTACTTTTCGAATAAAATATGTTTTATTCGAGTCATGTGTCATCGAGGATTCACAGAAAACACGAAATGAACTTTGAGAATAAAATTTTTGATCTTTTTGTCGGTTTATTAATGATTGCATCGGTTGATAGCAAGTAATTATCGATGATTCGTTTTTGAAAATTCATCACGCAATCAACGAATGTAGAGCATTAAAAAATCGTTCTAAAACTTTCAAATTTGTGCTTAAAATTATTAATCATTTTGCGATGAAAGACAATTTGGATGCAGTGGAAGAAAAACCGAATAAAATGGAGTATTTTTCGTGCCAACAGAGATTTCGTGGTTCTCTTTGTTTATTAAAACGAAACGCGACGGAGCAAGGAAAAAACTTCGTTTACCTTTCTCTAAGAAACACGAAAAGAGCGCGAATGAAAGTTTTTCAAAGGCTTTTTTTTATGTATTTCAAACAGGTAAGAATTGGAGAAAACAAACACCTTAATAGACATGATTAAATAGTGGAAGATGCGCGAAAGAAAAAATGCACCAATGAAACGGTTTGATAAAAGGAAAGAGAAAAAAACAATTAGTAACTAAAACGATGGAATTATTCCCGTTTTTTCAGCAGGAAACAAAACAATTCTTATTTTTTTGTCAAATCGATTTGTTTACTTTTATTTATAAATACGAGTGTCTCGATAAGTTTAATAAATCAGGAAATAGCTATCACCACGTCTTTAATCCGATATAGATCCAATTAATTGCTTCATTTCATTGATTAATCCACGATCATTAGTCCTTTTTTTTTTCAAAAACAGTAAATAAACAATTACCATAAACAAATTTCGTCTTTATTTATTGAATAATAATAAATCAATCCACAAACCACAAGAGGCCAATTATGGTCTGACCGAATGTAATTTTTTTACTTTGTAATTGATTTCTTGACTGTTTTTTTTTTCTTAGTCACCATTTGATTACAATCGTGTAAATTACACGGAAATTTACTTAAAATAATAAACAGACGAATAAATACGTTGAAATATAAGTGAAGATTTATATTTGAAAAATCGTCATGAATAATAATGTATTCGGATATTGACGTAAGATCGAAAACACGAAAAGAATAAAATAGCAGTTACATCGTGACATTTTGTTTTATTTGGAGAAAAAAAATGTTCTCGATTCGTGCGAAAATGGTGAAATAAATTAATCTCGTGTGACAATGTATGCTTCGCGAGTGCATTTCTTAGAACCGAGAAACTTAACACGCGTTTTAACACGGAGACTCTTTTTTGTGTTCACTTTTTCACTCTATAAACATTGTAACTTTCGATGTTTTTTTTTCTCGATAACAGACGGCCGAAATGAGTGAAGGGAAGAGAAAAAAAAATGATTTATTTTACAGGTGTACAGAAACGAATAAAAAGCTCACCTTGCGCGATCCTGACAGCTGGCATTTTGATCCTCATGATGAATATTTTAGTCTGGAACGTTTTTTTAGCGTGTGAAAAACAAATCACTCCTCAACTATTTCGTGTCAAATTGTCTTCATGGGAGAGCTTTTTGAATAACTCTCATACACGAATCGCGTCGAATCATCGCAGTCGACGGTAATGAAATTTAAAAAAATTGCGTACATGCGTATTGCCTTCAAAGTTCAATAAACACTGACATTTTAATAAAGATGAAGTCTAGATTTTAAAAATCACTTGAAACCTCATCAGCGTTGGGAGTCAGCCGGTCACGTGCTCGGAAAGTAATGGAAGAAACAAAAAAAAACAAAATCACCAACAACTTTTCCGCTTTTCACTTTGGTCCGAAAGATAGTCGTTTTTTTGGTTGTTTGCCTGACTTTTGTCACAGATTTTTCGTTATTTATTTTTGGGGGTATTTAAGCGTTGAAAAAAGAGTAAAGAATCCTTTCGTGGTTTTCCGAGGCCCTTGACGCGTGTGAGTGCACGCAGGACGAGTAGGATTGGAAATAGTGTAAAAAATGAAATTTAAATTCGTGACTTTGATAAGATGCGGAGGGAGCACGACGACGAGGTCGTCGACGACGTGTTTTTCTCACGCACGGTCATCGAGTCCTGTTCTCATGACCACCGCGTGGTTCTTTTGACACATGATTCACAATCATTCGGGACATTGTTCAGGCTCAATTAAAAAAATCACACCCAAACGGAATCACAAGCAAAAAAAAACAAAGTACGAGACTATCGAAACGCACTCACTCGATATTTCGTGCACTTGTTAACTGGTCATCAAATAAAAACGTTTAACAGAAGAACGTGAACGATGAATTTAGTGAGACGTTGAATAAAGTCTTTGAAAAAAAAAATCGTGTCCACCTGTGTGCTCGTCGACGTTTAACTCGAAGCTTCGAAACACTGGCTGATAAGAAATATCAGCATATTTTGTCTCGTTTAATCGACAATTCCTCGGGATCATAAAATCGTATTTAAATGTCCCTTTCACTATATTTTTCAGTGTCGAATTCACTTTGGTTTTTTAAAACTCGATACAGTTTCAATATTCACGATTTAAAAAATTTGAGAAAAAAAAAATAACAACGAAACTAAAAACGAAACTTGCCACGACGTACACTCTGATGAACGTGATAACATGGAGAACGTGGTACGAATAAAAATGTATTCCTGGTTTCGCAGTCACTTTTAAGACGTTTGTCGTCGAAACGTCATTGAAATTTTTCATTAACTACGACAATAATAAGATTGTAGTTGATGTTTTTTTTTTATTTTTTTTACGATACTAATAATAATATTAATAGAAATAATGACAATAATAACAACAACGGTGTTGTTGATAGAACGAGCGGTATCCGGCGTGAGGACCAGCGTCGATGGTCCGGCATGGGTCGTATCTCTGAGTGGACTGTGCCGGACGTGTGCGCCTAGTCGCGGTGGCGTTCGGGGGACCTGGTGTCGGGGCACTGCGCTCTCGCCTTCGGACGCGCTCGGCTCGCATCGGCGCGCTCCCTAGGCCGGACACCCCACGCGTCCTCTCGCGCGCGCGGGGTAGTTTTCACCCTCCCCTATGCTCTCTCATCCCCCTCCATATACGCCAGTACTACCACCACCAGCAGCATCACGACTACATCCCCCTTCCCACCCTCGCCAGTTTTGTCACACTCACGGTGGGGATAAACTCTCCTCTTCGGAGAGAAGAGGGGCGCGGGAAAGGAAGGGAGCACGATTTTTGCTTGTGTGTATAAGACGAGGAGAGAGAGAATGATGTACAGAATGGGAAACACGTTGTGGAGCGACGATAGTAGAAAGAGAGAAAGATTGAGAGAAGGAGAGAAAGAGAGGGAACGAGAGAGGGCGAGAGAGAGAAAAAGAGAGTTTCATGTACAACGACAAGGAGAGAAACAGACACACAGAAGGATAGCGAGGGAGAAAGAGAAAGAGAGAGAGAGAGAGAGGAATAGAACGTAAACGCGAGAGGGCAAGAGGGGGAGGGATGAGGATCTAGTGGGAGAGAGGACGATACCAAGAAGGGGGGGGGAGAGAAGAGGAATCACACGAGTCTTGTGAGATGGAGCGAGAAAGATAGCGAGATCGTGATGTTGGGCCACGAGAATAAGAGAGGGGGGCACATATCGTACACACGAATTTTTTTCCTCGTTTTTTTTTGTTTCGTTTTTTTTTCTTTTTTTGCTTATTCACCTTACTACTTCGCCAACCTATATCCAACAGCTTTTGCTCACACATATTTATACACACTTATTTCACTGAGTACACACGCATTTTCGATTCCTTCGTACGCACAATTTATAGTTTTTGGCACATGATTATTCTTTTCTCGGTGAAAGAAACGTTTTGGAACGCCACGGGACATGACGTTTCTTTATTTCTAGCGCGAGTCCTTCTTCTTATCTTTTATTAAGAAAATTACTATTTTATTTTTCTTTTGTATGCCTGCGTGCGAGTGTGTTTGGCTTTATGTGTATGCGTGATTTTGTGGATCTATTTCGCTTCTGTGCCATTTTTCAAGTGATGTGATTTCGGGATTTTTTTGAAAATCGAAAGCAGTGTTGAATTTTATTTGCAAATCGCACATTTTTTTGGTTCTCGACAATTGTTTTTTTTTTTTCTACTCAACTTTGATGTTTGGTCGATTTGACAGATTTTTTTTCTTTTATCGGGATTTAACGTCAGTGCAGGAAACTTCTGAACCTTCAAAAATCCCGAGAAAATAGACATTTGTTCGGGTTGAATAAATCTTTGTTGTGCTCGATCCGTAATCCCTGCGTTCAATAATAATTCGTCGTTGTTTTTCATTTAAATATCTAAACATTTGATTCGATATAAAAAATCTTAAGAATTAAAAAAAAATTTAATAAACGTTGAAATGGAAGACTGAAAAAATTATTCAATCCAGCAAAATGTCATTGATTATCAATGCTGTTTTATGACTTTTTTTCTTAGTTTTTCTGTCAATTAAAAAAATGGCAATGATTGTGCAGAAAAAACCATTTTATTAATGGATTAAAATTTTTTGATAAATTAAACGATTTAAATGTAATAAACATTGAAACTGGACAAGATTTTGTAAATATCTGCAGGTGACTGACAAGTACTTCCGCTACCAAATACTGGATGATAATAACTATACTTACAACCGTTTTAGTTTACGTCAAAAATTGGGATGATATTTCGTGCGCCCTTTAATTTCGAAGGGCTCGTATATACAATCTTCGAGTACGGTCGTTTGAATTTTTGGGGCGGGGGCGCCAAAAATATTTCCCAGAGATCACAAACACACGAACTCAACGCTCCTTTGCCTCTTTTACAAGAGTGTAAAACACGAAGACCTCCCGAGATTCGAAAGACTCGAGAGACTTTTTGACAAAACCGAAAATTATATCTGCTGCGGTCCAGCAGATACACATTTTATGCGTTATCCTTACGACGACGATCTCTGGACAGTGTCACTTCTCGGTCTGGCCAATGCATCGTGTTACAAATATTTTCTAGTGTTTTTGAACGAAATATATACAAGAATTTCGTACACGTGAATTTTCCTAAATTTATTCAAGAAACACTTGACTCACTCTGTCTTTACAAAATTTACGAATAAGTGGGTTCTTGACTTATTTTCTTAATAAACAACTCCAATTTATAGTTCGACTGCAAATCCAAAATGAAATTTATTCAATAATTTATTTCAACGATTAATTCTGATATTTTCCGAAATTTTATGGTCCACACATTTTAAGGAATGTTTAAAGTGTACTCATGATTTTATCGAATAAAAACCGATCGAAGGACTGTCATCGATATAGCTGGCTGAAGTATGCTCCGGGTCAAAAAGACCCAGTGTATCAAAGCAGTGGCCAAATGCAAGGGTTTCAATGGAGGGTCGATTTTTATTTAAACCACCGTCTTATTGTTGTTTCGATAATAAAGTAATTTCGTCATGCAAAAATCCGAATAAAAAATAAATAAAATGAAATTTGATCTGTCGATGATAGAAAAATGTTTGAGCCTTCTGTGATTTTTCTTAAGGACCATAGTTTCTTGTGTTTGAAACTAAATAATATGACTCTGATTGTGTACAAGATAATGGAACGATTTATAATTGTTTTTGCCTTTATAAGTGAAAAATATTCGAAAAAGAATAAGTCTACGAGTATCGATCTAAAAATATAAAAAGTCACTTGGGAAAATGTCTCTCGTGTGCTCTCAATTCGTAAAGATTCAAGCATCTCGAGAAGATGTTGCATGCCCTCTCGGACTTTTATCCATGTGTAAATTCGACTCCAAAGCTTCGAGAAAGAGAAAAAGAGAGAAAGAGAGAGAGAGAGAGAGAGAGAGCGAGACTCTTCGCGGTCAGAGGTTAATCTGTATTCTTTACGCTCGACGATCTCTCGCGTTCGAAAAACTTTGAAATTTCCACGAGAGACGTATGCTGTTAGTCTTCGTTCTTATACACAAACACGTGGAAAGGTTCTTGGCCTTTTCTCATACCGGTAATACTATTTTAGGCTACTGTACTTTACGATTCTCTTGTCTCGAGTTAAATCTGATAAGACGCGGTCATTTCACTTTTTCTTGTCTTACGCCCTCGGTGTGGGAAAAAGGAGACTCCAAGTTTTGAGACTTCTCATCGGGGCACAATTGACTTTATACCTTTCTAAGTGGATCGGAAAAATCTTCAGAAAGGAAGTACAAAGTTGTACGAAAAAAATTTATTATTTAACAATGTCGAGCACCAAATTACTCCAGTCTATCGAGAATCAAGATAACTCAAGAAATGATTAATCGTATAAAAATACAATTAGATTCTATCTACCTTTGCATATTTATTCATAAAAATCAACGTATATTAACGTCTCCTATCCGATGATTTTTTATCTGCTTTTGATACGACACCAAAATCTATTTAAATTAAAATTAGTTTAATATTTCAATGATTGTATCAAATCTCTATTCTCAGGTAGCACTTTGCCCATAGCCTTTAATTCTGCTGCTGATAATTATTATTCATCAACAATATTAAAAAGTGAAGATCACTGTTGAAACGATTAATCGTTCGAATGACTTTTCGGAAAATATCTAATTGCATATTCAGTAGATTACGAAATTCTTGAAACAAAAGACGATTTTCTTTCGAATTCTGAGATATTCGTTTCTCCAGTGGAAAACCGTCAAACATTAATTCCTGAATCTTCCAAAAACAAGTACATGATGGAAGTATTTTTGAAATTTGAGGACGTTTTTCTGCATGTAAAGTTTATTTGTCCTGAAAGTTGTACAAAGACTTTGTACAATGACAAAAGTTTCTTATCGACTGAAATAATGATAAAAAGCTCAAAGTTCGTGATCGGGAAGTAAGCAGTATAACCGTAAGGGAATGCATAAAGAAAATATGTTTGACAAGGATCGAGAGGAAGTTGGATGAAGATGAGAAAAGAAGTAACACGTGCTCTCCCTCTTTTTCCATCCATAGGCTGCAGCATACATGTCCGATTCACGCACAAACGACAGCGTTAATTCCGGACACCCGTTACGGGGAGACAAACGTCCAAAGGGTGAAAAAACTTTGGTGTATCTAAGCTTCACACAATTTGAACTGTAACATGTACACACACGTACAAAGATAAATAAAAACGTCTTGGTGACGAAGAGATGCCCTCCTCCACGGTCACATCCCTCCTGGTCGTATCTTTCGTTCGCGGCTTGCTCTCGCGTCCCTGATGCGCTCTCCTTCTTCTATACATTACTCGTCGCCACGCACGCATCCTGTTCAGGGGTTTTAAAGATTATTTTTACATCGGGGCAAAAAACGATCTGTCTGGCGACCAGGAGACGCGTGGAGACGCGGGGGCAACACACATGTGCGTTCGCGACGCATCGGCTCTCATTCTATACACTCCTTTTTTTCTTCATCTTCTTCTCCCTTTCCCCCTCCCCCTCCTCCTCCTCTTCCCCCTGCTTTCTTTTTTTCTCGCTCTATTGCCGCATATATATCGTATATGTGTATATTAAACTTGCGGGTCCAGCGAGACGTTTCTTGACTACTCGCTTGGCCGCGGGACAATGCGTCGTGGGAGTTTCACGAGAAACCGCGAGGGAGAGGATATGTGTATATACATATTTATACATATGAATATGTTTGATGTGTGCTGCACACGAGGTCCGAGCGCCTTTAGCCGCGCCACGACCAGACGAATGACACACGTGGGACTTAAGAAAAAGCTCCAAAAATCCCCCCGACCCCCGTTCTCCTCTTCCCATTCGTCGTTCTTTCTCTCGTGTTATTTTTCCGGGCGTCGATGACCTCAGCCAACAAAGAGATCGATTTGTACAAAAGAATTCACTTTGAAAAACAGTGAATCATCAAGAACCATTTAATCGATTTGAATCAATATATCAATAATAATGAAAAACAAAATAATTATTATGTTAATTGATAAAATGTGTTCAATTATTACATTATTTATTTGTTTGCAGAATGTCATATTTTGGTGGTTCGAATAATAGGGAAAAAAAATGTTGGAACGTAGATTAGTGTGATGAAAAGGTAACGCGTTTATAGTTAGTCGATGATTTCCAAGCTTACGAAATCTTTGGATTGTTAACTGAAAACAAACGCGATCTATATTATAGCTTTAATTAAAAGTTAAATCAATACGAATTGAGATATTGTAATAAGAGCAGTTGATTAATTTTTCATCGATGTACTATATTTGAAAGCTTTTGTGGAGATAATTAATTAATTTTTTGTCACTGATATACACCCGGGCGAGAAAAATTCATTAGTTTTTTCTTGAGTTGTGTATATATTAGTTGATACGAGGATTAATCAATCGATCGTTATTGATTAGATGATCTTTTTTTTTACGGTCAAAAGATCTGCTTTCGTTTAATTGGGTATTTTGCTGAAGGATGAGAAAGAGGGACGAGAAGAGAAAGGGAGAAATTTAAGATCTTGACCGTCATCACTTGGGTCTCAAGACGTTTGTGCTACGCCAATGCGACATGTGTGCAAACGGTAGAAGACAGATACCCAAATATAACCAAAGAGTGACGGACCCCTTGTGAAGGGTGTTTGAGAGCTTTGGACCTTTTGGGCTATCGCTTTCTCTCTCTCTCTCTCTCTCTTTCTCTCTCTTGATCGCGCACGTCCTCTTCTCAAGAGAATCTCCTCTTACTCTGCTTTGGTCATAAGGCATAGAACGCAAGGGTTGCGTCCTGTTGCACGAGGAGCTACGACATCAAAAGCTGGCAAACGAAAAGGCGCGAGGTATATTGAGTTAGAATTCCAAGAGCACAGAGTTAAGCCTTCGTGTTTGTTAGGAAATGATATCTGGTGCATCGAAGGAGACACGTGTGGTCTTTCGTTGTCAGTGAAGGATTTCGACGGATGCCAAGATCGTCGGTACAACGGTAAAACATAGGGACATAGAAGGAACCAGACCACAAGCCTCAAAGTAGAGTTTCGTCTCTAATGGTAAAGTTAAAATGTCACGAGAGATTGAAGAAGGGCCAAAAGCCCTTTTATCCGGACACCCTGGCCGTGTTTATAAGCACTCCAATCCAGATGCCCTTTTTTTCATCACGAATCTACACCAAAAGCCCAGTAGTTTCAAGGATACCTAACAAAACTCACTGCTAGCCAAAGGCCAGACCTCCTCAGTCTGACAAATAATTACGACACGCCTTTAATTAATGGTCTATACAAAATGGAGTAAAAAAAATTACAAACACAAAATAATTCCACTATTCCGAAGGACCCCAACGTGGGAAATTATGTCCAGGATTCTCAGGACTTAACTTTTATCTGTTTTTTTTTCTACTTTTTTTTTCATCATTGATTCTCGAAGTAAATCAATTACGATTTTCTTATTCCCGAAGGACGAATATTTCTATCTTTATTCAAAAACGTCCATGACCTGCCAGCACTTTTTCCCATGTCCACTTTGCCAGCGAAAAAAATGCAAAAAAAAACAGAAAAAATGCGAGGATGAACTAGGGGGCCCCCTTTTTTTCTTACGCTCGCTTAGCGCATGGTAAAAGAGCACTTTCGCACGGCCCAACCAGCAACACCGCCTAGAGGTCGTCACCCAGCATATTAAAGGTATGTGCCCTACGTATCCAACCATATATGACTACAGATACAAACTATAGCAACCGGTGCATGCGTTCGCATAAAAAAGTGCGTATCCGCGTGGGGCCAGAAGGGTGGGAGAAAAAAATTCTTGCCCGAGGGCACCGTCCCTTCTCTCCCTCTTTCTTTCTCTTTCTCTCACATGGACGAGACTTTTTTACTCTGTAATCGGCTTCTTTCTCTCTCTCTCTCTCTCTCTCTCTTTCATCTTTTTTTTAGATTTCTCTTTTCTCACTCATTCGCATGCACAATCTGACTAAAGAAACTTATAGGGGCGTCCAGAACTCCATACTCTTCCATACTGGGCCTCATTTATTCGCTACTTCCGAGGTGCTAGGTGCATGGATTTTGCGCTCGCCCATTACGTAACAAACTACATGCACACACACAGTAATATATTTCATGCTTCGGTTAACTCGCCACTCTCGAGAATCCATCGGGCTCTTTATTTTTACGACTTTTCAATTACCTACGTACCATCGTGTCTTTACGAGCCTCCTCCTATTTCTTCCTCTATGAAGCTTTCGTTCTGCTCAAAATATTCACTAATGGCTAATTATGTCTTTGGTTTTATTTCACTTCCGAAAAATCAATCTGGAGAGATGTTTTTTCATTTTTTTTTTTTCAAATTTATATGAATTTGTCGAAATACCCTAACGTTCGAGATTTCTTTTTTCGGAAATCGTTGCTACAAGAATGAACATTCGGTGGAATTTACATTTTTAATGGAATTCAAATTATAATAAATAAATAAAATTTAAATTTGATTTCTTGTTTTTCTTCTCACCATCATAGAAAATATTTACTTTAACTATTCGAACGATGATTTTCCAATATTTTTCGAACGATGCTTGAAAATTTGACAGATTCAATTTTTTAAATGTTTCAAGTTCTACGTATTTGACTGGATTTCTTCATTAAATAGTTAAGAATTGTAAAAAAATTTGTTAATCATACTTTTCCGGTTTATCTGGAGAATTTGAAACTCCGTCGAACATTCGTGCGTCATTTATTTTGTGGCTAGAATGAGTCTTTTTTTTTATTGTAAAGTTTCGATATTTAAAAAAAATTGGAGAAATGGGGAAGGGGGGAAACTGTGGGGTGCACAGCCTGGGGCTGGGCCGGAACTCCTGGACCATCGGGACGGAAGCACCTTGTGCTCTCGCGCGTTAGCCACCGGGACAATATCGTGTGTGCAGAGAAATGCGAGGAGAGCCGCAAGAAAAAAAAGAAAAAAAACTGACGAAAAAAAAGTACCGACGGCCTTACGGTATTTATGTGCCCCTGAGTGGCACAGATTCTCCCGTGGAGGCCGGAAGGTGCGCGTTCTCGCGATCGGAGGGGTGGATGGCTGAAAAAAACGAGAACCGAAACTACGGTAAAAAAACACTTTGAAACATACAGTTATGTTGTTAGCGATGGACGAAGATAGAGATGAAGAGAACGGAAAAAAGGGAGAAAAAAAAATGACGTCGAGGGGGGTTTTCTGACGCTTCGTTCGAGTCGATAAACGTCTAAAAAGTATGAACTTTTCCAAAACATTCGTGGGGGACAAGAATCGTGAGAATTCACTTTTTTCATGCAGAGCCAAACTTTCATTTACTTTACGCACCACCTTTCAGGAAAAAACGAGCAAGAATGTTTTCGCGACTTTACGGTGGGAACCATCGAAATTTGTGGAGGGATTGTTTTTTTGTTTTTTTTTTTTCTGTCAGACAAGTAGAAAGGAAACTGCGTTTTTTGGAATTAAGAATCACGATACGATTCTACGATAGTTCGTGATTGGCTGTCGCTCCACTTGACGGTTACAGGATTCTGCGATTTTTTGCAAAACAACTGTAATCATTGATCGACAGAGTGGAAGACAATTTTTCAGATTTTTCTACTTTTTTCATAAAATTTTACGTATAAAAATACTACGAACGTTCGCATATTCAAGTTTCCCATTCAATAAATTTGGCCAATGATTCCATATATTCCGAATGAGTAAATTGCTATCCATTTATTTAAAAATCACCAGATGCATTAGACGTAAACATAAATCTTGGATACAAATGCTAATTAATTTTGGGACACGGTCTGACAGTCCTTGGACATTTAAAAACTAATTTGAAGGATCTAAAGATTGCCTACAAGGGCTCAGAAATATATATGTATATATAAATACAATCTGTATGTATACACAGTGATGTAGAGTGAAATAGTGGCGCTACGAATAGCTCAGTGGTCCAGAGACTATTCTCGTCACGCTTAAGACGAGAGAGGAGAGGAAGGGGGACTCAAGCCGTTAGTTTTGTGGGCCTAAAGGTTCTCCGGACCCCTCTATGGGTCCAGACCTATCTCTCTCTCTCTTTCTCTCTTTCTCCCTTCTTCTCTCGACTACCCCGCTCGTGTTCGTCTTACTCGATGCTCTTCGCCCTTCTGTACATTTGGCAGATGGCCGGCCAAGGGGTAAGAAAAAAAACGTGAAAGCACACGTACGCAAGGAAAAAGAAAAAGAGCGAGAAAGACCAAGGAGAAAAAAGGCTGCCGAGGTTTATAAAAAACGATTGAAAAAAAAGTGTATACGGGGCCCGAGGGCCACTGGAGTGATGCGATGTGTATATATGTGAGTGTGTATCTCCGGACCACGTGTGTTCTTACATCCTCGTCTCTCTCTCGTTCTTAAATACTCGTGAGAGATATAATATGTGCCTAGAGAGGGTACACGACGATGGATGAAAGATTCCGAGACCGTAACGCGTTCGCTTTCGATGGACCACTCTCGATCCGTGATCCTCTCTCGATCAAATTTCCACCACCCATTCATCCATTTTTACCGTTTCTACTACTATTATTCACTCGTCATTCAACTAAATCTATTTCTCCAGTTACGCCCTCGATCTAATCATTTTTTGCCATAAAAATTTATTCATCTTTGCACCACTTAAATTTTGCTCTAGTTTTAGTTACTTTCCATCCGACACAGATGTCAAATTTACAGGTTCACGTGTGTGTGTGTGTGTGTATATGTGTGTAAAGGGCAAACGACACTTTATGGCCTTTACCTGTATTTATTTCCAACTATGCGACTGATCAATGACTGGAGAATCATTGATCGAGAAATATGCCAATAAAATAATTGTTTATTCATTTTTTTCAAGATTTTAATAAAATTTTGTATCAATTATAAAAATAATTATCGATGTAAGTGGTTATTATTTCATGTTATTTTCTTACGTACCACCTTTGATGGTTATATATATTTTTTACCGATTTTTTGGACATTAATTGAGCATTTTGGAGGCTCTTTGCAGAAGGTTTGCTATTTTTTAACTTAATTCAACAAGGATAAGATTTTTATTTGTCATAATTTTCCGTTCGTGTAATCAGACAATCGAAAAATATAGCCGGCTTTGTTCTCTATGATTTTGCAGTGGATTTATGATTTGATAGACTTGTCAATAAGACGATAAAATCTCATTTATCTATATGAAGATATGAAAAATAAAAATATAAAGAATTGGCATAAAACGCCAGATTTTATTAACGGCTCACTTTTGGGCATCATTATATACAGATCATTAGTGAACTGCTCCAACCCATAATGGATTTGAACAACTCATTAGTGAAGTGTTCGTGGTGATGAAAAATTTTTAACTACAAATTGAATAGCACCCGTAACTCATTTATATCGGACTCATTAAAAACTTTTCTACCAATAACTCACCGTTTTTATTAATGAGATTATAGAGATCGAGAAATTGCTATGAAATGATGAATCAATTTAGTATTTTTTCAGATTTTTTATTCTGCATCCGTGTTATTTATTTCGAGTGTAAGTTTTAAAGATATTTTACATTAGTTATAATATTTCGTATGAATAAAAATAATCCAATAATCCTAAAGATAGTCAGTGCAAAAAAAAAACAGAAATGGGAATAAAAATCTTAGAATCATCATCTTTCGTAGTCTGGAGCTTTGAAAACTTGATGTCGATTTTTTTAGTGGTACAGAAGCTCATTATTCATAAATCTTAATTTTTCGGACTCGATTAACAGTTTGTTTTACGGGGAAATAAATAGTGGTTGCAAAGCCACGTGGAACATAAGTTAAAAAAGTTGGATATCGTAGTATTTATGGGGTCGGAATAAATAAATTTCATAGTGTTTATTTTTTTTCGTTCCTAACAGCCGAGAATCTCATAAACAGAATGAATTAAATTTTTTAGGGATCTTAGAATGGTATTTATTGTCAACAAAGTCTGAAATCCATGCATCTGGTTTCTTTGTCTCTGCATAAAGGCCTAACTGTAAAACACGTGGTTTCTATATAGACGCGGGATCTCATCTGAAAACGCGTAATGATGACAAGAGATGTGATCCCGCTGCTTCAATTTTGGATGACCCCGAGGGCGCAAAGAACAGACATAGTCCAGGTAGAAAAATCGAAAAAAGAGAAGTATTAAAAAAAAAAAAAATTAGGAGCAAAGGAGGCAAAGACGACGATGTATAGAAACGCGAGATGAGGAAAAATAGAAGATGCGAGGGAGGATCTAAGCAGCGCAGACCAGCTGACCAAGCGTGGGAAGAGGTGGCGATCCTGCCCAGTTTTCTTTTTTTTTCCTTGATATTCCTTCCTGACTCTCCCTTAAACTAAGGTCCGCTACAGCTTGGCTGTATGCGAGGAAGCCGAGAGAAAATTGCTTTTAAATTGGCGAGTCAAGATGTCGGACACTATGGAAGGAAAGCGTGAGGAAAAGAGAAAAGGAAGCAAAAAAAAACTAGGATGGAAAGAGAAAAACAGAGAGACCTATATATAGGAGCAGGTCCGGAATCACCGTTTCCGGAAAGCCGTGAAATTAGAGCCTCATTGTCTTTCTCTCTTTCTCCCCCACAAGAGCTCATTCCCACATTAATATGCGGAACGATTAAGTCGTTTCCTACGCCGCTCCGCATACTGCGGTAGTTCTCCTGCTGACGTTTCCATGCCACTCAATATGTGCGCCTGATCTGCTCCATTATATTTCAACGCTCATATACGTACAAAGAGTCTTAAAAGTTGCACCTAGATCTTAATGGATAAATAAACTTCGCTAAATTCTCATGATAAGGCTGCCCATGCGTTTGTCTCTTTGAATCATCGTTGCTGACGTTTTGATTAATTAAATGACATCCAATCTTGTAGATCGATATATTATGAAAAAATAAGAGTAATGATTGGATGTCACTAATTAATAAATATCCAACAAACTTTTCATCAAATAGCATGATACTTGAGTTTTCTTCGCGGTGATTTGGGATCTACAGACCCTAGAAATGCTGGTCCTGATTGTTGTGACACTCGGTATACACGAGAAATAGTGGAGCAGATCAGAATCATAGATTTCTATATATATATATCTATATCTTTCTGTTTAAGAGGTTATATGGTACAGTTGAGTTGCTATACTTGTATGGAGCACAAAATACACTGGTGAAATCTTTCTAACGCGAACTAAGCCCGTTAAGTTAAGGAGACCTCTCTCGCACGAAGGAGAATCTTTCTCCTCGCGTCTTGACGTCCATACAGGCAACAAACTCCTCGGGTATGTGTCTCGTCATTAGCATTATCCTCTAGCGGGGACAACACAGACTGAAATGGCTCATACTGCACACCGTATGAGTTGGAATAGTCGTGCATAGGCACTTACCAACATATGGGCTATTCCATATGAGATATCAACCAACAACCGTATTAAGTTCAAAATAGTTTTCAGAGATCAACACAAAATCATCGATCAGACCCATAGTCAATCATTTTTTTCTAAATGTTGTGAGTGTAAATGTGCCAGATTCGTAAATTTTTAGATAAATAACTGTCAATTTATAGTAACTTTATATTTCATTATTTTATTTTTTCGGACATTGGACCAGTTTTGATGTTTCGATCTCTGTAAAACTGATAACTTTCTATAAAAAAAACACACACACTTGTGCGCTTTTCTTCACTTCTCCACTTCGTCAGAACAATGAATACGAATTTTTCAACTCTCCCGGCTTACAGGTCACAGTACTGGGATGAGAAAATCCGAAAAGATGTCCATTTTACAGAATTATTATTCGGATTAGCTCATTTGGTTAACATAATTCATTTGAATAGCAGGTAATTTGCGATAATTCGATTATTTTTATATTTTTCTGTTGTTTGGTGATTTGACATGGAATGACCTATATGTATCCTCTTGTTAAGGATTCACCATAGCATCAGTATAACCTGGCGAAGTATATCATGAGATGAGCCAATTAAAGAAATCAGGTCCGTCAAATCATTTCTTTATCTCTCATTCATAGTCAAATAATTAACGGTAACATCGGGAATTTTCTTGTGCACGAGCAGGGAGTTTGCATTTGTTCGGGAATTTTAAAAGCGAGATCAGCAGCAGCAACGTTGAATCAGGCATGTTGAGAAAAAGCCGTGAATTTCCATGATGGAACGTGATAGGAGCACAAGAATAAAATAATCCACAGTTTCGAAAAAGAAACACAGAACGAGACGGGGAAGAGAAGGAGGTGTGTAGGGAGCGATGCATTTTTTCGGCAACTCGTTTAAAAATAGTGCCAAGTCTCAGCGCTTCTCCTCCTTTGCTTACTGCGAACTGGCCAGGGGTCAGTAACTTTTCGCACAGAAGAGGAGAAAGCAGAAGCGAGACGATCACGCGAGTAAGACCCCGAGAGAGGGCTTCAAAAATAGCCGATGCCATCGGGCGAGGGAGAAAAAATTATTTTTTCCAGGTTCCCGCGGTAGCGGATGCATTCGTATGGGACAAAATGGAAAAAGAAAGAAAATGAAGCGCGAGACAGAGAACGTTAGAGACTGAATACCAATTTAAAAAAATAAATAAATAAAATACTTGTTAATTTAAAAACATTAAGAAATCGAGATAATTTTTATTATTTTAACTTTTTCTTATTTTTAAGTGTACATTTTTCATACCTGTATTGTCGACCTTTCCTTTTCACTGCTGCACAAAAACTCGAATGAACGAAAGAATTGCATTGGTAAGAGTCCGATATGGCCCTTTGCGAATGTTGGCCGAGAAGAGGTGAGTCTGTGTCTATGAAGGATCTCGGAGGCCGGGCACGATGAGAGAGAGAGACTCATTCTCAGGCACGTTCCTCGCGAGTAGTGAAAGTCTCCTCGTGGTCGTCATCGTGGTCGTTGTCGTCGTTTGGCTATAGGGAACTAGGCAAGACATAGCTTCGATGTCGAGGAGGATGGACTGGCGAGATCTGCGGTGTACAAAAGCAAAAGATTGGCGATGCATAAAGCGAGGCTCGCAGAGTCTGTGCGAAATAATAGTTCATCGAAAAACACGATGAGAATTGTTCGCAGATAGACGAATTATTCCCAGTGGAAAGATTCATGTTTCGTGTAAAGGAACTCACATCTTTTGGATTGTTTATTTTTAGGGTTAACGTCATGATTGATTTTTAGTAAAAAAAATCTTTCTACGTGGGAAAAATTGTTTGTTTAGGATTAAAGAAAATTTGTATTATAATGAACTAATAGTGTTACAAAGAATAATATAAAACCGTGTGACGCGAAATAAAAATAGGTTGGAATGAATAGTTTGGTGCATTCGTCCTTGATGTTCTTCGAAACATAGTTTGGACATTTATTAGGCTAACAAATTATGTCAAATGATATTTTGAATTTTGATCAGCATAAGGTTTCAAAAGATTGATTTTGCTGTTGGTTCTATTTTCAACTGACTTTTTTTTGTAAATATCCGCACGCACATGCAGATGCAATTTTCTGCGTTCTTTGGTAGCGTTACAACATTGTACAATCGTGACGGAAGGTCCGAATCCGCAGAGTCACCACGATGGAGATTTTTCACGGTACCGATCAACCCCCGTTTTTTTTTTCTTTCCATAGAGAGCAGCACATTGTCATGATTGAGAAAGGGCGACAGTGGCCGGTTGTCATATTTGTCTATGATTGACGATATTCACTGATCGACAAAGAGAGACCGAAAAGTGTTCTCTCACTCGTAACTATATGGTCAAAGAGAAAAAAAAACCGATTCAACGTAACGCGTTTAGGCAATAGTTTGGTGCGTACGAAAAATCTCCTGATGGCACGGATTTCGTCGGACCTCTGGCTAACCGAGCGAATGACGAACGCATTTCTTTCATTCGTCCTGCTTTTAAATTTTTCTCTCACTCTTCGTGAACATACAGGTATAAGGAAATCGAAGGAACGTCGCGCACGACATTCCGGCAATACTGGATGATTATGACCGCTCGGATTGCCCGGCATTGGGATTTTCGGGCGGTCCACATATAAAATTCTTATTGAAAATGACGAAACGAGAAACGACCATATTCACCAAGTGCGAACTAGCCTGTTATGAATTCTCATCCCACCAATCGTGATGAAACGTTTTCATTTTTATTCTTTTCGCGGAGCATATAGACGTCCAGGCATTAATAATATCGAGTTGGACAATGGGGTTGGAAGCATATATGTATTATCCGTAGCAAAAGGATCCAGGAAATATGGATTTATCTCGTGGCTCAGGGTGATCCGCACCGAGTGGCCATCAGACGATGAACAAAAAATGAAAAGCAGGGGAAGCGGAGCAAAAAAAAAACGAGTCCATATCCGCTGGTGATCCACTGTTCAAAATAGAAAAAGAGGGCGAGATAGATCAAGTAGCAGCGAGAGTCAAGAAAGTACAAATCGGTCTGAGATAAATTTGGAGATTTTCCCGGGTGTTGGATGAGCCACGTCCGATGATCCTCCAAGCACGTAAGGGGGATCTCTTCCGAAGTCCGTAGGAACCCTCCTGACTCGACAACCAAAGTCAGGCATAGCAAAGTCTACATTCTCTAGAATCGAAGTTGCCCCGAATGGCCTGCCGGATACGAATAAGCGTTCGGCCGCATTGAATAGCCCCCGCGCTACCGACTAATCGTTTTACGAGCTACCCGTGCAGGGAAGCCGAAGGAGCACCTCTCTGCTTCACCGAAAAGTGCGACAAGGAAAGAGAGAGTGCTAGTGAAAGAAAAAGCGAGAACCAGTTCGTGTGTGTACACAAATGCCAATGAAAGTACGTCAAGCTTGCGAAATTTTCGTTTACACAGCCGCGGTGTGAGCCCCCCGCACCCGTATCAAAAGTTTAATTGAATTTTCGGCCGTGGCCCACCGCATTCAGAGATTAGGATCTATACTCGTTTCCTCTGGCTCTGTTTTGCTCGCCGTTTTCCATTCTACCTTGGCCCATAATATGCGGCGCTTTAGTGATCCATCGTGGCAGGATCTTCACGTTATCCTTAGTGGCTCTTGATCTGACCCTTCGCCGGAGGAGCGTTTTCGACCAAAGAAAAGCACCGAGTTCACTACGTGAAAGAATTGTTGTCTTAGCTGGTGGCTGTATAGGATCAACGATATTCCAACTATTGAGCAACTGAGTTGCGCTAATGTTTACATTGACGATAATAAAAATTACGCATGTAGCATAGTTTGACGATTGATTATTTACAGCGGGTAAAAGGCGCAGCCTCGACCTTCTTTCCATTCGCCGGAAACTCGAAGCAATGATTCATTTACGTAATTGCACTCGCTGTCTCTTTCGAATGAGTTTCCAAAAGAAACAAACGAGCTTTTCACGCAAAATATGTCATACGTATGCGTGTCTTTAGTATGGCGCAGCTATGAGGGTCAGATCGAATTTATCTTACTGGCCTCACCTGTCCCATAGGATGCGGGTGCGCATACCGTCATCGCGTATGTATAACTGACTCGTTGTTCTCCATACGCCTGTGTTTCTGGCCGGGACAACTGACCATCGGTACAGTCTAGCTTCTGAAAAATAGTTGCACCTTTTGAAAGACACGGCAAGCTAGAACGATGACATGTGTGTTGATCACAATGAGATGTAAATGTTAAAGTTCATCACTGACAGGACGTTCACTGTTGTTTGAACTAATAGCAGGAGGACAAAAGAGTGTATGTGATCCTGTTTCAATTTGAATTTCAAGTCCAGACTTGGTTCTTCATTTCCGAGAGCATCTTTCACAACTGATATTGCTGAGCATGCTCGTCCTATCAGAAAATTACATCGTATCGCCGGTTTCTCTATCTATATTGGTTCGTCGACTTGCTTGCATACCAGATCTTAAGCCGTGGGTCTTTTTTTTTTATTGGCCGGACTGTACTGGGTATACCCGCATATTAAATGTCGAAGTGAGACACACTCACACACGGACGACAGAAACAGCCGGCAAGCCCAAACCGCCTTAGTAGGTGAATACGAATGCGGTGGGTAATCCACATGAACAAGTCCAGCAATGAAAGAAAGACTATCAATAAGTGCGTGACAAAACAGCTCCCGGTAATGAGGAAAACATTGTAGCAGGTATGCCATATTCTAGACTAAGTAAATAGGGAAAAAGAGGGAAAGGGAGAGCCTTGATCCATTGGATATATGGTCCCGAATGAGAGTCTCGTGTCATATGATTCCGGTATTGGGAAGTGTTGTACCCAACCGTGCTGGCTCATCCATTCGGGCAGGGCAGCGTGCTGGATAGCTCAGACAATAGGACACATGTCAAAACAATGGTAACACAGGTGCTGGGCTTCCTCGATCTTTCAGGCTGGTGCCATCGTCTCTTTTCCTCACCTTCCAATTTCCTTTTCCATCTTTATTTTCAAGACCCGTTAGTATGAAAATGGGTGACGCTTTAGAAGGTGAATTGGCCCTGGTTGCGTCATCCAGCACACATTCTCGAAGTCATAATCGTTTCGTACAGTACTTGTTATTGCGTGTTTTTTTTTTCATCGATTGTTCGTCAAATAGTGGCGTCTTGAAGATCGACTATTGACAGGGTCGATCGTTGAATTCACGTAACAACGAGATAATGGTTCGCTTTTGTTATTTTTATATTCATCTGTTTCACGGAGGAAGGGGGTTGGCGGAGAAGTCAATAAAGAAGCAACGCCAGACGTCCAAACTTTAGAAGAGGTAACCACGACCGCAAAAGCTTGGATTGTCGCCCAATCCTGAACGAAGAGGAAACGACGATCGACTCACAGTACACACACATCCAGCTGAGTATATAACAATACTGTATACAGCTATAGTTCACATTACCTACATACTAACTTCGTATAATGTTGTACACGAGTTGGGACCAGCCGCCCACGTGATTCCGTCCAGCATTTTCTCGCCCGTCGATATAATCCTCACGTCCATATGACGATACACGCAGACACCGAGAGACAGGGAGCACGAATAAAAAAAAAAAAATAAGACAGAACGATATGTAAACCCAAAGAACATGCCACAATAAATTGTCCGAAATATCAAACTTGTTATTTCACTATATCTTTTGCGAAAATAACCCGAAGGCGGCAATGCTGGAAAAGAAAGACTTGGCCCAATATTATGGGTTTGCAGTACACAACCAATGTGCAGTTTACTGCGTTGAAAAAACGAGTGGACAAGCTGCAACATAAGTTTTGCCAACCTTTGTTTCCTCATCATATGATTTAATCTCTGATTAGGGTTCATCACCGATCTTGTCCGAGTTGTTAATTCTTATCTGGTACTAGATATTACATTTTCCTGGTTGGGAAGAGATATTTCTTCAACAAGCCCATAAAGTCACCATTTAGTCACCATTTTACAAGCTTTGATAAGGGACTGTGTTGTTACCTGGATTTCGAGTCAAGTAACCACCGTCTGGTTAACATCATCATTTTGAAATCAAGATTGTATTATCAAAACTGGAGGGACGAATGAAGTTCTGACATATTGTGGTCTCGCTCGTTGAGCAATCTTTGTGGCAGATATCTATGAGAGTATTGCAAAGAGCTTGGTATATAACATTATGAAATATTTAAGGCGACACTACAGATGCAGTGAAACCGTAATAAAATCGATAGTGAGGCAAACTAAGCGGGACGAATGAATTTGAGAGAGCTCGTGTGTCTCTTTGGACGTATATCTGGTGTTGATACGGAGTGACGTGGATGGAAGGAAAGGTGGTGATGGTGGTGGTGGTGGAGGCGGGAAGGCGTATCTCGTTGTCTGCGTACAGTGTAAGACTGTAGAGAAACGGTATATAGAAAGAGAGAAAAAAAAAGAGAAAAAAAAGAAGAGAGAGGGTCGTGAAGGGGGAAAACTGGAGGAGGAGGACAGAAGAGGCAAAAGAGAATAAAAAAAAGAAGATAGTGAGAATAGAAGGAGGAAGAGGAGGGAGGGGAAGGGGAGCAGACAAAAATGACAATCATCGTCATTTTAATAATATGCAAAGGTATATAGTCGACTTCCACGGCCGGGCAAGTGTGGCCACAATGGCGTTATATAATGACAAAGACACACCGGTTCTCTCTTTTGCTCTCGTCGGCCAGGGTGAGCTCGAGCCTGGTACCTTTCGCCTCGACAAAAGGCGCGGCGCGCGCGAGCTCGATCTCTGTAGGGTCATCCTACCGGACCGGAACATGTTTTGTCCAGTAATACATCTTGGGGATCGACTAAGACGAGCTGAAGACTGATCTGCTCTTTCCATCTATCTTTTCCTCTCCTTTTTCTCTCTCTCTCTCTCTCTCCTTCTCTCTTTTGCTTTGGGTTCTCTACCGATAATGTTACAACCATGTCCCAACAAAAAAGGTTACAGTCTATATTCATCTCTTTTTTTGAGCCTCCGCGCGCGTATGAGTGTCAAAATAAAAAATAACAGGGAGGGAACAGCAGTAGAGGTGATTGTGGCCCCAGTCAGGATCTTTGAATGAGCCGGGGACCGACTCAATGAAATGAAATTCATCCGGTTTCATTCAAAACTCTTGATAGCCTTATATGATTTTCTTGTGGATTAAACCACTATGTGTTTATTTGACGCTGTGGATATTTATTTTGTAAGCTAAATGTTGTATGGATTATACAAAAGGTAACGAGATTCACACCCACCGAAAGGAATGCACCAAAGTGCAACATTGCCTGATGCACATGCGGTATAGAGACACAGCTTCACCGCGTTCACGTTAACCCACGTTAGTCCGAGCTAACCTCTACCTCTCTCTCTCTCTCTCTCTCTCTCTCTCTCTTTCTCTTTCTCTCTTGTTTTACTCTTTCTCTTTTTCTTACTCTTGCAAACGTAGAATTCGCAAGGCGCGCATGCGAAAGTCTCATGTTTTCCTTCATGCAACAGAGTATTCTGGCGTTTTGTCTTTATGTAGAGGTGTTCATACACTCTTACAGAAGGATTGGTGCCAACTTGGATCACCTTTTGATTTCAGTTTCTCACTCAAAACCATTGACCACGAGTAGATAAGTCTATAGACCATTCGAATGCTTCCACATTTCACGAACTGCTCAATGTAAAAAATCACTGGTGCCAATATGGTGCGATACATGCATATAAAAGATCATAAATCTGGACGTCATTCTTCTGTTATGCCTGAACTGAATTGTTGAATAATTTGCAATAAAAATCCTTGGAACAAAATCTTGGAACAAAAAAAAAAAGAAATGTTTGTTCCAGTCTGCGAAGTTATCGACCTTCCTTAACGATTCGCAAACTTCTTGGATTGAATTCTTAATGTCAATATTTTGTTTCTAATTTCAATAATTATATCCAGAAGATATTGCATTTCTTTCAATAAAACACACACACTCATACACACAACTCAGTGCAAGCACTTTCCTATACGTTGGATTTTGAGAAATATATAAGAGTGGTCCGAATTGGCACCAACCCTACAAATGCGAAACGTTAGTGCTCCTGGCAGTTGTAACATCTTTTGTGTATAGGCTTGGAGTCGTTCGACTCTCCAGCATCACAAAGACGTGATTCTCTATCGATTTGAAGATGTACTTCTCTTTTATGCATCGAAACTTGCACATAATGGAAGTGTGCGAGTGCATTCGAAAGAGAATCTAGAGAAGTCGTAGTTTGTCATCGATATAGGGCATGATCAGGGTATTAGGTTGGTGGAGCAAGAGAATCATGCCGATGAACTAGAGGTATAAAATTGCATGAATACGAAAGAGAACAAAGTTAAGAGTTGCGAATTATTTATGGGGTTAACTATCGACTTGATCGATTCCAACACCTCTGGAATTAATCTACGGCTTGGAAGTCAATGCTAATTAGTAATATTGTAAGTGCATTACTCCAGCGAGACCATTCGAGAGTCTCTTGTTTTTTTTGTTTGACTAAGTGTCCTCCTCACCCATTTTGCTCTATTTGACCTTCTGCGATCGAAACTCCAGGCTAGTTCTGGAATAAAAGACAAGGACAACCTCGACGAACGTAAACTTTTGTGTGTCGATATGTGTCTGAATGGTTTATAGGTAGCTCGTAACAGCAGACGATGATCTTTCACGATCGATCGTTATGCGAATATATCGAAAGACACACACGACAGAGAGAAAGAGAGAAAAAAAGAGAAAGAGAGCTCTCGTTACAAGTTCTTCAGTACCTTGAGGACTTGCTAAAGAATCGATGAACTACGAAAGAGAACTAAACGGGCTTGTTACTTGGATCAGTGAACTTTTAGCTCACCGTCAATAGAGTCCTGGGACAACGAGAATATATGTTTATAAAAAATCATTAGCTTATTCTTCCCCTCTTTATTTCTTACACTAGTATCGATCGTATCGAATTTGAAAGAGCCCATCAAGAAATCATCAGAGTGGTAACGAAGGGGGATACAGTTTGACTAGGAATTTGAGAATGTTACTCACCAACAGCATAACTTTTAGCTGATCGTGACGTTCTGTTCGATGATCGGTTAAATTTCAATGCAATTCAATTCACTCGATCATGCTGAATTCAATTGATTCAAAAATCGTAAATCCACACACTTTTGCTATCCACTAAGAGTGTATCCATCTAACTCAGCCTTGCCAAGACTCACCTCCAGATGAAAGCAAATGCTGTAGTTATATGGAAGATATAATATCTATAGAATAATGGAGGAGAAAAAAAATATAAAAATTCGGACAATAGTTCCTCGTGCGTCGAGAGGACATTTAAATGTATGTATTCATACGCTTGCTGTATCGCTTTGACGAGAGGTGTGGTCAAAATTATTCAAACTGACCCGGACTCTTTTTTTTTTCTTTCTTCCTCCTCTTCTCCATATACATACACTCTTTATATACTCTTGGATCTGTCTTTCTCTCTCTCTCTCTCTCTCTCTCTCTCTTTCTCTCTTTTTCTCTCTTGAGTATGGGACACTTTCTAGCCCCGAGAGACGAGGAGGAACAGCCCGCGCTGCACCCACGTAATTCTTTTTAATATTCCTTTCGACGACGACGACGACGACGTCGCGCTATCTTCTTTCTTCCTTCCTCTCTCGCTATCTTACTTACTCTTTTTCTTTTTTTCTCTGAGGTTCTTTGAGGGCTACGAGTGCCCACCGGATCCTTACGTTAATTCGCATCTCTCAGCATCTACATTAGCCTCACATATACAAATATACCTGTCCCCCAAAACGTTTCGTACCCTACAATCTTCGAATTATCATTTAAACGAATTAAACATTGACGTTCAAATCAATAATGAATTATTAATAACTGTCGTCTGGATTCTTATCGATGCAAATGTAAGTATTGTTATGAATATTATTGCACGAATCAGAAAAACATTTATTGGCATTTACGTCGAAAGAAATGTGTTAAAAAGTTGTGACATTTTTCGAAAACTATTTCAACAATTAAACAATTTGGTAAATTCTTCAATGATATCAGTTACAATTTTTTTTTCGTAATTTTGCGTGACTAGAAACCCTATTTGATTGAGTCTTTCAGAATATCTTTCAGAATCAAATTGATCTGGAAATTAATTTGTTATCGAGAAAATCTATCCAAAAAAGCGAATTTACTTTTCAGCTTTCGGTTAGATGAGTTTATCGAGTTCAATCAAAGACTGATATTACTTATGCGAGTAATGATGGATGATAAAAAAAAAAAAAAGTACAACACTGATTGATTACTTTTCTTCTGCCACGTCAACGATGGTTATACAGTGATGAGCATTCATTTCACCCACATTTCTTTTTGTAGGTGTGGTAGATGTTAAATCTTTTAGAGACATGGCTTTAACTATGAAAAAATTGGTTGGGTAACACGACCTCAAAAATCAGAGATGGGTACGGTATATTATTGTTCAAAATCATTCTTCTATTATTCCTTCAATATATTTTCGAATGATAATTTTTATGTTTCTCAACTTTATCAATTGACCTAATAATTCACTTCTCCTTTCTATTAATCTTGAGAACAATTATTTATACGATGTAACTACAGAAATTCTATAAATTTGAGTGAACAGCAAGATGGATTTAAAAAAAAGTGAAAAATTAAAAATATTTCCAATGATTAGAAAATCTTTTGGAAACTTAATTGTCTACCGTCCATGTCTTGAATTTTGCATATAAAAAGTTGGACCGTTGGTTTTTCTATGGAAAATATTTTCATTCGATCGATTGAAACAAGAACAAAAATTTTATTATAAAAAGTAAAATGTGTCAAGAAAAGGGGTTTCTTAAAACTATTTATCTGCTTTTGAACAAACGTTTTGTTTATTCTGAGCTGTTTTGTGAGGGGAAAAAAGCGGTTTTGGGATCGTTCTCATGGAATAAAAGATCCACCGGCCACCCAGTACACGAAAATGCCTTTTTCGACAATGTATAGACAGACTGCGGTAGCTCAACAGAAGCACGTATAAACAGGGTGTTACATAGATGAGGGACAGTGGCCAAGAAAAAGAGAGTGAGAAGCTCTGGTCTGTATGCCAGAGCATGTTCACGATCATGGTCGAACCGTATGACATATGGATGGCGCAAAAACCACCAATGCTGATTGATTAGCCACGCTACGACCAAAAGACCCAGCGACACCAGGATATTCCTTTCTCACTTACTTTTGACATTTACCACAGCTCCTAGTTTCATGGATATTTTTCATCATCCGAACATACGATTTACTAACAATTTTTTTAAATCTGTCATTGTATTTTGTAGATTTTATAAAATTTCTAAACCCAAAAAATCTTTTTCAAATATCAAATTTTGTATTTTTTTTTTCGAAGGGGAAACGGGGATCAGTTGGACCGAGGGTCACTGAACAAAGTGCAAATTGCTCAAAAACTATTATCGTTAGTGTTTTCGTCCTGGGGGAGAAAAAGGGTGGCTTTTGTGTTCAAACCTGTTGGTAAGCGTTTTTTTGCAGCAGCAGAGTCTCCAAATTTTTTTCTACGATAAGAACGATTCTGTTTTCCAGAGCAACGGTGGATTTTTAAAAAATCGTTGCATGATACATTTTTTTCCTCTCATTGCAAATAAATCATTATTTTGTCTCAATTATTAATTTTATCGTTACTTTGGGTAGAATATTCAAACAACTTAGAAAACGAAGGCGTCTTTAAAAGTTCAAATATCTATTTTAATTCGAACTCTATCACATGAGGTTTGGCTGGCAAATGAAAAAAGTTAATTCGTACAATTGTATATTAGTAAAATGTCTAAATTCGTTCTACACGCGAGATTGCAATAAATATTCAAGACTTTTCCAATACTCTCGATCTAAATAAATGAAATGAATTTTCCTGATGTAATAACATGACAAGATCAAATTAAAAATCGTTAATTAGAAATTTTCCAATGAAAATATTCTTGTACGATCGTCAAACGTCAGATTTTATTGAAAGTTAAAAATAAGCAATAAAATGGAAAAGGCGACGTGTCACAAAGTGTCCACGGCGTTCATTTGATGTCGATATATATGTACACAATTATATATATACATACATATAAATATACACATACCAAATACATATCCTTTAGTGTATCGCGAGTCCTCGTTAGTGCAAAATTTTTCCACGAAGGATCAGAGCGGTCGCGAGGGTTCTCCGTGAATGGCCGATAAATTAACCGTTATCATATACATCTCTCGATTAATAACCCCCGGGGTCACTCGCGGCATTACATTCATCTCGCGACCCTAGGCACGACCCAGCTTCTGTCAATTCCGTACCACTTCTATATAACGCTGCCCGTATCTCTTCTCAGTCATTATATGTATAAAACAAATATATATCTATAAATATATAGAATCAGTTTTAAGGGTTTGTATATATATATATATAGATATATGAATAATAGATTTATTCATGTAACCTATAGCTGTGTAAATATATATATAGAGAGAAAGGCTGACGGAATGAGAAAGAAAGAGATTTGTTGTATAGTGGTTGCGATGTGTATATACTTTCGTCTCTCTTACGTATCGCTTATTTTTATTGCACCTCTCACTCTTTTGTGGTTACAAGCATGCACTCCTTCCTTAGCATGGACCGCGAAGATGTTCGCACGATCCAGCATCGTCGAGTATATATTTTCTCTTTCTCTGTCCCTCTCTCTATCTTTCTCTTTTGCTCTTAGTTCGGCTTTCTCGATCTTTCTTTCGTGGAGGGATGGCAAAGAGACGTTGATACTGCACGAAGCATCCCGAAGGCCTATATATATATGTATAGAGACGGTGAAGCGCCACTAAGCGACCCGGTAGTCGTAGGTGGACGCGGTCCACTCAACGCCTCTTAACTCCTCGCCAATTCCTATATCTTCTTACCTTTTTCTTCCTTTCTCTTTTTCTCTATCTTTCTCTTTTTCTTTTTCTGCATGTTTATCTGTGTTTCTTCTCTATTTCTTCTTTCTCTCTCACTCTATTTATCCTTTTGACTCTTTCTTTCTATCCTTTTCTTTCTCGTGTTCTCTTTGACTCTAGATTCGCGACTCTACTCTACCGATACCGTTCGATAGTTCAACGGGAGAGTTCAACACCAGTAGCCTCAATTAAAGTTTCCTTCTTTCTCTCTTTCTCTCTTCTACCTTTCTTTCTCTGTACACAGATCACGGATATCTTCTCTTCGGTCGAGCACACTTTAAGCCTTAAACGACTTAAATCACGTACCATTACATCGACAGCTCGTGCCTGAGATCAACGGATTTTAGATTCGATGTAATGACTCTTCCAAAACCCACGGATCTTATTGAATAATTGATTTTAATAAGTCGCTATCAAACGCTCTGCCCATTCAAGTAAAAACACCCATTTTTTTTAGGAAAAACGATTAAACCAATATTTTTTCGGTTCAAAAGAATTACATTGGTAATTAGATGTATTTTTTGTTATGTATCGAAATATCAATTGAAATTCAAATAAATATTTATCGTAACTTCAACATTTGTATAAACGAGAAAAAAATTCGAAAAACATTACTCGTGCAGATACATTGCCACGAAAAAGCAGTTTATTTCTTTGTCGACAGACTTTAATTTGGCCAAGAAACTGATACAGCCCTTGTGTCGTTTAGTATTTTAAAAAAATCGAGAGTAAACTTTGAACATATTCCTTCATATATGTCCACCATAAAAACCGGAATATATCAAATGAAATAATTTCAAAAAATGACTAAAAACTCAAACTTTTGTAGAAGTAAGTATTTCATCAAAAAAAAAATCACAATTTTTCGAAAAAAAAAAAAAAAAACAGCTATTCATTTGTACAAGTACACGCAAACTTTGAAAATATTTCGTTGGTAGCGTAAATCAAGGTCGAGAAATTCATCTGGGCCAACATTGATCCACTGTTTAAACAAAGAATAAAATATGTTTTCGTATAAATAATTTATTCTAGATCCTTCGAAGCTCATCTATGCCATACAGGCTGGAAGTAATACTGTAAAACTAATGTCTACAAGTATATATTCATATATATATATATGTGCATCGATATATGTATATAAGTCAGTCGGATAAACTGTGTATAAGCGAATATAAGCGCAGAGCGCATTTGCGGAGAGTTTCGCACGATCCTGAAGCCGGGCCACGTTCGTCACGACCTGTGAGCTCCATCGAGTGTATCTATATACCCACGCGAGCAAACGGGGACCTCTTGAGAGTGAGCTTAGGCCCATAGTCGCAGCCTCCTCTCACGGTAGTTGTAGGTGGACGTCGTCCAGTCTGTGAGTTCTCGATCGGTGGTTCAGACTCAACCGATTCGCATAAGCGCCACATTGCTGTGTTTATATACATATATATATATGATATACACACACAGACGTCCACACGCATATACAAATATATATTTCCACATGTTTGCGTGTTTCTGTGTGAAGATAAACATACATTTGTGAATGCAATACAAACACGTGTGTCTGTAAATGTGTGGGAGTAAAAGACTGCGGTTTCCATTGCAGTTGGTACTATCGCGAGCCGTTGTGGCTGCCGCAGGAGCCGAAAGTTCATAGGTATACGGTTAACCGGGACGCGTACCACAAGATCGCTCGACCAGGTCTCATCTCTTGCCTCTTATACTCGGTGCTTTGGTCCAGAAGCATCTTAAAGATTGAGAAAGCGAGAAAGAGACGGGGAGACAGAAATAGGAATGATGAACAAAGAAAGAAGAGAGAGAGAGAAAGAGATGGAGAGAAAGAGAGTGTTGGAGCGAATGAGAGAATGAAAAAGAGAGAGAGAGAAAAAATCATTGAATTCGTAGACTCAGATCTATTGTATTGTATGGCATTGTATTGTTCGAATATTGGAATGATCATAAAGTGCAACAAATTAGATTGTGTAAGGTGAAATCTATGTGCGAGCATTTTAAATGGCATTTCATTTTTAATATAAATAATGTGTGAACTATTATTTAACCCTTTGAACAATATATTTTTCATTAAGTGTAATATGGACTTGGATTTTAGTACTCAGGCTTTTTGGGATCGTTGATTACAGATCTGGATTCGAAATTTAAAAAATACGTTATTACTTGTGTCTTTATTTTTTAAACCAAAACCTCTGAACGACAATCCTTTACATCATTCTGTAAAATTCTTCGGAGTGTATTTAGTTTGAGAAAAAAATTGCTATTCCGTTGTTTAAAAATATTTTCGTAAAAATCGGTTTTTCTTCATGAAAAAGTACAAAATTCGAATTCAAAATCCTGGTATTTATTGTTCAAAAAGGTGTTTAATGATTGAAAAAAAAAACTTCAAAAAATGAATTCGAAAATGTAAGTCTCACTATCGCTCAAAGAGTTAAGGGATGAAAAAGTTTATAAGTAGAAAAAAAGTAGTAGGAAAAAAAACACTATATGTTTGACAAGATTTAGTCCAGAAGACATCAAACGAAGATTTGCTGTATTGGAAAACTACAAGAGCTGCAGATAGTATTTCTACTCGCAAACCCTGTGGCTCGCTGAGGCTGCTCTATTGGGCTCTAATCCAGCGAGGAGCACAAGCGAGTTCAAAAATTGCAGTGAGACACAGCACACGACTCGCGAGAGTGCCGCGGTCTCCCGATATATAGGGCAACCGTAGTCTCACGCTTTTCGCGAGGGCTATTCATCTGCATGCTGCCCGAAGCCTCCAAAGAGATCGAGACGATCTCCCATACATGCATTCGCATATTAGTCACTATCCGTAAGTTTGCTATTTTGAAATAATTAACAAAACCATAAAATCGAATTCTTACACGTCCATTAATCTTTCTATACGTTTTTTATTTATTATCAAATTGATGCATAACGTGACATTCGAAAATATTATTAATTGCTTTCCTGCAAGGATTTTTTTCATCCCGATCTTAATTAAAATAATTTTTTTTTTTTCAAAAATCTCTAAGAATTGGATTTGAACGATTTACATTAAAAATCATCGCTTTATCAATTTTATTTTTATAGCCGTACCATTTTTTTTTCTTTTTCCCCATCGACTACAAAAACAATGTTTTTGTTATAACAAAACTAATGGACTTCAAGGATTCAAAGTATTGACTGAAGACATTCAACGTAAAAATTTCATTGAAAATTCGATAAAATGTTGTGTTTTGTACAATTTAACAATTTTTTGATGGTATTTTAAGTGTTGAATTTAAAAAATGCATTGTTTTCCTGTTTTCATTATTAGCCAAATAGTAATTATCTTTTATTTATTCGGCATGGAATGCTCCATATACATTAGCACAAAAGTATCTTTTAAGATAAATGTGTGACGCTGATAGAAAGAGTTTTTATCGGTTTTCTTCTTCGTCACACTCTCGAAAGGTTCGACGACACTACAGTAGCAAATATCGCCTCTATATTCCATTATATATAAACGGATATACATTTGAATATATATATATATACTTGTGAAGTTTATAGTTGCACCGCATTAGATTAGATTTATTAGAATAATTATGTTCACGACATGCATGATCGTATGGCGAGCTTACAGCTTCGTTGTCGTCGTTTTTGCAGCGTATTTTGCCCCACAAAATATGGTGATTGAATAGAACAGTAATGCAACACGGTTTTGCCATTCGCAAATCTAACAAGCCCGTTGAAAAAAGAAGAAAAACATTTTGTAGTGATTCCTCAGTCGTAAAATGTTGGATTAAATTGTCAAAATCGATTAACAAAAAACTTAGTACAATTCTGTTCAATTTTACAAGTGAAATTAAAGTCTAAAGTTTTCCACATATATATTAAGATGGAGGATATAAACAACAGAAAAAAAGTATTTGTACATTGAACTTTGAATAAAATAAAAAAAAGAATAAACCTGACATTGAGGATGTTTGACACTAATTTTTTTTTTTACATACGAGTCTTCTAATTATTGGGAGGCAAAAAAAGAAACAGGAGTTCGTTTATTCATCATCAGAATTTAGTGACAAAATGGTTGTGAATCATTTCCGCATGTACGAATTGCGCCCATCCCTAGGCCCGACAGTCACCAGGGAGTGGAAAGACAAAAAAAGTGAAAAAGAAGGAGAAAACAAGAGAGAGAAGGTAAATTTATGGAGAGATAGAGAAACGATATAATAAGTCTTGAGTCTAACCGCGCCGACATAGAGAAATGTATAATAGAAGTAGGAAACGTTGTGGGGGCTCGCCACGATTTTATGAACATGGGGCGAGAGTGTCCAAGAAAGAGAAATGCATATAGATATTGCAATGGTCTGAAGGAGACTGAAACATAAAGAAAAAGAGATAAATAAAGAGAGAGCAAGAGAGAGAGTGAAGAAGACAAAAGGAGAGGGAGATAAAAATAAAGAAAAAGTGAAGAGAGATAGAGAAGAGATCGGATAGAAAAATTGGCGGGAACATTACGCGAGATCACAATGTTTAATGAAAAACGGCCGAAAGCCCGAGTCGCCCGAGTCCGGTATAACTCACTCAAGGATTGAATCGAGAGTGCAACTCCAACAGTGCATCGTGTAACTCTGGCTGGCTAAATCGTGACGCGGCGAAGCGGTATTCAGATTGCGCTCTTAGCGGTTTTACCGCCATTTTTTCTCCTTTTCTATCTCTCTCTTTCTTTCCCTCTTGGTCTTTTGCTGGTGAGGAGCCAGAATCCACGAGAGAGTAGACACACGCCGACAAAAGCCCACGAGAGGATTTCTGTAAGTCTCCTTCTCTCTCTGTCTCTTTTTCTCTCTGTGAGACTCGCTTCACCCACTGGTCATCAGAACCATTTGCCTCTGGTGTGCTCCTCTGGTTCTTTACCACTCATCAACCACTGATAGAGCCTGTGAAACTCTCAGGCCTATTATAAACGCACATTTTTTTCAAACAAATTCCCATTTTCTCCTTATTTATGTCCTATAAAGACAATACCTTTGAAATCTACCAATCACATCGAAATTAAACATTCGAAAAACGTTACACCATTAAAAGACATCAATTCAATAAATTATTCATTTGAAAAAATTATAATAACAATGAAAAAACATTAAATTGACTGTCCTTTCGGTCATTGAATTAAAAGCAGTTCAGATGTTATTACAATTTCGACAAATGATTTCAACCAACTCGAATAATTCTCTGTTGCAAAATATAATAGAAAATTTTTAATTGTTTGAAGAAAAACTGAAAAAAAAGTGTTTTTAACGCATTTCCACAAATCAGAGAATATCTTACTTTTTTTGATTTTTATAACGAACTAAAACTGATTATTAAATTGATATTATTTACGGAACTACGATTATTTTTATTACATATATCCTCATCTTTATAAATATATATTTTATGTGAACATGTTCGTGATATATACATACGACAAGATCGGTATCACAATACGGATGTATCATACGTCACGCGCGTTCTACTCGCCTGAGAATGTTGGTAGACACGTACGTTACACCTAAAGTTTTATATATATGTACATCTGTGTATATAATATACGTCCTGACGCGAAGATCCACACGAGAGCGTGAATACGTTTCGCCAGCTCGTCTATATAATGCACACAATAAATACAATAATAAATACAAATATAGAAACGTCTATGCATTTTTGTATACATATACTTAAGGTAGTAGTCTTGGCATCAATTGTTGACCAGAATTTGTTTAAATTTTGAGGTCACATTAAAAGCACTATTATAAGACTACGAGAAAAGTTTCAAAAGGATCAAACATTTCTTATTCGAGATATTAGTAATCAAAGATTGCACCGTTTTACACATGGTGTTCTTATGGGGAGCAGTAGAAAAATTCACGTTTCACGGAATAACTTCAAAACTTTTCTACAAATTTTAATTTTTTTTTATTTTTGACGAACTGTGTCTAAAACAAAAAATAAAGAATTTCAGCCGTTCAGTTTTGAAGATAAAAGTTAAGTTATAGTGAAGTTTTCAAAAATGAACCACAAAGTTAACTTTTGAACGTGACTGTGGTGGGACTACTACACGTTAATACTTTTGGTCGTATGAACTATAGATTTAATCGTACTTTTTCTATATGTATGTATGGATGTTATTACCAAACGTTGTTCTTCTTTTTCTTATTCCTTATTCGCCATCTCCTTCTTTCTAGGGAATGTGCCACTATTATCAAACGTTCTCGTTTGTACCCCTCACAGAAATTTCGATTGTATCGATTTTCTTTCTCCTTTACTCTCCCCCAACTATTTATCGACCTGGTCGACATTTCAGGATACTTCAGTTCTTCAATACAGAGATATATATGTTTCGTACGTATATGTGTTTGTCTATTCATATATATTTTATAATAGGCATTTGAGGGTAAGAAAGAAACGAAGAAAAGAGAGAGAGAAAGATCCGGGTGATCCACTGCCTCCGGTGAGGATCGATAGATCTCAAATAATTTCTTATTGCGATCTACGTTAAGGTATTACTATAAACATATTATTAGTATCTTATGAGATGCTTTTTTGTGGTCCATGATCTCATTGAGATACCACGACTGCGACCCTCCCAATGTCTTGGCAATTTTTATTGAGCTGTCAAACGTTTGAACGATTATTAAGGTGCGATTTTTTTTTTTTTTTTTTTTTAATATGTGGGTGGACATTTTTTCCCGAAGATTCGAATGGATTTTTGAATTGTTATTTGGCATGCTGGGATTCGATTTTTATTATGTGAATGGAAGAGAACAATAGGATGACTTTTCAATAAAAATGCGTGGGTGGTGTTCTTACCTCAAACTCAACAATTAGCTACGAGACTTGTAATTAGTGATTGTCAGTTTTAGGACGAATATTTTTGTTGTTGATTTTCCGAAAGACAGTTCAATAGTCGAAAAATTTAAGACAAATCGGCACAAAAAGCCTCTCCATGTTTCTCTCTCAATGTTTTTGAACCAATTGTGTCTTTTTTTAAAACAGGGCTTTCCAAAATTCTTTTGAAATGATTAGTAAATACTGAAAATTACAAAAAACAGGGGTCCGAAAAGACGGATCAAGTATTTGGATGGAAACCCCCATCTCGATGTCCTCATATCCACTTGGACGATTCTCGGATGGGGAAAAGAGACAGACAGAAGTTCAACTCTTCTTCTTGTACTCTCTGTTAGCTCACGGTGGCGTACAGCAACACAACGATGAGAGAAAAGGAGCCGCGGTCTCTCCCTCGGTCTCTCTCTCTTTCTCTCTTTTTCTTATCTCTTTCTCTCTCTTTTCGTACTGCTGGCCGATCTAGCGAAGTGAAAGTTAGATGTGTGGGCACGGGATGCGCACGAATTCATTTTTTCGGCCTCTCTCGCGTATAGTACACCTCAAACCGTCTTACAAGTACAGATCCATACAACATATATGTATAAACATACGGATAAACGTATACAAGACGATTTTTATTTTACCACTCGACCGGCAGTTCCCATGTACGTAGCCTATATGGCCGGTACCAAGATCTCTCGTCTTCCACCTATGTATATACACGTGCACGTATGATACAGTACCGTGGAAACACATAAAGAGATATTGGTGAAAATTCGGACCTCTTCGAATTTTTTTTTTTTTTTCATTGACAGATTTTATGCATTTCTGATGCATTTCGAGATGTTTTAAAATGTTTTATCATTCGTTCGAGTCATAAATTTTTTCTTACGTACAATTGACTTGAAATTTGGTAATCGGAAGATTATGAAATCGTTGATTGTTTGGATTTTGTGTTGAAACAAAAAACTTAAATTTAAGCTGTTAAATTTGATTTTTTGTCACTTTTTATTTGACAGTTTTGATGGATCTAAAATCCATTCAGACAGTTTTTAAAATGGTTTAGCATTCGTTTGAGTTTTTCCAGATCGTTGATCGACACATTCTGGATCAGAACCCGAAACTTTAAAATTCAAAATAAATTCTTTTATTTTCAATATTTTTTTTCATGAAAAACTAGCCTACGAAAAATTTTGAAAAAATTCTGTAAATTTCTTTGGAGTATTGTGAGGCTGTGAAAAAATTGCCATTCCGTTGTATATAGTAGTTTAGTAGAAAATCAATTTTTTCATGAAAAATTTGACGGTTGATTTAACGAATAATAACTTTTTTTTTCTTTCGGGGACTCCTGAAAACTCGTTCCAAATTGACGCCAATTTCTCAGGATTTTCAGAAACTCTATATATCAGGCATTTGAACCTACGCTAACGTGGAATACGATGTGAGTTGCGCCTTTTTGTCTGTCACACTTAAATGTACACATAGAAAAAAGGTAGGTGAAAAAACGTCAAGTTATATACACGTACGTATGGGACGTGTGCGAGAAAAAAAAACGTTGGCATAAAAGCGCGCGTGTGTATATTTCTGTGCTCACCTCAGCGCGGATGAGAGGCTCGCGTCTCGCGGTGGCCTGCCTCCGTGACTTATCGACTTTGTGCCTGTGACGTGTCGTGTACACGGCCAAGAAGAGAGCAACGGAATCGGCGAAGAAGAGTGTGTATCGGGACTTCTCGGCCCGATTCCTCTCTCGATGTACCGATGATACCAACGTGTACCCGAGCCAGCTAGCCCTCTGGTGCCGTTCCCGTCACAAGTTACATACACATACATACATTTTTATATTTGTATGTATAGATATATATACATATATATATATAAAAACGTACGAAAGTACGTGTCTACCATACATAGATGAGGCGAATGTGCTCGAAACACACGTGGGATCGAATGAACTCTTGAAATGTTCTAGCTCTTTGAATTACTCCAAATAAGTTCTTATTTTGTTCATAACGTACGTAGAAATACTGATTAAAATAATTGTTTTTATTCCTCTTAAATTTATATTTCTAAATGGACTTTAGTCATTATTATTATTATTATTACGACGATAGTAAAACGTTATTAGCTTAAATGACGCAAAATAAATAAATAAATAAATAATTAGATGTCGATGAATAAGGTCGAAGTCTATTTGAAGCGTCGTAATAATATGTGGTAAGTGTGACAGTTTATCGATCCTTCGATAATACGATCTTCTTTAATTTCAATCGTTTTCGATTTTCTATAAACGATATGAATTTAAAATTGCTACAAATTACTTTGCTTTTGGAAGATTCGAATCAACTCTTTAAAGAATGGATGACAAAAATGACAATGAAAAATTACTGAGCGAAATAAAATTGGAGTAAAAAAGAAATTTTGAATCAATTTTTGTCGTCATTAAAATGGTTTCCTGTATTAATGACGTGATCGAAGGTTCGTTAATTGATTGAAATTTCTTAGAAGTTTGGATGAAGTATAAAAAGTTATTGAAATGTTAACGTTGCTTAATAAATCAACGGGTTAAGTTAATTTGTAAGACGTGCACAGAATATTTTGCACGAGGGGATGGAAGAGCTTTGTGTAATTTGTAAGGCATCGGCGAAAGGGTCGTTCAACTAAAGTATACAAAAATGAAAGTTCCGCGAGACTTTAGTACTTCCAAAAATGCTGCTGCACTCGAGAAACGAGCTTTTCCTCGTTCTTTTGCTAGGGTTGACGAAAACAATGTTTGGGGTTGGGGATCGTGTCGTCGACAACGAGGGATGAGAGTGTCGTGGCTAGTATCGATCTCCCAACTCCCAATGGAGGAAACAATGCATCGACGACAGGCTAACAAATGGTCCAGCGTCTTATCGTCCGTTCAATATGTATCTATATATATATTATTGTTTTTTTTTTCGTAAATAAACTGCAAACGCATGAAGTTTACGGTCCGAGAGCAAGAAAAAGAAAACCATCGAATTGTATCACTTAATTGACTAGCGAGACCAGATCAAATGACCGTAATTTCATCTTTCCAGTATCCAACGATTCCGTATAGCACGAAATTATAAATACTCACGTCATTTAAGAATGATAAGGATTTACAATCGTAGACAAGAGTTCCCAGGATTCTGATTTCACTGATGTAACGGTATTTGATGCACAACCAGTGAAAAAAAAATTATGTATTAGACAATTTTACCGTCCAATTGATATCGAGCTAGTAATATCGCCAGAGCATTGACGTACAGAATTTTTTAAAAATTTGACGATCCATTGTGGGTACTATTATAAAACTGCAAATTGAGAAAATTTATTTTTTTCATTTTTTCTCAATTACGGACGAACATGTGTCAAAGTTTGTCTGAAAAAATCAAGAAATTTGACCTTTAATATCTCAAAATTGTATTTTCAAATTTCCTCAATCAAAAACAAATTGACTTTCATTAAGTGAATTAAGATTTCAAAGTAAAAGATTAGCTTAAAGCTTACGAAGTGAACAAAAGCAATTACTAAATTGAGATATACGATTTTTCAATTAAAATCTAACCAACGATTGATTTTTTGGACAAAAATACGAAGATTTCTATAAACTTTCTCATCATTTTATTAGCTTAATTACTAAACATTGACATCTTCGTTTCAGAGACTGGTTTAAATCAAAGTTAAAGAAACCAATACATTTTCAATATCTTGTTATAATGCAAAACACCATAAAAAAATAAACAAACAGTTTGACGTCCAATGTCTTGGTGCAAACATCAAAAACATTTAAGATCATGTGCACGTTTTTTATTGCGATTTAAAACACATATTTTTCAATCATGTCGTTAAATAGAAAAGCCAAATAATGTTTGATCGTGTAATTGTGAAGATGCAGAGTGGAGTCTTTATATCAGATGCGCTAAAATTATTCGCCATTCGTAGGAAAGGTGCTGGTAGAAATAATAGCTCGTTCGATGAACTATATTAATACGTGTAATGCAATAAGATCGAAGCATTATGCAGGCTGTGTCAGTGTGCAGCTGCGGTAATGTACTTTCTGCATCGTTCTGCATATCCCAGGCGAAGAAGAGTATCGAACGATGCGAACGTAATACACGCGTTCTTCAAGTGCATACGAAGTCAATCATCGATAGTAATGGAGATCGATAGCTGGTAAGACGATCGATTTCTTCTCTGTACTTTCCAGAGTTCCGTATGAGTCATAAAATAAACGAGAGACTCGTTTTCGATATCTCGATGTATAAAGCGGAGGATTCTCAGTTATAAATATATTCGGTTGCATAATAACATTGTAAGAATTAAGTATTTATCGCCAGAAAATCTTGGGAAGTTTGTTTATAGTCTTTACAAATTACAGAAACTGCTCGATTTCACGACACATGGGTCTGTATGACCCGGAGGTTTCGTTCTACAGCGTTTATGAATAAAATTTGTCAAATTCCAATATGAATAGAATAAGGAAATGAATATGTAACTCTTTAAATGAATACTGAAGGGTTCTGTCATTTTCAAGGACCTCAGAAGAAAGTTTTCATCAAACTTCCGGTGGAGAGCAGCCGATTTACGATAATGTATAAAATACATCGTTGGAAAAGCGGCAGTGTATGTAAGATTTATTATTATTGACCAGCGGGCCCCGAGCACAAGAGGTTGTCTTATTAGAAGGTTTTTCAAGTGTATTGCGACGTCTCCAAATCGTGGCAACGACAAACGCCTCGGTTTATCGTTGTGCAAACCTCCGCCAAGGGAAAGGAGAGAGAACGAAAACGACCATTCCTCTCTTATGACCATCTTAAGAAAAGAGAGAGAATGAAGAAATGGAAAAAAGTGAGAGCGACAAAAGGAGTGAGAGAAAATAAAGAGAGGGCTCAAGAGGGACACACTCACCGGCCTGTTTCTCTGTTATTACAAACACCGGGCCCAAGGAAAGATGAAATAGCTGCACTGTCCAGTCTCATGTAGGCCCCACCTGTACCCTTATCTATCTCGACAAACAACTCATATCCGTTGCGATTCTAAGAACGTCTGTATGTCCGTTTTTGAAACGTTTTTTTTCTCGTTCATAACGTCTCTATCGTCCGGTTCGTGGACACGCGTTCACTTCATTCTCATTCAATACTCTATTGTTGTATAATTGTTTGACAAAAGAGGAAGAAAAAAAGCGAAACTTCCGTCAATGCTGCTCATTGAATAAAAATGGCGGGGTTTCGAGCAATTTTTTTGACAAATAAAACTACATTTTTGAACTTTTATAATTCAACGTTCAATGGTATTATTTATTTTAATAATATACGCAAATTTTCATTCGTAACTCTTAATTAATAGTCTCAATTTTTTTCAAAAGAACAAATCCCTGTGTAAAAATTTCGATATCGTTTCTTTTATTAGTTAAAATAGTGATGATTTTCACAATGATTTTCAATCATTCTGTCGTCTTGACACTCAAGTGCTAGAGCTAAGAAAAAAAAAGGTTTCACTCGCTAAATTCCAAGAAGCGATCCGTCTCAAAGATCTTGGTCGAATCTGCGAAGAGCATCGAGACTCACACGGTGATCGAGACAGGAGAAAGGAGGATTCCCAGAGGATTTAGGGAGACACGGCACGATTTTCTCTGCTCGTTCATCTCTCACATATATAAAAGAAGCGGCGTTCTCGCCCGGCAAGCGCAAAGAACAGCATCTCGCAATGAAAATCGGCCGATGTGAGACTCAAGATATGGGTAAACTGATGTGGGTCAGCATCCGAGCGAGTATGTGCTGATAATGCACACTGGATATCTATAAATTTACTCTCTATAGCACGCAAATTATTGCCACGTCTGTTTGAAAATCCAGTAAAAGTTTACTATTTATATTTTAACTTGACACGGGAGCATGACTTTCTACGTGATTTTCATAAATTATTTCAATAAAAATGGCAAATTGATGTAAAAAAATAAAATAAAATAAGAAAAAAAATGTGCTGAAAAAATGCTTCAAAATATAGTGAAAAAGTGAAGAATTCACTTCAATTCACTTTTCAGTGAATTCACTTCAGTTATTTGATTTCGAGAATAAATTTATGTTGAAAGAAAATAGGGAATGTGCACTTTTTTGCAATGGTTATAATGAGTTATTTATTGGAACATTGAAATATATATTTCATTACGAAATGCAGTAAATAAGCTGAAAATATAAATTCAAAAATCAAAAGTAGAGTAACGCAACGTTAGGGATTAAAGTTACGAGGGATGATCTGTCGTTTGGGAGGGTGTCCGAGCGTAAACACGGTTTTTCTTCTCGCTCTGATATTCTTATTCTTAAGGTAGGTTTTTGTTACATTTTTTTTGTTCCGTAAACGTCGGATCTTAGAGCCTGACGAATTACGGATCGTTTCACGCCTATAATATGCCTTCTCACGTCGCAAACGATGAGACCATAGTGTCCCTAGCATTATTGAAGTTTCAGGGTGTTAGAGAGCCCGAGAGCACGCTCTTCAACCCTCAAAGTAAGAAGAGGAACACAGTTTCTCTCTCAAATCGTAATGGCGATCCTTACGGGGGTGGTTCTGTGCCTATCTCTTTCTCTCTTTTCCTCTTTTCCTTCACGCAAACGACAAAGCCAAAAAACCTCTTCGGGCCTTAAGTCCGGACAGTCGTGGTTCGAATAATGCGTTTTAGGATTAAGTTGACGATTTTTTGGACCACCCAATGGAAAAAAAAGAGGGATCGAATGAGAATCGAAAAATTGCAGCCCGTATCATGTGGAATATGTGAACAGAAAACTATACGAGAGAAAATTAATTTTGTTGAAGATAAATGAATTTAAAAAAACACGTTAAATCGTCGATTTTATTTTTAGCAAACTTAGATGTGGATGGAGGGCCATATTGTGAACAGGAAACTTTTCTTTAGAGATTCAAACGTTAAATTTCAATCTAATCGTCAAAATTCTACTATTAAAATCGCAGTTTTTTCTGTTACTTACTAAACGAGTGTCTAAAAAGTACGTGAGCTGTCAATGAAAGAAGTAGTTCCCAAAAAAAAAACTTCGTTTTTCAAGTACGAAAACGTTTGGATGACGAAGTTTCGATTTGGGAAAAGGTTATAGTCAGAATTACCGGTTTTGAGTATGGCGGCTCTTTTTTAAATACATTTCGAACTTGTCGATGGTTTCAGGTTGATGGATAAATTGAATGGGGCAAAAATAGCGAGGAAATCAGATCGAATCGAGTTGATCGAAAAAAAGACAGATTGCAAGAGAGAGAGAGAGAGAGAGAGAGAGAATAAAAAACGTAAAGAGGGCTAGTAGGTGCCCAATTTTTCCCATGGGCCTAACAGTGCGATACATCAGCGAGGAAAGACTCGAGGCAGCCAACATTTGAGGATATCTCGTTTCAATTGAAAATCAACATCGATAGAGAAGAAAATAAAAAAGTGTGCTCAACTTTTTTACGCGCGTACTAATAAAAGTGCGTATATTTTCGTGTGAGAATGTGCGATAAAAAGAAGGAAAGAAAATTAGAGAATAAGAATGACAGAGGCAGAGAGAGGGAGAGAGGGGGGGAGAAAGAAAGAAAAATGATAAAGAGAGAGAGAGAGAGAGAAAGATAAAGACATGGAGGGATGAAGCGATTGGCCCGAAGGTGAAACGGGACCCATGATCTGAGGGAGTGAGACAAAAAGTTTTCTAGGCCCTACACATGAAAGCCCTGGGTAAGACCCACAGGATCCACGCGGAAAAATCCAATGCATAAAAAAAAGCAAAGAAAGGTCCGCTTCTGCCCCTAACGGATCCTAGGGTGGCGAAAGGGCCGTGGGGGTAGCTCATGAAATAAAATAAAATAAATATAAAAAAAATTTAAAAAAACGCTGCGAAGATCGTCGTACACGAACGTTGAAGAAAAATGTATGTGAGAGTCCTCAAAAACGAGGGGGACTAAAAAATCGGTATTCCGTTGTTATCCAGCGGTTTCTCGCTGTGTTCATCCCTCACTCTGATGCTCATATCAACCATCGTAGCGATATGGTTAAATTTTTGAGTGAGCATTTCAATAATCTAATATAAAAAACAATGTAACAAAACAATAAAATAAAAACATTTTGCCGATATTCCACTTGGATTAAAATCATTTAGAATTTTTAACCTGTGGATTTTTTAACACACCTGGACATGCGATCCTCTGGAAATTAATTTACATCAAATGAGTAGCCTCCCTGAAAAGTTTTTCTACAGATTTAATAAAAAAAATGCTGAGCACACAATTATGAAACTACCTGCAAAATTTTAACTATTAAATGTCAGATTTGGAATTCTTTGATACATCTTCGTCGCTAACCACCAACGAACTATAGTCCGAGCTGTTACATAATCAAATGATAGGAATTTCCATAAAAATTGAATGCAATTAACGTATTTGTCATTACAAAGTATAAAAATATGTATTTAGTTGTCATAACGGTGAGTAACTCGGATCAAAATTTTTTCCTCGAGTATATTTTGAATCGGTGGGTCGTCATATATAAAGTGAGCAAGAGGCCAAACGATGATGAAGCGTCATTAAAGTTTTCGTCGGCCCTGCACAGCCTCGCGCCCGTCGGTTTTTCCTTATCTTTATGATATTTGCGAGTATTATCTCGGAGCATACACGACCCGGGATTTCATTCTTGACGATGGCGAGTGAAGCCACGAGAAGTTTGTTCCTCGGTTGTTAAGTTAAGGAAAAAAGTCCAGAAACTGCGTTAGACAGAGACCGCAGAGAGAAGGACAGGTTTCAAAGAGGAGTGAACGTTTTTTTTTGTTATTTTGAAAAGAAAAAAAAATTAATCTACCTGGCTCGCCATGGCTGGCCGTTCGGTAACGAGGGGCGGACTGCAGGAAATAAAAAATATATGTGCCCCCACCTAATTCCACACCTCCGCAAGTCTCACGTAAGTAAACTAAATAAAAAAACACTGAGCAAGAAAAATGTCGTACGATATGTACTTAAAATTTCATATAGTTTGGTCTTCTCTCGACGCTCTCGACGATCGTTATCACTGAAGTATATTATCATTATGCAATCGTAGGGTAATTATACGAGACGTAGTAGCCCACACGAAACAAGGTCAATCCTCTCTTCTTCTCTCTAGATTTATAAAACAAATATTTAATTGTACAATCGCTTAGTCTCCATTTGAAACCCGCTCCAACAAAATATCTCCACAGTTGCCTACATAGATTTTTTTTAAATCCACTTGCTTTCGACAATAAAAGCTCCGAGTCCACTTTAAAACAATGCTGCCCTATCAGATAAATGGCTTTTTCAATACTGACAATGAGAAAGAGAGGAAGACGGAAAGAGAATATTCTCTTTTCTGACTCGGGGTTACATGAGGGCTGTCCACTGCAGAAAGACCGATGTCACGCGGTGATTAACTTCAAACATACCCCTCGTCGCCAGTACCACCCCTCTCCACATTTATATCTTTTTCAAAGCATTTATTCTATTACGTTTGTACGTGGACAGTAATAAAAAATAAAGCAGGGGACTATGTTTTACGATTTTTAAAGCTCAGCAAAAACATATTTTCGTTCAACTTTATTCCTCTCCTATATATATATATATATAATGCTGTATATTTTCATCGATTGAAATATTCAAAATAATCGACTCTCAAATCTTAATTGAATTTGGAATACAATTTGACATATGGCAGTCCGTTTGACAAATAATTATTAAATAATCATCCTCAAAATGGACTTTTTTCAATTTTATAAATATCTGTTTTACAAACTATGAATATTTATAAAAAAAGAAATTCAAATTTTATTGAATAATTCAAATTTGGAAATGTTCAAATTCTTTTTTTTCAACCTCGATCATGTTGGGTCTGTTAAATTTAATTTTCTGAAATCCTATAAACGTGGACTTTATACTTTTTTCATAAATTAGTTAAAATTTCAATTAGCGACGATCGCTATGTTTTATTTTTGGAGATTTCAATAAATCTACGTTCCCGAAAAGAATAAAATTTAAATCAATACTTTTTTTTCATATTTTCACGATTCTTTTTCGTAACTCTATATAAATCTTGGTAACTTGTTGTTCTTTGGGGAGGGAAAAAGAGCAGCGAGGTGGGGGTCGAGGGATGATTTTTATTATTTATATGTATAGTAGCAGTATCTCACGGTGAGTAACGACAATGTAGAGAGGACGCGACGAAGACGAAGACGAAGACACTGAGACATCACAACTTTCTCTGTACATCGTAGATTTTTTGATCCCCTCCCACGTGTTCGTGATGGAGCTGAGCGCACCCGCGTGTTGTACACATTCACAAACACAAATTCATTTAACGAACATGCAGACACAAACTTGTATAGGTCGTGGCACGAGGGGTCAGGAATGCCCTTAATAAAATGTACGAGCAACCAAGTGATTTCGTAGGCTCGTTAGCTACGATAAAATAATGAATTAACATTTATTTATTCATATATCTATAAACGTTGAAAATAAAAAATTAATTCAAACGTATGTGTGATCCAATATAGATTAATTCATAACTTTATCATATCAATCAAAAGTGAGTAAAAAAAAAATTTATAAAAAAATAAAAGTAATAGTGAGAAAAATATGAATAGAAATAAATGAACGAATCGATGATCAATCTTTCAATCAATCATGTACTGCTGCCGATAAGATAGAACGATTATGAGAGGGAGAACGGTTGTTTCGAAAACCGGTAGCTCGACAACCTGTCAGTAAGAATCGTACAATCGTAACATACACACCTTGGCCTCGAGTTGAAGAAAGAGAAACAGAGAGAAAGAGCGAGAAGAGGAGAAAAAGAGTCCGGACAATTAACGCTAATGAAATGGAGTACACCTCTACGCTGGTGTCTTTCACGTACATTCTAGGACTTGATACCAAACTCATCAGTTTTGTCTCTTTCTTCCTCTTTCGCTTTTCCTTAATCTCTCTTTCTCTCGCGGTCGCCGTAAGATTCAAGAGATAAGAGCAACGGCAGCGCACTCCTTATAGTCTCTTATACACACGGGACGTTTTGTTTAAAATGAATAAACTCGTATGCATCATCGAGCATTCATGTATTTATGCATTTTTTTCATGTCGAATTATTTTTTTTTATACAGATTTTTCAATCCTCGAAATACGTGGAACAATTTTTATCCTCTATCATTTTCAATGATTTCGATTATCTAAAAAAAATTATATTCCAAGACGAATCAAATCACATGGTTGTCGTCAAAACATACGGTTTTTAGTTATTATTATTAACTAAACAAAAAAAATATATTTTTGGTTCAAATTGTTTATAGAAACAACTTTAAGATTCAATCTCGCAGATTTCGTGTTTTTTAAGGACTTACGTACGCCTAAAAGCATAAAAAAAAATTCTTTTTAATTTCAAAATAGGGCTTTTGAGAACGGTAATCATTTTATCTGGAAAATTAATCGACCGATTTGGACGAAATTCTATAGAGATCATCTTAACAATCAAACCTTTGTTGAGCTTTTTTTTATTTATTTAAACATTAAATAATTTTCTTTTCTTCGGTCAAAATCTCAAATCGATAATCTAATTTGTTTCTTCTTCATAAAGTTTTTCACTTTCATTGACAACAATATGTCCCCGTAAATTAACAAAAAAGTTTTATCAATCGAAACATTTTTTTTTTTTCGAGACTATATCGAATTTACCAAGGACTGTAGTCATGGCTTTGTGTTGGAATACCTCATTCCTATACATGTTTACACTTCCAATGAACGAAAGGACATAATTCTCACAATTTTTCGCTGCAAATTGTGTCTGTAACGCCTTTTTGTTTGGTAGAAATCGATCTTTACATATACGCATATGAAGGAAGGCAAAATACATGTAAAGTTGACTACATTACATGAGAAGAGAACGCAGGGGAGAGGTGAGTACCTTGGTTGGTGTTCCGGTCACCCGGTCCCCACGGTACTGCCACGTTTCTCACAGTAGCCAGGCGCGTGTGCTCTCTGGCTCTCGCGCAATATACCTGGTGGCTCAACCAAGTATCGTAAATTTTTTTGCAACGTAACAAAAAAAAAAAAATTAAAAAAAAAACAAAAATTTATTACGAAGGGAACGATCCATGATAACAATGATTATAGTACCAATGCAAACAATCATTTTCTTGAACATTTTTATGATCCCAGCACGGATAATTCTCCAAGAGCAGAACATTTTTATTGCTTGTATACAAAAAAATTTAACTTTTTTTTTTTTTTGTACAACTCACGCATAGAGTTTTTAATTGAATTTTTTTTTATTGACCTGCAGATTCCATCAATTCGATTACGAATCATTTAATTGATGGTCGACATGATTTTCAAAAAGTTCACAAATTGAGATGCCACGAAGGAATTAAAAGTCGAATTAACTATTTTTTCAATTATGCACTTAATTAAGCTGTAGTCAAATTATCGCGAAATTTATTAGTCACTCAACAGTTAAGATTTGTTCGCTTATTTGACAATTGAAAAATAGATCGTTGACATGTGTTTCAAGCGTTAGAAGTCGACGATGGAGTCTGCGAAGCTCATTAAACAATAAATCAGCGAAATCAATCATTTTTCTAAAAATGATAAAATGTGATAATCATTCCGGGGTAAAAATCAGCCTGTCAATGATTCCTAATCACGAGTGGGGGGTGAGAGGAGATTTTGCGCTGAATGTTCGACACTTGATACGAGCGAGTATATGCGGACGAATGTATGGAGTTGTGGCGATGCGCGATGGAGAGTTTCGCGGCGCGAAGGAGGATGTGAGGGCGTGAGACTCCGGGAGTGTGGGAGAGTACAAGGCGCATTGTGGCTAGAAGAGTTAGAGAAGAAGTTGAGTTTTCTCGCGGGGCGCTCTCTATCGTAACGTGTATTAGTAAATATACATACACAAGTCTTAATATACAAGATGTCCGAAAAGTCACTCTTAAAAAACGACCAATATAAACGAACAACGAAATTCTGAAGAAAGAAGTGCTCAAGCAATTTTCTTAATGACGGGCTGTTGATGAGATATGTTAATTGTTAACTATTTCGTTATGAGCAATCATTTTATAGAGATTTGTATGGCGATGGATGGGGTAGTTACCGCCCACACACGCCCGAGGTTCCCCAAACCCGCTCAACTATTTGCGCCAATACAGTGTGTTGAAAATCATATCTGTATATTTTTTATGGCGTTGAAACTCTTCCCCGACCATAACAATCCATAAATTACTATTTTTACTGATAAAAAATGATGAACAAACATTTGGAGGCATATTTATTTGTTTTAAAGTCGCTAAAGTAAATAATTACCTGAGATTTCAACTTTCAAGAATTTCAATCAAGAGTCAATGAGATGCGCCGATAAAAAAAATTGAGCATGCGGCTCTCGTCGAAGCTCGATCATAAGCAATCAAATTAACTGGCACAGATGAATAAACAATCGATGAACGCGACGTGGTATCAGACATAAAAATATTTAAAAAATGTTTCTCTTCAGGACTCCGCACTGTCTATGTCCTGAAAAACGTTGACACTGAACATTGTGACACTCTGTATATAAATACAGTCAGGTTACTGGTCTCCCGTACCCGAAGTCTCATTTCTCGTGTGAACTGACCACACGGGTCACGTACCTATTATCATTTCCCTCGCGATGTTCGAGAACTCGTAGGTTATGGGGAGAAAAGCAGAGCTGGGGGAGAGGAGGTCGCGTGGTAGAGGCCAAAGGAACATATATGTATAAACACATATATATATATATATATATGTGAGTAAAGAGTTAAGCGAGCGCGGCGAAAGAATGAAATCTAGATCGCCGGAAGTCACCTCGTAATTAACGCGCAAGTTGCTGTCGGAGGTTCTCCACGAGAAATGGAGAGGAGCTCCGTGTGAGGGGGACACGGAAGAATGGAAGAGTCAGTGGCTACTGCGAAACTGAAGTAAATATAAAATGGAGAGGGAGAATACAGGACAATGACGATGAGAGCCAAGAGTATAAGAGAACATTAAGGAGCTACGAAACCAGAGAAGGAAGGAAGTTCGTGAAAGAAAAGTGGAGGGGCTTTATGGACAGCATGCAGGCGCGGGAAAATGCTTACAAGACTTCATTTATGTGTGTGTGTAGAAGATTTGTATACATGTATTTTTGTACCTGCAGCCGCGCGCGTGACCCGTTAAAAGGTCGCTCTCGCGGCGCGAGTCCTCGACGAAGATGACCAACATACCTGGTGACCGATCAGTAAAGTTTACGTCACAAAGTCAGTCTGTGACTCGATCGAAAATATTTGTTTAATTACAGAATTTATAATAATGGAGGGTACGGGAAGTAAAAATAAACAAATTTTTATTTTTATTACAATTCAACGTTATATTGGTCAACATTTTTCAATCAATATGATTTTGATAATGACATTTACTCGTTAATATTTAGATCGAAATAGTTGAAAAATGCTAAAAAAATTTTTTTTTTTTTTTTTTCAATTAATTGAGCCCATGTGTTGAAACGATAAAATTTAGTTTGCAGTTTGTTTATATTCTTGAAATTCGCAATATTATTATTATCGTAATTATTGTTATACAAAGTGTATTTTGTCATGAATTGTCACAACTTTTTGAATATTATTTTTAAATAATACAAAAAATTTGGATTCAGTGACACTCGCTACTGGGTTTTATCAACAAAACGTCCTTTAGGATTTGAGATGGAAAAAAAAATGTCCATTGAATAAGGTCTCTGGTGTGTTGCGTCTACGGATCAGAGATATTTAATTTTCCTCCTCTTGTATACGTAAGAACCGCTGGGGGGTTCATCGGAGAGAGAAAATATGTGAATGGGAAAACTGGGGAGACGCCGGACATCCATGCAGTGTGGAAAGAACGATGATGACGATGACGTTTCGACATCGAACTAGGAGGAAAACGGGGTACGTGACGAGGGATAGAGAGTACGAGATAGAAAGAGAGAAAAAGAGAGAAAAAGAGAGAAAGAGAGAGAAAGAGAGATGAAAGGTGGAGAAGCTGAGTTTTGTAATGCGGAAGGGTTGCCCCCGCATCAGAGTGAGACTTAAACGCTCTTTGAGCACGAACGGACAAACGGATGGACAGACCGTGGCGTATTTTGATGATCAGCTTGGTGCACATGCACACACACACGTGGGATATAGTAACAGCTGTTGTTTTGTTGCGCAAGCAGGGTGCCTTGTCATTTTATATATAGACGAACTGGTAGAATACAAAGTTTGGGGTTATACGTCCGAAGAAAGAAACGAACGAGCGCGGGTGGGCATCCCCGAGAGAATGACTTATGCACACGAGTATGCATGATTACTTGCACTTAAGGTCGCATCTTTAATGTTAAATAACATTAGGCTTTGTCCAAAAAGAAATTAGTTCGTTGTTTTTTTCTTTGTATTTTTTTTTCTTTATTATATTGTTGTTTGCATAATCACCAGATTTATAAATTCTGATTGACTTTTCGGTTACCATTGATCAAGCTTTAGATTGAATGATTTTTGAAATCCTGATTTCGATAATTCTTTAGTCCATCCAGCAACTAATTCAATGGTGAAATTGACTTTTGAATCAGAGAAATTTTAATTTGTATCCATTGATCGAGTGTTCCTATGGAGTGACTTTTGATTCGAATATTTTATTGTACGTTTTTCATTTTTTTTTGCTGTGTGCAAAGATTTTTATATAAATAATTGATCTGTTGTAAAATTTTATTATAAAACGGTGCATTATTCAGGATTAACATTTGTGATTTATATGAAAACGATCAAGAAAAAAAACAGCCTTGAGGCTTTTTTTGAAAAGGGTCTGCAGTGAGAGAGTTCTGAAAGGGTTACCTATGCACGCTGCTGGTCCTTTTCTCTCTTTCTCACTCGTTCGTTCTCATTTCTTTTTCCTTTTTGTCTCTGTCTCTACTGTTTTTCGGGTATAGACTTCGCACAAACATGATCGGAGGATCACACATGACACAGGGATAATATTGAAAGCGTTTGGTTTGGAATCATCGTATGCCCTAACGATTTCCCATCACACACACGTCAACGGCCACCTTTCGCCACCCCCTCAACTAAACACCACTGGACATAACTGAGCTAAATAACGTTTCGGGTTATGCTGGCTATACGTATTGTATACGTCATCATGCAGCTTGCGTAATTCACGAAAACCAGTTTCATCTGCATTGCTATTACTTTCGTACACGTATTGTCATTTAGGATTATTGTCCTCTCAAACAAAACCAAAGGGAAGAATTGCTGATCGCCAATTTTCAATATGGACAAACGTTTCTATTTTTATTCACAATTGTATATGAATTTATCATTAATTCTATTATACATTTAAATTTAATGGCTGCTCTGCAACAAATGGACATTTTAACACAATTTTTCTTCAAGTCCAAACAATAAATGACCAAATTAACGAAACCAGGTCAAAACAACAAAGTTTTCAGGTGAAGAAAATGTATCCAAAGTTCTATTGCCAATAAGACAACTCGGTTGAGATTCATTTCCATGATATTGTGTATAATTGTCATCAGGAACCGGTTACTTTTCCAATAAGTTCATGCGACTCATGTGGTAACGATATTAATTTAAAAAAAACAAAAGATTTCTGTAGTAGCGAAGTCCACCGTAAATTTCTGTCACGAAATCAACTCACGTCAGAATTCTGGACATTAAAAAAATGCTATACATTAAATGATTATACAGAAATTCTATGATGAAATTCTCGCTTATCCAATTTACACATTTATAATATCTACCATTTTTTTTTCGTTTTCTTTATCACATATATCGCACAATCCTCATGATGTGACATTTTCGAAATTGCCTAAGTGATATTTCTTTATTTCATGACTTTAAATTGCTGCTAAAATTACTTTGTCTATACCTGATAATTGACGTGGTATGAATAGTTTTTTTCTCTGAATAAATGTCTGGATACCACATGTGTGGAACAAAAAGCATTCCGGTGAATTATTGTCAAAAATTAGAAATATTTTCTCGACTAATATTATGTTTTACATCAAGAACTTAAAAACTCTCAATACTTTCGCGAAATAAATGATTTATTTCGATGAAATTAATACAATCACGAGATACCAAGAGGGTTCATTGTATTATGAAGTTCAAGTATCGTTAGTGCGTGCACATTTTTTTTATTTAGAATTAAAAAAAAAAATTTTTTTTAAGTTTCTGGAGGATGAAAATATCCCAAACAGCTTGTTTGTTTAGGATATTAATCCTTTATCTCGCATAATTAAATTATTTCGCTCGTCACAGTACGTTTGAACAGTTGTTTTTCATTTTCAATTGCGATCTATTTTTGCTTCACGTTTTAGTTTATAGTTATTCGTAAAAACGAAATACAATGGAAGTGGGGCACGAGTAATATTTCTTTGAATAAGTTGAAAAAGAATCGCGTGATAAAGTTAACCGCGGCAGTCAAAAGTCACATTTAGTATCGGGTAGCGACATTTGAGTTAAACTTCTCACTAAAAACTAACTTTTAAGCTTTTTTTATCATCTCAATGAAGGGTCCAGTTGGATACTGTATTCGTTTTATTGTTCTGGCAACAATTTTTTTTATATTTGGTGCTCCGAATTCATGGGTTGATTGCAAACAGCTTCAACAATTAAGAAGACTTGGGCGACGATCTTCAACAACTGTAATGAACCGGAATAGCGCACCACAAATAATACAAATTATGACAGGGACCCATTATACCCAGTGTCCCAATGGATTGCAATGGCGAAACTACAAATGTGTGTAACCGAATTGAAGAAAGACCTTCCGCTGTCCATAGATCTGTTAAGTATGAATAATATTTGTAACCGATTTAGAACATATTAATTGTCTATCGAAATTCAATGTGAATTTATTTTCTTGCAGTGATTGAGAGCGTTTCAAGAATCAGTCTTGTGGAAAAGTAACTAAACTGAGGAAAATTTAATTAAATCGTCGTTATGTAAATTGACGTCAAAAGAATGTTCATAAGAATTGTTTAAATAAAATGTCTATGCAAATATGATGTTTATGTTGATAAAACATGTTATTTATTGTTGATTCAACTTGCCTACGACTCCCATACGTTGAAATCGTGTATTACCTAAAACTCATCATAATTTTTCACTTCTCGCGCTGATATGAAAAAATCTTTATGTGCCCGCATTACTTTTATCAACAGTGCATTTTTTTTAGTTAATTGGTTTTTCTAGTGTTTTATAAACAAGAATTTTATCATCGTTTTTGTCGTAATGAGTCTCATTTCCTTGAGCCTATAACTCATGACCGGTGTCGAGTTCGATCTCAGATTACTGTAGAATAAATGGGTTTTTGTTGATTTCATGAATTTGTTTTTTTTTTTCGTCGACACGACTTTGAGAATCAAAAGTAAAATGAATGCAATCGATAATTGTTGATCAATGTTGTACGTAACATTATTGAAAATCGACGGAACAGTATTGACTGGTTGGATGACGTCAAATGCCAGTCAGAACGGAGCTATTCACCCAATAATTAAAGTGATATAATTCAATTTTTTTATTTTTTTAAATCAATGTCTGGAGACACATCGTATAAATTCCGAAATGAGAATTTTGCAGTAGATAATAAAAAATTAGGACAATTTCCATGACTATAGTCACAAAAGCAATGACTCCGGACGATGTCTCGACAAATATGATTTATTCAAAATAATTAATTATTATTATTCATATGTACAGTTTAAGAACTGTTAGCGTGTACAATCCTACGTTTAGGAGTGAAAGAACATTTTAAAAAGTCTCTGGAGCTGAAAGAAAATGTTGAATGCATCAGTACGAATGCGTAAGGCTGCAGGGTGAACGGGAAAGTATCGGAGAGTTGCCATTTTACTGATGGTTAGGGAAATTAGTGGGCAAAAAAAACCACTGCCACTAACCGAATGTCAACTCTATTTTCAACCACGTTTCATTACTCATCACATCACGTTTGAACAGTTGCTTTTTCCTCTCAATTGAATAATTTTATTAAACGTTAAAATCACGTCGTCATTATTAAACGTAGAGCACAATTGGCTCAATCGGGATGGAGTTCCGGGGACAATTATTCGTATAAATAAGAGAGTGATCTTGCCATAAAATCAAATGCGTCCGTAAAGAGTTGCTCTTCGTACCAGACAGCGAATTCTGAGTTTAACTTGGCGCTAAAGACTAACTTTGTACGCGGTTTTTGGTAATCACAATGAAGAGTCCTTCTGAGCACTGTGTTCGTTTTGTTGCCCTGGTGGCACTATTACTTTTTGTATTTGGTGCTCCGAACGCATCGGTCGATTGTGTTAATTATGAGAACATACGAATCTTTCCGGGACGTCGGATGCCTTTGGTGATCCGAAAAGACCATGATAAAAAATCACCAGAAAAGCCTGTATCGTGCCACGAAGATTTCGTGCTGTTAAAGGGCAAATGTGTGGTCATAATGGCAGAAAGTTAAGGAAACACCACGTGCCATAAATCTGTTGAGTATAAATAATACTTATAACCGATTTACAACATTTCAATTGCATTTATAAATTAAACGTGAATCCATTTTCTCGCAGTTTCATTGAGGATGTTCCGTTCCAGCCTTGTGGAGAAGCAACTGAACTCAGGAAAATTTCATGTCGCAGATGGTCGTTATGTAACTTGATGTAAAAAACATATCTAAATATATTGCTTTAATGGAAATATCTATGAATTTATAATGTTCGTGTCCATTAAATATTTTTTTTCAACTGTTTCAATTTGCCCAACGCTCCCAAACCGTATAATCGTATGTCCAGAAACTCATGATCTTTCCCCATTTCTCGCTGATATAGAAAAATCTTCATGTATCAACTTTTTTCTTATCGCACCACTGTCATTTTTTGTTTAGATAATTGGTTTTCTTTGGGTTATAGAAAAAATGTCCTACCATGATATTTCTAGTAATGGCTCTCATTTCCTTAACCCCACAAAATTCAGAACCGACGTCGATTTCGAACCCAGGTATAGTTGACGAATCTATTAAGATCTCATGAATTTGCATGATTATTACTCATCTCGTCGAATTTCATTTTCCACAATTAATTCTATTCATTTTTGCAAAATAAAGAGATTCTTATGCTCGCACGTCTTTTTATCTCTACAAAGACGATGTTAGGCCCAAAAAGACTATGGAGTCAAAAACGCAACTAAGTTAAGGAAGTTCATCCGGTCATCGACTTAACAAACAGTTATTAATTCAAAAAATTGAATACATTTATTAGTATCTACAAAGTCACCTGTTGAAATTTTGAACCCTGAGGATACCTTATTCATGAGGAATAAATAAAAACAGACTTCCTCAATTAACACTCTCTCTTTCTCACTCGTTCGTTCTCATTTCTTTATCCTTTTTGTCTCTTTCTCTACTGTTTTTCGGGTAGAGACTTCGCACAAACATGATCGGAGGATCACACATGACACAGGGATAATGTTGAAAGCGTTTGGTTTGGAATCATCGTATGCCCTAACGATTTCCCATCACATACACGTCAACGGCCACCTTTCGCCACTCCCTCAACTAAACACCACTGGACATAACTGAGCTAAATAACGTTTCGGGTTATGCTGGCTATACGTATTGTATACGTCATCATGCAGCTTGCGTAATTCACGAAAACCAGTTTCATCTGCATTGCTATTACTTTCGTACACGTATTGTCATTTAGGATTATTGTCCTTTCAAGCAAAACTGAAGGGAAGAATTGCTGATCGCCAATTGTCAATATGGACAAACGTTTCTATTTTTATTCACAATTTTAGATGAATTATATTATGCAATTAAATTTAATGGCTGGTCTGCAACAAATGGACATTTTAACACAATTTTTCTTCAAGTCCAAACAATAAATGATCCAATTAACGAAACCAGGTCGAAACAGCAGGGTTTTCAGGTGAAGAAACTGTATCCAAAGTTTTATCGGCAATAAGACAACTCTGTTGACATTTATTTCCATGATATTGTGTATAATTGTTATCAGGAACCTATACTTTTCCAATAAGTTCATACGACTCATGTGGTAACGATATTAATTCAAAAAAACAATAGTATATTACGCATCCAGGGAGGGAAAGTAGACTATCGCAAACCATGGGCAAAATTATAACCCGAGCCGAAGGCGAGGGTGGTAAGCCCACGGTTTGAGATAGACTTTTTTCACTCCCGTGTAGCGTATACTATTTTTCACCACCACTCCGCCGAAAATTCGACTTGAGCTATGCCGAAAGTCGAACTTTTGGCGGAGGTGTGGCGAAAAAATTTTTTCTTTCTGAATAAATGTCTGGAGACCACATGTGTGGAACAAAAAGCATTCCGGTAAATTATTGTGAAAAATTAGAAATATTTTCTCGACTACTATTATGTTTTATATCGAGAACATAAAAACTCTCGATACTTTCGCGAAATAAATGATTTATTTCGATGAAATTAATACAATCACGAGATACCAAGAGGGTTCATTGTATTATGAAGTTCAAGTATCGTTAGTGCGTGCACATTTTTTTTATTTAGAATTAAACAAAAAAAAATTTTAAGTTTCTGGAGGAAAAAAATATCCCAAACAGTTTGTTTGTTTAGGATATTAATCCTTTATCTCGAATAATAAAATTATTTCGCTCGTCACAGTACGTTTGAACAGTTGTTTTTTCATTTTTAATTGCGATCTATTTTTGCGTCATGTTTTAGTTTATGGTTATTCGTAAAAACGAAATACAATGGCAGTGGGGCATGAATAATATTTCTTTGAATATGTTGAAAAGGAATCGCGTGATAAAGTTAACTGCGGCAGTCAAAAGTCACACTTAGTATCGGGTAGCGACTTTTGAGTTAAACTTGTCACTAAAAACTAACTTTTAAGCTTTTTTTATCATCTCAATGAAGGGTCCACTTGGATACTGTGTTCGGTTCATTGTTCTGGCAACACTTTTTTTAATATTTGGTCCTCCGAATTCATGGGGTGATTGCAAACAGCTTCAACAATTCAGAACACTTAGGCGACGATCTTCAACAACTGTAATGAACCGGAATAGCGCACCACAAATAATACAAATTATGACAGGGACCTATTATAACCAGTGCCCCATGGATTGGAATGACAAAACTACAAATGTGTGTAACCGAATTAAAGAAAGACCTTCCGCTGTCCATAGACCTGTCAAGTATGAATAATATTTGTAACCGATTCAGAACATATTAATTGTCTATCGAAATTCAATGTGAATTTATTTTCTTACAGCGATTGAGTGCGTTTCGAGAGTCAGTCTTGTGGAAGAGCAACTAAACTAAGGAAAATTTCATTAGATCGTCGTTATGTAAATTGACGTCAAAAAAATGTTCATAAGAATTGTTTAAATAAAATGTCCATGCAAATATGATGTTTATGTTGATAAAATAAGTTGTTTATTGTTGATTCAACTTGCCTACGACTCCTATACGTTTAAATCGTGTATTACCTAAAACTCATCATAATTTTTCACTTCTCGCGCTGATATGGAAAAATCTTTATGTGCCCGCATTACTTTTATCAACAATGCATTTTTTTTAGTTAATTGGTTTTTATAGTGTTTTATAAACAAGAATTTTATTATCGTTTTTGTCGTAATGACTCTCATTTCCTTGAGCCTATAACTCATGACCGGTGTCGAGTTTGATCTCAGATTAATGTAGAATAAGTAGGTTTTTGTTGATTTCATGAATTTTTTTTTTTTCGTCCACACGACTTTGAGAATCGACTTCGTAAAATGAATGCAATCGATAATTGTTGAACAATGTTGTACGTAACATTTTTGAAAATCGACGGAACAATATTGGCTGAATGGATGACGTCAAATGCCAGCCAGAACGAAGCTATTCACCCAATAATTAGAATGGTATGAATTAGTTTTGTTTTTTCTTTCTTAATTAATGTTTGAAGACATTTAGTTTTATTTTTTCTTTCTTAATTAATGTTTGAAGACAATTAGTTTTGTTTTTTCTTTCTTAATTGATGTCTGGAGACACACGTGTTAATTGAGAAATGAGAGTTTTGCAATAGATAATAGAAAATTAGGCAAATTTTCATGACTATATAATCACTTTAGCATCCAGCGGTTATTGCTTCATACAGTTTAAGAACTGTTAATGTGCCCATTTCGACGTTTAGGCGTGAACGAACATTTTAAAAAGTCTCAGGAGCTGAAAGAAAATGTTGAATGCATCAGTACGAATGCGTAAGGCTGCAGGGTGAACGGGAAAGTATCGAAAAGTTGCCATTTTACAGATGGTTAGTGAAATTGGTGGGCAAAAAACAACCACTGCCACTAACCGAATGTCAACTCTATTCTCAACTACGTTTTATTACTCGTCAGATCACGTTTGAACAGTTGCTTTTTCCGCTCAATTAAATAATTTTATTTCGATTATGAATCACATTGTCATTATTAAAAATAGAACATAATTGGCATGATTGGGATGGAGTTCAGGGGACAATTATTCGTATAAATAAGAAAGCGATCTCGCCATAAAATCAAATGCATCAGTAAAGAGTTGCTCTTCGTACCAGACAACGAATCCTGAGTTTAACTTGGCGCTAAAGACTAACTTTGTACGCGGTTTTTGGTAATTACAATGAAGAGTCCTTCTGAGCACTGTGTTCGTTTTATCGCCCTGGGGGCACTGTTACTTTTTGTATTTGGTGCGCCGAACGCATCGGTCGATTGTGTTCCGTCTGGTCAAATATATGGCGCTCCGGTACTACGGAAACCTTTGGACACCCGAAAAAAGCAACTGAAAGAAGGAGGAACTACGGATGCGACTCAAACTATGTGGTGCCACGAAGGTTTCGTGCTGTTAAACAACAAATGTGTGGTCGTAATGGCAGACAGTTAAGGAAACACCTCGTGCCATAAATCTGTTGAGTATAAATAATATTTATAAACGATTTACAACATTTCAATTGCATTTATAAATTAAACGTGAATTCATTTTCTTGCAGTTATTGAGGATGTTCCGTTCCAGCCTCGCAACTGAACTCATGAAAATTTCACGTCGCAGATCGTCGTTATGTAACTTGATGTAAAAAACATATCTAAATATGTTGATTTAATGGAAATATCTATGAATTTATAATGTTCGTGTCTATTAAATATATTTTTTCAACTGTTTCAATTTGCCCAACGCTCTCAAATCGTATAATCGTATGTCCAGAAACTCATGATCTTTTCCCATTTCTCGCTGATATAGAAAAATCTTCATGTGTCTACTTTTTTCTTATCGCACTATTGTCATTTTTTGTTTAGTTAATTGGTTTTCTTTGGGTTATAGAAAAAATGTCCTACCATGATATTTCTAGTAATGGCTCTCATTTCCTTAACCTCACAAAATTCAGAACCGACGTCGATTTCGAACCCAGGTATAGTTGACGAACATATTAAGATTTCATGAATTTGCATGATTATTTAGAGGTTTCGAGTGAGTTTTTTTTCAACTCAACTCGTCCAATTTCATTTTCCACAATTAATTCTATTCATTTTTGGAAAATAGAGAGATTCGTGTGCTCGTACGTATTTTTATCTCTATACGCCCAAAAAATCCCAAAAATTTATGGAGTCGAAAACGCAACTACGTTGAGGCAGTTCATCCGGTTATCGACTCAACAAAAAGTTATTAATTCAAAAAATTAAATACATTTATTAGTTTCTACAAAGTCACCTGTTAAAATTTTGAACCCTGCGGATACCTTATTCGTGAGGAATAAATAAAAACAGACTTCCTCAATTAACACGGTTTCTTATGGGTTGCAGTGGTTTTTCTGTCTGTATATAAGAAATTTGCAAACATTGACAAACAGTTTCAGAATAAACTTTTAATATCAATTTAAAAATATCTAAAGAACGTTTGTACGGCCTCCGAAAATCAATTAGATGCTCATGAGGTTTAGAATAAATGAATCTGTCCTGAAAACGGAGGTTAACACGGTCAAACTTTGGAGGTTAAACACGCGAAACTCGATGAGCAGACTACGCTAGTCACAGCAGTTTTTTGTTTTGACTTGCTCGGTACCAGATGATCTCCCTTAAAAGTAACAAAGTGATCGTAATCTTTCAGAAAAATCGTTTAGAAATAGACACATCAATATGAAATAAAAATTTAAGTGAATAACTCGTAGTTTGCTATTAACAAATTCAAAATTATCGTAAGATCTTTGCCAAAGTGTTTAATGTGTAGAAATAAAAATCACAATAACTTGGCTTTTAAGAAAAGCGAATTCAACATCTTTATTTTTATTCCGTTGTTCTAATATTGTGTTCTGAAGTGCATTTTACTTTTACGAACGAGCCTTTTTCCATTGTAAATAAAATTCTCGTTAATGAACTAATTTATAAGTCTCATATTTGCGAAAACAAAACTGGTAGCGAATCAAGTTCGTTTTTAAATAACAAATGGACGAAGCACGAAACAACGCTAATAATAGGAAACGAATAATAACAATGGAAAAAAAGAAACTAAGAGAAAGAGAGAGAAGTACTAAAAGGGAGAAAGCAAGATTGAAAGAGTGGAGAAAGTCGTTGGTACGTGGAGACACGAAATAGGCGACTATATCGCGGCTATATCTTACCGCACGAGAGATTTTTTTTCCACGGTATACAGAGAAGGGATGAATTTACCCCTTCGTGGCCTCTATACGTTGCAGCGAATGTCACGGTGCGAACTCTTCGCTGCTGCTTGCGGTGAGAAAAAAATAGTGTGTGTTAAGAAGAGCGAGAGGGAGATAAAACGAGAGATGAGAAAAAAGAGGTAGCGATAAAAGAAAGAAGAGATCAGGGGTTGCGGGCCTTATAGCGCGCGTCACGTAAAAATCCTGAGGGCTGGAAGGCTATTAATATATTTTTTTTCTGCTCGCACCCCTACTTAGCATAGGCTAGTGGATAGCGGCGAGAAGGAAAGGAATAAAAAAAAAATAAAAAAACAAGTAGAGAAAGAAAAAGAGAAAATGAAGGGATGAAAAAAAGGAGGGAAAAAAGGTAGAGACACCCTGGTAATGCAACCCTTTGAAAATTGTCATGAGAAAAAAAAACAGCCAGCCACTACGTCACGAAAAGTTAACCGACGAATTTTGCTGGACGTTCTCTCCTTTCTCTTTCTGTCTTTTTTTCGCATGCGGTGACATTTTTTGTATCGATTATTACGTTGAAATGCTGAATTGGGTCAAATCATCTGCTGTCGCGAAGCTCAAGCTTCGCGATCGGTGTTGAGAAAAAAAATTAAAAAAACAGCAACAATTGACAACATGGGTATCAGAGAACGTCATCAGAAGTCGTGAGAGTATTCACACGAGGAATTACGCAAGCTCCGGGGGTGAAAAACCCATTTCGTTATTACTTCCAACGTAATTAATTCGTCTCACCTCGGGGCTCGTGGATGTCCAGAGAAAAAGATGGAAAGAGGGTGAGTAATTAATTTTCGTTCGTTTTAATGTGTATGTGTGTGTTTTTGTATCTGGTTTGTACGAAGCTTCGGTGAGATCTCCGTTACGCCGCGGCGAGCTTGACAAATGCGAGAGTGAACATTCGCACACAAACCCACCCCCTATTTTTCTGCTGAATCGCCCCAAGCCTCAGCTTCCATCGCAGATATATTTTCCCGTATCTCAAACACAAATGTAATGACAGAGGTCGAACTATTTTTCCAACCGCGACGAAAAGATCTGTTGGTTATTTATTTATTATTATTATTATTATTATTATTATTTAAAAAATCATTTTAAAAAACTTCCGATTAAATTAAACTGGAAACAATCAGTAATTCCAGAAAAATTAAGTTGCACGATCATCGTTATGAATGGATGCAGTCCAAGACGAAAATGAAATAAAAAAATTAAAAAATCGTATGAGGTACACAATATCGTACAGAATCGGCAGCCAAATTTGGAAGCAACAAAAAATAGTAATGAAAAAATAAAATGGAATGAAATCAAAATAATGATGACATCAATTGATTTTATTTGATTTTTTTTTTCTTCGATTCAAATGCATACTGTATTCATTTAGCCAAATGTAATACGGTCAATTTCTCGATGTTTTTTTCTCCCTCGGATCCGAGTCGAATAATCCAGCTGGCGGGATCTCATGACACCAGTTCACGAGAACTTTTCGTATCGGGGCTCATGCTCATGAATCTGAACGGGCAGATTCATTTTTCTCTCGCCCCGATTTTTTCCGTATAAATATAATAGGGAAACTCGTCTGTCGCTGGCTTAACGTGTCATTATCGCTATGTGGACCACGGACAAAACGTACGAGTAATTTGACTAAGGCACCATCGAGTCTTTTATTCACGTAAAAAAAATATATCTATATACATGAATATTCTATTTATATGTGATGTAATAGCGAGGGATAGACAAAAAGATAGAAAGAGAGGGAAACGGACGACAATCACGTTTTCACGTCAGATTTCTCCCCCCCAATGAAGCATTTTATTTCTGGCAAAATCGATCTTGTACACATCCTATTTATTCACATACAGATAGAAATATATATATATATATATGCAGTACACATGAATGTGTTTTGTATGGTGCAAACGAGCTAAAACGAATGCGTTTGCATATGGCGATCGCATATGGTCAAACGGTCAAAAAAGAGGGTGGGTCCATAAATGACCAAAGAGCCTCCGATGATAAATTCATTCTGCATTGTCAATTGTATTTTTACGAGAGGTCACGATAAAAAAAAAAAAAAACAAAAAACGAATTCTGAGTAACGCTACACCTCGATGTTGTACAGAGAACGTCATTTTTTTTAGTAATTTTGCTCTTGAATATGTGTTTGACCTTGTTTTTTTTTTTTTTCTTTTTTTTTATGTCATTATTATCATCATCATAATTTATAGTGAAAGATGTGTCAATGAGAAGAGAGTAGTGTTGATATTTTGTTGTTTCCCCTTGCATGGCATCAACGTATCAAGAAAATGTTTCATAAATTAAAAATTTGATTTCCTACCACGAAGAGCCTCCAATGTATTTCAAAACTCTTTTTCTCGCAGATCCGTGGAGCATATAAATTCAGATCTTAAACGCGCGCCCGTCTCGAATTACAGCAAGTAATTTTATAACCGTAAATCGGTCTCTCAACGATCTTTCTTTGGGTGCGTATGAGCCGGAGAAAAAAAAAATGCTGTGCGAGAATTTAGAGGAAGAGAAAGAGACGTGGAGGCTGCGGGAGACCCAAAATGTTGAAGAAAAAAAAGTAAGCGACAAAAAAGAACTGAAAAACAAAAAAATTCTCGAGGGATGATTGTCGCCGAATGTATGCAATAACCAGTGGAAAAAAAAACTTACAATCAAGCTCGTAAGGGATAAAAACAAGGTGTATAAATTGTATGCAAAGAGGTGGAAAGACGCGAGCGCTCCTTAATTTAGTTAATTTAGATTTTATCCGTTAACCCATCCGGGGGATGAAGAAGGGATGAAAAAAAACGTAAGAAAAAGAGTTTTGTGGCACGTTGCTTAATATCGACATGAAAAAGGAACGAAGTGGAAGTTTTTTCCATAGCAAAATCAGGAAAACTTCGCCTTTATGTCTCTGAGCAGCTAGTTTGTAAATATATATGGATACAAGGGTAACTCGATGAAACTTGCGAAAAAACTTGAAGGGTGGGGGATAAAATAACAGAATAAGAATGATAGAGGCACCGGCAGCTCTGATGTACACGAGGGTTAACGGGTTCACGATGAAGGGGTTGAGAGAAACATCCCCCTCCAAATTATTATATACTTATTTAAGGTTCAAGTTTTTTTTCCCCATCTTTTTACACGCGGATGTATATCTCAAGCATTCTGCGTCCGGGTACGGGACCTTTTTTATTTTACCTGCACGAAAAACTTTCTTGCTGCTAAAGCTTGCTCCGATTTTTGCGAACTCTCGTATACGTTGCAGTCCACGACTTTTTATTCCAATTTTTTTCTACCATTGTTTTTTAAGCCCCGAAATTCTCGGGCCGTTTTCTTTTATCTTCTGCTTCATAATCCAGCGTGCTTCTCTCTTCGAAAAAGGGGTTTTTTTTTCACCTGCTTTATTGTAATCGGTGTGAAATCATAACCGATCACCCAAGCCCTACCTTCGTTCCTGCACTACTGAAAGATGCCTCGGTACTTGTGATGATAAAAAAAAAAAAAAATAACGAAAAAAAAAAACAAAGGAAAATTAATTATACATGTGAGCCACGATTCCGCGTGTTTTTTGATACACAAAAAATTACGGGCTTGGAAATTTGGCTACCGAGTTATACCAGTCCCGACCTCGTTCAACAACTCTCGTACGAAAAACACTGGAAATAAAAGGAAACTAAAAAAATAGAAGGAAAAAAACAATGGGGAGAATAGAAATGAAAAATCTTACCGAGCCCGTCTCTCCTCGCGGTTAAGAGGCAAAAAATTTACGATTTTAAAATCACGCGAGAAATTATTATGCTCGAGAGGACCGAGAAACGAGTGGATATGAACGCCCGAGCGTAAATTCAAAAGGGGCGCACTCTGAGGCGCATTTTATTTATTTGCAATTTTTTTTTTCTTCCTTATCCGAAACCTCATCGTCTTCGCTCGAAAAATCTTCATTGAATTACTGATTGAGGATGAGTTTGATGCTCGAATCGTGAAATCAAGTTTTATATCCACGCGATCTACACGTCAAATGCTCACTTTCATTGATAATTATTGAATTTTTTATTCCTTAAAACCGATATTTGTCAATTATGTTTAAAGAAATTTTAAAAATTTGCTTTTACTCGTCACCCAAAAACAATAATAAATAACTTAGCAAATCATGATAAAAACCATCAAAAAATAAACTACTGATCGTTTTTTTGATCATCAATTTAACGAGGAACATTAATGATAACAACAACAAACAAAAAATAAAAACTTCAAAAAATAAAACGGTATTTGATTTGATTTGAGACAATTGGAGAAAATAAATTTCAAATAAAAATTCATTCCTCCGTTCGATGGGGAAATCATAGGGGATGGGGAAAAAAACTTGACAGGAAACACGCGACTGGTCACTACAAGATGACCATCAATTTCCCTATTACATAGTTCGATATACAAACACGAAAGTGTCAGCAATAAAAAGGGCGTAACTTCCGTCCGTAATGAAGAAGAAAAAACAGAATTGACGTCCTTTTGTTGGGCGTCAATGTTTATCGAAAAAGAATCGGTGTGACGTGCGAATATGACTTGGCGGAGAGCATCAAGAGTAGGGGGCACAAAAGTTAGGGAGCAAAAAGTTGGCCCGGTGAGTCTCGCGGTGCGGAGAAGAGCGTGTGCCTGGCCAAGCCGAGGGTGACTTACGTCGGACATGTGCAATTTGACCTGTGACCCTGGACCGTGCCAAGCAGCAACGAAGCCCACGGTCAATCCATACAAACGTGTACGCAAAACTAACGCGGACAGGGACAACGACACCGCAGCGAAATATATTTTGGGGTAAAAATAATACAATTTACGGGATAATGGGGATGCAGAGTAAGTATGAATGGGGGAGGCTTGGACTATAGTGTTTTGTGCCTCTTTCATGTGTTTTGTGAATGATGCACGCGATCACATTTATAGAATCTTTGAGCAAAAAAAAAAGAAAGACTTGACCCGAGGGATTTAACGTATGAAGTTGCGTGAGTTACGCCTTTTTGAAGGTTCAAATTTGTTATAAGCACTATATTCAAATAGGACGATTGGATTAGAAGAGAGAAGCGAGAAAAAAAGAGAGAGCGAGAAAGAAATGTACGAAAGCTGGTCCAGAAAGAAGCGAAAAAATAGGGTGAACAGAGTGAGAAAGAAGAAAGAGGGATGAGTCGATGTTTGAGGGGTGTACGAACAATGCAATGTCCAGCCAAAACGTTCGATGTTCCACTCGGGGCAAGTGAGAATTCAATATGAATATATGAGAAACGAGTTCTTCTCGGTTACTTAGATAATTTTTTTTTCCCTCCCCTCCAGTCGCCCAAATTTCTACCCCTCCAAAATACCACGACAGTTTTTTTCTTCTTCGTACCAATTTCTTATGTTGACCTCGTCAAGAGCGTCGTCTATAGTCTCATCGGGAGGGAAAACATCGAAAAAAAATTAGTGCACATGAAAAAAAAAGCCCAATTCCCTTCGCGAGGGAATGATTCTCACGGATTTCCGTCAAGCTGCTAAAATCAGCTGCGGAGGATGCAAAAAAATCGTATACGATCGAATGTACTTTTTTTTCTCAACTTTTTAATGGATCCTTGCAAAAATTCGTGAGAGTTTGATATCTTCGTGGATTCCCACGAAGTTTTTTTCAAAAATCCGACCCAATTTTTAAATACAGCTAGATTTTTTTTTCTTTCTTTTTCGATAATCACAAAATTATTCTCCTCGACGTTGGAGGGCTTCCCGAAAGATGGAAACTCGGAGAGAAAGAAAAAATGGTTGTTCCTGAAGTAAATTAAAATAGCACAGGCTGCACATCCGTCGTAACAGAAGAGGTTGGACAAACGCCCAACACAAGTTCTCACTTCTCGTCCAAAATCCCCTCTCGCTCGTTACCACGCAACTATTTTTGTTTCAACGGACCCCTTGCTCGACCAAAACTGTGTTCTTCGACTTTATTACTGGCTATGGCGTGAAAAAAGTCCAAAGTCCAGTGCCCTCGTACGAAGACATACATCAGAAAGATACAGCGCTCTTCTCCCTTTTTCCAGCACCAAAACATTTTTCCATTCTCCCCCCCCCCCCACACACACACACTTTTCTCCCTCTCATTTTCTCAAGATACTTTTCTTCGACGCATTATACATCCGTTCGAAATTATTCACGTCCACACCCGCTGTCGGATCGACCAGAAATAAATTTGTAACGCCTGTAGGGACAGCAAGAGGGGGAGAGTGCACTTCAACCCTCGAGTGGTCCGTCTTCGAGAACATTAAAAGTGTCCTGGGTTTAAGTACTCAGAAAAATATTCGTCATTATTTACTCCTAAGACCGTTTGATTGATATCACTAATTATAGAAATTCCATTTCTCGAATTTAGTCAATTGAATTTTTTAATAAAAACAATTAAGCAGCCAAAAAGTGATTGAAGTTGAATCTGGCTGGAGAAACTCTAATCTGGTGTAAGCCAGAATCTTACTATTGATAAATAATTTCATTTTAATTGAGTAATTGAGTCCCGATTCGAATTTTATACTCGTTAATAATTCGATATTTTTTTAAATACTTTAGAGGGTAACCCAATTCTGTTCAAGACTTATAATTAAAGCGAATCATATAATTGAAGCAAAATTTGGCAATAATACGATAAAATTACGATTGAAAAGACATTATTGACTTTTGTGATATGTTTTTGTGATGAAAAGTTATTTTTCAATGATAATTTTGACGATATTATCGATGTTATTGTTCAATTTTGAATTTAATGGATGTTCCAAGAACTACTTTCGTTCTTATTAAAGATCCGAAAACAAAATTTAAAAAAACTATATCTTATGCGATAGTCACGACAAAAGGTTTTTTAAATCTCCGTGAAAAGAATAATTGTGAGCTTTTCCACGAATCGTATCTTATTCGCAAAATTGGAAATACAATTGTACTGAAAAAATATGTGTCAACCAAGAAAATAAGCATCGTACGTACCGCAATAAAAAAACGATGTGTAAAGACATCCCTCCGGCCAGGATATTCCAGCCTGTAAACAAATTTTAATAATTAATTGAAATGGTAACTTTATGAAACTTGAAATAATGTCGGGAAAGCGGTAAATGAAAATTAATCGAAGGAAAAAAAAAACGAAAAGGCACAAAGAATAATTGATTGAATTAAAAATTGTAAAAATAAGTTTATTCCTCAATTACAACCTGGCAGACGCTTTTTTGAATGAAAAATATTTATCAAAAATAACACCCCGGGACACCCGGTAGAATCATTAGATATGTAATCGTCACAGCACAGTACGCTGATCGTCCGCGTTTAATTTCAACCTGTAATCACAGCTCAGTGTGAACTGAGGTGAGCACGCGAATTCGATGGAACGGATAATAAGCCAACCAATAGCAAAGCGATAGAAAGTCACTGAGCTAGTATACAGCGTAGTGTTTGCATTTTACGTATTCGGGTCCACAGTGAGAGCTCCAACGACGTTGAATGTTTATATTTATTGCCACGTATCAAATCGCGAGAATCTATTGGCTGGTGGATTAATTACACCTTATCGATAGAATAATTAGCACTAATGTGCGTTCGAATCGTTCAATCCAACTCATTACTGTACAACGATTAAGTATTCTTCCATTCAATCGTCGATTAATTTACAACTTTGCATCCGGAATTATTTTCTCATATATTTCAACTGAAATTCTTCAATATAAAAAAACATTTTTTAGTTTTTTTAAATACGTATTCATAGAAATAAAACAAACGACATTTACGTCCCATATAAATGAGGCTCCAATTGAATAAAACGTCAAGTTCTACGTTTTTTCGAACTAAATGAATTCGGTAACGAAACTATTGGATGAAATTTCGTCACAAACCCTCCCATCGATCAACCCATTAATGTCTCTTTATTTATTTTCTGAGGACAATAACAATAAAAGAGAAAAAAAAAAGTGACGTGACAAGAACAATTATGTCTCTGACATATTCGGTGTAAGTCCGTGCCTTGCCCGAGAGTTCCACTTCCATTAGTTTATACGCAATGAAGCTTTTACTCGTTTCTTCAACCCTCGTTACATTGTTTTTTTTTCTACCTTCTGTGTGTGTGTGTGTGTGTGTGTTTTTTTTTTGTTATCTCACATAAATAAGAATTTATAGGACAAAGTGTGCGAGAGTTTGCTTAGTGTATTCTTTTGCACACTCTTTATTTGAGCGAGGTTAAAAAATGGCGGTGAGTGGGGTTGGTTTAACGGGAGAATGTTAAAGGGTGAATCGGACGTTTCGCACGAGAAACGGTGAAGGACATACGGGGCTGAATATATGGCAAAGAGAAGGAAAAGCAACCAAGAGGAGAAGCACAAGCGGTGGTGCGGAGAGCCCAAAGGTATTGACCGGTGGCCCTCTTGGCACAGCTCGGTACCAAGGCCCCCCAAAGCCGCAGGAAAGCTTACCGCCTTCTATACACCCTTTCACTTCTACCCCCTTTTAGTATTATCTACTCTATACATATATACATAAATATAACAAGCGACTATGGGCTATCCCTGGCTGGCACCGACTATCGAACAAACTGACCAGTAGTCACGATATCCGACCAACCCCGTACTACTCTCACCCCTCTCTCCTTTTTCTCTTCGTCTTCAACTACACCCTATACCCTATACGAGTTTCACCTGAGGTTTCACCTGTTTGATTTATAAATTATCTTCTATTGAAATATCAATCGAATTCAAATATCAAATTCAAATATCATCTTTCATTCAAATTTGTAAGATTTTTCATTGTTTCAATGTCGTGAGAGTCTTTCCATTTTATTAATTTAGAGAATACTGTTCAATGTTTATTTATTATTATTACGTAATTATGGTTTGGTGAAACCGTGAAATATTAATGTTTTCTTCAAAACTCTTTGTATGTTTGGTGGCTCCCATGATTTTTTTTTTTTACTGATTTACTACTGATTTGAATTGAAAACATTGCACTTTGTTGTTGTCTGTGATCGAGACATTGTACTTGTGGAAAACTTTGAACTCCTTTTTAAATACTTTAATCATTACTTTTTGAGTTTTCCATGACTTTTTACGTGATTTTTTCAAATCCATGGAATCTGTAAATAATTTTTTATGGTGTAATCTGTAAATAATTTTTTTAATGGTCACAGATGTATTTGTATTTTTTCGAGAATAAAAATAATTTTCACTCGAATTTGTTGAAAGCGTTAAGAAATATAATCCTTCAAAGGACTGCTGGACGTGTCGATATTATAGAACTTTGTAACGCCTAAAAATTGTCGAGAAACCGTGACAACTATAAAGAACAAACAAGATAAAAAATTGTACAAAGAAAAAGAATAATCGAAAAATCCATATGCGATTAATTTTCATTCGGATTCGTACTTCCCAACCCTTTCCGGGACTGCACACAAAATTGAAGAAGAAAAGGAGGTCCGCTCGTGTTGCATATATCCTCGAGGCGTGCACCCCGTTTTTTTTTCTCACAGAACCCATGTGCAGCGTGAGGCCAGAGTAAGCGGATGTACAGCGGAGAAGAAGAGAGGCTGTTTGTAGGATTGAAGGAACCCGGAAAGGGCTCGCTTATGGGCAATAATACGTGAGAGATTGGGAGAGCGACAGTTGCGCAAAAGGGGAGAAAAGATTCTCGTCCTTAGCCTCACGTGAAGTTTCGAAGCTGATGAAAACGAGAGAGAGTCCTGCGCTTCCTTTTTTTCGAGAGTATCACAGGACGCTTTTTATTTCTCTCACTGGTCTTTCTTTCGGCCCTTGCTCACCCAGAACTTTCTATGGGACTAGCGAGTCTTATGACCGAAGAGAGAGAGAGAGAGAGAGAGAGAGTCAACGGAAAAAAGGGTTCGTAAAAAACTGATCGGCCAGGATCTAAGATATATAAAAAAAGATTTGGGGAGTTGAAATATCCACCCCTCGCACGGACGGTATCCTTTCCTTACGAAAGGGGCTTTTTCTCTCATCGGGGTACAGAAAGAGTAAGAGAAAGAGGAGGAAATACACGATTAAGCTAATGGGAAAGAGTGAGAAAATAAGAGTATGGGTACGCGCAGTTTTTGCAGCTGGTCTCATCCGACCAAAAGGATTCTGTGACCCACAGGCAACACAGGGCTAAGGAACATGAGAAAGAAAGAGAGAAAGAGCAAGAGAGAAAGTCCATTCTTCTTCCCTGGACGAATAAACTCGAAAGGACCTGCTGTATGCCTCGGGTCCTTCGATCTCTCGTGTGCGCTCTTCCATCATATCTCTCTCTATCGTTCTGCGACCTGCCACTATACCCTATGCCCTCAATTCACGTTTTTACGGACTCATCGAACGGAAAACCAAGCCAGAGAGTGAAAGAAAGGAAAAGAGTGGGGGAAAGACATGGAGAAACAAGGACAAAACAGTTTTTCTCACTTGTTCGCTTTTGTAGCACAACGCGGTCCAATTTTTTGGTTCCTCCTGCATCCTGGATATCCTTGGGGCAGCATCCAACAATATTCTCGATGGACCATCTCACGTGTACGCCACTAATACGCAGCACTTACTGCATATGCCCAATCCTCTTTCTCCACTCCATGTATCAACTTCCATACTACATTAAGGACGTAAGTCTCACTATTTTATTTAGTCGAACTCTTGTGTATTACGCCCATAAGTTTACCAATAATTCATTCTATTTGGGTAGCCTAGAACTTCTCTCTCACTCTCTGTTTATTTATCTCTTTCTCTTCAGATCCGGACGATAGGATTTATCCAAAGAACCGACGACCCCCAACCCCCTTTTTTTCAGCTCTCACGTGAAGCCCTTCGCATTGAAAAATCTCAATTCCACGTAGCATGATCGAGGAAATTCCGGGGTAGTGCATTCTATCTTGAAACTTGAAATCAGGTCAACGCTCTTTGATACAAAAATCACTATTATTCTCGTACAATACCATTGTCAATAATTGTACTACAAAATTCTGATTAAATTTCTTCTATTACACGACGTTTTTTATAAATAAAGTGAATCAAGCTTTTATTCATGATTCTAATAAAAAATTGTAAATCAAGAAAAAAAGAAAATAGAAAGTATGAGTACAAAATTTTACAAGATCAGTCATCAACTTCCTCGAAGTACAAAACAAATTTATCGAATCAAAATTTATAGAATTCATCAAGTTTTGTTATTTTCCATTAATCGTAAGGAGATGAGAAACGGAAATCGCTTCTAGAATTGACATTTTTGACAAATTCGCGATTTGAATCATTAAGTAAATTAATTCAATGATGAAGAAAGTAGAGACTGTAAATTGAGGCAATTTGATTCAGTCCTAAAAATATACAATGCTATAAAAATACGAATTTTCATAGGAAACCATTCCTCCATAAAATTGTCCACTAGAATTTTTCAATAATGTTAAAAATACGTAACTAGAAAATTGTACGAAATATATATCATATTTGTTTGATCGAAAACTATGATAAAAATTGTTTGATGTTGATGAGTGGATGATGATCGATGGAAAAAAAAACTGTCGCACGATATTTTTTCACGGTCTTTGACCCCAGTGTGCCATATATTTTTTCGGCCAGGTAAAAATTCATCCAAAATTTTGTAAATGACGAAATATACGATACTGAGTGCCTACACACGCACACATTTGTGTGTAATACTGAGGACAAGGCACAAAGTGCTCATTGCTTGTCCGACGGGATTATGTCACATGGTCTAGCACGCCAGCTTTTCGCTCCAATGGAATTCGTTTTATAAAGCGAGAGAGGGGAAAAGAAATAAAGAAGAGTGAGGGCAATGGGAGTCAGTGATGCGAGCATATTGTAAGAGATCGCGCAAATTGCTCGGACAATTTTCTATGAAAAATTTCAAGAGAAAATATTTAAGAGCGAAGGGAATATAAAGAGGAAAGTTTTAAGGTGACAATCGATGTTTTCTTAACTGTTGAGGCGAAGATTCGCGTTTATAGAAATGTATGAAACTCGATTGGATTATGGACGACACTATATTGAACTTTTTAATACAAAAACAAGATTTCGCTCAACATAATATAACGATTAAGGGACATTTTTGATGGAAATAAAGAAAAAATATATATAAATGAAAGTATGGTTTTCCATTTTTGTTTTTTTCTTTTTTCTTTTTTAATTTTGCCTTGATATTCGACGTCGTTATTACTTTTTGCACCTGTCTGGTGGTCGAGAGTATGAGACTCGTGACAAAATGATTCATTGTTTAACAGAGTGCGGGGGAGTTGGTCGGTTTTATATTTTTTTGGACGATGAGCCAATGAGGTCGCCGTTTTGTCGTATAATATTCGTCGACGTCGTCGTCGTCGTTACTTGCCAGACTTTCAATGTAATGGCTCATACGTGTGCTCTGGTGGTTGAAGTCGTCACCCTGATAAGCCAGAAAACGAAAGAGCGAGATGGCAGAGTCCATAAAACTCTCACGAGACACTCGCCGTAGCAACTTTATTATCGCGTTCATGCGAAAAAAAAATTCGGACTTTCTGTGAAGCAACGAGTAGGGTGGGACGAAGCAGTTGAATAATTTCCTGGCACAGTTCGTAGAATGTTAAATTATTGCCAAGGAATTAATATCCATTTTTTTCGAATTTAAAATCATGCCCAAAACCATTAATTGCTTTATAAGCGAATGCCAAGTTTTTCAGATATTTCTTATATTTGATGAAGAGTTAAGAGTCTTAAATCTTCAAGACTTTATTTTCTATTGTTTTTAAGTTCATGAAAAACATACGAAGATTTTCATTGAAAGATTATTTTTAAAAATGATTAAATACGGACAAAGTTATAACAGACCGAAAAACTGACTCTCGATTTTGTCTTCATTTTTGGCGTTGATTTTATTACAAAATACCAAACCGTCTGAAATAACATAAATTATACCATATTTTTTTCGATTAATCAACAACTCGAAATGAAGCATTTTGTATTTTGATGCATAATATATAGAGAGTCAACAAAAACCGAGGCTAATCGATGAACAGATAATGATTCAATCGCGAATAAAACTAGTCACAGTAATTAGCTATTTATCTATACAATCAACGAAACGAAGTTCTCAAAAAATTGAATGAATAGTTATACTTTTTAAAACTATAAAAATTTACTTATACAAATGAATACTCTCATGGGACGATCGTCTGATCGAAGCAAATCAATAGATTATATTCGATAAATATTCAATGAATGATATATATCCAATGAAATATCAAAGTTTTCAAACTGAATAATCTTCGAGACTAATTAAGCAATTTTCGTAGAGTTCGAAATTGCTGAGTGAACGAAGAGGAATGAAATAGTACGTTCTTATCAGCAGCAATCACGTTCTAATCTCTCAATGTCTGTCCAAGGATAAAATGTAAGTTGGGAAGGAAAATTTCCGCGTGTGCGCGATGATCAGTAATTAATACGACGATAGAGCGCGACAAATGTTGAGATCGCGAGTAAACACGAGGGTCTCAAGCAGCCTTATATATGAAGCGTGTACAGATATTCATAAAACAGAGAAATTTGATGCATCCTTCAGAACGGACATCAAGCGTCATGGAATAATAACGTAGGAAAAAAAAAAAAAAAAAAAAAAAGTGACGTTAAACAATGTCGTCGCCTGGAGCGATTGCGATGTACAATAAATTACGAATTTTAATACCGAAATCCCGACGTTTAATGCATCCGCTTCTTATTTCTTAGGTACAACGGCGTATCAGAGACAGGGAACCGGAATTTTTCGTTTCGTGGTCATACAGAGAGAGGCCGCTTGGAGCCAGGCAGCCTTACAGTCAAAGCAGGGAGCAAACAATTGTACAAATAGCGCCGTATTTCATGATAACACACATGTACAAACAGCCTTACGTAAAGCTTGGCAATTATACGTGATAAAAAAAAATAAAAAATAAAAAAAACGACGTAAAAAAACTGGACTAGGTGAAAATATGCGCAGTAAGTTTTTTGACGTTTCGTTTTTTTTTTTTAATTTTTTTTATTCTGTCTTCTTAACATTAATAAAACCATATTTCGTTTGCTCAAGGAAGAGGCTATCGGGGGAGTACGCACACGTGTCACCTCTTTTCAAAGACTTTCGGGTCAGCCTAATATTGTCTAAAAAAAGAAACGTGGTCGAATAAAATTCCAGAGGTGATAAGTACGCGCGTGGATAATTCGAGCGGGAAAATATTTGCTTTTACGCCGCTGTTTGACAAGCCAAGTTATTTCAATCCCTCGTTACGTTTTTCCTCCAACAGGTCATACCGTACTCGCTTTTCTTCATCTCATTAAATTTAAATTCAACACATTTACGTATTTACTCACTTTTTTATATCTTCACGCAGTTTTTCATGTGTGTTGAAATAACTGGAGGACAAAAATATTTCTCAAAAGTGTTTTTTAACCCACGGAAGTACTTGAAACAGGGACAACAATGGAAAAAACTCAAATTGACTTTTTTTCCAACTTACGGATTAACTATCCCAATGCCATCGATTTTTCAACGATCGTTCTCAACAGGCTACACTCCGTGCACCCTCGTAAGACGGGGATGACGTTCAGCAGGGGCCCCTTGGTCTATTTCTCCGCGACCCCCGTACCTATTTAATTAAATTTGCTTGTCAATACGCAATTTATTACTAAAATTATTAATAAGTACCCAAATCATCGAGAAAACTTAATAAAACCTTATGATAAAATAAGTTAACGAGTTAAATAGTTAATTTAATACGTGTGTGAAAGAATACATTCGATATTTTTAGAACAGTTCGTGAATTTAGGGTACAATGCTGCGGTAAAATTGAGAAAAAATCTCATAATTTTTGTTACGTTTGGAAAATAATCAAAAGCAACGAAATTTGTTTAAAAAAAAAACTAAAAGAGTGAATTATTAAACTGAGTATTCCTGCGAGAGAAGATATTCGGTATCTTTGGTCGTAGAATCCGTAAATTTGGGGTGCAATGTTGGTATAAAATTGAGAAAAATTCTCATAAAGTTCGTCACAATGAAACGATAATTAAAAACGTTCAAATTTATGAAAAGTGAATTAATTTTGCAAATTTACTGTTAAAATCAATGCCATTACAATATCTTTCGATTTTTTTTACTATACAATCAACACTCTATCGGATTCATAACAATAATAATAGATGAAAATTTTTTATTTGCTTCCGATGGCTTGAAAAAAAAAATTTAATTCCTCATTCTATATTTGAAGTTTGATTGAAAGTGGATAAGCTCTTGTACGAGCAGACAGAACGGAAAGGCAGGCGAACGCCCTCTCTGGGTAAGAGTAAGAAACCACTGACGGGATTTTTGCCCCTTGGTCGGATGGGCATGCGCCAGTTGTTAGGCATCTGTCGTATCGATCGTAGTTCGAGGGTTTCTACGCTAAGAGAGATGAAAAGGGGAGAGCTCGTTGGTAAATGGGAAGGGTGTGCTGGCCGGGATGAGGGACAACAGGGGCAAGAGAGAACATTGAATAATACGCGTGTGTGAACGGTACTTTATCGAACAGAGTTCCGTGTCGGATCCTGTGGCTAGGCAACCCAACTTACATGAGATTAGCCCGGGAACCAATGAGGAAGCTCCCAAAAGACCGCACATTCAACCTCGAGCAACGTCAAAGGCATTTCTTATACATCTAAAGACATATATGTATATAATAGAAAGTATAAAGCAAGACGAGTCTCTAAAAGGGGATTAGAGTTCTCGTCTTATGCTGAGAATATCCTTGAACCAAGATTTTCCATGAAAAATACATTCAAGTTTATATCATTGATGGGTATTCACTTTTTTGTAAGTTAAACCCTCAAAGGATTGTAACAACCAAACATAATCATTCTTTAAACATTTTCTGCCAATTTTTTATGTCCTCAATCTATTTTTCTCGATTCATTATTTACAAAGTTTCCATTTGTTTCGATTATAATTGAATATCTCGTAGTTTTTATTATTCTTGCTCCACAAAAACAAAAATAAAATTACAGAGGGTAAAAAACTAAATTCGGAATATCTCGGTGGACAAAAATTTGTCTACAAAAAAAGAGGATTGTTCACTGTCTCAGTATATGGAAATAAATTTATTGTCATTGCACTAATTTAAAAAAATAGATTTTTTTCCAATATCCTTATTCGTCCAGGAATTGATAACATCGAATTGGCAAAGACTTGTTTTTTTTTTACTCGAAATTAATAAAAATAAATATTTTATTATCACGTCAAAGCTTACAGTCAAAATGATCGTGATTTCACAAAAACAACTTTTTTTGTAACCAGAACAAAAAAAAATCCATGTAAATCTTTGAATATTCTGTACAGATCAAATGAAAAAGGCTAAAATTTTTATAATAACATAATATATCAAGAGTGGCATGAATTTCATTAATTATTTATTCAGCTTTCATAAAGATGCATACTCACGTATATTTAGTAAGAGAGTTGAGGAAGGCTCGGTAGCTGTATTGCCGATATAACCGTCTGGTGAAAAGTTTTCAAGGGCGGAGAATGAAGAAAAGAGAAAGAGAGAAGGAAAAGAGAGCTAAAGAGTAAAGTTCACCCGTTAAGCCACCCCCAATTACCTCAGTCATGAGAAAGCTTCCTTTTATTTTCTTTTCTCTCTCCTTTTGTTAAGAAAGAAATAAAACGAAAAAGAATTCGGACAAGCAAAGAGACGAAACAATACACACTTATAGTCAACTAGAAAGTTTCGATTTTTCAAGGAGCGTTGGCCGCTCTCGAATAATTTGAATAAATTTTGCAACGAATGTCGTCGTCTCTCTTAAAAAGATGCTGTAAATATACATATACATGTATATTTGAACTCGGGACGTTCCATAACCCCTTTATACCTTACCTCTTCCATTTTTCATCCCCTACTTCCCACAGTTACTCGCGGCAAATCGCGAGTTCACTTTCAACACACTTTTCACCCAGTTGGCGCGACGCCAAAGAGATGTCGACTGTCGCTTTGTCTTTCTCTTTCTTTTATCGCAAGTTGCCACTAGAGCAAGAGAAGAAGAAGACGGAAGAAAGAAAAAAATGAGAAAAAAAAGGGAAAAAATGCTCTTCGCGGTACCAACTTAGTTCCTTGGCTGTAGGGATGGGCTGGGGGTGAGTTGCGAAACTTCCTCTTTAAGAATCGAGCCAGCATCAGCAGAGGTGCAAGCAGGCAGGCAAAAACGGTGCTCTCGTCTCGTTTCTTTTCACTCTCTCTCTCTCTCTCCTTCTCTTTCCCTTACTCACGTTCTCTCGCATCATTTTCCTACCCCCGATGAAGGTCTCTTCCACAAGTGAAAGTCTTAAGAGCTCCGTGTAACTCGTTACTTTCATTTTTTTTCTTACTCCCCTTCCACCTTTATCCTCTTTTTTTCTTCATTTTCAAGAGACCACTTTTCCTTTCGAAGCCACGTGAAAACGAGGCAAAACAAATAAGGCTTCACTCTTGGGTTTACAAATCTTATTCACTACCCTTCAGATTTTGTAACGTATATACATGTTTTAATATAAATATATATATATAAATCGAAATTGTTGACAATAAAACAGTATTGAGGATTTTCGGCTATTCCGGATTATTTATATACCGGACAAACGGATGTACGAATAATTCATTCATTCATTCATCCCTCAAATTCGACTCAGACTTGATAGCTATTGAATTTCTTGCAATATTAAAATATGCAAAAATAATGAGCTTGCCTTGAGTTTGATCAATTAGTTAATTCGTTGCTCAATCATTTTTTATGCCTCGTTTTTATTATTCATGAAATAAACCTGTTGGTAATTCGATTTAAAAAAACCTCAGTATTGAATAATTGTTAGGCAAAATTATAACGAAGTAAAATTAGAACCATTTTGTCATGAAACGTATAACTTGTTATGATTCCATTCCAGATTTTTTTTAAATTCGTTGTAATAAAACAAAACGTAACCAAAATTTCTCCGCATGAAACATAAATAAATAAATAAGCCGAAAATGAAAAGAGTCATGATCTACATTATTTGTTTCCAACCCATTTAACAATTGCCTGAAAATTTCGTAGCCGATCTTTCAAAACATGATGAAAAAATTGATGAAATTTCTTTGATGATAATTCCATACGGAGGACAAAATATAATTCCCCGACGAGTGACATTTCTTTCTTGTAAGGGCATCGATAGGAGCGTATATTTGATTATATAATGTCGAAGCAATTCCGATGGTGGGCTGATGGAAGTATAAAAGAAAAAAAAAAAGAATCTGGTAGTTACGAAGCCGTATATCAAAGGGGTGGTTTCATCCCTCCATAGGACGCGCACACATGGACGGCGAGGGTTGAACGGCAGTGGTTGAAAGGTCAGCGTTGTCCAATTGAGAGCGAAAGAGAGAAAGAGAGAATAAGCAGCAGAGAAGAAAGAGAAAGAGAGAAAGAGAAATAGAGAAAGGAGAAGAGAGATCATGTCCCGTGACGATGCTGGCTGGACCTGCGCGCGAGGGGTAGAAGGTCAGACGAGAGGACCGGATTGGCCGGGACAAGAGTCCAGGGGGCGGTTCTAAGCCGGTTTAGAGGGGTAGTTCTAGTAGTAGAATGTATAGAGTACATACAGTCAGAGACATACATGTACGTATGCATATAAATATATATAAATATGAGTATATACGACAAGGAAAACGTTGTAGAAGAAAAAGAAAGAGATATTTGTCATGATAGAGTGAAAGGTGGGGGGGGGGGGGGGGGGGGAACAATCCCCTCGAGTAATATTTGACCAAGCGAACATTGGTTGACCCGTAAACATGCTTCGCATCAGGTGTCAAAAAATGATAATTCATTCTCCACGAATTTTTCGTGTGGACATGCGGCACGTGATAGACCTGTTTAGTCTCTCCCGAGGGGGTGATTGGGAGCGAGGCAAGAAGTGCAATTAATGTAATGCATTATGGAACTTCGGTAGAGCCCGTTCCAGACGCAATCATATATTCTCGGTTGATCGCGAACGGTCAAAACCCCAAGGGCAGTAAAGAGGGAATTTACGGGAGTTGAAGACGAACAAAATTGAAGGGGGAGGGAAAAAACATTGAAGAGAATATGATTGGAATATATAAGGGTGGTTTTGCATGCTGGGAATATCGAATGATAATAATAATAGCAACAACGATATTGCTGCGAAGGTTTCCAAGAGACGAGAGAACGAAGGGACGCTGACGTGAGGGTGGAACGGGTGGTTGGCAGAACGAATTCCCGATCGTTTTCCACAAGGAGGGTTGACGAGGAGAGCGTCCTCTCGGCGAATGGCCGAGGCCGCCCGGCCGCCAAACAATCGATATATGCGTTCAAAATGGCCGCCGGGACGCCACCCACCCTCTAGTTTCTACAACCTCCCCTTCCTCTTCCCCGCACATCCCCTTACGGTGAACGTGCCGTCATCCCCTGTTTGCCCCTCCGTACTATTCACCCTCTCCGCTCACATTCTCTCTCTCACTCTCTCTGTCTCTTTCTCTTTCTTTATCTCTCTACGTCGTTCTGTTCCTCTCCTCTACTTCGCTCAACCTCCACTGAATGTTTCCAACGTTCCCCGCAAGCCGAGAGAAGCACAGTACGACGAGACCCTCTCACGTATGCTTCCCAAAGCTCTTTAGCTTCGGGACTCACGCTTCGCCGCAGCCTACGAAACGAAGCAGAGCATAGAAGACGAGAAAGAGAAAGAAGCAGGGACAGAGGGAGGTGAAAGCAGAAGCAGCATAACCAGCCCATTCCCGGGATCCTCTCAAGGGTCCAGGAGAGAGGAGAAAGAGAGAAAGAGGATGCAACTCTCTACAAGAGGATCTCTGCTGTGTTGGCTCTCTCCTAACTCTCTCCTAGTCTTTACTCTCCCCTACGCTCAGTATAGACTACCTCGTCACTCCTTTACCTCCAGCTTCCAAAGAGTGAGATCCCGAGGACTTGCTATATGGATTCGTATAAATGCCAGTCTCCCAGGGCCTACATTAAAAAATTGAAATCCGAAATGGGCTTGTTCGCGATTGATAAGAGGAAATTCAGAACAGACTCCATAGAGAATTTTCGAGAAATTCATACTCATGAACTTTCTTACTCGAGGGGTTACAACATTTCAATGCATTGTGGTGAAACAGTTTTTCAACCCTTGGATCAAAATCTTTGTGTCTCAACTTAAGAAACCAAAAATTAAATCTGCGAAGATGTTTTCTTAAAGCTTATTTTTTTGGCAATATTTCGCTTTCGATTATTAGTTCAATCCTCATTTGATGTTGCAAATGTTTCTTGATAATGCGTATTTTTTTATAATACAATAATAAATTATAATAAACTCCAATTGTGCTGAAGATTTGAAGATTTGAAGAATTGAATTGAAAAAAAAGTATAGTACAAACAACTATAACTTTTCATCGACTACGAAAACAATTTAATAAAAAAGAATAACCACTTGGCTCGTATTTTATAAACTCGACTGAATGGAGCTTCGCAAAATATGCATAGAATATTTCACAATTCCATCAATGAATGAATACGAAAAAAAAGGAAGTGATTAAATTCGCATAAATTCAAGGTCAAGATGAATCGCGTAACGAATTTCGATGGTGGCAGCAATTAGGGGGATAAAAAAGTACGAAGAGTTTCCGGTGCGAGGGAAGCATGTTGCAGCAGATGAGAGAAAGTTGGAGACGCGTGCCAGAAAGAAAGTGAGAGGAAGAGCGAAAAGAATTTAGCGCTGGGTAGACGAGAGAGTCGTTTCTCGCGCCTTCGGGGTGAGAGTAAGGGAATGGGGGATAATTCTAGGGGATGGAAGCGTGAGAAAAAAAAGAGAGAGCTCCACTAGCTCCTTTTGCGAGACCTCTGACAGTTTATTAAAATATAATAGCGTTATCAGAAGCGAGACCGAGAAAGACAGAGGGTGTGATGGTACGATGGCTTGCGAACTAAAGGAGGGGGTGAGTAGAGATATCTAGACGGAGAGCAAGAGCGAGAGAGGCATCAGCTTTAAGAGGGAAGTTTTCTTAAGTGTTCTTAATTAGAAGGTACCTGTTGCTTCGGAAAAAACGGGGTCACGGCCGCGACCAGCACACTGAGAGACTCCCTCACACCCTTCTGCGAAACGCCTTCCCGCCCGAGACATCCCGACGTACCCCTCTCTCACCCTCAGCCTCCCCTTTCGTTCACTAGACTCGCGAGAGTCATTATTTTCTTCTTCTTCTTCTACTTTTCTTCTCCGTCTATTACACCACTACTCCTTCCACTTTTACCGTCTTTTCCTATCTCTCTTACTCTCTCCGTCTCTCTCTCTCTCCATACTTTCCCTCTCTTTTCCTCCTGCCTGTCAGAGGTAGTTTCTACATAGCCTTTTCCCTACTTCTTCTCAAGCTGCACACTCCGCGTGGAATATTTAACAGATTACACTTTAGCGGTACGGTGTTGCGGCGTTGGAAGGAAAAGTAGTCGTTTAAAAGAGCCTCGACGCGTGATGAAAAAGACTACGACAAAGAAAACTAAAAGAATCAGAGAAAATCACAGACGCTTCCAACTCGCGTGAAAAAACTCAACCCCGACAAAAACCGCAGTTAGGAATGATGATTTTTTTTTTCTTCTTCAACGCTCATATTCACTAATATATTCAACTATGAAAATTCAATTTTTTTGTAATCACCATTTCGTTTTTATTGTCATTAATTCAAGTCAAAATTCCTCAAACGAAATGCAACTGTTTAAAATTGTTTAGCATCTGCTGCAACCATAAATTTTCTCATACAGTCAATAAGTTAAATAAATTTGTTTATAAACTATGTTTGAGAAATCTTTAAAAAAAAGAGAGTACGGCTAGAGGATAGGGAGAAATTTGTGTTCAGCATTTTGTCACGTATCGCAAATGCATGCACATTTAGAATATATACGGATCGTTGAGTAAATATGATAAACCACCCACGACTTTTTATTCGTGTCAACGCCAGACGAAGGTAACGATAGAGGCAGAGAAAGAGACAGATCTATCATTTGTGAATCGATACAGGAAACACAGTGAGCGTCGCGAGAAATCGATCAATAAAAAAAAATATGTTTTCGGATCGTCACAGAAAAAGGGCGGAGACGAAATATAAATGCGGATACAGGAGCAGCTGCTTCACGCAGCATCCGTTCCACATATGAAAATGTGCATATTAAAAAAAAGAAAACGAAGTAATAAAAAAAAGGAGTAGAGAAATATACGTAGTGAGTTTGTAGCGAATGAAAAAAAAGATGCAAATTTTTTTTTTTTCTCGTGCAACGGTTTTTTGACTGGTTCGATTGCCAAGAGGGAACGAGTGACGAGAGAATGAGCGAGAGAGAGAAAGACAAAAAAGCATGAACGGTACATCCTACCTGAGTCAAATAAATTTGAATATCGATGCCTATTGAATGGTGATCGAAGGGTTCGAGCGAGTTTCCTTTCACGTACGAAAGGGTTGCAATTTGAATATTCTCGCCGGGGTAACTAGGTATCTTGGGGGTACCCCGAGCTCTTCTCCCCATCCAACCCTTCATTTTTCTCTTGCATCGAGATTTCTCTTACCTTTTTATTATTTTTTTTTTTTATTTGTATACTTCGCGAGATGCATTGTGACGGGTACGAAAACCTAACACCCAGCCACCAGCCCGCGGCTATTCTATCCATTATTGAAGTAATCAATGTTATTGTGGGGTCGTAGCCCACCGTTTCTTCTAATACGTTCCGATCCTCTGTATACATATATATGTACGTTCAACAAAATAAATAGAACAAGAATTTGACGTGAGAGGTGAGCAGGTATTTTCAGTTCTCAAAAAAGAAACTGTCTAAATTCCTGATCTGAATTTCTTTAGTGGACGGAATTTCGCTCATTTCTTAATCTCTCAAAATGAAACTTGCATTCGAATTATTCTCAATTTGTATTCAACTATTCGTTTGTTTTGATAAATTATATTCAGCATTTCGAATAATTTAATCCCATGCAACGTTTGACTGTAAACAGAGGTTTATGAATTCAAAAACTTGTTGAAGCTGTTGAACAAAATTTACCCAAGTTTTTCAATATGCACAATATACTTAAGGAAGTCCATCTGGTTATCGACTTAACAAACAGTTATTAATTCAAAAAATTGAATACATTTATTAGTATCTACAAAGTCACCTGTTAAAATTTTGAACCCTGAGGATACCTTATTCGTGAGAAATGAATAAAAACAGATTGCAATTTTGTATTTCCCTAGTTTCTCGCGTAGAATATTATTTTCGGTTATCTTTTTAATGATAAACAATAAATTGTAAATATTTTGAGGTTAAAAAATCATCTATGATAATGAAATGAAACGAAATAAAAAGCAGAGATGAATAGCTACAGAGAAAATTATGAGATTTTAATGCAGTGGTATTCACAGTTCGAATCAAACTATTGATTTATAAATAACGCTGCAAAAAAGCCTCCGTTCGAGTTCTCAAAGAATCCCCAGACCCTCGTACACGAGCGTCCTAAAACGATGAAAAAGTAGAGCGTTCGAGCTGTAACAGTGAAAATGCTAATCAGTCAACCCTTTTTTTCAGGACTCTCGGATTACCTAGAAAAATTATACGAGACCCCGATCGAGACAGTAGAAGAAGCGAACTGTACGATGAGTAGCTCGAGAGGTTTCGCCAGCACCGAAATAATAATGATAATTTAAAAAATAATCATATTAATGATAATAATAACAATAATAACTCAAAATTGGTTGAATATTTGACACGTAAAGGCAAGACTCGGGCGAGATTCGATGTGAGAAAAAGACTGCGGGTGCGGCGGCCGTCGGACGGGACCTCGAGGATGCCGAAAGGGTCCTCGAAAATTTGAGGATCTTTTATTATAAGAGTAACAGAGATACAAAAGAGCGTGAAAAAGAGAGATATAGAAAAAGGATGCGAGTATACTTGCGCTATCTCGAAAATCGACGTGGCCCATCGAGTGCCCTCGAAGATAAGGATCGTGAATTGAAAAAAGGTGCGAAGCCCTAGGCATGCATGGCTGACCTCATTGTCGTTACTGGCCTGACGTCTTAACTAAGTCCTAGATCCCTATTTCGTTCTGTAAAATAAAGGCTGAACTTGTAACATTTAGAAAGCACATTTTCACAAGTTGGGCCCTTTCGTTAATGAAGAATTGTTATGTACGCGGATTTACAAAAAGGGTTAACGCATGGAGTGATCGTTACGTCCCATCGTTGACTGTTACTCTGACCTACTGCTCTACAATGTTTCGTGCACATGGATATTCTGCTTGCAAATGTTTTTTGCATCTGTTCGTAGCGATAGGCAATCGCTGCTCAGGGAAAAAGGCCTCTGACAACCACCAAAAATCTCGCTTTCAAGTGTCTATATATTGTACTCGAATGTGCAACCTTCCAACCATTCATTCGATTTAATCTAGTTGAAATGAGCAATCAATTTTCGTCATAGAAAAAAGGCTTCTCCTGATTTTAAGGCTTTCATGACCATGTTTGTTACAAAAATATACAAAAACTTTGTACAAAAGCCAGTAAAGTTGTCAATGTCAACATCATCCGCCACCCGGAAACAATAAACATTTATAAGCTGCTCACATGTTGTTCATTTTATAACAAAATGATCATAAATTCTAAAAATCATATTAAATCCCAAATATCATTCCGAAAAATCGTTGTTCTGAATTGTTATTTAATAATCATTAGATCATAAAATTACTAAATCAACAAATAAGATTCATTTTGTAAAAAGGTAAAAATCGATTTCTTCACTAAACAAATTTGTAGATCTAACAAAAATATTATAAAATGACAATTGAGTAAAAAATTTACTCAACAATTGAAAAATAACATCATTATCGTAATTATAATTACAACGAATCCAAACTTGGCAAAACCTAACTGCCAGAAATGACGTCTAAATAAAACGTCTTTAAAAAATACACGTGTGACTAAACTTGTGAGGAGTAGACTTTATCGATTTTCTTGAAATAGAAGTATCAAATTAAGAACTTAAACAAATTAATATTTCTCTTGGTAGACTAATGCGATAATAATATCATTCTAAATTCATTTTTACTCGAGATATAGTCAATACTGCGAAATAACTCTCGTACATCATAGATGTGTCGAATTCGATTTTCCACTGTCAGGTTATCGACTTGGCAATCGAACTGTCATCGCTCACTCGTCGTTAGAAAATCACTTTTTATACACGCAAACAAAAATAATAATAATAATAGAATGGGAAAGTGTGGTTAACGATCTCCAACTATAGAATGAGAAAAATCATAAATTGAAAAAAAAGAGCGAGATAGAAGAAGAAGAGAGTGCACGTCAAAGATTTGCAGAATCATTAATAATCAGTGCTACGAGGGAATTAACTGATGGCACGACAGTTGGTTTTTTTTCGGATCCTTATGAAAATCACATTACCCTAACCAATATCTATGTATTAAGGGACAAAGATCGAACGATATATAGATATATAAATATAATATGATAAATATTCACGTGAGTATGGATCTATATGTGTTTAGAGTTTATACATAGTCGCAGGTATATATAAACGTGATGGAAATAGAAGAGAATGGGAAAGGGAAGATGGGAAATAGAGGGGGTATTTTTTGATGAATATGCGTACATATTCAGGTAGTCACAAAGTTCTTGCACGTTTTCCATACGTCAGGGGACCCAAAGAAGACCCCAGGTGGGGTCGAAGCTTCTCTCACTCTGCTCTATACACGTACGTGTAAAACACTATGGCAAACACTCACGTAAACAGCATGCAAAAAAGAACTTGGAGAGAGAAAAGAGAGAAAAAAAGAGAGAGAGAGAGTGATAAAAAGGTAAAAATGAGAGAGAAAGACGAATTGATGGGGACCAACGAGAACCACATGCTGGGACTTCCATACAAATAAATATATGTGTGTATATGCATATGTTACGGACTCCGAAATATGTTAACCCTTTAGTTTAGTCTCTGGATTGGCAGTGTACTGACAACACCTTCGAAAATCTTTCTTACCTTGCTTCGATTTTCCATCAAAACGAGGTAAGATTTGTTCTTTTTTATTTACTTTCTTTCCGGTTATTTTTTCGTAGTCTGAATGTTTGTGCGACTGAAAATCAAAACGGAGAAGATCCGAGACATTTAGAGTTTCTTCGATTTTATTTCGAACTTATCTGACGAATACTACTCGGTTTTTTTTTTTTCAAGAGACATTTTTATTATTTCTCAATCTGTTGTTGAATTATTAATGATTATTTATTTTAATTACCAAGTTATTCGACTTCGCGGCTAATTCTCTGTCATCAAGATCAACTTTTTGTGTTAAAGAAAATGAAATAATTAAAATGGAACATTCTCATCACTGAGTGGTTGAAAACCCAAATGAATTTATTGACTGTTCTAGAATTTACGTCAATAATTTTATCACGAGTTTTTTCTATGAGAATTTTTATTTTACAAACTTTAAAATTCCACGCCTAGAGATACCGGATAAGAAGGTAAAAATTTCATTGATCGCGTGACACATTGACGGTGTTAATGGCAATGAAAAACGAAAAAAAAAAAAAAACATCGGAATTTTGATAATACCAATGATAAAATTCATGCTGAGAAAAGTCGAGGGGTGCGGCAGAAATAACAGTGTATAGGATCGAGTCCTCGAACTTTTGTGAATTTCTCTCGAGACTCGTGGCCTCGAGAACGCGTATCTCGTTTCGGAGCATATCTCGATTCGATTTTCTTTACCAACGATAAAAAATGTCCCGCGCGTCACGAATTTGTCTTTCCCGAGCTTGTCGTCCTAAGAGACGTAAGACACGCATACACCCACACATGCGAAATAACGTTATACGGGAGAGCCTCAAGTCGAGATTTGCTTCGAGAAAGAGAAATGAAACTTTTTAATAGAGTTCCGGGCGTGATTTTCTCGCAACCAACGAGAATCGTACATTCTGCTGTGCGTTTCCTCCCTTATTTTGTTTGTCCCCAGTGCGTCATGATGGCAAAACAGCAATTTCGCAACTTGCCGAGAGAATAATATGACAGATAAATTTTTACTATATTCGTTTCTACATATGCTTTGAAATCAAATCGGCATATTTTAATATTTTTCAAAAACATCACACAAAGTATAATCAAAATCTTTCTCAAAATCTGTTTATTCTCGAAGCGTATTCATTCGATTTAGGAAGAATAAGAGAAAAAGGGAGAGAGAGAGAGAAGGAGAGAGCGTGTGGTTTCGCCGATCACCAAAGTTAAGCAGGGTCGAGTGAGATCAATACTTGGTTGGGTGACCGTTCATCCGTGCTCTCATTAGCATTTCAGTAGCTAAACGGGAGACAATTTTTCTTAGTTCCCGATGGAGCTAACCAACTGAATTTCAGAGTAAAAATATATTCACCTGTCTTGGCCTGATTTTGAACAGTTTCTCCTCAGCCTCCGTATAAAATTCGATAGAGCAGTGGCATAGAATTTATAGAATATTTGTGGGCGACACCGATTGAATTAAAAGAAAGAAAATCAGGCAGTGCAAATCGTGGATTAACGAAGTCGAATGCGAAAATGTAGTGAATTTAATCGATAAAAGATTGTCGAGATAAATGAATTTTTGTCTGACAGTTCAGGTTGTTTGTTGAAAATATGAAAAAAGTGGGAGAAAATACGAGAAATACATATATGACATATAAAAAGTCATATAGATATGAGTACATTTTATAGTAATGGGAAAATATATTCGAGGAGTGAAGAGGAAATAGAGCCGGCGGTGTAATAATCGTTTTACAATATGATCGAGTGCGGAACGTGACGATAAAGTTCTCTCTTCGCGAGAACGAGGGCGCCCCGTCGTCGAGTTCTCTCTTTCTCATACTTTCACACTTTTATTTTTATTTTTTATTCCAGCTCTCGCTCTTTTTCTCTTTCTCATTCTTTTCTGTACACGCAGAGGCTGCATGTACCTTGGAACATCCTACCTCGAAATCTCTTATTGCTCACGATAAAACGTTTTATTTCTACATCTTTTCATATACATATATCTACGCATATATGGGAATAGAGTGTCTATGGCTAAAAGTATTTTAACGGCTTAGGTGTTCGTCCTCTCGTTGGCTCACGCCTTGTATTACGCTACGAGGTGTTATAAAAGTCCCTCGAAGACAAAGTGCCCGAGCCATCTAATGTCTCCAAGTATTCGATGCGAATGAACGAATATTTTCGTACTCGTATAAATCGAGGCTGCTTTTATTGACAAATGTTTCTTTTTTACTTTTCTTTTCACTCACCATTTAAAATCGTCAACTTGTAGAAAATATTATTTATTATCGGTCAAATTTCTTTGAAAATTTTCTTTTATTTTGTCTCTATGTCTTAGCTAATAATTTTTTTAAATTAATTTTATTACTACTGGCCTTTTCGTATATTTCATTTTTTTTTCTGTTACTAATCGTTTATTGAATCCAAGAAAAGAATTGCAATTGAAGAAAAAATGAATAGATCGATAATTTAGTACACGAAATAGAAATGAAATCAATGATCCTGACGAGGACTCGAACGCCAGTCAAGATTTTCCACATAAATTACGTCTTTTCAATTCTAAATATTGTTATTTAAAGATGCAAAGGCATTGGAACATCTTTTATAGAATAAACTTAGCATCATAGAATAATTTTACGAAAGTAAAAAGTAAATTATGGCTAACTTTGAATCATTTATAAAATTGAAAATTTAGGAATGTTTTAGAAAAACAAAATTAGACAAAAAGTAAATCGAACGCGATGAAACGATTGGAAAACGCGTATCCATCAGTTGGTGCGCTGTCCGTCGGCCAACACACACCCCATATTATAGTAAAATGGCGGGCGGCCATTTTGGAAGAGCCCACCCCCTCTCCAAGCACCAAATCTCCGTTGGCTGAGGCTCATGTGTTTTACAATTGGCATTGACTGTTTCTGTCTCCTATTTATGTCCATCATTCTTTCTCATTTTCTCCGTCAATTATTAGTATCCCAATAGGTTCAACGTACCTCCATATTCTTCATTCACTCTGTTCAATTGCCCCGAAACGCTACTGGTTCAGACCCTACCACCCGCAGAGTGCGATTGACCATTGGTCAGTGAGTTGCGCTTGACCATGAATAATTCGATTTTCATGTTTCTTCTACCGGCAGACACAACACGAGGTCGAAAGAGCAAAGGTTGCGTGATTAACCGAGCGAATAAACTCCATTTGTCAAAATACTAAGAACGGATTAAGAAGTATTTTTTTTTTTTTTATTGATCAAAATATTTTACGAAAATAATAAACTGTTCAACAAGTTGTCACTTTTTGTTGAAACATACAAAAATATTGATGTCAGTTCTTCGATTTATGGAAACTGACAATTAAGTTAATAGATATTTAACTAAAAATTAAATAAAACAAATTTTCACTTCAATGAACTCGATACTGAAAGTATAATCGGAAAAAAAAAGTTTCTCCACAAACATTGTTATTTTATTCGCGAAATAGTCACGTTATTCAACAGCAAAACGACCAAAAAAGGCGATCCGAATATTGCACGAGAATGTGATATAATTTGAGAAGAAGTCGCAAAGAAAAATTGTAATATAAAATTTCTACAAGCTCGGCTTTTCTCTAGTATTCACGTCTCGCCTTACAAACATATGATTCTTACACTATGAAACTCAGTATACCATCAGAACCATGAATATTTACAGTGCTAGACCGATTTTTCTCTACTCACATACGAACGAATTCATGCATAAAACTCTTGAGCAAATACACAACAAAACGACTGTTACATCGATATTGAAAATCCATGAAAAAGAATTCGTCCCATTTACGATCCGGAGAAGAAAAATTGCTTTTTAGCTGAAACATTTTTATGTATAGGGTAATATGCTGACGATCATATAGCGTGGAGAATCTCCTGCTGTTCCATTGCACGAGGATAGAAATAAATTTTGCGTGGCTAATGACACGGCGTGACAATCGAATAATTATTTAACGATGAAAAGCCTCCGCCCTTTTGGCCACATGAAAATACTTTGAAAAAAAAGTAGATAAATCAAATTTCATGTGGTATATAAATATCTATATATGGGCATGGGTAGAAAAAGATGATTTGCAATGAGAGTCGCGTGCCATGGTCTCGCGGTGGGTAGGAGTGACCGTGCATTATAGTTGGCCCTAGAGCTCTCAGGTCAATCGAGTACCGGTTTGACCATTTCCGGTTTCTTCGTTGCCCCACACTCGTTTGAATGACCCTTTCCGAAGGCTCGAGGTGACCAGGGTCGAGGGTCAGCCCAAACAACCTCTCTTCGGGTCAGCCCACCGCGTTTACTGCCAACTGATTTATGGCCCTCTTCTCATAAGTTTCCAAGCTATCTTTGCTGGAGAGTCTCTCAACTTATATTTACGCGAGCCCCAGTTTATGATGTTTGCAACGTATGAACTGACGAATATTTTTCGTCATTTCCGAAGAAGTTGTGATAACATCGAGATTGGGTTTGATTGTACATGGACGATCCAAACAACATTATAAAAGCCTCATATAATAATGTATTAAGATACTGATGAATAATGATCCTCGCCGCAATGGTTAATAATGAATTTCCAAAGGAATTCTACGGCATTCATCAAGTATGATATTTATTCACATCATGCATGCAACACTGATCTCATAATTCGATGGGTACTATCATCAGTTTCCATCATGGAAGTGATTTGATCGATGGAAAGAATGACAAAATGATTAAAAACTCTTCTAAAAATCTGTCACACAGTAGACTTACAATCAATGGTAAGTATGATTGGTATCCTGCAATGGATGATAATTGGCCTGGTATTGCAACTGATGTGATGATTGACTGGTGCTTGTATAAATGTTATAAATGTTAATCATCTATATGCTTCATATCAGAAATGTAGCAGAATCCCGTGATGCCGAAAAGATTCGGGAATTTCTGGAATCCTCAAATAATAAGCAATAAGAAGGTGGTTATAGGGAGGTGGTTTAGACATATAAGTATATTTGTAGACGTGATGTTCTTGAAAGACGCTTGGGCTATTCGAGCTGCAGCCGTGGAAGCAGAGCTTCTACGTCTACATTCCAATACAGATCTAGTAAAGAAAGTATATACATATCTGTGGATGTGGTGAAGGAGGAGGAAGGTGGAATGGTGTGTGGCGCCGGCAGATTTCTAAAGAGCAATGTGCCGTACACGCAAATTGGCGCAAATTGGCGCGAGCTTCCGCGCAGGTCTCTCACGTTTGCCTCCCGAGTTACAGTGAAAGAGAGAACGAGACAGAGAGAAAGAGGAATAGAGAGGGAGATTCTGCAGAAGACGCTAAGCCGCTGGCAAGCAATTCAAAGTCCTGGCTCGGTGTGCCAAGCCAGGGCCACAGCAGCCATGCACCAGCAGAGAGCCCAAGGTAGAACGATATACACATACATCCATCTATACATGAAGAGAACACATAAGAAGGAGGTGGAGGGTGCAATGAAGAGAAAGAGACTGGCAAAGGGAATTCACGGAAGGGAGATAGAATGCCCGATAGACGAACCAACCTCCAGAGAGAACACACACACAAACACCCACACACGGCCACACACCTATGTTAAAACGTGAAGCTCAAGTTAGAAAGGGAGTTTCTCCCCGTTGCTCCAGTCTTACGGGTTGTGGGTCTCCTGGGTGCTGAAGAAACCCAAAGGAATGGCGGAACACAAGCCAGCGCGTTCTTCGTGCATAAGAGGGTTCTACGTGTGGTCGTGTGGAAAGCAGAGGATACTTCGCCATCTGTGAATGTACGGGGTTGCCTGTGGGTGCTTCTGATGGTGGGTTACCTATATATCTGTATATATCTGTATACACATATACATCGGCAAGGATGTACACCAGGGTGGTTTTGGCATGTTCTCCGCAACCCTCTGCAAAACCATCCTCTAACTATTCGGAATAGAACTTCATGCCACTGCCATTCCGCTCCACCCGCTTCTTCTTCACTCATAGTCGTCCCTCTCTCCGCTGCCCTAGCATTGCTACTTCCTCACTACCACTCCCCCATCCCAAAACCCATCACGCGACCCTACTAGCGAAGGGCACAAACGTGACTCCCAGCCTGGTTCAACGCAATTCCTATATCCTCCCTTAGGAATTTGTGCAAGCGATACGTGTACTATCACAACCGGAAGAGACGGTTCATCCAGAGTTCATAGATTTATATAAGCGTATGGAATAATCATTGACAATCAGAAGAATACAGCTTTTGTGAAAGAACCTTTAATACCTGGAGGTGCCAGTATGTGACATAGTAGAGCTCAAGTTGCTCATTGACCTAGGACACTGATGAATATAACGAGTTTCTACGAACTTCGGAAGGAAATTGGATTCCGTTGGATACTTTTGCATGAAATATCGTGCCCTTCGATGAAAGGGAGACGTTCGTGGATGGAAATGAGATGCCAAGGATCCACGTAAGATTCAATTACGCAACCCTTTTCATCATCATCATCATCATCATCTAACGTGATTTCGTCGGATTAAATACACGCCTTTCACACTTGGCGAACTGACGGGATGGAGCGGCATCTTATTTCTTTTTTTGATCCTCATTTACAAGGGCCGTTTCAAAAATCCTTCACGAAGACCGGCATCGACCAAAATAAATTAACACTTTTGAAGAATTCGCATATATCAATCTGGAGACTCTAGTGAGCGCAAGTCTGAAGCTTCTTCTTTCTGGTATCTACACTATATTGACTGATGAAGAAAGATAGGGGGAATTGGAACCACGTCGTGCAAGCCATCTGTAGTTTCTTCCGCATTAAGCACCCACAGAGCCTAGAGGCTGCTAAAGCAACTTGAAATTAATTTCCAACGATGAGGTGATATAGAGAGAACGTTGCTTGGATACCAGAATAAGTCACAATCCAAGAAAGTGATTAGTGAAAAGGATAGGATTGCGGATCGACACTTGCTTGATATTTCGTCAATCTGCGCCAACAAATGTGAAACTTCTGCAGATGATTATGTGAACAATTGTATCAACCACAAACGCATGCCAGTCCTACAGACCTACTCGTTTGAGAAGTTTTGTTTTCTTCAAATCTCCTTATCACACTAGTTTCCAATAAGCCATTTTCATTACTAGTTAATTAAGAAATGAACGACTCCAGCTATCCTGATCTCGTCGATCCTGGACGCGCGTGACACCCCCACGCTCTCCAAACATATCCTCTGTATGTGTGCAGTATATACAACACGGTAATGATATACATTGTGTATACACTTGCTGGAGAAGAGGCGTTGAGCTGCTCTCGCGGAAAAAGCTTCAGCCCCGAGGACATGCGAGAAATATCCGAGTCAGCGGCCGGGAACGGGTGAATTGAACGAAAGGCACGATGATGAAAACAGAGGAGCAAAAGAGAGGAAACGCTTTGCCACTACTCGGTATACCATCGGAGCCGGTGTACAACGAAGAGAACGGGCCTTGGCAATTTCGACGTGTACACTTACTCGCGATGAAAGCGGCGATATGAGGTGACTTGGTAAACCTGCCGAGAGCTACTCCCTGCTCTTTAGTATGAAAAGAGGGGAAAGCTTCTCTCGCTGTTTGAAACTACAGCTAGCTATTGAAATTCACCCAGGCATTTGCCACGACGTATTACAAGATCATTTATGCCGTTGTATCATCGCAAAAAGACGCTTCGTTAATGATGTAGGGGTTATATTGCTTATAAAAGTCAATCGAAACATTCCGCAATGTGAAAATCTAAGTGGCTTTGGAGTTGAAAAGCGTTGGAAAGCAGCAATGGAATCTTATTCAGCAAATGGATAAAAGTTCTACATCCACTGATCCGAAGAAACGGAGATCCGCAGATTGCTCGATGGATTCCTGAAAATATATTTCTGTGGGTACATATGTGTGCGTATCCACCAGGTGGCCCATGCCATCGATCGCTTGGAGGTCTGTGTCCAAAGAGGATCAAAGCCAGACTCTCGACCCGGGGATGATTTCCGGGAGGAAAAAGAGGGAAGTAGGAGATCCAGAGAAGGAGAGAGAAAAGGGAGAGATTCCTACCATGCACCATCAACCCTCTGATCTAGGATCGCTCTGCCATCCTCCTTCCTTCGTCGATTGGGTGCTCGTCCTAGGAACGCACCGGTAGCTTTCTATCCCGGAGCTAACCTACCTCCTTCAGCCTTCTATCTCATTTCTATCCTACTCTAACGTTGATGCAGCGGAAGTCAAAAACCGTGATGGTGCTTCTAGCTATACCGAGCTCGTGAGAGTACATACAGAGAGAAAGAGCCCTCTCGAACCCGAACCCTCCTTTCCCGCAGGGCCTCGGAACATCGGAGGATCCCGTCCTCGTCCTCATCGTCGACGTCGACGTCGTTGTAGTCGTCGTACGTCGTCTTAACCGACAACGTAGGAAATCCCCTCTTGGGTGAGAGCCCAGAGGGTTACCATGGATACGAGGGGATGCGCGTGACGTAACCACCCACTGCCAGTGCCCGTTGAAACAAATGAAGGCACGTCCCTCCACCTTTCACGTTACCCGTAATCTGCTCTCTTTCTCCCTCTTCCTTTTACTCTGGATCTTACCGTATCTATATCTCTTTTGTTTCTACCATACACCTTTTCCTCTCGTCGATATGGTACTGGTTACATCTGTCCACCACGCAGAGGACGAAACCCTTCGTAAAGTCCAACAACCTCTCCTGTACGCCTGATACTGCTCAAGCTAACAATTTCAAATATCGACTATCTCGAAATCTCAGTATTCAAATATTTCAAGACTTTCAGAAGATGTCAGGTAATTTACGAATATTCGGACCATTTTGGGCTGTGAAAATTTCTTAGAATTCTCGAAAACAATGGTAGAAAGTTCCTTGAAGCTTATCTGCTGCAAAGGTCGTATCTTAGACGTTTCGCTAATATTGAAGGTTTTTCCTGTACCACTACTCTCAATTATGATATTTGGTAGTAGGAGATTTTCTGAAAGAGAAGAATTTGAAAGGAACATGTAAACCATGTGTAGACTTGGAACAGGCAACTGGGAGGTGGAATGTGCGAGAACCGGGAAAGTATAGAAACAAAATTTCATCTCTTTCTTCCTTTCCGTTGAGGGTCGATGCATGTAAGATACTGAGGACTCTACGAGCTGAGACGAAAGCAGCAGAGAAGAGCCGATGATGTCCCGGGGGTGTAAACTCGGGGAAAACTATTGCCTCCCAAACCATACTTTTTCGTCTGGCGTTAGACTGCTCTGCTTCGCCTGTTCCTTTACCACTTTACTCTTGGATCTCTATCCCTATCTTAGTTTTTTGAATACTTACAGAGAGTAGGAGAAAACTGGGAGGAAGGGAGTCAGGATAAGCGGGAAAAAGGGAGACTAACGTAGCGAGGACACGAACAGAACGAAATATCGAAACATGTGTTGTAGACTGTACAATATGTACTGCTATTTCGTACCGAGGTACCTTATATACGTCAAATCTACGAGTTTCTTTATGGGTCAAAGGGCTTTTGGGCTGCGATCTCATACGTTCTGACAAAGCTTCTTTTCGTCATCTCCTTCCACCTTTCCGTCTTCGAAATCTTTTCCTATTCTGAAACAATATGTTGCACTACCGTTATTGTATGCAATTGTACTAGCAAATGTCAATCCACCCAAATGCATGCGAGTGCAAATTGTTTATGTCAACTTAGCCAGCAACGTTATAAATAGTTGTGAATATTACTGTATAAAAAAAAGCATTCATTTTTCTTGAAATTCGATGACAAATGATAAGTTTTTTATCATCAACCAAGTAATCGTTCCTAGAGAGTCAAAAGGATGGTTTGTAGGAAAAAAAACTAGTTCTCTAATGTTGTCAAAATCATCTGTATATAGAATTGTATTTTCTGGTGCTTAAAATATTTTTATAGGGTCGATGGTGTCGCGATGAGGACTCGCCCCCATTATCCTTTCAAATTGGTTATTTTCGGTAAATACCGTTTTGAAAAGCCAATAATGTTGTTTCCCTATTGTGCCCTGACTCTCTCATCGTTTACCCCAAAGCTTTTGATCCTTGCCACTCTCTCTCTCTCTCTCTCCCTCTCTCTCTCTCTCTCTCTCTCCCTATCTTCTTTAAGCCTATATTTTATCTCGCTCTCTTTTTTCCTCCGTAGGTGAAAAAAAAACCTGTGTGCGTGCAGCGGGGTGTCCCCGTGGGTTAGCCAGTTTCGAGGGACAAAAAAGTAATCCGAAAAACGGTACAGGTGATAGGCACCCCAGACGAGTATAGCTGCGTGGAAAAAAAAGGAGACCCCAACCCCATAAGCGTTGCTGGGGATGTACCAGGTAGAGCCGCGTTAAGGGAGAGAGAGAGCGAGAGATAAAATCCCTTCACTTTCTCGTATCTCGAAAGGGGTTGTAGAAAAAATTTCCAATATATTTAACGTACCTGCAGTGACATTAGATGTTGGTGTATCTCTTTTTTACCCCGAAACTCATGTGTATACAAACCCCGAAACAAAGTTTGTCATGAAAGCGAGATTGTGTCATATGCGATACCCAAAAGAAGGGATCATAAAGTCACGATCTTTCGGATCACTGCTGCTTTTTTTTTCTTCTTTCTTTTTCACTTTAATGACAACAGATTGATATCCAATAGTGTTTCAAGAAAACGGCAAAGCATTGAAACCCTTATACCTGTCGTGTCGAGGATCTGGTAAATGCTCTTTAATAGGAAAAGAAGGTGAAAAATAAAAGCAACGAAGAAGAAGTTGAGGAAGGCAAAAGAGCGAGTCGTGACGTTGGGGGTGAGGGTAAAAGCGAGTATAATTCTCGAGGCGGTGGATGCCAGACGACAGGGGTAGCAGGGAGAGAAAGAGACGAAGATAGAGAGAGAGGAAAAGAGAGTAAGAACATCGAAGAAAAGCCAGAGCACCCTTTCCCCGTAGAGGCTTCAACCTTGAACTACATTTTTAATTGCGATTTCTCCAGCCCCCAAGAAGATCCCTCAACAGTAGTATTCACCTTAGTAACACACTCTGAGAAGGAAGAGGAAGTTTTTGAGATGGTAGTGGTGGCTGCAGGCTCTTCCAGACGATAACGAAAACAAAAGAGAAACAGTTTTCTACTTGCAAGAGTATGTCTTTCTCTCTCTCTCTCTTCGTTATTCTTACATTCATACTTTTATCTCACTCTCGTACCTCGAGTCACAAGCCCCTGTAACGCGGACGTTGCCACCGAGTTTTCTCTTCTCCCTGCCTCTTTTCACTCCCATTCTCCATCTCTCTTGCTCTCGTTTTCACCCCGAGTGCTCTAAGCAACAAGTAGCGCGTTCATTTAAGACGTGTCGAGGTTCTTTTGTTCGTTTATAAAAGAAAAAAGAAAAGAAGAAGGAAGTTAGTGAGAGTAAGATAGGGCAGGCCCATGAGAAAGAGAGAAAGAGGAAGTAAGAGGTAAAAAGAGAGAACGTTGCGCGCCGCAAAGTTTCGCTTAAGGGAGAAAAACGATCCGTCTAACCGCGCTTGCACTCTCATAGTAGGGGGTAAGAAATTATAGCGAGCAAAGTAAAACTGTAGAACAAGAGTTACTCTTTTTCTTCTGACTCAATCTTGTTACTCCTTTTTATCTCTTTGCAAATTCGCTTCAACAGTCTCAATGAATAATTCCCAAATAACAAATTTAACATATGATTCACTAATTAATGTTGATTTTGGATAAGTCAAAAATTTCAAAATAAAGTTTCCGATCACATTTTTATTCTCTGTTTTCAAAATCTTATCTATCTCATCCAGCAATATTCAGTACCTTAAAAAAAAATCTCGATCGAGAACAAACAAATTAAAATTGATGTCTTAGATTCGGAAAAATTTGACAGATCGACTTCCGGCATTCACGTCCATTATAACGGGGTGAAAAAATCTCTTCCACCCTGGCGACATATGGCGTATCCGCGTGAAAACATCCGGCTAGTTAGCGCGTATAAAATACACGAACACACTTGGACTTGGTTCTATGCAACTGTTCCTTAACACGTGGATATTGGATGCTGGGTGGGTATTTTCACGCATGCTTTATAACCATTTGCGTGCTTGCATACGTTACAGATGAAATTCTCTGTAACTTTTGTCTCCCTCTTATATTTTTTCTCTTTCTTTGCCATCCCATCACGTCCCAGCATCCCATTGAGTTTTTTCAATGGACCAACTCGCTTCGTTAACCAGTCTGTCGTATTTTTTACCCATCAACCCGAAAGGGCAACCCTTTTTTTTTTTTTCTTCTCTTTTTTTTTATTCCCTCATATATATTCCTGGATCGCTAGCTTGCTCCTTTCCCAATTTGAATACATTGTACCCTCGGTCGACATACATATGTATATCCGACCCGATAGTTTTACCCCATCCTCGAACTAGGCAGAGCAATGGCAGTGGCTGGATGCTGTATATTCATATACATATGCATATATTCACAAATATATGTGTACATATATATTTATGTATATGTATAGAACACCTAAGGTGACGTTTTTGGGTTCCACGTTCTTGTATCCATTTTCTATTCACGCAAACGCGTGTACATAGTACACAGGAACACATGACGATATGCTTCTATGTATTTTATCCCTTTTACTCATTTCCTTGTCGCCCTTTTTCGAGTCTGCTTCACTGTTTCATCTCGCGTTTCTCTTCGTGTATAAAAAATACTATGAAGATGAGAACTACGATCATAGCGACTACGATGTGGACATTTTTCCACCTGGCTAAACCCACGGGCTACCACCTTTTATTGCCCATATAGATTGACCGAGTTCTATTTTTCTCATCACCTCTTCTTCTCTGTTGCTTCATCTTTATATATATATATATACAAATAGCTATGAACATATATATTTCGTTATTTATTTACATCAGTTATATATATCTGTACATAGTTTCCTCTTGTATTTTCTTTACCTATGTACTGTGCCTCTCACCTCTCACAATGCAACTGATTTTGATTTATATGACGTGAACGACAGTCGAACGAGGACCGAAGGGTTGCAGGTTCGAAATATACCCCGCTCCCTGTCTTTTTCTCTTTCGCACTGTCTCGCTATCAATTTAGCCGCGAGGGGTGCATCGTGTCTGCTCACATAGGTTTCGTTTTTTTTTGTCTTTTTATTCCTTTTTTTCTCTTTCAATTTATTCGTTCGAAGGGTTCAACGATCCGTGGCGAGATCGGGGGATGCGCGTCGAAATTATAAATTCATATGCATCGACATTGCACGCTAGGATAACGGGCTCGTTTCGCTCTGGGAAATCTGAATTTTTGGTGGTACGCGTCAAGCTCAAAGAATATTCCACGATACAATATGGACAACCACCCTTTTACATCTTTCCGTAACAAATTTTACATAACGCTTTTTTCTTTTCTCTTTTTCTGGCTTCTCAAGCACGCATGCATGAACAAATGAACATTTGAAAACCTTCCTCCCTTCTGATCTGCTCTTCTGATTTGACACGACAATTGACAATTTTTTTGAAAAATTTTTGTCGAGCTCGGTACATTCTCTTTTATTCAACTTTCAAATTCATCAATTTTTCTTCACTCCATTATATTTTTCACGTAAGATCAACGAAAGAAACGTGCAAGTGAGATTCTCTGATTTGAGGTATGAGTACTCTGTTATTGAAGAGTTTGACGTAATATTTCAAACGAACCGAGTGACGAAATATGAAACCTGATCACGAAAAGCTTCGAGCTATCGAACGAGAAGGACGATCACCCTTCACGTTCTTATGGAAAAGGAAACTAAAGTAAGAGGGCGGAAAGCTGGGAGAAGTCTTGGTGGAAGATTGGTGTGAGTATACCGTGGACCGAGAAGAAAGTGGGGAGCAGGATGAGAGAAATCTGATTTATTCCGATTTGCCTGCCCGGAGGCTGGCGACGCGTCTGACGAAAAGCGGACGTAATATTCTCACGCGAGCACATCGCTTTCTCCTTTTTTCACTTGCTCTCTCTCTCTCTCTCTCTCTCTCTCTCAATTTCATACTCCATATGATCTTCTATCTCTGTCCGTCTTTCATCTCTCGATATTTCAACCCCATCAATAACTGATATACGAATTCCGGCTAAAGACCGTCGTCGAGAGAATCCTTCCAGGTCCCCTTCTTCCCTTAAGACCTGGTGACACGCATCCCCCTATATATATCCGCCAATATTCCACCTCACCTTCACTTCCTTTCTTACCTATACAGATGTCGTCTCTTATACCCTCGTGTGAACGTATTACGCATGAATTTGTAGACGTACTTGAGGCAGAATACTCGAGTACGTACGTGACTCTTTTTTCTATATATTATCTCACACGTAAGTCTATGGGTATGGTATAATATGATATATATATATATATATATACACGATATACAGAGTACCACACGACAGATGATCATCCCCATAGACTCAGTAGTAGAACCGAACTCGAAGCTGAAAAGTCTAATACCGTATTGTAACCTGACGCTTTCTTGATGAGCTTTTAATTACGAAAGTTGGCTTAACCGCGTCCACTGCTCAAACGGTTAGAGATAGAGTAAAAATGTATAGGACCAATCTTGTAGGGTAGAAAAATTGCCAAAAAAAAGTTGTTGACTGTAATTTTCCATCTTCAGTAGTTTGGTCCTGACAGAGGCTCGAAGAAAGACCTTGTTTTCGAGAGTTACATCATTCGATTTGTTTACTTCGACTTGTTTACTTGTTTGAGACTTCTTTCGTTATGTTTTTTTTTTTTTTCTTTAATTATAAAAGTAACATAATTTCTATCAATTCCGTATGCTCGTGTATGTATATATATATATATATATATATTAATATATCATTTTGTTTTTCTCTGTCTACGACGTTTCTGATGTACGCTTTGGCAAAAATTCCTCGTTCCTTCTGCTAGCGACGTAGCGGAAGGAGCCTTCTCGATGCCAGGCATCCGAACAATAAAGGTGAAAGAATGAGAACTCCACGGAGTGTGAGAGAGTTCCTCAGGCATAAAAAAAAAGTCAACGAGACTTGTGAGAGAGGAAAAAGGTTCGCTTCTTACAGCCATACACAAGTCCATATGAATCTACATTTGTATATTTACATCATACGCTCTTTTGCCTTCAAATCAAGAGATTTGACAATGAAAAAGGCGTAAGTGACACATCCGAACAGTCAAAGAGTCTTGGAAAAGGCAACGCACTGCTTCAGGGCAGTTGAGTTACGCTTTAAAATATTGTAAGAGCAGTGTCCACCTCAAAATTAAGTTAAATCATTTGGTCCATCATTTTTAAATCGAAACTCATATGCACCAGATTATGCCAGGTAAAAAAAAAAGTATTTTTCAATTTCCAACTCGTTACCTGACGCGCAAATATCATGAACAATTTGTACTTTTATTCTTTTTATTTTACTCTCACTCTCCGGATCTGCCTTTGGGCATTTTCCTCAACGTACCTTTCATAATATCTGTGTGCGTGTTTATTCGAAAAGGGACTTTCAATTCAGTCGCTCAATTGGAGAGTTTTTGGGGAGAGTCAGTATATTAGAAAAAGAGCGATGATCCAAATACGGATTTTTAGGCACGTCTTCTCAATGCGAACCTTCTTCACTCTCTCCCTCTTTATTCGCCAAAATCCTACATGTGTATAAGTATATATGTGTTATATATTTACTTTGAATACAAAAAGGGGTTGGCAGACAAAAAAAAAGAAAGGAAAAGAAACGAGTAAGAGCGAATGTCGACGAAAAAGGGTTAAAATAGGCGATGAAACAAAACAGACACAGCGTAATCGTATTTTTCACAACCACGTGAACGAATTACGATACTCAAAAATTCTCAACCCCTCGGTAATAAAAAAAAGACAATTGTAGCACATGTGCGATTTTTTCTAAGGAGACACGTTACGCTCCTGTCTTTCGTATTACGTATTTATACTTTCACTTTCTTTTCAAATCTTTCCACCCCTCTCTGTTTCTTTATTACTCGACAACGGTGATGATAACGTGTCAGGTGGATTGCTTGGGTAAAAATATCTGAGAATCTTACTATATTTATTTATCTTTCAAAGTTTTCTCGAAGGATTCTCACAACCTCATCCCATTGTAATGCCTTTTTTTCTTATTATTATTTAATGAGTTCAAGAAGTTGAGAAAAGATAACTTTTGCTTGCTGTACAAAGATGTTATATTTTCACTTTGCGAGTAGTCATTCTTTTGTTTGTTCACACCTACAAAGTTCGTTGGCCATGGACGCGAGACGACCCTGGCCTAGAAAGAAAAGCTAGACGAGCTTTGCCGTAGGGTAGTTTTTCCGTGGATGGAAAAAGCAAGGAAGGGCTTACTTGTGAATAATTCACAAACTGTGCTACGAGCTTGGAAAATGAGGAAGGAGTTCAGTCACTGGAAAATTCTTTCCTCGGCGAGAAAACGCTGCGCTATGAAAATGGAAGAAAAAAACGTTCGAGTTGAAGAATTTTTCGCTGAACTTTTTAACTGCCTACTTTTCACGTATTTTTTCATTGTCTAACCAACAAAAACAATCTTTGCTGACCACGAAAAAACGTTTGTAACCTTTAATTTCATCCTCGAATAATTCTAAAAGCTTTTTTCATTGAACCAAAAGAATTTTGGTTTAGTAAATGTCAAGTCAATTAATTATCGATAATTATTTTCAATCAAATATCTAAACTATATATTATTTAATATACCAATAAGTTTTATATGCAAAAAAATACGGGAAATCGCTATTTTGCACAATCTTGTAATTAAGGACTCATAGCAGTGACTACCCTAGTCAAATGGGTGTTGACATTTCCCAACAGTTGTTTACAACTTTCAGCACATAATTTAATCAATCGACGCTGGACTCGTCTCGCAGTATGTCTTGTAACATAGAAAAATATTAAAATCTATAGATTCGCTTAACCATTAACTGATAAATGCAAAATTCCACGAAGTCATATTTTAATCGATATTTTTAGAAGAAGAATTTGTATTTTCCAAGCGATTTTAACGCATGAACGCTTATTTTATTCCTCCAGAAATTCTCTGCAGATTTACTGGGTCGATTTTTTTTTTAACTTTATCGTTTCAATGTTGCAGTCGATCACAAGAAAACTATGTCATAAACAAACAGCTTTTATTAAAAAATGAACAAGTTTTAAAAAAATCGACACAGTGAAATTGTAGAGAATTTCTTGAGGAACAGAATAAGCGTTCGTGCGTTAAAATCATTTAAAAAATACGGATTATTCTTCCAAAAATATCGATAAAAATATGACTTTGTAGAATTTACCATTTATCAGTTGATGATTAAACATATCTATAGTTATCAACATTTTTCTAAGTTAACAAGACATCCTACAAGACGAATTCACCGGCGATTAATTAATTCAAGTGTTAAACGTTGCATACAACTCTTTTAAAAATTTACCACAGCGTTGACTAGTGTACTCACTGCCCTAAATGCTTAAATTCTCAAATTCCATAATTATATTTACCATGAATAAATAATCATTATTAATACCAAAGAATAGCAATATTTTGTCCAGAATGGCAATTAAGTTAATGAATATTTAAAAAAAACAACAAATAAAAAAAATAAAAACGTTTTACACAAATTCAATTCCCTTTGAAACAAACATGAGAAAATACAAGTGATTAAGATTCACTCTAGTTTCTCGAACATTACACCGTGAGGTATTTTCAGTCAGGCATCCTCCGTAAAGACTTGAGCAGCAAAACTTCATCCCTCCGAGCTAGTCTTTTTTTGAATCTCTGTCCTTTCTCCTTCGCTAGCAGACACCTCGAGTTTCTCGTTCGCGATAAGAACCGCTTAATTTAACGAGATGCGCCCGAACGAGAATGAGAACAAGGAGATAGAAAGCAAAGAAAAAAAAAAAAGAAATGACAAGGAGGAAACTACGAGAGTTTTTGAATCACGACCTGCCTCAAGTACTTTTCGTTCTCTCTCCAGTAAGAACCGCAACATTCAATGAGCTTTTACAGAAATGGAACCAAATTGATTATCAATTTAATGAATTTTATACAATTAAATTTACGATTAAAAGGGCTATAAATATGTTATATTAAAATAATTTGTTTAGTGGAATCAGATTACGTTAACGATACCCAATTTATCACAAGATCGTAATCACTTAATTCCTACTGATTAATTAAAATATTGATAACGTCACCCCCAGTTAAAAAATATGTCTGAATAGATAAATCGAAAAAAGCCACGGATAGATTTGCTATTCACTGTTAACTCATTCTTCGTCTACATCGAAGGGAGGCAAAAAAACAGAAGCCTGTAACGAGGAATAGAAGCAATGAATGGAAAGGAGTAAAAATAAAAGAAAGAAGAAGAGAAAAAGAAAAAAGAATGAGGTTCCTGTTTTGGTATACACATAGAACGCTTCCAGGTTGACGCGAACTTTGTAGACTGGTGGATGCACTCTCTTGACTCTCGTGCTAACGGACTCCAGTATAGAGGGTGAGTTTTGGTCCAGCAGAGAACAGAAAGAGAGAAAGAGAGAGGGAGAACGTGGTTAGGAAGAAAAGGCGTGTAAAACAAAGAACTCGGAGGGGGCAAATTACGGATTCAAACGGCTCTCTTTTGTCTTTTCATGTTTATTTCTTTGTTTTTGCGCCGACTGCATTGTTCGAGGGACGTTGGTGGACAGGGGATGCGAGGAAGGGGTGAAAAAGGGACGGAGAAGGTTTTGCACACTGCGGAGCTTTGTCGGAACTCACCCGATAGCTTTTTGTTATTTCTTTTGCCCTTTCCCATATTTTTCTTTTCTGTGCCAGCACATTTCCTATATTGTTTTTTTTTTTTTTTTTTAATACACAAACAAAAAAAATTCTCACTTACTCGCTCGCAATCCTCTCACTACGAAGCAGTCGTTTATTTCCTCTCGTTCTTCGGGATAACTGACGCGATTTCTGAAAGTCACAGTCGCGTGCACTCGTCATCCTGTCGACAAAGAAGTGATCATTTTTTTTTTTCGTACATTGACACACATTTGTATGAGTTATTTCACATCGAGTCTGCAGACTCATAATGTGGCAAGATTTTCGAACAATTTGTAGAAATTGACTGAAGGCTTATGAGAAAAAAAAATTCAAGACAGATTTATAATTTTGTTTCGGTCATTAATTTCTCAAGTGCCCTGTTTTTTTTTCTCACTCCATGAATTCCTACATTTTCTCCCTCAATGCTGAACGTCAAGCATGGATACAACGACCCCGACAATTAGCACGTATTCCAACAGAAAAGCTTCATGTTCGAGACGGTCGAAGAGCTCGAAACGTTCGTTGAAATTTTTAGACATTAATTAAGTCTGTGTCCTGAATTTATCGTCCAAAGATTTTGACGCGATCATGATCAGATATCTCTTCGGGTGGTCACAATTATTCAGCGAGGTGCCGGTTTACAATGAATTTTACAGTTCGTCTCTTCAACAAAAACACATCAAGTATTAACGTAATTGAAGCTATTCTTTTAGACTTTTGAGAACAATGGAAATCTGTAAATCATTCCTGTCAGTTAGTTGGACGGGAAGTTTTAACAAATTAGATTAATTGTCAAGAACAATGCGAAGAGTGACGAAGAAAGAAGATAAAAGACACGTGTGCGATGATGAGCATCTTCGTCTATTTGATTTTCGACGAAAATCTTCCGATTCAGTGCCGATTATATAAAACAGTCTTGATGGCCGAGGTAGTCCAGAAAGAGACGAAAGCAAGAGAAGTTCAAACTGCCACTGGGAGCTGGTAACGTCTATCCGACTGCTGCATCAGCCCTAACTGACAGGCTACCTGACGCGACTCAAAGATTCACGAGCTCATTCCTTACGACCATATCTATCCGTTATCTTCCCGTTGTGACCGAAATAAATGCCGTTTCCACCCTCTTATATGTCGTTTCTCGTTGCTTTGAAGCGAGTCGAAAAATCAACCCACTTTGAAGAACGTTAAGAATATGTATTATCCTCCGAGTTCTAAGATCGAAACTAACGCATTTTGAAATCTATTTTGACGAGATAAAAAATTGTGGCTAGAATAAATAGCATTTTGACAGCCAAAATAATTAAAACTTATTTTCTGTAAAGCTTTTTTAAGGTTCTATCAATACTGGATTGTTTATAAAGGGCGAATAATTATCACAATGAACATTTGAAGGTTTTGACTACATAAACAAAGAGATCCATTGCCTCAACTTCAATTTCTGGTCTGACATGAATTTTCTTGTTTTTGAAACTATTAAAGAACAGGATTTAATTAAAAAGCAATTGGAGACTATTTATTTGAGGAATAAATTGGTATACATTTTGTTTCGAACCCGAGCGATATTTTCGATCACCTATCGGAAAACGTTTGTGAAAAGATAAAGGGGTTGTTGGCCGTAAATTGGAGGGTTGACTGCGCCAAAATCGACATCCGACGTGGTTGTATCCATTCATTTCCTCGCTTGATGAATCGTCGTTTCGAAAACTCTGGTTTGGGGTATAAGATTCTAGGGCTGTGGAGCCTGTGATATCCTCAGCTACGATTTAAAGTTTCTCGGTAACGCAAAACTGCACTCAAAGGGTCGGTATATCCCGATAAAGAAATTGGTTAAAATGTAAGTTCCTCCAATTTGGTAAACTCAAAAACAGTGAAAAATGATTTAACGAATTTGTCAAAAGAATAGAATGAAACCCGTAAAAGTTGTCACAGAGCCGGGGGGTTGAAGGTTAAAAAGTTTCAACGCCCTTCGAATTTCTGTACAGTGTTTCAAAGCCAGTCGTTGTTTCTTTATCTACGATCTTTTTCTATCCGCTTTTCACTCGTTTCCTGTCTCTTGTCTCGAATTGTTCGTAAGAACGGGCACATTGGTCAGGGTGACCTTCTGATGCAGAAGCTTTTGACTAGGCTGTTGGATGCATATATAAAAGAGACGTAAAGTACATGGGACATGAGTGGGCCGTTGGTAAAGCATCAAGATAAAATATAAGCGTGTGGGAATGGTGGTGGTTGAGAATGATGGGGTAGTAGGGGTGTTCGGCAAGGACCACGAGATCAATATGTATGTTGGGGGATGTGGACCGCGTGGTTGGGGGTGGCCAGCAGCCCCCTTGCCTTCATCTGATTGGCCAACGGCGACCACCGTAGCCACGCCCACTCCCACACACGCTGTCTTAACCCTCCAGCGAGAAACCACCCTGATGTTCACCCTCCTCTCTCGTTCCGTTTCGAACTCACCCTCTTACGTTTCGGAAAACCACCATAGTTTCTCTCTCACTCGATCCAGCTCTCTGCTTGTCTGTAGCTTCTCTTTTACTCCCTCTCCCTCCCTCTCTCTCTCTCTCTTTCTTTCATCCTCAATCTCTTTCTCTCTTTCTCTTTCTTGAGAGCTGCTTTTGCCCGGTTTGGCATTCTATACGTGTGTGCGTGTATTCAGGGCTTACATACTCTTCCGAAGAATCGGGTGAAGCGAGAATCGGCCGAGGGTGAGCTTTTGCGGGTACGTAAAGCTCCAACCACCCACTCTCTTTCCTTCTTTCCCAAACCCTACACTACCCTTAGTGAATTTCTACGAAATCATCGAAAATTGAAAAGGCATGCAACTCTCCTATCCAGAAACTTATTTTCGTTTTTTCACATGGATTTTCGTACTGAGCTCGTAAAGGGTTTTCTAAGTGGGTCAATAATTTCAATGACACTTAAGTTATCGTTGATACAGTATTTTGGTAACGTGAGAAGAATTCGAGGAAGTTTATCTTCGATTTTTTGCTCTGTTTTTAGATATCATTCATTCAGTTCGTGATTCTTATGTTTAGAATTATTTATAATCTCGAAAGCTATGTCTTTGGCTTTCATTCAAGTAGCCAAATATTTTCTTGGAGGTAAAATAACGCGAGGCTGAGTCGTTGGAAGGCTGGAACTCGTAATTGGAAAAGCGATTTCGTTCCTGTAGTTGAGCAAAAGACCGGGACTACGCGGTCGACGGGCAAGCCTCGAATTAACCGGATAATTAGCTTAAATGGCGAACCGGATCAACCACAGCGTACCAAGCTCTCTCTCACCTTCTGAAACTTTGACTCGCCGCTGTACGAATTTGCGAGCAAAAGCTTACCTATAATCTTACAACCTCTTTTCCTCCCTCTCTGTGTCTCTCTTTCCTTCTCTTATTCTCTTTTTCTATCTTTCCATCCTTTCCCAAAGAGTCGGAGAGCAATCTTAAAATATTTACTTCGCTTTTCGCTCTCGTGTCTTTCCCTAACTGTACTGCGGGTACTCTCCTTAAATTAATTTTACTGCTATCTCTGTAAAATCGTATGAATTTCGAATAAAAATACACAATGAAAGTGATGCCAGACTCTCTATTTTATTAAGGACGAATATTTGGTTGTTATGAAAACCAAACAGTTCTGCTGTTTCCTCTGAACAAATAACACACTTTGGAAGTTCGTCGTCATCATTCATCCATACATTTAATTATTGTTCACATCGTGAAAAATATGAACCAAGGTACGAGTTAGCAAAAAGATTGAGTTAACGAATTTTTTCAAAGTGTTGATCAAGCGAGCCATATTTTTATATAAAAAATGTAAAAATACGCATCGTTCCATTCTTTGAACTCAACATTTTCGACGAACAGTTTAAAAAACAATTCGGTGAATTACCAACAGTTTCCCCTTAATATACAAGAGACATTTGTCCATTTTTCTGAATTTTTATTGAAATTCCTTTATTTCGTTGCAAATCTTTTGTTTAACTTTGATTTTGACTCAATCGGTACAATAATAAGTTTGGTCCTAATACACGATCCGGGATAAGAGGTTGGGAAATTGTTGCATCAGAGTCCCGTTAGGAAATATATCCACGTGTCTTAGGAGTCATTCCCAGGCACGGGTATTTAAACAAAGGCTTCTTACAGAAACGATATATATATATATATATATATAAATATATTGCAGGCATATCAGGTTTCCGAGCTCGTTGAACAGAAAACGACAAGCCCGTTCACTCTGTGCCCTCTTTCCTTTCCTGTCAGACTTTCCAGCGGGAATTCTTGGGCTTGCGACACCCAAGAGAAATACCGTTATATACTTCCACTTCGAGTGATTCAACCAAATACTACTTCGCGAGGGCGAAAGGGAGATTAATTGCCACCGTTTCAAGGGAGAGTCTAGTTTGCGAGTGTGTATTTGTGTTTATGTATGTTTTTGTGTCTACGAGTGTATGATTCGTTTCTAATTGAAAGGGGTTGATGGGTTTATGAGTATTTTTCGTTGTCAGGATGGCCATTTCATGTCTGAAATTCCACAATATGAATGTAAGGACCATCGAACAATAAATGGGAACGGAAAACAACAAAAGTTGCAATTTGAACATGAAGTAAAAAAGCTAAGATGTTATTTTTACTAGGAACTAAAAATCGTTAAAGTAACAATCATATTTTGACTACATTGAGTTTTTCCAAATTGTAAGAAATTCAAATAATATCAATGAGGAAATAAAATAAAGTTTTATTTAGTTGATCTTTGTTGCAAATTTTCCTGTCGATTGTCTGAGAGTCACAAATCCCTGGATAGCAAAAACATGAATGTAAAAAAAAGCACACGTGGAAGAAACATCGTCAATAGTAAAAAATACTTAGGAGAGTATTCTTGAAACAGAATTATCAAAAATATAGTGAGTAAGAAAAAGGAGTGTGATGATACCTGAGCGAATGGGTAAACAAAGTAACATAACAGTCCAGAGAGTTGAGAACTTTTCACCGTCTTTTTCTTTCACCCTCTTATCTCTGTTAGTCGTTTATCTTTACGCCCTCCGTGTCGTGAGACGTTTCCATTCATAATTAGAAAAGTAAAAGGAAGAAGAAAGAGAAAGAGGAAAAAAAAAATAAGTGGAGCTTGCGGGGCCATCCGGCGTGCCAGAACGACGTCTCCGTAGAGGCGTAGTACGCGAGAACGTAGTAGAAAGAAAGAGTCAATGAAGAAAGTAGTACAGTTGGAAGGGGGTTGGTGGGGGGTAACTCGGCTGCTGCTCAATGAATAAGAGAGGTGGGGAGGTTGGGGCTGAAGAGAGGAAACGAGGAAGTGAAAGCAGCAGGTTAAAAGAAAAGCAAGAAGGAAAAGAAAGAGAGAAAGAAAGATATATAGATAAAGCAAAAGAAAGTGAGAAGAAGAGGGGAGAGGGTGGGAGAGAAGGAGGCCAGGGTACCGAGAGTGTGAACTACCCCGTCGTCGTACAGATCGCTTACCGGCCGAGGAAACGTGCAAGAGAGATAAAAAATTTGTGCAAAAGTGAAAGAAAAGAAGTGGTGATAGAGTACTCGGAGTTTAGATGAGAGGGTGAGAAGGAGAGTTCGAGGTCGTGGTAAGAGAGAACGAGATCTTAAAGACTTTCGCCATTCTGTTAATTTTCTTCTTGAAGTGGGTTAAATTATTTTATGAGTTCCTTTGCCCCAACCTGCCTTCTTTCTCCTCCTTCGCTTCTTCTTCTTCTTACTCGTGCCAAGCTCTACTCCTTCCTTCATCCTTTCTACTCAAAGTCATCCCCATTCCCCACAGTTTTATACGCCGTATAATCCTCGTAGTTCGCGGGCTTGTATTGTGTTTTAGCCTATCGGGTACTCACTCACTCAACTCAGTCTTTTCTCCCTCATTTGTGCTGGAGTTGCCTGCTACTTCTTCAACCCCCTTAACGCCCTCCTCACCACCAACTGCTGGTTAACGTCAACCTTGGTAATGCAGCAACCAAAGTTTTCGCAACTTTTACCTCTTCCTTTCGTTCCTACCGAACCAGTTAAACAGCCTCGTAGTTTTCTCTGTCTTCCACTATCATGAATACTACAACCTTCGTACTTTTTTTATCCTCATTATTTTCATAATACCACTGCAAAGATCGTCTTTCTTTACATTGCAGCTTGTAAATTGAAATGTTATTTGAACGCTCGTTTGCTTTCAATATAATCATCAACACTTCTCTCACTGTGATTTATTTACCCTCACGAGTAAATATATGAGATTCAGTGACTAACACTTATCAATATTTATAGATCGATCGATAGATCATTAATTTAAGAAAAAAAGGTGGAAAATCCTCATGAAAATTTGGCATTTTGTTTGTTTGTTATTTTTTTATTTGAATAGGAAACCATTTTTTTTTTTAATACTCTGGAACAATATCCATAAATTAAAATAATATTTCCCAAGAAAATACGTTTGCAATTGTTAAAATTTGGCCCATGTAATTATTGACGGATTTAAAGAATTTATTGAATTTCAATACCGAAGTATATGGTGAGATATAAATAATAGAATGATTTCTCGTCCACTCGAGTCTTGTTATAGCCTCAATTGCGAGATCGTTATAGATTTTTGTCGAGAGTAATACTCGCTTCATTTGCTTCGCATCACTTCGAAAAATCGAGTAGTCACGTACATGGAGGCTATATATACAACACGGTTATATACACATACCCATACGAACTGGAAAGTCGTACCTTCGACAGGATAAATCAATCAGATGGAAGTGAGTGGGAGCCAACGTCGTGAACGATATTACTTTTTCCATAGCAACAGTTCAAGGAGGATTCTTCGTGTGTGAGAAATAGAATCGTCTGTTTGAGACTCAGAAAAAGAGAGGGAGAGAGAGAGAGAGAGAAAAGGAGGGATTGAAAAAAAAAAAAAAGAAAAATTGGATGAAAGAGAGAAAAGTAGATAAACTTGGCTCGCTTCGACTATCCTTACCAAGTGAAAAGCTCGATTTTCGCTTATCCAAATGTATTTACCTCTGTCAATGGTGTGAGAAAACATGACGGCGATATCAAAGAAAAAAAAAATCAACACCATTTTCCATAAGAAAGTGATATTCACTCTAACAAAACTTATCAAGCACTTGAATAATAAATTCAACGCCAACAACTAATTTGCGAAATTGTCAGCTAATTCGATTGTGTTATAGATCTCGAAATTCTCAATGAACCCTCGATCTTAACGATTACAACAACGTCAACAACGTTTTCGTTTGTTAATGATTTACATATAATTCTTGAGCAAAAACTGAAGTAACAATAGCGACGAAAGCAACATTCTCGTTTTTTAAATCTTGGTGAGAAGCTCTTTTAACATTTACTCGATTACCTGGTGCTTGCGTTTCACTGTTTCGAGTTCGTAATAAAGTTCTCACGGGTTATAGTAATAATTTATTAACCCGTGGCATGAATCTCAGCCGTGGCTAGACCGGGAAATATAATAAAATTGTAAACAGTAGTAGAAACTGTTGTAAACTCGAGAGTACTTTGTCGACTACGTTTTTCTTTTGTTTTTTTTTTTTGTTTTTTTGCAAAACATTTACTAAATATATGTACACAATATGTATAGATATTGAGGGGACAAAGAAATATGTAAATATATAAACACGAACGTATAACTTTAACGAAAACTTGCGAGGTTGTGAGTAAAAGAGGTCAATAAGTCGCCGAGTAGAGCGATAAGTAGTTTCACCGAGTTACCCAAGAGAGCTTTTACTTCATCATTCACTCCACCTGCGTTGTATCAAAAGAGAGCGAGAAGAACGAAGAAAAAAAAAGCCACGATATACGAGAATTTTTTCTCACGAATGATTGAATTTGAAAAACAGAACAATCTGTTACTTCAAATCGTTCAACGACGATATAAAAAAAACAAAGCACTTTATTCATTTATACATAAAGTATATAAAAATTTTTGTGATTTGCGATAAATTACAGTTGAGTTCTATTGATTGCATGGATTCCGTAGTTATTTTTTTTCTTCTGTTTTTCATTATTGATTGAGAAGAAATCGTTTGAAAAATGAGAAAAATCGAGTTTCTTATTATAAAATTTGCGAAATCGTTTACCCTGCTTATTGAAGCACGATTTCATCGGCTTCGCAACCAATGGAAATATCCTGGAGTGCAATTTAACAAGAAGTTAATCAAATCCCAGTAAGTAATAAAATAATTGCCTTGTCAAACAGAAAAGAAATGGTTTTAAAAATTGAATGATCGATCAACCCTTAAATAAGGAGTAGTGAGACTAAAGCATTCGATTCCTTATTTAAAATCACATTCAGAGAATGTTTTCGAAGGACGTTTTCGTCCGAAATCGATGGACGCAGCCAAAAAATTGAAAGTCAAATTCCAACACTGTCTCCTTCAAATAAGCTGTGATGGTGGAAAACAGAAAAATAAATAAAAAACTTGTTGTAGAAAGGTTGCAAAAACTTAGGAAAAACTGCTGAAGATGTAAAGAGGTTGCATGGTGGACGATGGTCGAGACGAAGGAGAGAATTCGCGCGATTGGTCGAAAGGCATAGCCGGCCAATGGCGCTTCACCCCCGCGGCGAGAGAGGGTGAGTTTCCATGGCAACTCACATACACGTGGAAATATACATACAGCCATATATATAGACGCATATAAATATATGTATAATATATATACAGAGACACATATAGTGGTAAGAGACAGAGAGAAAGAGGGTAAGCAGATAGAGAAGGAGTTGGTGAGAGAGAGAGAGAGAGAGAGAAAGAGGGGGAGCTGGATGAGGAGGGTGCCACCACCCTTGGACAAGCCCAATCGATCGAGGTGTGCTTTGGCCGGACGAAACTCACCCTCTGTCACCCCAAACCCTCGCCATTTCTCTCTACATACCAGACCCACACGGATAGTTTGTGAAACTTGCACACAGACAAAACGGAAAGAGAAAGAGAGAGAGAGGGAAAGAGAGAGAAAGAGAAAGAAAGAGAGAGAGAAATATTGAGAAGGAGGAAGAGAAAGAGGGATAGAGAAAACGTTGGCTGCCTGTTATTTGAATGTGGGAGGATTGTAGAGGGTGGCACTGCTTCGGTTGCCTTCCTGTTGAAGAGTAGGATGAGGACGAGGGAGGTTTGAATGTGACAGAGTGCCACCCCCCGAGGGCTCCCGTTCGAAAGTGCGGCGAGCGGTGTCCTCATCCCACACCTGGTTCTTCCATCCCCCCTTTTCATCATCCTATCTCTCTCTTTCTTCTACTGGCAAGCACACTGGCATGTGTCTGTTGAAGGTTCAGAGGTAAACCAGACAAGGACAAAATTGGAGAGTGTAGGCCGAGGGTAGAGGGTTGGAAGATCGGGCAGGGGTTGGCGTGGACAGAAATCAATATAAGACGGGGGCGCCCGTGTATACTTGCACTATATATTTAACTCACTTGCTCCAACCGGTTTTCAAGCCTCTTTCTTCCTCTCACACCCTCTACCAAGCCCTTCCACCCTCTCTCGTGGTTATAATACTCTCTATCTCTTTTCATCTCGTTTCTGTACTCGTCTGCGGACTCTCGCCGTGTGCTCCCTGTTTCCTCTTGCTTTTCTCTCTATTTCTCCTCGTCCTCCGCTTTACCTCCGCCCTTAGCCCTCCGTCTCACCCACTCTATTCCTCTCTCTCTCTCTTTCAACCATATCCTCCTCTCCCTCGAGAGGATGGATACTTACACATACGCATTGGTACACATATACACACCTATCTTCTATGTGCATACACAGAGAAATGGGTGAGCCAGTGAGGGCTTTACCCAACCTCCTTTCTCGCAAACTAAGCATTTCTGTACAGAGCAAGAGAGAAAGAGACCGAGAGAAACTGCTGGTGTGTTTCGCCCGATGTAACGGGTGTGCGGCCTCCGAGCTCGATGTTGATGCCACGAATTATTGCCAAACGAACTACCACTACGTAATAAAAGTTATATACCTTCACTATTTAATTACATATTTATGTCCAATTTTTTACCCAAAAATTGTACTATTGAGCCCATTCCACAAATTATAAGAACTCCGCAACATTTAAAAGTTATAGATATTGGTAAAGAACTCGGCAAATTATTGAAGGACTTTTTTTTATAATAGAATTGATTATTTTATACGATCCTATCTATTTATTCATTTGTTTACCTTTCTCGACAAGCTTTAAAAGACTACTTTGTTTTCACGTAACTTTCCATCAAATATTTCACTACGTAAATAAGTCTCAATCAATTTTCATTAAAATATTCACTTCAAGTTTTAAATATTGCATTAATATGTATTTACATTATGTTAGTTTTAGAAAAACTAACGTCGAAACAATCGTGATTGATATTTTTAATCGTCAGCTTTTTATTTTATAATAACGAGTAAAAAGATTCTGGTAAAAAGTATCTTAATCCATTGGAAAGTTTGCCAAGATTTTAGCCACTTTTTATTGGATTTCGAAAAGTGACGCCGCTTCGATAAATTACTAATAATACTTAAGTCATTGAATAGAGAAAAAAAAAGTACAGAAGATCTTGAATACGTGATAACTCTATTAAAAACTTTTGAAAACTGGGCTCCAATGAACTCGTTAAAAGTCACATGATTCAATTTATCAATTACGAAACTGGTAATATTAATATTTCACATCAACACAGTGGTTTGAGCGATGAAATTTTAAATAGTAGACAAAAGTAAACGCGTTTTATAAAATCATAATAAATTTGACGAGATTATAAAATCCATTACTTTCGGTAAAAGGTGATATACAAAAAATTTAAAATAATTTCTCTGCATCGAATCATGCATTTCAGGGAAGGAAAACTTTCACAAGTTCTTTATCTTTGACAATCATATTGTTTTATGCAATTGTACATCAGGTTAGAGAAGACTTTAGGGTCACCCGTTGTGCCTGAAATGCTGTATGGGATCGATAAGGAGGGACAGCAAACGTGTGTGTGGGGAGAAAAAGACAGAGAGAGAGAGAGAGAGAGAGAGGAGACTGGTGCGAGTTCTCGTATCCTGCGGATAAGGGAACGGCATCCATAAATTACGACGCAACTCTGCTGCCTGGTTTGCAGGGTAAAAGTCCTGTACAAGAGAACGAGAGAATTCGAAGACTAAGAGAGAAAGAGGGAGAGAAAGAGAAAGAGAGAAAGAGGCCTGAGAGAAGCCTCAAGAGAAGCGAAACGCTTGAAACTCCAAAGAGAGAGAGAGAGAGAGCAGCCCTTCGTGAGTCCTTCGGTTCGCCTTGAGCAACCAGCATCCCCATCTACCATCACACGACCCTCTTGTATCACGTTCACTAGTATCGTCGAAACCAACTCTTTGAGGTACATACATAGTCAAATTGGAATAAGGAGCCACCATTTTGTTTTTGCAACAATTTATTACGTTTCAATACCAATCAATCATTCGATCGACTATCAAAGGTCAGATCAACGTATTTCAAATGTGAATCTACATTTTCGTGGCTCTAAGAAATGGAGGCACGAATTCCCATCAATTTCTCAAATCGATATGTTTCTCTTTACTTTTTTCAACTAATAATCTCAAAATATGCAACAATTGTGTTTGCAAGACATTCTTCGTTCGATTCGTCAAACCCACTTTGCAAGGTTATGATTTTTTAATTCAGAGCTGCCTGTGTACGCTCAATGCAAAAAAAAAAAAAACAAGAAGGACTTAACAAACGTCATTCCATGGGAACGAGCGGATACGTAAAATCCTTTTGTTTGTTATAAGGTTTATATTATGTACGAATGTATATGCGAAAAAATATATATGTTCATAAACCACCATGTACATAAACTTATACATAAAGATACCACATATATATATATATATATATGTGTGTATAACTGCGTAAAGAACCACGAAACGAACCCAAGCCACGGTTATGTCGCCCAACCCTTGTGGCCCTTCGTTTGTCCGTAGCAGCGACACATAGCCTCGGAAGCACCAACGAGAAAGAGCGTAGAGAAGGAGAGACCCTAAGGGGTAGGCGTGCTACCGAAACTATAAATTTTATCGTTAAGTTGTTTAGACCCGCGGGCCGTAAACATTTTGCGTCTCTCGTGTGCGCCTGCCCGGGGGGTTGATTTCCGGCGAGTTATAGCATCTCCTCTTTCTTGTCCCTCTGCTTCTTCCATTTATATTTTCTATCTATATTTATATGTGTCTGTATGTATCACACACAGATATTCACTCGGTATGCCTATAGTTTTCTTCTTCCTTACACTCCATCCTATAAATTATACTCTTTTGGGTTTGAGCAAATTAGGTTTTTGAATTTTCAAACAACATTCACGAAGTCAAATTTTTCATATGCCCGAAATAAGATCGATTTTCTGTTGTGAGGATTATGCAAACTTCAAGGCAAACAGAGTTGGGCTTTTTTTGGTGCAACTATAATGTGTTTGGCTGAAACGGTCATTTTTTTCGGAAGTTCTTCAGTTTTTAAAGATGACCGAGTAGAAAACAAATATTTTTTATTAATACAAAACCACTCAGACTTTCTAGATCTTAAAAAATGGCAAAAATAAGAAACAATTCTTCTTTGAATTCTGCATGCTGAGTATTGTCCCTCGAGGAAGCTTACGCTCTCAATTTTAGCTTCTTTGATACAACGATCTGTCAAAATTCAAATGAGTATAATATTTATCCCCCCAATTTCAACGCCTGTTGAAAAAATGGAGAAACATTAAGAATATAGACAACAATAAATCGCAGAGAAAATCCTACGCATCAGGAAGGGCTCATATGGGAAAGGAGCAAAAAGAAAAGAGAAAACAGCTAAAGAAGGACGGAGTGAGACTCGTTAGGAGATTATAAAAGATCCTACGTGTGTCGGCACATAAGAGACCGTGTACATCGCCCCCTCACCATACGGATACAGTTCGGAGTGTAAAGCGCCAAAGAAAGGAAAAAGAAAAAAAAAACATATCCATGCGTATACAGTTACGTGCAAAACAAGTGGAACACGATGATCTGAAAACGCGACGGCGTTTTGTCGTGTCAAATATTGAAAATATAATTGTGAACGTCCGAGTAAAGTTGCGCCACGTATCTAAACTCGAAATTTGGATCTCTGTTTCTTGACTGCTTCGAAAATTTGACCAATCAGCTATTTTTAAGCGAATTTTAAATGCAGTTCCGTAAGAAAGTTAAGAAAATGGCTACAATCGACTAACTTCGATAACGTGAAATTGGTTGAATTTTCGAGAATAGCGTATTTTAGAAGAAGTTGAAAAAAGATATAATTCGTTTGCACTTGTTTTGGATCTCAGTGTACATGTGGATAACATACAAGACAAGGACTTGGGTGACGAGGGAGGAATGGACGTGTGTTATATACGTAATATGGATGACTTGAGAGAAAAAGAGAGGGAGGAAGAAAAAAAAAGGAGGACAACGACGAGAGGCTGTCTCGGGGGTGGCAAAAGGAACGTGACACTCTGTTGGCTGGTGTGTGGGGTCTGGGACGCCAAACGGGCGCGAAGGGGCCGAGTCGCGTGGGTGAGGGGAGGGTTGGAGGACGCTCGGATTCGATTCCTCGAAAACTGTACGTTTTTCTCGCCGATAGAATGGCCGGGACGTCACCTGAATACATTATGTGTTTTCCACCCCCTGGGGCTAGGATATTGAAATTTTTAATATCGAGGGTTGGCGAGGAGGTTCCGGGAACGGGGGTGAGCGTATGAACCGATGGAAATAGGGGGATGAGGGAGGAAGAGGTGGAGGAGGATCAGGAGGGAGAGTGGCAAAGAACGGAAGAGAGGCGAGATGCGCGCATGAGAAAAGCCCAGAAGAGGGTGAGAAGACCGCCGGGCACGGAAGAGGGTGGTTTTTCTCTCTTATACTTTTCTAATATATACATACACGTGTGTATACATATACATTTATAAATATACATATACATACATGCTTCGCTGCCTCCTCTGCTTCAAGAACGCGACGGATGAAGCCTAGAACGTCTATGGCCTTGCGAAAAACGTCCCTCACGCATTTACCCAAACCCCCATTCACCACCCACATTTTTCTCCATACTCTTCTCTTTCTCCTTTAGCTCCCTCTTTACCGATCCCTTCTTTTCTTATATTTCCCTCTCAGCTACGATAGAAAGAACGCAAACGCGTGTGTGTGTGTGTGTATTTATGTGTCTCGATAGTATTTGCTTTCACCATCGAAGCTGCAGATTATTTTTTGTTATCATTTTTTTTTTTGTACCGCATACCTCTATCGGACTTTTATTTCAACGACATATCGCGTGTATGATTATTACACTTACTTTCTGTAGGTAGAAATTCTAGTCCTACTTTCTTCTGAAATATACAGCATGATTTATTTAAGTGCAGAAAATTCTCAACCGGAGGTTCGTTTGTTTGAGAATTTTAGAACTTTTTGAAACGTTACTTTAGTTTTCACTCATTTTATTTATAAGTTTGGCTCCTCTTTAGACAAAATTGTGCAGCGTCCCTCTCGTTTCATTCATCACAACGAATTTTCATGGGGGTTGGCCCTCGCCGGCAATATTAAGGGGGAAAATTGTCATGGTGCCGCTCATTTGCATGCCGTTGCTCGATTTATGACTCTAACCGATGCGTCGTATCGAATTCTATACACACGCGTCCTGAGATAAACAAGTATCAGCGATACCGATTCAACAACCCCCAAGAGCTTGAAAAATAGAACCGAACCTATTCACAGCACTTGCAACCCCCGATGGCATCGATCCTAATCCGAAAACTTTAACTCCAGCCTCGTTTAACTCCCAGAGATATGCCGTTATGCTCGATCATGGATGTCAAAATTTCAAAGTACAGTCATTATTCGAATCCATTATTATTCCAATTTCAAAGATGGAATTTTATATTCTCCATTGGCTTAAATATGTTACCAGTTTTATAGTCGAGTGTTTTGCGGAAGCAAATTCTTCATAAAAATATCCTATGGCACGCATTTGGTTAAAAATGAAAATACGATGATGATTTTAAACAATCGGAATGGAAAACTTGATGAAAATCTGCAAACGAGTAGCGTGGAACAAGAAATATCGATTATGGAAAAATGAAATATTTTATAAAAAATTTTTGCAGTACATACGAATTTGTACTTATGAATGAATAAACAATTTACTTGAAACGAGTTTATTGCTATAAATTGCCAACCAACGAAATCATCATGAGCGTTTGACCTGGATTTTTCAAATGAGATCACCAGAATAGCTCTGGAATCGTGTCAGGCATCCATTGCCCATCGGTCACTTTCAACGTTGGACAGGAGACAGTTACATGTATGAAAAGAGAGTGACCCATCCTTTTTTTTCTACCTGGGCTACAAACACAAGAGCCCTCGTGTGCCATATGATTCAAAGACCAGATTCTGGATATCAGTATTATTCTGGAACCCTACAAAGCATCCTGATCCAGTTTCGGAAAAATGGTCAGTGCAGGTGACGTGGAGTGGTACAGACTTCTAGAGAATTTGGTACCCAGAAGTTGGTCGGTAAAAGTAGGCGACCATGAGCAATGAATAAAATGTTATAGTCTAAGAATATGAAATTGGCTGACTTAGCATCCGAGAAAATTTGATCCATGGTTACCACAAAATTTGTTTTTAAAAAACCGCTGGCTCTGTTACAAATTCTAAACGAATGGGATCAACAAATACATTTATTCTCTCAAATCTGCGATCAAATAACTGATCATACGATGCAGAACTTGTACCAATTTTCAAGTGAAACACGAGCTGAATTGACTGGTTAATTTAAGTCACCATGCCTAGAACTCACTATTCTGGATTGGAATGTACATTGGACTGACTCATCGAGTGGTTTTTGCTCGGAGTCCTGTTCCGTACAAGATCGTTGAAAAGTACGGTCACGCGAAGCTGCAGATATTAAAAAGGGTGCTAGATTTACGTGCAAAGGACGTTGGTATATTCTATCATTTTGGATGCGAAGGGTTCATCGTGCAGATTCTTTGCCGTGTACCTGGACTCTTTTGGGTGAAAAAAGGATGAGAGTATAACAGGAACGATAATTCGGTAAGCAATGTCCGTGGCCGACATTGTTAAACCAGCCGTTCGTGGCGAAACGGCGCGTGCCCAACGAATGACCAATGTCCATGTCTTACCAAGACGACGTATCCTCGGAAGCATCCAACGGGGAGGAAGGAATCTGGGCCTTTGGTAAGGGGCGCGATCCTAGCGACCAGTAACTGAGTAGGGGTGAATGAATGAACGTTTGAGAGACCCGGAAGGGTCAGCGAATGACCCTGGGCGTGCGGCCCAGCCCCGACCCCTTTGGTGGTCAAAACAGGCGGAAACATGGCCTGACCCTCGTATATCAAATCCACGAAGTAAAAAATTTTACGCTCGTGTCCCATGTACCCTTAGTATTTTTACTGTCTTCTGGTTTGGCATCCTCTGGTGGACTCATCATTCGCAGTATCCACATGGAAAAACGACCTCGACCCTCGACCTTTTCTGGGGATCTCTTTCTACAAGGGGACACGCGTCCACCGTTCATTGTGTCCGATTAAAAACAAATTCGTAAGGAATAATCCTACGGAAGTTTTCAAACGCTCTCCAATGATTTTATAAATACGATTTCTCATACTTAAAAATTAATTCTGTTCCCGGAATCCTCATGAAATATTAACTTCTTTATTCTGGATTCGAGTCCACGATCAACCAAGTTGACGTTTTGTGTCATTAACTGATGAGCAGTGTCTCAACTGCCTCTAACAGTGAAAGGGGTTTACCAGGTAGTAAACTTTTCTGCATGCGTTTACATTTGACGCTAGGAAAATGAAGACATGACGGTATGCTTCAAAAAAGTGTGCGGGAGTTCAAGTGAGTGTGTGGGTGTGTAGGATCGTTAGTTCTTTTTTTTTTACCGCCTTCCTGTTCATGTGTGCACAACGGGAAAAGCCTCAGGATTATATAATCCGTTGTGCATGGATGCTGGCTGGCTTGGAGGTCGTTTGGTGGGACGCCGTTAGCCCGGCCAAGGGAAGTACATGCTCTTGGATATGTGCATGTGACATGGTATATATAGAACCACATACATGTGAATATAGACGTACATCAACTGCCAACAAGTAAAAGGGCTCGGGAGAGGCGATTCAGTGTATCAAACTCTGGTGGGTTAAGGCTTTACGCTTGTTGCCTGTCGATATGTGTATATGTATGTGGAACGCTCGTTACAGAGCTTCCACTCTGCAGATTCAATATTCTAACCAAAATCCCCGGGGCTAGAGGCTGAAGCAAAACTTTGTCGGCTAGGAGCCTTCTATCTCTCTTCATTTCTCATACTCTGTCGCTCTATACATGCTTGCTCGACGTTTCGCTCGAAGCTTCTGTGGTTGCACACACGAGGTTGCTACACCGAGTGGGCGGCGGGGGTTAAATGTAGCCCCCTTCCTCCATAAGGGTACAAAGTACGACGACGCAAGCTCGAAGCCCATCCGCATCCAGGGGTCTAAAATTTCACCGTCGTCGGTGGTAAACTTGTGCAGTCCACAAGGGGAAAAGCGCTGGGGCACGATTTCCACACACGAGAAGTTACTTGACGGACTTGCCGAGCGTACAGTTAATCCCAAAAATCTCAGTCTTGGGTTTTCTGAGCTTGAGAAGGGAGAAGAAAATGGCGCTGATCGAATGGCGCTAGAACGTTAGACTTAAATCGATCGATTTACCATCGACGCCTTATTCGGTCCCTTCTTTCAAGGCTTGTTTATCGAATGTTCATGGATAAATAGCTTTTCCAGCTAAGGCAAAAGCGGATGAAAGGAAAGTTATGGTTTTATGAGACCTGAGAGGTTAGGCATGTTTTGCCTGGCTCGACTGTACCACCACAACGTCGAGGAAGGCGTGTACATCGGAACGTTGCACACAGAAGGAAAGGCCCCGGGCTATGGCTTCCCATCTTATCCTCTCTTCTTAAGATATACACTATGTATGGTTCATTCTGTGTCCAATCATCATAGACCATGGAACAATCGTACTTAGTTAAACCCGTTAATAAAGTTATACAAGAAAATCATAATTTGTAGATTTCATTCAAGTCTAGAATTGCTTTTGCATTCAAACATTATCATCTTCGTTGGATGTGCCACTAGAATTTGACGCAACTGGTTCAAGCGAAACAAAAACGTCTCAGACCGTAAAACTTGGATTAAAAGTCCTGTAGATTGGGTCTTAAAATGTTTCCTGCTCACATCAAGCACCAAATAAAAGACTCAATACAGTTATTTTAAATACCAATCAGCACGATTTGTCAAGTTTGTGGAAAGATTACTCTATCGATGGACTGCTAGATGAAAATACCAACAGCTTTCTGACCATTCAAATCAGAGGAAGTCATCATTCAATCCATTAGATTTACAACTAGAAATTCGCCAATCTAAATAAATTAAATGTTCGGTTTTATCAGTCAAAATTTAAATAATGAAAACCTATAACGTCAACATATCAACAATGTTCAACATATTTAACTTCACGTCAAAATTGCTCAGTCATTTTGTATCTCAATGCAACCGCAAGTACTAAGTTATGGCTCGTTGATTCGACACAGAATGCCCCACATATTATACGATCTCTATTCGTTAACTCACTCCAAATTTTCGTGGTGTTTGTGCTGTCGCTATGTTACGCGATATGGATACTGAAATGCACTCCCATAAAGAGCGGAGAGCCCATCGCCATCTTCTTGTTGGATACAAGGATGAGTTACAAGCTGGAAATTCCAAGAGTTGTTACCTCGACTAACGTGTATCTGTACTTTCTTCGTTCACACTGCTTTCGACGTCTTTCCAAATACTCATGATATGCGACTATATTTCATAAATATTCTAGTTCTCTGACATGATTTCAATTACGTGCAAGAAGAGATAAGCGGGTGATAAATTAAATTACATTCTTTTGAGGTAAACAAAAGTAGGCGACCATTGAAAGAAAAAAAAATCGACTGCGAAATCATTGTGAGTAAATATACTTTTTGGAACATCGATAAATGGTGAGCCAAAAGTCTTTTTAAAAAATCGTAACCAACTCCAACGAACTTTTCGTAGCAACTGTCAGTCCCAAAGAAAAAAAATTGGTTCGCGTATTAGAAAGAGAACGAAATTTCGTTTCGAATTTGATGTTTAACGCGTCTCTAATGAGGTGCTCGTTGATCCACGGAAGGTTTTTATTCGTTCGCCAAACGCGCTATAGAACGAGGTCAGGTTTCAGGTAGCCAAAGATTTTTTTTTTAATAGGACCATCTCTGCGTACGAGTGTACGCTCGCGTTTTTCAACCCCTATTTTTTCGCGGATGCATTTTCGTTACCTGAGGAACTATGGCAGTTGTTGTAGGAACTGTTTCGGTGTTAGGAACTTCGAAACCTAAGCGGAAAAAGTGTCGGCGAATGATAGTGCGCACGTGAGTGTATATGAAAGAGAATAAGGGAGAGAGAGAGAGAGAGAGAGAGATTGAAATTCAAATGAGACCGCGACGTTATTCTAATTTTGCGTGTTGAAACCCTTTTTTCAAAGGGAGGGTGGGGGGCGAAAAGAAGGGCCCACGCAGCTGCTGCAAAAGGGCCCAAATTATACATCGAACGTTTGGACTTTTTTCTTTCTAGTGTATATTTATGCATGTTCTATCGGCTCGTCGTAATCGGCGATGATTCATAAAATGGCGAACAACTGGAGGATGGAAAATGAAAGAAAAGAAAAAAGTATTGAAAATTCAAATATGAACGAAGGCTTTAAGCCGGCAATAGTAATATAAGGAAGAAATGCTCTTCTCGTGATCGGCACGCGTTCGATTTTGCATATAGGAAAATATGGGCTTCTAGCTACTTCGAGCTTGACGATATATACAAAAGAGAAAGGAAAAAAAAACTTCATCCCTTGGTAGAGCCTCGAAAACGATTATTTTTCTTTCCTCCGAGCCTACACTCATCCCCTATGCATTATTGCCCGGCTCAACTGTAACCGAACATACTTATGCTGCATGCATGTAAATATGTAGATTTATCTCGTGCGTCTAACCGTGAAATCTACGATATTCAAGGGCTGTACTCTCCCTTACCAAGACATTTCTTCTTGTTCACTTCGCAGATTTTTCCAACAGTCTTTTTTTCTCGCCCCTTCCTCCCTTCCCTTATCCGAATATTTGTGCTGAATATCCCGGAAGTATTTGCGCCTTCCGGTATTCGTCAGATATCGAGAAAACTTTTCTATGCATCATCCTGGCAAAAGAGAATCGAGCAAAGATTGCCGAGATTCGAATATTAGGTTATATTGCTCTCGCGGGGGTGGAATAAACGATCGAATTTAACATCAGCAACTTTTTCTTTATCTCTTCTCTGATTTCGCGGTGTTTCCTCGTCGTTTTAAAAGTAAAAACAAATAATTCTCGATTACAAAAATTTGTGAAAATAATTTTGTATCGCGCAACGGAATTGTTGCTTAAATTATTTACTAAACGAAACTCCCCTGCATTCCAATCCCAAATTTCGGTTTTCATAAAAATATCAACAAAAATCCTATTTCCATTTCTTTGCAACTGACCCAATTGGAAATAAATAATCCAAATTATCGATTTTTTAATCTAATCAAAACTTCAAGCTCTATTTTATTTGTTGCATGTGCGAATCAAGACCGTATTTCCAAAAAGTTTTTTTTTTTTTTACAGCAGTATTGGGAACTATTATTAAAATGATTTTATGAATCTCGAACCCTTTCGCAACTGGCGCATAAAGAATTTAGTCCGAAGCATCAAACTTGAAGTTTCAAGAAAAACATCAGGGTTACGTGGCATTGCAAGACCTTGGAAAACCTGAAGAATGACAAGCTGACAGGAAAAAGAGAATAGAGAGAATGTTAAAAGGAGAAGAAGAAGAAGAAGAAAGAAGAAGAGGAAGAAGAAGAAAGGAAAATGAAAACGGTCTCTCGAGCATTTGGCCCATGTTGCCTCTTGCGGTTTTGCATAATCAAATCCCCCGACAACGCACCAGAATGCCGAGTATATATAAGTAAACAGTATATAACATTGGTTTTATGCGCGTGAGATGTATATAATACACAAGAAGCAACTATATATACCAAGTAGTAGGATCCAAAACACACGAAACCTTCGAAAAATTCAGTTTAACGTTTCCTATGGTATGCTCTTTCGTGGTTTGGCAGGTTCCCCTTATATATATGTATGCAGATACATACAAATGTATATATAGACATATATATGCCAATATATATGAACACAAGGATAGTAAACTCGCCCTTTTCGACGAAAGTAAATTCCAGAAATAACTGGAGACACCCTGGCAAAGCTTTCTCGATCTCCCTACGTTAGAGCTTTCCATCTCAGCCTTTTCCTTACACTTTGGATAGCTCACCCCCGTATATTTCACCCTTGCGAATTCTCGGGGGTTAGTTTCTGGCACCTTGACACGAAAGACCACGGTACAAAATGGACGTTCTAAAATGTTTAGTAAAGAGGCAAATTCTTAGCGTGACATATAACGTTAGCAACAAGAACATCAGTCTCGAATATATTTTTTCAAATATATTTATTTTGAAAACGTCACAAGAATCGAATATTTCGCTTTTTCTAATGATCAAAGGTGACAAAATAACAATTTATTTTGACTAGTTTGGAGTTTTCGATTTAAATCGAATGTGATTTCGTAATGAAGGGAAAACGCAGAAGAAGGTTAAAAAAGTTGGTATTTCTGAACCAATCGAGCAAAGATTTTGCAATAACAAATCATACGTTTGCTAGTAACCTCGAAATATTTTCCGATCAATCATTAATCCGACCTTAAATACAGCCTACAAGCATAACAATGGAACACGGTGTCATGGCCAGATATCGAAGGATGATTCGACGCGAATTAGAATATTGGTAGCCTTCGACCCCTCGCAGTATCGGGGAGGCTTTATTTTTCTTCCAAAGATCGCATTTATCTTGCTATGAGAATAAAATCGAGAGGGTTGGAGGGGACGAAGGATCGAGAGGATGGAATGACAAAGAGTGTGAGCTTTCTCACAAGAATAAATACATATATATATATATGTATATGTATATGGACACATAAAGGAAAGTGAGAGAGAAGATGTAGATCACGAGAAATATCTTTCTCCAAGGGATTCGTATACGTCAAGTAATATACATAGGCATATCCTGAACGAGGGTATGGTTGGACGGTTTGGTGTTATCGCAAGAAGGAAAATTTGGAGGGTAGTACGAGGGGGCCTATCACGTGAGCAGGCATATCGTGTGTGCCCAAAGGGCCGATTCCATACAGGATATAGGTACTTATTGTATATATCTTGCACATTTAAGTCATATATATATTTACATACACATACACGTACACATGCAAAGAAACATATAGTTGTATATATGGGTATATATAGGGAAGGAAACTAAAACGAGGAAAGATACTGTATAAGGGATGAGAACGAAGCGAGAGAAACCACCCCCGAGGGTGAGAACACCCCCGAAGGGGTGGAAAATCGCACTAGACCCTCGTCAAAATGGACGCTAAGCCCGTATAACTCTAACGGGATTTTCGATCGTGGGCGGACGTGTGCGAGGGATGAAATGGAATGGAGGGTTGGGGGCTGGCTGGTACGATGGCTCTTGGCTCTACCCTCGCGCTGGTGTAAGAGTAGATATTAAGTGTAGACATTTGTATGTATGTATATATATATATACACACATATATACACTGAATGTGCTATTTGTGTGTGTATATATAAGTGCGCACCTTATACGGACGTGCGATGGTTGGATGGGCTAGTATACCTCAAGATGGCGGCCATAAGGGATGGTTGAGGGCGCACGAGGGTTCTCAGAGAGGCAATATATCAGAAAGAGAGAGAGAGAAAGAGTGAGATAACCCTCGCAAAAGCAAGCTATCCTCTATGTCGCTGAGTAAAATAGAAAAAGAAAGAGAATGGGCTTTTCCACCCTCACGATATTTCGTCGAAGGCCTCTCGCCGTTGGCCGTTATACCACCCCCATAACACTCTGCTATCTCGACTCTCAGCTCGCCCCTCATGCTATTTTTCCACTTTTACTTTCTTTTCTTCGACTTCTCTCTCCCTTATTTCTCGTCTTCGACAGTTTTTCAACCCCCTCACCCCTACTCTCCGCTCCGCCATCAGTACAAGACGAACAGTCCGTTTGCATTTTTTTTTTCTTCCTTTTTCAAGAGTTTACTAAAGCAGTATAAAGCACGAGGGATGCTCGCAGAACTCTCAATCGTACTCTGGAAAATCGCATTTTTCAAAGAAGGGTGGAAATACTCAGTTGGACTCTGGATTGGAGCAAAAAAAATGTTTTCGAGTCTCATTCGAACAGATTCGCCCTTGTCTGGCTCCCGTCAAGGGCGAAATCTTCCACCGTACTGTAGACCCTCACGTTGCCATACTAAGAATATCCTGCAGATACGTTTGTATTTTTTTTCTCTTCCTTTTGGAATAAACATTAGAAAGTTCAATCGCTTATTCGCATTTTTATTATCGACTGGAGGGCGAGGTATCGTCACACAATTGCGTTTCGATAAATTATATCTCTTTCTTTTGTGGCTTCGACAGCCACTTCGATTTTCAAAAAAATTGTTTTCTCAACATGAAAAATTAGACAATTACCATATTTTCTACAATCATTAACGTCTTGATTGTAAACAACTCAACAAAACTAATATTAAAAAAAAAAAGACAATAGAATTAGAATTGTGTTCTTAGGAAAATATTGCAGTTAAAAAAAGTAAAAAAAAATAAATAAATAAAAATATCAAGACCGTTTCCATCTGACGTCAGGCGAGAGTTCGAATTTTATTTTGCACCATTTTTCCGGGTACTTGAGAGATTTTTTTCGAGGCAGTAGTTGCTGTTTTTGTATTGTGTTTCGAGACCACAATAGAGTACGTATGCGAAAATACACAGTTCGGTACACATACATTTAGATGTAGAAAGTAAATCGGTACGACAATTTATGCGAGACAGAAGGACCAAGTGAGCTCCCAAAAAAAGGAAAAAAAAGAGGGGGCCGGGGGGAGGGGGGGCGGGGGGAATTAGAAAAAAAAGACAGCATCGTTTTTATTTCGGTAGCCGTCGAGGAATAGAACAAAGAGGAAAAGAGAATCTCGCGCAGGCCGCGATTCCGTTAAGCGTGTGTATATGCAGAGGAATTGAAGGAAAAAGACAGAATGTGAGAGCGATAGAGGCAGTCATGAGAGAAAAAAAAATTACTGAAGGAAAAAAATCTGCGAGGCGTAAAAGAAAAACCGTTTTTTGCATGTGCGTTGTATGTGAGAGTTTTTGCGACGTTCACCGCTCGTTTTCCTCTTTACGTTTTTCCCTCGACCAGCCCCAGCCCCAGCCCCAGCCCCTTCGTTTCATCCACGGTTGCGATGAGACGAGCATCGGAGAAGCGAAACCGAGAATGCGAAGAAAAAGAACGAAGAAGTAAAACGAAAAAAAGCAAAAGAAAAAAACGTCCGTGACGGAGGAGGAGGAGGAGGAGGAGCAGGGAGTAGAGAGAAAGACTGAAGTCGGGCACAGGATCGAATGAAAAGCTTGGCTCTCTCGCGGAGAGCAAACATCGAGCGTGTAATTCGCTCTTTAAAGAACACTTGTACGATAATTAAGCCCCCAACGTGAGGTAGATGTGTATGCTAAGGGGTAGAAAAAAAAGGAGAAGGATAGAAAGAAGCAGAAAGGGTGTACGAGAGAAAGAGAAAGAGAAAAAGAGAGTATCTCACACACGTGTATTCGCGAAAGAGGAAAAAAAAGGGGTGGATAACTGTGCGAGGATATATACGTACCAAGGGGGTTGTTTTCTGCAAAACGACCACGATAAAGCATCTATGTGTATTTATGTACAAACATACACAAACACAAGCACACATGCTCATGAATGTATACATATATTACATTGGAGAACATAAAGAAAAAAGCAGACGAAACCCGAGTGAGTAACTGAGAAAAAAAGAGGTGAGGGGGTGGCAGTAAAAGGGGTTGTTGGGTTGGGGACAGGCTTACTCTGAAAAGATTCTTTTCCGCTTATTTTTTCTTTTTCTTTTTCGCAAACCACGCTGGGCATGGAAAAGACACGTGATGGGTATATGCATGTGAGGTTTTAATTAGCACCGGCGGTGCATTTTCACCCCCTTTTTCGCGACCTACCCTTCTTCGTCCAACCACGTTGCGCAGAGACATAAAAAGAACGAGAGAGATAAAAAGATCGTCAACGACTGAAGAATCTCGCTAGAGAGCTTACAATTTACCTACCCCCTGTGTTTTTTACCACCCCCTCCTTTCATCCACTTTTCTCTTCCCTCCCTGGATATATGACATTTCAGCAGTCTTCTCTATTACCGTACTTTTTACTCGCTTGTCCCTATCGTCTTTTCTTTTTCTTCATTTTTTGGTCAACAGTCTCAAATTTATTGATAAACTTTCAAAAATATCTGAGTTTCATTTTTATGAAATAATTAGAAAACGGCATGAAAAAAAAAATGAGAAGTGAATTTGAATTATCGTTCTCGTGGCTTTCAAAACGTATTTTTTCTCAACGAACAATGATCATGAGAAGACTCATGAGAAGAAATTTCATGAAAGATCATGACAGTTGAAACAATCATTTTGTTTTTTTCTTTCTTTCTCATTATCTCACTCCAATTCGCAACATGGGATTTCCCTTTTTCCTGTAGCGAAAAAATTCGGAACAGTCTAAGGTCGAATAAAAAGTAAAAAATGTTTTATCGTATTCCTGACTTCGTGTTACAGGAACAATGAGATGAAAAAAGAAAAAAAAGTAAGCAATTGGCTCAAGTTGAATGAAAACTCATCGAAATATGAAAAACAAAATCTAATTTTGTTTCATTTCTAAATTATTGAATAAAATTTGTTCATAAGGCAAACAGATCGTATCGAATAAAAAATGCGTTGATTTATCTTTCACTATAATTTCTCTCGATTTCCAACGAGCTGTAATTTAGAAACTGAGCGAAAAAGTTGAATGAAATTGGCGTGCTCTGCTACGAGAGAAAAAAATCAGAATTTTTAGAAAGGAATTGACGAGCTTCGTCATTTATATCATGGAAGGGGGCGGAGGCAGAGGGAGGACGATAAAAAAACTATAGTCTGCAGCTAAATTCAATCAAGTTTAATTCCCATTGACTCTGACACTGGAATCATTGGTCGCGTTGGTGCTCTCGTGGACTCGTGGAAGCAAAAACGAGATCCAGTCGTTACCCATACATTACGTCACATGGTGAAGGGCGACGGAGAAATGGAGAGTCTGGTCGGTGATGGGGAAACGTGACAAAATGAGAGGGAGCAAATGGGAGATGCGGGGGTGGTGAAGGTAACGAAAGGGGATAAAAAAAAGAGAAAAAACGTACACGCAAATCGGTATTATACGAAGCCAGTCGAAACATTGTTCGAGGTCACCAACGCGTTGCCAATTTGACGGTCGTAAAAGCCTCAAGAGGAGTAGCAGCGTAAAAAAAAAAAGAAAAATTGTTCAACAAAAGCATCTCATCGTCTCTCTTTCTCTCTGTCTCTTTTTCTCGTCATATGAAAAGTATACGAGACGACCATTCTTTCTGTTCTTTAACACCGCAAGAGTCGAAGCTCTTTTTTAGCCGAAAATACGTATACATAAGCGGTTATACACCAGCGGGCTTTTTTTATACGTAGCACGTCGTCGAGTTAATTTTTTTATTAGCTCGAAAACCACTCGACACTTTGGAGTCAACGTCGTCGACTTCGTCGTCGTCGTCGTCGTACCTCGTGAGATCTCTCCCTCGTAAAAATGGATCGACCGCACCCTCATCTCTCTTTTTCTCTTTCTCTCTTCTTCCATTTACGTATATCTTGTTATATATATATATAAACCTTGTCGTTTTCTAAAGTTTCTTCTTTTTCGTTTTCTCCTTTGCCCCTTTACATTTTACACTTTCTCGCACTTATTTCTCTCGTTTCTCGACTCAAATGCTTCTGGGTTCTTTCCAATTTTACTCAAACCTCGCGCGCTATAGTAATCCTCTAACGTTCGACCAAGTAGAAATATTTGTCCATTTTTTTTTCACTCCATTTTAATGAAATTTTACATATTGTGTTGCAAATCCTTAAAATACCAAACAATATTTGTAATCTGGCTGATTGAATTCTTGAAAATTTGTTCTCTCCATCTCGCTAGTTATTAGAAAATGGCAGAGTATGACAGTTGATCAATTTCTATTCAATTTCATCAATTTTCTATCCGCTAAATATGCATCGAGATATAAAATGCACTTCTTCCTTTTTTTTACCTGAAAAATTGATGTAAAGGGAAATTCGTAAAAAGGGAAAGATTAAAAGTAAATTGTAAATTTTTAATTTGGACGTTGCCATTTTTTGAAAATATATTTGATCCCTAGAGAATTTTTTTAAACAGCCAGTTACAGTTTTTAACAGAATTTGGACGATCTATAAGTTGAAAAGACGTAAAAACGTCTGTTTAATCTTCTGTTATCATGAAAAACGAAAAAGTAAAATTAAATTCAGTGAAATATTCAAGTGACTCGCGTGGACTTAACATAATGAGAAATAAAAAAGATCATTATTTATTTTTGGATTATGAAAATCAAATATTATTTATAAATTCGAGTATCAAACGAAAAAATGATAGACTGATTGAAAAATAATTATTTCAAATATGTGTCAATCGTTCAGGGTTGTGACAGACAACAACAACAACAACAACAACAACAACAACAACGTAAAAAGAAATTGAAATAAATAAAAGGCAAACATGTAAACATGAAGCGAATGAATAAACACGAAAAAGTGCATCACCATCAATTAAATACTCAAATTTTATTCATGCCCATTGCCCTCTTCTCGCTTTAACCACAAAATATAATAAAATTTGAATCGTTAAAGAGTTACTACTGGAAAAGAAGTTGACGATTGAATTCTTCGTGTGTTACAGATTCATTTAAGCAGCAGAGGAGCCAATTAAGGACGTCGAAAAAGAAGGAAGATAAAAAAGTGAAAAGCTTGAAACGAGCTGTTGAATGAATTTTGTATGTAAATGTGTCCCAAAATAAATAAAATAACATTTGCAAAGAATTGGGTTAAAGTGTAATGGGAGCTAATTAAAATATTTCAGTGTCGGGAGTCCAATGATCGTTATCTTTACTTAATTATGGATAAATGTTATGTGGTGTGTAGCAGAAAAAAAAGAAAACTTGAACAATGTAGTTTGGTATGAAAAGAAAAAGAAAAAGAGAGAAAAAAAAGGAGTTTGAAACTTTCATGGAAGCAAGACGTTTATTTTTCTCTTCATTTTTACTCTTTCGGTGTTTTACAGCAGTTTTTCTCTGTTACTCACTTGTATTATAGGTGAGAAAGCACGATAGCCAAGCAGGTGAAAGAGTCAAGAACTTAAGACCTTAAGCAACCCCCGACCGCCAGATCAGGGGCTCGGGGGATGCTTAGAAACTCTTAAAGGGTGCTAAACTCGTTTCTTGAGCAAGCACGCGCCTTTCATTATAACGAGAAAGTAAACGGTATATCTGTATACATAACAACGTCTATATAGTAAGGAAATTGAATACGCGAGCGTGCATTGAGCTCTCTCCTTCTATTTTTTTTTTCCACACGCCGCGTGGGCTAATATTCTTTCATCGTTCAAGTTTTGCGACTTGTGAACAAGACTGAAAATATTACGGTCGCCTCGTTGAAGAAACAAGATTTACCGGATATTCGGCAAGCGTTAGTGGACTAATTTCATTCATTGCTTATTGAAATAAATTTTCAATTCACGTTTAAGCTGCTGTGTATTCACAAAACAATTAAATAATTATATAGACACTTTTCAATGTTTATGAATTTTTTAATATTAATTATGTTCAATTATGCGATCAAAGTGGATCGAAAAAATTCTTTATTTCGTTGCACATACGTCAAATAAAATATATTATTTGTTTATTAAGTAAGAGGTTCAAAAATTGGAGTTTTTCTGCGACAATTTATTTTGAAAAATATTACGAACGTAAATTAATCGCAACTGCAATCAATATTGTTAAATTTGATAAAAAATGATTATTGAAATTTGAACGAAAGACATCCAAGATGTGGTTTTTGATTTTTTTTTTTTTATAAGCGCGTAAAGAAAACTGAACGGTGAGTCACGTATGTTTATGGTGGTAAGTGTGTGAAAGGTTGTGTGTGGCAAGGAAAAAAGATTGATCGCTTGAGGTTCAAGGAAGCAAAAGATCGAGAATCTCATAGAGAACTTTGCGAAAGATTTTCAACCCCGAACGTACTTTGAGAGGGTAAAATAACGCACCCTTGCGTTAATGTAAAAAGGATCATTGAGTCTGTCGAATCTAAAAGTTTGGTAAAAACCTTAAAAAGGAAAAGAGTAAAGCAATCACGTACACAAAAACATCATTTTTTATATTCTACCCTCATGCAGAAGCAACCCCAAGATTTCACGTATATCGGCTAGAGCACGTGTCAGTGATGTTTATCTTGAGATTAAGGAATTACAAATGAAAAAAGGGATTTAAAAAAATGTCTCAAGGCTGCTAATAATTTGGAAAATAAAACAAAAAAAAAACAAATTCCTCTGTACAACATTTTCTAACACTACGTAATATAAAAAAGATGTAGTGTGTTGAAAGGACAGCTCAGATTCGATAAAATTGTGAAGATATCATTGTCGAAAAAAGAGAAATCCGAAACAAGGGATAAAAAAAACATAACCTTATGCCAAGTGGCTCTAAGTAATTCATTGGAGCAATTACGACAAGAGAGAGAGAGAGAGAGAGAGAGAGTGAGAAGTTTATTTAGCCGGGAGCACACCCTTATTAGACAGTCCATAATTTTTTCTGCTCTCCTTGATTCAATCTCTGATCCCCTCTGCGCGGTGTAAATCGACTTTGCCTTTGGCGCCTCTTGCCCCTCTGTCTTTCTGTTCGCGTGCGCGTCATTAAGTGCGCGTAAATTTTCGCCAATTAATCTCCCCGCTAATTATTAAGCCATACAGGATAGAGAAGAGGGGTGGGGGAGAGGGTTGTTACGGGGGTATGTGCGATAACGCGAAAGAGAGAGCAAGAAAGAGAAAGCGAGAGAGAGAGAGCGATAGAGAGAGGGATTGGGACGTGCGAGAGTCTGTAGAAAGGCTTTTCCGAGAAGAGCAACCCCTTATCCAAGCGAACTTAGAACAGGGGGTAAGAGAAAGAGTGAAGAGAGAAAACTAAGTACAAGAGAAAGCGAGAGAGAAAGAGAGAAAGAGAGAGAGTCTCCTTTCTTGCGGGATGTTCGCTCTGGGTTGGCCCAAGAACGCGAGCGACTAAATTGATTAGAATTAAAGGGTTGGGCGCATTTAAGGGTTACGTATACACGAGAGAAAAGAGAGAATAGAGAAAACGTGTGTGAGATGGCTGCTGATGCTGCTTCGAGAATACACACATATGTATATATACATAAATAAATAGACATATATATATATAAGGTACAAGGTGCAAGAGAAGCTCTGCGGTGACCACAGCCTCGACGCTGATTGGTGGAGTCAAGTTTGTGGCAAGATGGCTGCTCTCGACGCTTTGCAAAAGGGGCTGCTGCGTCGAGGGCGTCAGGTGTATTTTATATATGTATATATTGATACCACACGCATATATATATATATATACATATACATATATATTCGAACGTATGTATACATATGTAGGTAAAAGTCTCTCAGTCTTGTACTCTTGTTCGCAAGCAGAGAATGGAAGCTCGCCGCAGAGGGAGTAAGCGGAAGGGAGATGTAGGGCTTCCCCATCCTTCGTTCCTCATCCTGATCTAACACTCTCCAAGATACCTCTTTCGTTCCTCTCTCCCTCTCTCCCCAAACAGATACATGTCCGTGTGTACTGAACCTTCTGCTATAGCCCTGCTCCCACCAGGTCCCTACCTCCGCACCAGCTCCGCAACTACTTCCGCACTATCCACCCGCTTCAAACAATACCCTGTCGTTGCATATCAACCCGCGCAAAACCACCTCCTTTCATATCCACCAACAGCATTAACCCTTCACCTGGTTATCATCGGGATAAGCCCAGAACAAATGGAACACGTGATTATTAGCTTTTTATAAGCAAACGACTAAGCGAAAGATACAAAATCTTTCGCACTCGTTTCTTACTCAAAAAATTAAATCTTTAGCATCGAATTTGTAGCTCGTGACACCTGCCAAGTGTCTTTCGTCAAAAATTCTTCGCGAGTTGGACGTCTCGTGAAACAGTTTGAACCAGAAATTCTAAGTGCAATAAAAGCGTACGACAATTATGATGCGTGTCTAAAGAGACAACAAATTTACGACTTGAGCTGGAAATGCTGCTCACAATTTTTTAATTATGTCTCATTTTTTTAACTTGTTAACGAATTTTCTTTAGAAATTTCAACTTTTACACAGATGACCGGAAGAAAAGTAAATTTTTTAAAAGTTTATTATAAAACTAGTAGAAACCAGAACCCAAAGGCTTTTACAGAACCCAAATGAAACCAAACATTAATTAGAAACTTCTTGAAAAGTGGAAAACGCAGTGACGAATTTTTATTCCAGTAAGTACATTAAAAGAAAATTAATAGAAAGAAACACCATCAGCTGGGACCCAATTGTCATATCCGATTGGATTTGCCATTGAACTTCGAAAATAATGAGCCCTAATCAATGATTACCTCCAGTTACTTGTTTGCAGTTAAACAAAAAAATTGCTAAAACAAATGAAATCACATCGCGACTGTAATTGGTCTCCGGATGAGTTTGCTTTTCAGGGCAATTCTAAAATACACACATAACCAAATCAACTATCCTTGTCTTTTTTCTAGTTAAGTGTAGGATGTAGTTCCATCTTATTCTTTCATAACTAAAGTCCTTCAACAGTGTTCTCTTTCTTGTTGCTTTGAATCGTGTCTTTCGTTCGTAGAATTGTTTGTCTCTCGTACCTCTCTCTTTTTCTCTCATCCTAATAAAGCTTTTCTCCCTTTGGCATCTTACGTGTGTTTAATATGTGTATGTGAACAAGTACGTGAGTACTTTTGAGCCAAGATGTGGATGCTTGTTTTCTCTACGCACACGTATTCATATAACGTGAAAAAGATGTTGGTGGCACATGAAACAGCACCGACAACCCAGCCTCGAGGTATAAAATAGCACGTATACAAAGCATCTCTCATCCCACAAGACTTCTTCTCTTATCCGACGAGTCCCGGGGGTTCTCTCTCAAAGAGAATGTGATAATACGAAGAACTTCACCTAATGAGTTAATAGCAGGTACCTCACTGTACTTTCCTCCCTTTCTCTCTTTTTTCTTCCTTTCTCCTTGCGAGTTCCTTTTACCAGGACTTGCCAGATAAATACAGGTACCGAGTTGGCCAGAATACATTATGTTCACATCTATATGTCAATATAAAGTGTTCTCTTGGCCACACAATCCTCGACATTTGACCTTAGACTCTATTTAATTTGCAGCATAATTTTTTACTGTGTCAGCTCCAAAAGTTATGGTAAATTTTTTAATTATTTTTCCAGCGAATGAGAGGCTTGCTACAGTATAAAAAAGTTATGATTCTCAAATTTTTTATGGTATCGAAGAATCGCTCGGACGTGACGAAAAATATTTTCATTTATTCATCATGATGTCCTGGAATTTTCAAATTATCACAAATTTTTAGGTAAATTTAGTTTCCAAATCACAACAAATGATCGTGACGATTATTGTTGCCAAACACTACATATATATTGCTAGATCTGCTGAAAAGAGAAAAGGAATTTCGTTGCATTCTAACTATGCAAACTTCAACATCATAACTTCTTCCATTGAGAGAATTGCAATATGAAAAAATACTAATAAAAATAATGTTTAATTTGCCGCGTTTTATTTCCCCTCGTATTTGAAAGCCAATATTGAGTTAAGGCGGTGTACAAGTTTGTTTAATCTGTTATCTGAAAGTGAGAAGTAAAAGTGCAAGCAATTATTTTATTTTTCATGATAGAGCACGGTCTTCCGCGACCTTCCAGCGGGGTTGAGGAGCAAAGAGAGTGAGAGGGTGGTTTCGTTTGTGGGGATGGAGGAAAAGTATAGAAAAGTGAAAGAGAAGAAAGGAGAGGCGAATATGAGGACGAGAAACGACGAGAGGGACGTTGAGGTGTCCCGAGAACAACAGCCGTGAAGATGCGGAGGGAATGAAAAAGGAGAGGACGGATAAAAAAAGATCGTGTCTCTCGCTCCACTCGCGCCGTATCTTTAGTAAGTAAACAGAGCGGCTTATGAATTTTAAGCAGCCAAAAGCGGGGCGCGGGAAAAACGTTTTTCCTTTGAGACCAATGTTCTGGGTATATAGACCACAACGCATTTTTTTTTTTTTTTTCTTATCGAAAGGGGGCGCAATGTGCTGGAGGCTGATAAAGATTGCGAAGATGGAGCTTATCCCGATGACGCACAAATTTTTGTTCAGATTTTTTGTGTTATTCCTTATTTTACGTACATACACCAAACACGAATAAATTAATGATCAAAAATTACAATATAATAGAAAAATTGTCAAATGAAATCAAGTGCGAATTGTAAAGGAAACGATCTTCGAAATAAAACGACGATGAACTACACTAAATGATAGTTTTTTTTTTTTTGAAAATGTAAAACACAGAAAGAGTATAAATGGGAAAAAAAATAGATATTAAAAATTGAAAAAAAGTGATTTCAGCTTCCATAAAATTATTCAAGTTAATTATTTTTGCTTAATCAATGCCAATCCTATTTATAAAACTGATGCTACATTTAATTGAATCAAGAAATCGATGGGTTGACTAAGTTACTTATTGAAGTAGATATTCTTGTGTTACTGGCGTAGTTCCATGTTAGGACGAACTAGTTTAAGCTTTTTAGATTAATCTTCCAATGACGTACGAAAATAGAATTCATGAAAAAAGTCATGAGCTGAAATGGAACTAATTGCAGCGAAAGATTGTTTTCCCAATAGTAGAAAAAATTCAAAGAGAAACATTTGAGAATAGATACTGAAAATCCTAGTTATCAACATTGCGATGGGTTCACCATCCGTCATCATCGTCGAAAACCTTAGGAAAAAGAATGTTTCTATACTTTGAATAAATATGTTTATAACGTAAACAAACAAAAGAATGGAGACACATTGAATCATCAAGAAACTCCAAGAAACCTTCAACGTCATGATCCAAAAAAAAGTTCAATAGGGTCGAAAACGAGCCGAGACTTTTCTTAAGCATAAAACTTTACTGGTATACGATAAAAAGATTAAATCACATATCATCTTCTTCGTTTTTTCACAACAAAGACAATGGTGCACGATAAAGTTGTGTTCGATGAACATCCAACTATAAAAACGCTATAAAACGAGACAAAGTTTTATCGAAGTGTATAAAGTAAACGGTCGCTAAAAAAAATGGAAGTTCCGGTCAACCCTGGTGTAGGATTCGAAGGTAAAATTAGATAAAAGAACAAAAAAAACCAACCGAATTTAAAATGGACCACAAAAATCGTACCTTCTGATACATTTTAGGACAGGGATAGTTTCGATATTGATTTCCTAGGGTTGAACGGTATAGATGAGAGGATGAAAGACTGAGGGTGAGGAGGAGGAGGAGGAGGAGGGCTATCTAAGCATTCTAATGGGCCAAAGAGAGGACTAGGGATTCTGCGCGTTGGAAGGCACACGTGTCTCTAATGATTTTAGTATAGCAGCAGGATACTCTAGACATAATGGGTGCTGTACAGGTTTATAGTATATATACATATGTACACACATATTATATACATACGATATATGCTTTAGCTGCACATATACATATATGGACGTTAGATAAGGGGTTTGTACGAGGGATAGCGCCTCCATACGACTCTGGAAAGGGTGAGGATTGGAGAGAAAGCATCAAGCTTTTCCCTCCTCCAGGAACTTAACCGGAAGAGGACACGAGGAAGAACAGAGAGAGAGAGAGAGAGAGAGAAAGAGAGAAAGAGGACCAAAGGGATGGGAGGGTTTCGTGGTGTAATATGTCGTGGGGATGACATATATAACGATGCTCCCAACTTGCTTCTAAACGTGCAAAATAGAAGGGGTAAACGTGGCTTGCAGGTCTTGCGGGATTCTTAATGGCAAGCGAGAGAGAGAGAGAGAGAGAGAGAGAGAGATAAAGAGAGAGAGGGAGAGATACATATATGTTTATTACTATATTCACACGGGCGTAAATAAATGTGTATATGTATGCGATGTAACACTACGAGCCCATTAAATGCACGCACAATTCCCTTTCCTGTACACATACATACGTACGAAAAGACGTGGCAGCAACTTGATGCCAGGTAATTAAAAATACATCTTTAAGACGTGTTTATAGTCTATGTGCATTACTTCAACACCCTTCAAACATCCTTGAATATAAGAAAAAAAAAGAAAGAAAATCCAGACACAGAAATGAAAGGGATCTCATTCTGTAATTGTTGATTCAAAATATTTTTTTTTTTTTTTTTTTCCTTTAAAGAGCTTTGACTCAGAAGAGTGCTCGCAGAAGATTCGCTACCTAATTCTCTGCATGCCTGAGGGTACAAACAGTAAGGGTTGTCGTTGAGAATTGATTCGAAGGCGCTGTTATAGAAGGTTGAAAATTAATCGTTTAAGCTTTTTGATGAATCAATCATTAATTATGTAATTGCCAATCATTGCGTTGTTTGGTAATGATTTTTAAAAATTAACACATCTTTTTATACTCTTTTGTAACGACTGATCTATGTGAGTTATTTTTCAATTAGGAAAACTTGAAAAATTGATGAATTATCGATTATTTTGTAAAAATAAAAATTGGGATTTGTTGCGGGACAATTCCCTATTGGGATTTGTTGGAGTTGAAAAGAAAAAATCAAAAATCAGGGAACAACTGCATTGAAATTGTAATGAAAAATAAATAAATGAAATATTCTCAGTAATTATTGAGCCTCTAATTTTTTTATGAGTTTCAATTTTTATTCGGAAACACCCCCCCCCCCCTCCCCGCCCTCTCCCTATAAACCGTATTGCAATTGTTGAGACATATATATATTTTGAATTCATTTATGAAATAATTGGAATCAAAACCATATTTTTTTTTTCATTTTAGAGAGCCTCAGGTTCATACTTCTTCTTTGGTTGTATTTTGTTTTTTTCTAATAGTATCAATTTTTATTAGCTATCGTTGACGACCTTCAAACGCCTTTCGATTGGAGAAACAGTTTCGGGGTTCCTTTGAACTGGGATTGGTGGACTTTGGCCACGCCCTATAAACAAGGGTCGCTCGATTTTGCTCGCCCGAGCACGAATAAACCCTTATGTGCTTTGCTCTGAACGTGAGTACACTTATGTGCTTCAGCGATGTACATATTTACGAGGTTCGGTGAGATCCAACGTATACAACATGAAATATATGTGTTCAGGGACGTATATGAGTCAGGGCTTTTGAGACTTTGAAAATTAGCCCCTTATTGTTATTAGTATTATTTTAGTTTTCATATGCGAAGCACCGACAGCCAAAGGTCCAATGAAAAAAAAAAAAAATTTCATGCCTATTTTACTGTTTATGATTTTTATTTTCTCTCAAAACTTTGCATTTACTCTGAAAAAATATGACAACGAAACTATCTGTTAAAACAAAAAAAAATTCTTAATCGTTCGCTTCGCAGTCTTCCGAAACGCTTTTTTCGTTTCATAGAAATTTCATCATTAAATTTTCACTTAGTACGACTTTATTATAAACTGTTCTCTTCATTATCGAAAAACGAAGACGATGGTATATAATCATACCTTATTATCGTATACGAGGAACATTTTATGCCGACGAGAACAATTGCGTCGTTTTTATTCCCGTTGAAGAGTTTACGTTCAGAAGAATAGATTTTCTAGGGCTGAACATGCGAAAAATGTCGGAGAAATTTGTTTAAACAATTAATTGGAATTATATTGAATGATAGATAAAACGTTTTTTCCAATTGAAATCACGGGCCAATTGGTTTCATTACGATTGTAATTGAATTGTATTATTATGATTGTCAAATAGAATTTTTTTGCGAAATTACACATCAAAAAATGTCATTTATTGACATATTTTACGATTTTTATTGTTTGTTATTCGTTATTCCTTTTTTGTGAAATATATATGTTAATAAACAATAATATTGGTATGTGGATGATGGATAAATTGTGCACGTTGCGTATGTAAGAAAAGAAGTCAATTCAGTAAAAATACGAATCTGCTCAATTCAATTTTTATATTACGAGATTGCGCTCTTTCGTAACAAATAATTGCTGGGAAATATTTTGAGGTTTAAAAACCGCCCGCAATGCTGTAAAACTCGACGGTTTAAGCTGGAAAAATAACCTCCAAAAAGCTGCGGGGAAATGTAGGTGTACACGTGAACGAGGGTTAATTATTTATGATTTAGAAAAGAAAAATCACGTATAAGTTATTTCTCGGACGCACGAACGAAGTTTCCATGGACTTTCGTTCATGTATATGTTACATTCTGATTCTGAAGTAATGATCGAATGTAGTCTTCGAACAAACAAATCAATAGAAATAAAAATAATACGATAACAGCAGTTCACCAAAAGATGGAAATCGATGATCGATTCCGTCGATTTATTCAAGCAAAGTGCTAATTAATTTTTTCAGGGGCACGATAAATCTCAATTTATTGAGCTTAAAACTCACCGGAAACGGTGAGAATACATTTTTTCTAACGAAACCACGTTACCTCGCTTTTTCGAGCGTGTCTCGTATTCGGTACGTAGAGTAGCGATGTTTTTGTAACTGTCGAGATAGATCACTGTGGTGGGGGGTACGAAAAACAACAATTTTAACTAAGAGTTCAGAGTTCTCGGCAATTAAATTGCCGAGAACTCTGAACTCTTAAAATCGCTGCACCTCGTGTACACCCTCCACTGATCCACCTCGACAAATGCTAAAAAAAATTAATCCTTTAGGTTGTTGCCGATACACTCGAAAAAGCTCGGAAATGTGGCTTTGTTATATATAATATCGTGTAAACATGGGGGGCCCAGACGGATTACTCACAGCGTTCGCGGTGAAAATCCCACTTTGCCTCCATCCTTTGGTACACGATAACTTTGCTATACATTAACTTCGAAACGATGATTGAACCTTGAACGTTGAAAAGCTTGAAACGTATTTTTTCTTTTTATAAATCCCGGCCCGCGTCCGGGTCATCAGCCGAAGAACGCGACGTTTATGTTGATGAATATAGCCGCAACTGCTGCGATAAATATCGAATCTCGAAAGTAGTCGATCGAGAACCGAGAAGGAGAAACTTTTAAAAATATAGTTTTTGGGCGCGCCGTGTCTGTGTTAGTGGCGCTGTCGCGTCAGTGCTTCGAGCGCTTCAAAACAATCCTTGTGCTGAAGGGGATTGAAAATAATTGTAAGAATTTTGACTGAAATGATCGAGGAACACGACGAGCGAGAGGCAATATGCGATTCAGTGGTAATTTTCGTTAATAATTATATAGTTGAAACGGTCAAGCACGGCCGTACAATAATGTGCCGATGTTCGAAATTTCGAATAGTACATCAATCTAACCTCACTTTCAGAATTCGCTTGTGGAAGGTTGTCGCTTGCCGGTTAGAATGCACGGCACCGAAGATTGGCGTAAGTACAAACGATTTTAACAACAAAACAGCATTTTTCGCGGTTTTCAATAATCATTTTCCCAAAATTCCCAACTTTCTCGTGTTCGAAATGGGAAACAAACAAAATACGGGAACAGAGTGTGAAGAAACAGTCGCGCGTGTAAACATTTTTTTGACACTGACGCAAGACGCGATTCACGATAATTCTTTATAAAATGCCCTTTATACATTTTTTCATTCGTTATTTTGCAATCAAACCATGTTTTTCATTCACTCACATTTTATTTACTCATTTATTTATGCTGAATCCTTTTTGTCAACTACTCAAAATTCACTCGTTTCAACAAACTTTTAGGTTATGTCTCGATAAACTTCGGATGTTTCAAACATTCAATGAAAACATGGACTAACAATTCATTTTTATTCGAACATCATAGTTTTTATACTTTTTCTAAACACGTAATTTCACTAAATTTTTTTTTCATTGCTTATTAATCCTCTGCTATGTTTCAGCTATTTACTGCTGAAATATTTTCACGCAGAACTTTTTAAGTGGAACCTTCTCAATATGAATTCAATGATCCTGAAAGTTTTTGGTTATTTGGGCTGTTCTGCGTCCTGTAAACATTTTCATTCAATAATAATCAAAATTGCCGTTACTTTTTTTGAACTGTCAAGATTCTAAAAAAGATGAATTATCAAATATTTGAATCTTTCTCATTGTGATTTCATTAAAAATACTTTTTATTTAAATTAATACTTTCTTCGACGTTGTTGAGTTTTTTTTTTTTGCCCCGTCAGCTATATAATTACGCACGATCATAAGATTTGTATTTATTCTTTGTTTTCAGTTATGTTTTTTCACATAAATTTGAAGAAATCAATATTAATATGCAAAAATCTTATATTTTGCAGCTTTGGCTGAAATCATCAGCGTCAAGGATGTCCATGGCATCAAATGTTACTACGTTCATTACGTAGATTGTGAGTAAACAAAAATTAGTTGCCTAAAAATCGCAATATAACAACTTGCCAAAAAAAAAACAACAAAAACGATCGTCAGCCAATTTTTGATTTCATAAAAATTTGGTGTTTCGCAGTTAATAAAAGATTAGATGAATGGGTAGCGGAAACATGTTTGGACACAAGAAAAGTACAGTATCCAAGAAAAGATGGTACCACGCCGGGTACGGGGGCGGCGACGCCAAAGAAACAAGCACCGAGCAGACCGCCAAGTCCGAGCAGTCTGAACAGCGAACCGTTGAACGGCACGGCCGTTTTTCAAGCTGCTTTGCAAAAGAAAATGGCTCGAAAAAGAAAAGCAACGTTTCTAGAGAACGAAGATTCTCAGGAAGCACCAACGCCAGTGGTGCCGCCACCGGTCGCTGGACCCAGACCGTCGCAAGGTTCAATGGTGGCGCACCATGGCCATAATGACGTAGTAACAAGGATGAAAAATATCGAACTAATAGAGCTCGGTAGGCACAGAATAAAACCGTGGTACTTCAGTCCGTATCCTCAAGAAATGGTGAACCTTCCGTGTATTTACATTTGTGAATTTTGTTTGAAATATCGAAAAAGTAGAAAGTGCCTAGAAAGACATTTGGTGAAGTGTAATCTACGACATCCACCGGGCAATGAAATATATCGTAAGGGTCCAATCTCATTTTTCGAGATTGATGGACGTAAGAACAAGAACTATGCTCAAAATTTGTGCCTAGTAGCGAAATTGTTTCTTGATCATAAAACCCTCGATTACGATACCGATCCATTCTTATTTTACGTTATGACGGATTTCGACAGTCGAGGCTTTCACATAGTTGGTTATTTTTCCAAAGAGAAAGAATCAACCGAAGATTATAACGTCGCATGTATTTTAACTCTACCGCCTTATCAAAGAAGAGGATACGGCAAATTGCTTATCGAATTTTCTTACGAACTATCCAAATTCGAAGGCAAAACTGGATCCCCTGAAAAACCCTTGTCCGATCTTGGCCTTCTGTCGTATCGAAGTTATTGGGCTCACACCATACTCGATATTTTATTGAACGTTAAACCTCTCGTTGACAATGAAAAGGCACAAATTACTATCAACGAGATTTGCGAATTAACGTCCATCAAGAAAGAAGACGTTATATCGACCCTTCAAAATCTCAACCTCATTAACTACTACAAAGGACAATACATCGTTACGTTAAATAGGTAATTGAAATTTTTTTATAATTGTATTTTCATTCCGAAAATCACAGTTTTTGAATATTTACCCGATACTAAAAAAATTCGATTGCGAGATAACTTTTCCATTCACAAAACACTCACTTGATCGTTTCATTGTACATTGAAAATTAACGATGAAATATTTATCGTTTGTTTAAAGGGAAATAATTGAACAGCACGCAGCAGCGATGGAAAAGAGATCGATAAGGATAGATCCAAAGTGTTTGCACTGGACGCCGAAAGACTGGAGCGTTAGAGCGAAATGGTGAAACATGGAGCTCTGGTGACTAATAAAACAGAAAAAAAAATCTCAAGAAATAAAATTGAAAAAAAAAAAAACTGTTACACCGTTGAAACGTCAAAAATGGAGAACGCTACGGTCGATTGGTTGTGGAATCTTTTCAGAAGTCTTGATAGTGACTACGAGCGTTTCAACGGTATACAAAATTGTACATAAATACATTGGCGTTTGAGGGAGCTGTCAAGTTTTAACGATTAAAAGAAAAAAAAAAAAAACCAACGAGGAGAACAAGAATGATGTAATAACGAAAAAAAATGAAATACTGAAAAACCAAACCGTATGTCGTGAGAAATAAGTCCTTCCGACTTGTCTCGTTATTATAATAATAATAATATTAATTACAATTGCAGTGAAAATTAATGATTTAAACCAAATTAATACAGCGATCTGATTTTTCCGGAATTCTTGAGAAAAATGAATTCAATCGAGATCGCCTAGTCCAACAGGGTCGAAAAGAGGAAGAGAAAAAACAGAGAACAAATGATGCATAAAAGAAAAACAAATGGAATATTGTGACAATTTGACGCAATCGCGTGGAAGAAATTCGATTAGAAAGTTGCTAAAATATTTTAACCGAGTGATGCAAAGTCTCATTTTGTTTTCTTTCTCTTCTAATACTCGTTTCAATAATTGTTTATGGTTTTTTTTCCCTTCAATCACGCATACGTGTACGGTTTTAAGGTGATCGAATTGTACAGAAACTCCACTAATTTAGTAGAATTGTAAATAAATGTGATTTTATAACGTAACAAATCTGTATCATAATAATCCCTCTTCGATATTAATCCTCATATATTTTTCAACGTAAAGAAAAATCGATAAATCAATCAACCCAGCAAAATGAGTTCACCAGTAATTTTAAAACGTCAGTAAATGATAAATGGGAAGATTTCCAACGTTTTCTTAGGATGAAAAATGACCAATGTTTCGGTAAATAGTTCTGACGATCGACTTCCAAGAAATTTCATGTTATTGATCAAATTAAAATTCAACCATTTAGTTCTTCTATTTTCTTTTGTGTAAGCTATCGATTCGTTGGGTTGGGAAATTTTCGAAGTTGACTTACCGACCGAAAATCTGAATACCTGAAACATTCTAGCAGAAAACATCTCTACCTTATCATCTCTATCGGGTAGTCGAAACGATACAGATGTTCTGTGGTAGTCCTGTTAACTTATATTCAATTTTTAATTGGTTGAGTTGAAAGTTGAAACCTACGTTTTATTATTTGGTAGTGCTGATTTGTGGTATAGCTGTGATGATACAGTTTTTTGGGGTAGAGTTGTCATTTCGGTAGAGATGTTTCTGGTAGAGCTGTAAGTGTGCCGGAGTTGGCAATAAAAATAATGTCGAGGTTACGAGATTTCACCTTAATACGTTTGACATATATATATATATATATATAACCGAATAGGAAAGATGCTTCTTCGGCCAATCACGCCATTGATATCTCTTTCCTTCTCTCTCTCTCTGTCTCTCTTTTACACTTCTCGATATTCTGAGTCACGAGGAATCATTAAACAAAAAACTGTAACAGCGACGGCTCGAAAGTTTCGCGTTACACGTGCACTTTTGTAGTATTCAAAAAAAATTTTAGTCAATAAGCTGATTTTATAAATAATTTAGTATCGGTCATTTTTTCATAACGGTACCTGAATCAATTTAAAATTGAGTTCAAAAATTGTTTGCCCCATTCGTGTATATTTGCTTCTCGAGTCTTCAATAAAATAATAATTTTTTATCATTGTCATTTTCTTACAACAAGATCGTTCTTTTGTCAGTTTTTCAAAATCGCAATGAACAATTTTGGAATAAAAAAAATAAAGACCTTGAAGATCGTATTCTCATGAATAACTAACCGCATTCGAACCAAAATTTCCTTGAGTTTTATTCATTAAATAATTGTAGTAGCAACCCAATAAATTTCAGTAAAAAACAATAATAATTGAAAAAAAAGTCCGTAGATACGAATTACGCTTGCATGATAACATCTTTCACTGTTTGCGTGAAAAAAATTCAAGTTCAATTCAAACTCGTGCAAGAGATCGAGATTATAATTTCAACGGAAATTTTTCCCGCGATACAATATATAATATCTAGATGATGTATACAGGAATTTTCGTTGCGGATACGCCGGGGGTTTGGTTTGTTTTCATGAATTTGCGCAGTTCTTTCCGCGGCGGCCGCGACTTCGTTACCGCATCTTGTCTTGTGATGGATACTAAATAAAAAATTCCATGTATATTCCATCCTAATAACTATTTCACATCTATACATATATGGATTATTGAAGATATAATATCCCATACATGTATATATATATATATATATATATGTTTTATGCACGTGTAATATTAAAAGGACGAAAAGTGTTGCTCTCGTCAATTAATAGTTTCAAATGACGTCGTAAACAAAATCAGAATATAATTTACGTTTGATAAATTAAAGTGACGTTTCAACGATAAATCGCCATTCATTGGAATATAATTAGTGATAACAAATAAACCGATGAAGTGAATTATCGGAAAAAAAATGTAAATATCGTTATCGCCAGCTCGTCAGCTGTGAGTCATTATGATCATTGTTTTATCGTTTTCTTGTTTTTCTCGGCGCTCGATCCTCGCCATTTTGAATCTTTTCTAACCTCATTTTTCCTCAACGAATGTCACAATAATAACATCAAAATAATACGTGCGTAGTGTTTGTTTAAATCACGAATCTTCGAAATTGTTGTGCTGTTTTCTTTTTGTTACTGTTACGAATGGCGTTTGGCGAACTGTCACTATAAAAAAAATAAAAAAGACGTCTAAAATTTGAAAATCGGTGTTTTGCGATCTGAAATTTTACAAACATTTGCGGTGTTCACGGAATAATGGATTTTGTTTATTCGATAAAATATCATGATTTCTTCCCCAAGTTGAAAAAAATACAAAATTGCAAATTGCAAAAGGAAAATATGTTATTTGAATAATTACGAGAGAAGTAACAGCAATAATAATTTAAAAAACATGAACGGTACGACATTATTTTGGATATACGACAATTTCACGAAGTATATTTTTAACAATGTCTACAAAAAAAAATATATCTCTAATTCGAAAAGTCACAATTTATTGGCGTTTCTGGTGAAATAAAAAATTTGAAAGATAAAAATACCCATGGCATTGAAGTTCACATTTTTGGTATTCGTTCAAACACATGTTCATTCGTTTTTTGTTTTTTTTTTTATTCAATTTTTCAAATTTTTCCATCTTTACTAGCAGATTCAATTTTGGGTCTCCAAAAAAGTTCGGCCAGTTATCGTAAATATTTTCTATCAATTATTGGCTCTTCTATAAAAACCCAAAGAATTTTGTTGCATGCCAAAGAGGAAAACTTCAACTTCATAAATACTAGAGTGTATTAGTACCAAAGCAAAGAAATAGATTATGCAAAATTCTAAGACTTGAATCCTCTGTATGCTGGCAGAGGGTTAATTCTCAGGATAATTGTGAATTTGAATTCCTCTTTTTTTATCAGCTGCAAGCGACTCCGTCAGACTCTTCCTACCTCACAATAGTTTACTTTTTTTTTCCACGTCTTTGCAACTTTTCATCCTCATGCCCCCAGAATTTCTTTCTTCCTATATTTCCCTGCTGCATCTTCACCAACGTTCAATTAACTTCTGCTCCTGAGTCTTCATTTTCTCAAAAGTTTCCAGTTTCTACACACTGTTTTTATTCTATTTTTTCGAGTTTCTTAAATCCAATTTTTTGCCAATTCATCCGTCTCTTCTTGTCTGTCTTTCTCGTCCTTAAGAAGTTTATGTTAAATAATAGTTTTTACAAAAAATTGAAATACTAATAAGAGAAAAATAATATTTTAAGTAAATGTGTTTCAAAAAAAAGTATATACGGAATAAATAAATTATTGGTACGTAATCATGATGTAGGATAAAAAAAGAGTATAAAAATGAGCGCTTTAGACCATCTGAAGAGGGAAGAGACATTGTGGAAAGGGATGAGAGCCAATTGTGTGAGTCCTGCCATAATGAAGAGCCTGGATAACTTCCCAGAGGAAGAAACTCGCAGGGGATACGAACAGAGTCACATTATTCAAGCACTTGAGGATTCCTCTTTGTATGAACAAGAGGGCAAATCTTTGCATCCTTATGACGAGACACTGAGTTTTCTGCTGATCGACGCAAGAGAACATTTGAAGGTTTCGAACGCAGAACAATTTTATGCTAAATTAAATTGTGCCAAAGAGGCAAAAGTCAAGGTTGTATCGATTTTTGGAAATACCGGAGATGGAAAAAGCCATACTCTCAATAGAACTTTCTTTCAAGGCAGAGAAGTTTTTCCCACCTCTAATGAACAGAACTCTTGCACTCTCGGTGTCTGGGCTGCTTTTGATCCCAGCCTTCGTGTCATTTGCCTCGATACCGAAGGCCTTTTAGGTAAAACATTATTTAGTTTTTTCAATTTTTTTCACTTTTAAACTTTGTGTGTCGTTCTTCATATTTTGAAGACTTCTAAGAAATTACATTGGGATCTTTCTATCTTTTTTCTTAAATTCCTAGGTGTTTTTGCAAATATGTGGGGTTTTTCTTTCATGCAACTCGAGATTTTTCTTGGATGTTTAGTTCCTGGTACATTGATGTTGTATTATTTGGGCTATCGTTAATAATTTTGCTGCTTTTTCGGTTTTTTTTTTATTTTCGTTGTCACTTGACATTTCTTGTCTCACAATTTATCGAATTTCTGCTTTTGTATTTCAACGGTTTGAGCGTCAATATCTGGAATTCTCCTAATTTATTAACAATTATTTTTTAATTCTGTTCATTCTAAAGAATGAAATAAATTTTTTTCAGGTGTAACGGTCCATGAAAACGAGCGTACGAGACTGTTGCTGAAGGTTTTGGCGGTATCTGATATCGTTGTATATCGGACGCGCTCGGAAAGGTTGCACAGAGATTTGTTTACATTCCTTGGAGCGGCGTCACGCGCTTATACTCATCATTTTCAAGCTGCTCTACAGGCGTTGGGAAAACGCGAGGGTGTACCTAACTCTTCGTGTGCTCTCGGACCGAGCGTCATTGTTTTTCATGAAACTCGACACACTCGACCTCTCGCTAATAGTAAGTAGAATAAGAAAACAAAAAACAAACAACAAATCAACAAAAATCTCTATATATATAAAACTCGACTGGAAAATTATGTTTGGCCGCTCTTCATCCAAAAACCACTAAACCAATTTTGATAAATCATTCATAGGAATGAAGCCCATGAATCAGCAGAATAGGTTGTAGGCCGTATTATATTCCGATAAATTGTTTATTCGGGGAAAATAACTCCACAATGAATTTATTTTCTACCTTTAAGGACTTTCTTAATCTCGGAGATGCCGAAAATGGGGAAAATTTGAATAAATTTTAAAAATCTAACCAAAAATAAAATCACAAGTTTACAATCAGGAAAAAATGGAATTGTATTTCACGATGTTCCGCAATGGCGAATAAAACATAGTTTCTGATTAGATTTTGATTAAAAGTGAAAAAGAATTCACAAAACATTAAAATAATATATAAGATGCTAAAAAGTGAACAATAAGAAACGGGAAACACTTTTTTGTTTTTTTAATTTACCACCGAAGTCATCAAACCGCATACACGACGATAAAATTAATTGAAAGTAGGAATCATTAATAAAAAACGGTTTTTCCGATAAATTTTGTAATGTTCCATGTTCAGGTACATCAGAAAGTGCGGAGGACATATTGAGAAGTCGTTTCGCACAGATGCAATTAGAAATCGAAGCGTTCAGTTCGATAAAGTACGTGGGGGTGCAAACATCGAATCCTCCGACGGATTATGGTCCATTGAGAAGCGCGATAATGAACGAGCTGGAAAATACGACGGTGAGATCGGCGAGAAAGCCGAATCTCGTATACGGGACTCTAAAAATTTTGAACGACAAATTCTCCGGAGAAATCTCCAATGTTTCCAGCGTTTTATTTCCCGACCAGTACTTTACTTGTCCCGTCAAATGCCTTAGCTGCGATTGTCGTTGCACCAACAGTATGGGTCACGTTCGTGAAGGAAAACCACACGTCAGCGATACTCTGTACGAATTTCTCTTAATTCATCACAAATACTAAATTTTCAAGATTTATGAAAGTTATTGATAATTATCCACAAATTATTGACAATTCAGACGAATGTTTAAGAGAAAATTGAATGTCACAATTCACTATTTTGGTACTTGGTGATACGAACAAAATCTCAGAAGATTCTGTCGTCTCTGAACAGTTGCGAATGTTGATTTTCAATAACAAAATCGTGCCAAAATAAATATCGGCAGAATGTTTTCGTTTTTCTAAATCTAGGATTTTTCCTAATTTTTCAGAATTTGAAGCAAATAAAATTAATAGAATTCGAAAGAAATTAAAGTGTTTAGACGAAATCGGAGTCATTTCATTGTTAAATAATTTGCGAATAACTGATAGGTTTCATAACGTATACAATAAATCAACGTTAAGGACATTTGAAAATTGCCAAGTAACAAAATTTTGATCAAGTACATATTTTCGGCTGAGAATTGATCGGTGAAATATTTTTGGGTTCAATGTTTCTTCTCCAAAGTGACGAAGATTTTTATATTTTTATAACAATTCATAATTAACGATAATTTGTTGACAAATGACGAGGATTTTCTTTTTGTTTGCAAAAAGAAATATAATTTGATGATTTGCGTAGTTGCAGATATCAGCATCAGTACGAGAACGTTATTTACATATGCAAAAAATGTCACAGCAACGGTAACGAAGTAATAGTGAGCAGCCGGACACAAATTCAGAGTGATAAAGGATGGTACGGTTTAGCGAAATACGCTTGGTCCGGTTATGTAATCGAGTGTCCACACTGCGGCGAAATTTATCGCAGTCGTCAATATTGGTACGGCAATAAGAATCCCGAGGACGATGCGGTTAGAACTGAAATCAATCACGTTTGGAACGTCGTGAGTGTCTTGTTCATTATCTTCACTTCGCGATTTTAAACACTCAAGATCTCGATTACGAGACGGTGAAACCTTCTCAAATTTTTTACACAATATAATACGATGCTCAAGGAGATTCACGCAAAAAATCAAAAAATTATCTTGGAAAAAACTGTATCCGATGGATTTTCCGTCACTTTGTATATATTATTATAATTATGGCGTGTGAACCTCGTTAATTCAATAAATGAGCAATATAATTAATAAAAGTTATCATAATTACAGGCGAATCTGTCGATAACGAATCAAAATACAGCACAGCGTGTAATTGATGGTGTATCGTACATAACGGAAACGGTTGCGAGTGTATCTCTCCAGCCGACGAAAGCGTTGTCAGCATGGGTGACTGATCAAGTAGCCCCAACTTATTGGCGGCCGAACAACGAGATTAAAAATTGTCACAATTGTAAAATCGTATTTGGAACTACAGACTCGAAACATCATTGTCGAGCGTGCGGCGAAGGTTTCTGCGCCAAATGTTCCTCGAATGTGAAAACGGTACCCGCGAGAAAATGGTTCACCCCTGTTCGTGTTTGCGATTCTTGCTTCACCAAAGACAATAATTCCAACAACGAACCAATCCTCGACAACGCCGAGGATGTCAGTGTTAGAAAAGTCACTGAACACGTTGTCTCAACCCTCAATGCGGTGGGAACAGTTCTCACTTATTCCAAGTGTACGTTCCAACTTTTATTCTCCACCAAATTCACTCTAAAAATATATGATAATATTTTTTTTTTTTTACAATTTGGATACAAATTGACTGATCTTCGAAATTTCCGGCAATAATCTTTTTTATTGATAATTTTGCGATAGAAGCGCATAAAAATTGACATTGACATTTTTTTTTGTTACTTTAGCTTTAATCAAGGACACCGTAAGGCCAACATACTGGGTTCCGGATTCGGAACTGACCAACTGTTGCGTTTGTAACAAATACTTCAACGATCAACTTCCGCTCCATCATTGTCGTGATTGCGGTCGTGGAGTTTGCCAAAATTGTTCCCAGCACCGAAAACCGGTACCGCGACGTGGTTGGGACAAGCCCGTGAGAGTTTGCGACTTGTGTCTAAAGATCGATTGAAAATTGCTCGTTAAAACAGAAAAGTCATAAATACCCTGCCCAAAAAAAATACAATACAAGAGCTACAACTAAAATGTTTGAGTGAATTCAAACATTTCAGAAATATCGATGTTTATCGTACGAAAAACGACGGAACATGGTTTCTGGGATCGTCAATTCAATCATTCTAGTTGCAAAATTTTTCAAATATTTCAACGATTTAAAAAAGACATCGACGTTTTTTTAAAATACAAGTAAAAGATAATATAAAATTGAACAAAAATTTCAATGACTCTCTAAACGAAACGACGAAAAACGATTTTTTTCGATAAAAAACGAAACGATCTAAATTTTCGGTTTTAGAAAATTTTGATGTTTTAGAACTTTTTTTTTCAAGAAACAAAATTGGAAAATACATACGCCAGCATTCTATTTTGCTATTTTGCTATTAATAAATATGTAAATTTAACAATGAAAAAAAAAAAAAAAAAAAAAACAGGATTACGCAAAAATTCATCACGGGCTGTGCCATAAATACGTATTTGAATTTTGCGTGGAAAAAGTCATAAAAAGCAATTCAGATGGTTATTATTATTATTATTATTATTATTATTATTAAGTTTATCGTTAATAACAATTTTTATTTGAAGAGAGCTCGAAAAACTTATTTTTCGAACCAGGTACTCAAAGCGAGCGAAAATTCGATTACGAAATTTTCCAGCACAAAATAGTTATTTTTATTTAAACGATTGTTTTTCCATCATATTACGAACAAACGTGTCGTACATATAGAATCAGAGGGTTGAAAGGAAAAATATTATAACTTCGCCACAGCCAAATGTTACAAAGTATGAAGTTGGCATGTTTTTCGAAAAAACAAAAGAAAAGTGGAAAAAAGCATTTTCTCAACGTTCCTAAAACGCCATGCATTCCGCGGGATTCTGTGGTGATGATAATCTAGATTTATCATCATATTGAATGGTTTTTGCAAATTAATTTTGAAGGAGCGTAGTTTCTCTACATTCGATTACAATTTTTTTTTTTGTTGGGCAAACGCCTTATTGTAATTCGAGGACTAGAGTTTTTTTGGTAGAATATCCTGGTAGGAAATTCGACGAAATAGCGTGAATCTATAATTTTTTTTGTTCAAAAAGTTCGAATGAAAATGTTTTTTTTTTTACTAATTACAATTCCAGAGTTCGGTCACTTTTCATTAAAAATTCGGATTGTAGATTTTTTGCAATGAAATGCGATTGCGTTTGATTTCAGTTTTTTTTTATATTCGAAGTACATATTTTTTATTGTTTAATCCAGAAAACGTTGATTTAAGAATTATGGAATTCTAGTAGAGACGAAAAATAATGGATTTGAGAAGATTGCTAGTGATTTGTTTTTTTTTTTTTTAGCCTACAATGGATTCAAATAGTTTATGAATTATTATCGAATTTCAGATACGAATTAGTATATTTTTAATATGCCACATTGTTCAAATACTTAAAAAAAAACCTATACGAAGATGGGGGTAAAAAGACGTGAAATAAATACTTATTATTGACAGTTATTTCGTATTTTATTTCCTGCAAGAATTATTACCCAATATCGAGAGAAAAACCCTACACAAAATAATTAATTGCAAAATAGTGTTGAATTCTTGAAATGTGCAACAACATTTTATTACACTTTGGCAATTTATTATCAATGCCTCGAGCAGTTTTTGAAGTGGTATGTTTCATAATTTGAGTGGTACACGCGTTCATGTCAAAAGCGTTTTTTCGAACCGATTAAAAAATGAACGGATTTGCATTTTCTGCGTTCTGTGCAGATCGTAGAAAATCATTCGAAAAAGTAATTTCAATCGCAGGAAATTTGAAATCGTTCCTTTGAACGGATTTGAATTTCCCGCTTAAACTTTCGATACATCGATATTCGAGGTAGTCCGTAACGTATTTCGGGTCAAACGTGAGGCGTGACGTCACAACATGGCGTTGCGATCAGCTGGGTGTTGTGTAGAGTGTGCTTGCGATGCTGTCCGTCTTGGTAAATTTTTCTAAGGACACCGTCTGTCTCCTCGAGCACGTAAGTTTTCGAAAAGGCTTCGAAAAAAACTAATAAACCATTGCGAAAAGTGTTGAGATATTAGATTGACCTTGAGTTGTCCTTTCGGCGATTGAAAAAAAGGAAAAATCGTGTTCGTTAAAAAATTTAAAAAAAAAAGTAAATCAAAGTTGTAAAAAAATTTTGAGGGTAAATTTTCATCTACCAAGGGATATAAATTTTTTGAGAACGGGGAAACGAATTGGAAAATGCAAAACTCTGTTCATGTGCTCGGACTTGCCCCAGTTGGTAATTTTTCGTCTGCATTTCCTAACGGGCGGCAGTGATTCAAAAATTAACAATGAAAGTTCGAAAATCAACGGGAAACTAAGAAAATGATTATTTGAAGGAAAATAAAAATGAAAAAAAAAACATTCCATGCATCGGCGAAGTACAATGGGGGAAAATCGAGATTTGAGGTTGGTCCACGAATTGGGAGTGGAAAAAAATCGTCTGCTTCGTTAACGATGTTTATCTCAACGTTGTTTTAGTGAATCCGCTTATATTTTCATTTGTTTCATTATCTGTCGCATATCAAAGGTTTTCGAAAGTGCGTCAATGTTTTTTCGGGCTTTCGGGTGCATCGGAATTCACAACGCACCATTTTGATGCCGTGTGCAAGTGCGTTTCTGTGTGTGCATGTGGTGTGTGTGTGCATGTGTTTGATGCGGTGGCCATTTTCATGCTTGCTCGAGTTTCGTAATCATTATCAAACTCCATATTTGAATTCAACAAGTATAACGCACTGCCCGTGCGCTCGAGAAACGTTTGCCATTATTGAATTTGCCCCTTGAGTTATCAATATTTTTCATCGATTTAAAAAAATGGCAGACAAAAGTTCATTTTTCTACACCGTTTGTTGACACGTGATGAATCGTGTATTCCGAGTCACGTGAGCGAAGGTTGAAAATAAGTTACATTTTCCAAAGGCAAAATAAAATATTAAAGAAAAGTTTCCATGTAGAAAAAATACTTTTGTTTTTATTTGCCATGATATTTAGGCGTAGCGCGAGTGAAAAAACATCGTGAAACAAAAACGACGCCATTTTTTTGTTTAAACGTATTTTTTTTTGTACAAGAGCACAAATGATAATATAAACATCACCGAGTTTCGCTCCATATGAAGATTTTGTTTCGATGTTTTTCTGGTAACAATTCTACATATTTCTATAGATATAAGTAATATGCATGGTTATTTCGCATTCAAGAATATATATGTGGAATTACATATACATATGATATACATATATATCAATGTTGACGACGCAACTCTATCGTATCTCCGTATACAGAAAAGTCGGCCATTTTGTATCTCAATTACGATGATAAACAAATGACGCTATTGGCACGCGTGTTTGGGTTCGAGATTAAATCGTTCGTCGCTCGACGACGCAAAACCGCGAACATTTGAAATAATGCATGGTAACGGTTTAATGAGCAATTTACGTTGGGTACAGATAGAGAGTGCTTTTTCTTGTACTTTTCGGGTTTTCGAGGTTATATTTGCGGAGCAAAAGCAAAAACGGCTTTTTGTGTGGATTATACGCTTTGTGGGAGTTGGTTTGTGTTGCTAGGGCGATATAGAGAGCCGGTTGACGGTTGCTTGGCAACAGCATCCTCTCTCTCTCTTTCTCCATCTTTCTGTACTTATACTATTCTTCATGCTTTACGGCCGCGGAGCAAGCAATGCCTATCGATGCGACTACCAAAGATCATTTCACCGTGATCGTAAATGGGCAACCTATAAAAACTTGTGTCAAGGATGTTCCCTCATAATAATTATAATAATTGTTATTCTCCCTACCGCCGCGTTACTATATCGTCGGATTGAAAACATCGCAAAACATGAAAACCTTCCTCTACGATTCCGAGTTTTTTTGCAACGGTTTTAAGTTTTTTTTTTTTTTTTGGGACATGAAAATTGTCAGCGATAAGTATGAACTCAAATGAACATTTTTCCAGTTAAATTAATTTTTTTTTGTATATAATCGAACGAAAATCTCGTTGCATGCTTTTGTTGTGTATTTATATTTAAGGAACTCGGGCAAACGTGGTCTTCTCACTTTTTTTTTGTAATGTCACATTTTCCGAGGTTAGCATAACAATTAATCGTAATATTCCATTGAATTTGACATTCTTCTTCCTTATCATGTTACCGAGCGTACACGAACCGAAAATTCAAAGGTCACGAACCATTGAAAATGTATTCAAACACGACGTGAACTTCACGGCTTTATTGTGAGCTGTTTTTTTCGCTCTAGTAGCGTCACCTATCGGTATTATTATCTAAAGGAAGTCAAGATCATCGTTCCATTAGATGGCGTTATTGGAACTTCGAAATGTGATTATTCGTATTATTATTTTTCTTCTATTTTTTTTTTTGCTCGAATCAAATTATTTGCAACCATCATTTATAAAATGGCCGGAAATATCGAAAATTCAGGGTTTAATAATTCTCTGTAATTATGAAATCCAATAAAAAAATTATATTTATTACAAAAAAAATCGCAAAAAGATGACTGATTTGAAATGTAATGCGATTAGCGATAAAAACGAAACGTATTACACGATAACAATATTTTTCTCATTTTAATATAAGATTTTGCTGATATTCTAAATTTGGTGTTAAAATGACAAAAATCTTAATATTATTCCATAACATTTTTTCTTATAATCGTATTCCACAATAATCAGCATCTTTTTTTTTTTTAACGAAAACCGTTTTCAGTTAATAAATGATATTTTATACCACCAACTAAAATGATGTTCAATTGGATTGACCGTTATATCGAATATTAAAAAAAAATGCTCAACAATCTTATATAGGACAGATAAGAATCTTGTTTCTCGTGTGACAGAAATTCCCAATACCTCCCCTTGATTTGAGTGGTCGCTTTGGGCTATTTTCTGACTACGAACAAGCGAGCTTTTTCTCATTGGCACGCGTGTACGCCGGCGACATCGGTACAAATCTTAAAATTAGATACGCGAGACTCGACTGAAATTAGACATTAGCGCCGTCTTAACGCTCAAAGCAGATGATTTTGAGGGGAATTAAAAATGGCGTCCCCAAGTTCCGTTTGTACGTTTTTTCTTCACAAACTTCTTGTTTTCCTCTAAACTCAATACCGAAGCCTAAATTTCGAACAAAATTTGCTTAATTCCGATCCGTTGTGACTTGGGCATTGTTAGCCGAATGAGAAACGCATCAATGCATGATTTGAAAATTTAAGAAATTTTTTCACGCTGGAAACTATTGAAAATCAAATAAAATAGATGAATTATCTCTAGGGTGTCTGTGGAACGTATTTATAGACTCATTATATAGAGGGTGTCCCGGTTTAACGGCGGAGTGACAAACACTCTAAAAATAACTCGGTAGTTGTATTTTCAATAATCCAATTTCAGTTCAATTCTTCATTCAAGCGTTGGGGCCCTATGCCCGAAGGATTAATAGCATTTTGTCCATGCATCGGAACGACGTTCTAACGAAATATTTATAATTCATGATTGATTATTCATTTATAACAAACAACTTCTTGGTTCTCTGCTGAAGTCAATTCCCATAAATTTATATCATGCATGAAAAGGGTTACATCTGCAGGGACTGCAACGTCACTTTGCCCTGAAACAGTTTTTCCAACGCCAATATATATATATATATATATATATATATATATATCGTAAAATATACATTGGGTTTTTGCACCCTCAAAAATGATTTTTCGACGAGAAAAAAAAAAGATAAATGTCTCCGAGTTTCTAATGTTCTTTAACATACAAGAGTTTAAACTCAAACTGAGTTTAAAAAAAAGTAAAACTCAGAAAATACAGCATCAATCGTTCTGATTTAAGGCTCAGTCGAAAGATTATTTCTTAATGAGTCTCCAGTTCAAATTTCAAATCATCATATGTCTCCTGAGCTTCGTAATTAAAGAAAATGACTTTCAGTTTTTACCCCCACCACGGCGAATCGTTCGATTCAGGGATAATATATTTGGGAGAGCTTCGGGCCAGCAGACGACAAAGCTTTCAAATGTACTTGTCCCGAGAGCCTACTGAGTCTCTTGATCGAAAAACAAAAATCGTTTCGAAGCCGTCATATTCGACGATATAAAAAGAAGGCACAGGCTTCCTGTTACATAATTTCTTCCTTAAGGGGTAACATCACTCTGGCCCCAGCAAAAAAGACCTAATTTTAATAATTTTTTTTTCTTTTCATAATTTGACTTTATTATCTACTCAAGCATTTAATGCTCAATATATTATAAGGATTCATTATTGAACGTTTAATTGTAAATAATCCTGCAGCAATGATTTCAGTAAGTTTTTTTCAATGCCGAATATTTATTTTACAGTGAGCCGATAAAGGGGACGAGAGAGGAAAAGGAAAAGGGGTCAAAGGAAAACTTGGAGCGCTGCAAAGAAAATAAAAGGAAAATAAAATGGCGCCGGACAGGCCGGACGCAACTGGAATAGAGGCGGCTTGCGGCCTCACGGTAACTCGCGTATTGAGTTTCGGTGAAACTGTATTCACCGTTAAGGAGGGCGACAACGCGAGTACTTTCACGGACTCTGGTTCGGCCGACGAGCAAATGAGCGAGGAACAAGTAGTGGGTATGGCAAATGGTTCGACTAATGACAGCATCAAATCGAGCCAACCGGACGATGACCTAACTTCGCTAAGTTGGTTGCATCAACAAAACTTACTCAAGGGTCTTGAGATATCCAGCCCCGCCAAAAGCACCAAAAATGATAATCATATCAACAATAACAACAACAACAACAATACCAACAACAACAACAACAATAACAACAACACCAATAATAACAACGTTTGCGAAGATAGCGCCGAATTTTCCGAAAATACGAACTCTATTTCGAGTCTCGATGACAGTTATTATCCAGGTAATTACATGTTTTGCGGCATTTTAAGGTACTTGGACTTTGACTAATCCTTTGCTCAAGGATGTATGAGGACTAGACTTGATATCAAAAAAGACTCGGACAGAATTTTCTACATATTGTAGCCTCCATTTGGTATTTTATGTCCTTGAAATTTCAAGGCCCCCTAAGACGCTCTATCAGTTATTTGACTAATTCAAAGAACGTTTTCATAATTTTCCAACTTTTGCAAATTCTTACCAGTGTCATGAAACAGAGACGCAGTTGAACGAACAGCCAACAATTTTATAAATATTTATCATTCGTAGGACTTTAACAAAATCTTATTGTTATTGAGTCCTTATTGAAAATTAACATTTGTTTGAGGTAATTAAATGCCATTGACGATGATTTGTTGATGTGATTTTGTTCGTAGATAGCAACGGTAAGAGCAACGCCTCGAGCACGTCACGTGGTCCAACGCAAACAAGTCAAATATACCAGAGTCCTGGTAAAAGCTTCGAAAAGTCAGGTCTGCAGTTCGTCCAGGAAGGTGTGAAACAGGCAAACGGCCATTACCCAACAGCCCAAAGTAATCAAGCGAAGATATCATTGAACAACAATAATCTGCCGGTTTCGAATCGCAACAAACATCCAACCCACATACCTTACGATCCTCATTTGCATAGAAATAGCAAACCGCCGTACTCGTTTTCCTGTCTTATCTTCATGGCGATTGAGGACAGTCCTGTTAAAGCCTTGCCGGTCAAGGAAGTCTACGCCTGGATTCTCGATCATTTTCCATACTTTCGGAATGCACCTACTGGATGGAAAAATTCAGTCAGGCACAATCTCAGCCTCAACAAGTGCTTTCGCAAAGTTGAAAAAGCTCCCGTAAGTCAATAAATCATCCATCGTTCAATGAAAATTACAAAAACAACTACAATTAGAACAATCTTTGAAAAAAAAAAAAAGAAAAACAAAAAATTCTGGCTTCTTTATCTCATCATTCTGCCGATTTTATTTGTAATAATCGAATAACAATTGAAAATATTCCTCAGTAAAACTTTTGTAATCCAGTGGACAATTTTTTATAATTGTGCTCTACCTTTCTGTGCACTTTTATGTGTACAAATTCTTTTTTTATGAAGCTAAGACCACGGAGCGTAGTTTTTGTGAAGATTTACAAAATATTTGCTCGTCATTTATCTTTGACAAACATGAAATGTTACATTTTTCACAGAATCTCGGCAAAGGATCGCTGTGGATGGTGGACGCTCAATATCGTCCGAATCTCATTCAAGCACTCTCGCGTGCACCATTCCCACCACCATCGGCTCAAAATCTTTCGTCTCCGGAAAAAACAGCAAGAAAGAGCACGAGTACGCGATTACCGGACCCAGTGCTTTTCCCGTATCTTTCCAAGAGACTGGCGTCTAGCAATATTGGCGACAATTCCGAGCTCGAATTCGATAGTGACGTTGATGCCGCTGCGGTTGCAATGCTTTCTTTCAAACACGGACCTATTATTTTGAATCACAATAAAGGTATCGCTTCGTATTCTTTCATGAACTCAGTATAATGCATCCTCGAGTTTTTTTCTTTTTACGATTGTGAAAATGACTTTTGAAATGTCGAAAAAACTAAATTTGAATCATTTAGAATTGTTCAGTGAAGTTTAGTTTTGGGATTCATTGAAATATATGAAACTTGGGTTTCAGATCGCAAAAAGAAAGTTGTGGAACCGGAAAAATTGGTGCCCGTTATTACGAGGAGTTCGAGCGAGGATCACACATACAGTTGCATCACGTCTGTTAAATTGGACAGGTGAGAATGAATATTAAAAAACGCTCGTAATCATCCATTTGATGAATAAAAACAAAAGGAAACATGTTTAAAATTTTTTTAGAAAATTTATCTATACGATAATGACACACTGAAAATTTATTTCTGTTAAAAAAATAGAAATAATTTCTCGAATATGAATTATTATCGGAAATCAATCAAATTTTGTCATCTCGACAGTATATTAACCAAACGTTGTTTTAAAAAATGTTGTTTTAAAATGAAAAAAAAAGAAGAAACGTAAATACAGCTGAATTGTAAGAATTGAAAAAATGGCTTGCAGTAAAAGATCGGATGCGGAAATGGCGATACCCGACGTGGATGAGCAAAGAAAAATAGCGGAAGGCGCAGACGCATTATTGAATTTGGCGGGAGTAAGTACGACCTTGAGCCACAGTGGGATGCACAACGAGATGGAGAATTCAATGACTACGGGATCAACGAGCCCAACGAGTCCAGCAACAACCACGACCTCGTTGTCCCTATTAACCTCGAAATCGGCGCTTCCGGTCAAGTCTAAAAGACGCTCGAACTCGAGTGATTTCTCGAGTTTGGGCGACAAGAGACGTCGGCGTTGGCGAGAGTGGGGCGAGGGTAACAGGTATCTCAAGCAAGTTAGGGGTTAAAGTGCGGTTTTTTTTTTTATATTTCGTCAACGAAGTAATAAAAATCCACAAGAAAAAAAAACGAAAAATCGGGAATCGTGGGTGAGAAAAGGACAGAAGAAAGCAACACAAAAACAATCTAGCATCCAAAGCAATATTTTCTACGAGGATGCTAAGAGAGAGAGAGGAGAGATCGAGAAAGAGAGAGAGAGAGAAAGAAAGGAAGAACGGAGCGAAAAAAAAATAGAATTTATTTCCCGGGTTAAAACAGTTTTTTAAAACGCGCTGAAGGGTGCTTCGAAAAGAAAAGCTCATAAAAACGTAGTAAAAGGAACAGAATGAGAGCGTAAACAAGAAGAATCGCTAAACGCCAAAAACAAAAAAAAAATCAGCAAGAGAAAAAAAGGAACAAAAACTCCATTCGGAAGCACCGATCCATAAAAGCAATAATAGACAAGTAATGAACGTACTATTGACGTGACGGAATAGAAAAAAAAATGTACACCTCTCCAAGCAGTTGTATATTTTTTTTTTTTTTTAGATAAAAGATTGACGTGGTTTTTCCTCTCAATTTTTTTATTCGCGACGGAATATATAAATAAGAAAAATAATAACAAGAGTTGAGAGGAATAGGAAAAAAAAACGATGAAAAAAAAGGGGGAAAAACAAAAAAAAATTACGGTAAACTGATTTTTAGGAACTGTTGCGAGGAATTATACATATTAATTCATAGAGAGTTTAATTAATGATAATAGAGAGTTCTATATTAGTTTTTTCTCCCCTGTAGATATGTATAGATTTACATAATTGTGTATATATATATATATATATCTATATATATAAACAAATGAATAAATAAATAAATATTTATATCTAAATTTACACTGACAGAGACAGACACAGATACACATACGTTACACGCACACGTATTGAAATATATATTAACACGTTCGGGTGTTACAGTCAATAGTGTAAACTCATTTTCGGAATCGAATTTTGAATCAGGAAATTTAATTTAATAGCGTTTTTTGAGGATTTATGGCAGTGACTATCCTACTCAACGCTGTGTTAAATTTTTAAAAGAGTTGTATGCAATGTTTAGCACATAAGTTAATTAATCGACGGTGATTGATTAAATTATGTGTTGAACGTTGCAAACAACTGTTGGGAAATGTCAACACCCATTTGACTAGAGTAGGCATTGCTATGAGTCCTTAATTCACCTCCTCTCTGCGATGAATGCTGATGAATTTATTATCGACGCTCATAATCAAATCTTTTGCTTCGAAATTCGGTTTCGAACTGCAATCTTATTTTCATTATTGACCATTTCACCCACTACATTCTCTATACTTTTATTAATTTGTGTATAAATATTTATTTATATATATGTATATACATAAATATGTATTTGAAATAACTATTCGAATAGAAAAATTGAATAATATATTTGAGAAAGCGAGAGAGAAAGAGAGAGAGAAAGAGAGAGATAGATAGATAGAGTGAAAGAATAAGTTCATGTGTTTGTATATACATATACATATGCATATAAATATATGGTATATTTATATATACGATGTATACACGCGAGATGCACAGATGTAATTTGTAAAATTGCAGTTCATACACCCAGCGGTTTTATTTGCCGGATGTCCGTAGCGTAAAAACTAAAAAGATTTTGATACCATCGATTTTGCAGATTTTTTTCCGTTTCAAAGAAACGATAATCAACGTTTTTAGCTGTGAAGCATTTTTTTCAAGTTTTCGAAAAACCGTTTTTTTTTTTTTTTTTTTCAAATTAGTTGCCTTTTTATCATAATTTTGTGACAATTTCGTGTCACGAAGGTTGAGATGTTTCTTGAATTAAAATCGTTATAAATATTTGATGATAAAAGTCATCATCGTGATTAATACAATGTTTTAATGAATTACACAAATATTGCATAGAAATGAAAAGTTCATGTTGGGAAAGTTGGAGAAAAAGGAAAAAAAAAATTCAAAGCAATTTTGTATATTTTGGATGTTAAGACCAAGTCTTAACGTGCGTGTAGTTTTTTTTTTTCAAAGAAAAGAGGTCCAAAGTCTGCTGTCAAAATGAAAAAAATTTACAATCCGGACACCCGGTAAATATTCGTCGATATATTGCGGGAGTAGAGTCCGAAAACGACATATATGGCAAAAGGTAAATAGAGGGAGAGAGAGAGAGGAAGAGAGAAGAAGGAGAAAAAAGTAATAATTAATGAATGACAGAGTGAAAGTGAGAGAGAAAGATGTAATAATTAGAGAATACTATAATTTGTCGCCTTTTTCTACTCTATTCGTGGCGGGCTTTTGGAATGATTTTCAATACTGCTGTATGTCATTGAAAATAGCGTATAAAAAAAAAAACGAAAAATCTGATATGCCACGTGACAAATGTTTCGGTTATTTGATACTCGCTTCTGGACGGTCCTCCTGATTTTCAAGAAAATGCACTATAGTCTCTTGGGTTTCTGAATACATTATACTGCGAATACTCAAATTATTCATTGCTTCACAAACTCACGTTGTTTCTGCCCTTCTGAATATTCAAAATTCAACAAAAAAAAAATATATATATATATATTCGAAATATTCGATACTCAGCATTCAAATTGCCACAAGTACTCAGTATTTAAATCGTCCCAAGTACTTGATATTAAAAACGCTGCAAGTCTCGTCGATCCTAAATCACGAGGTCGCTCGCGAGTGAACTCAGTTCTCAAGTTATTGCGAGTACTGAATAGTCAGAAAAGTTTAAATACCGGACACTCGAAAAAGCCCAAAAATGCAGGAGCAGATAAGCTCCGAGAAAATTTGTATAATGAAGATTTGTCAAAGTCTAAGAAGTGGAAATTCGTGAAAATTGGCATCCTTTATACTCAGTTTTATGAACACACCGAGTGTTATTAAAAGGATCTTCTTCCAGTCTCCTGACATGCTGAATTTTTTTACGAACTGAGAATTTAAAGAAAAACGTTATCATGAATAATCCTTAAGTTGTTTGAAACTTCGAGTACCTGGCATTTTGAATAGCCTGATAAGCCAGTATTCGTAGTATCTAGTATTTCGAATTCCACTTGTGCCCGGAGTTGTAATTCCCCGAATTGATTGGCACACTTTTGAATACAAGCACCTGATGCCTTACGTACTAGAGACCCAGAATATTCTAAATTTGACACTGACGCTTAAAACGCTTATAGTACAGAAACGGAAGGAAATTTTTTACTGAACTATGTTGGCGTAGCAGCGTGGAACCATAACGTTAAACTTAACCCTTTGAATCCCACATTTTTTACCAAAAAAATGGTCATTTTTTGACGTTCTTTCATTTGTTCGAAACAAAATCGATCATTTTTATTCTTAAATATACGTAGAGACGCGGCAGCGTCTTGTCATTATTGCACAAAAACAAGAAAGATGTGAAAATCAAATGAAAACTACACCAACTTAAATCCCAATGTGCTTGAAAGGCTTAAGGATTTATGGCAGTGACTACCCTAGTCAACGCTGTGTTCAATTTTTTAAAGAGTTGTATGCAAAGTTTAACACTTTAATTAATTAATCGACGGTGAATTCGTCTTGCAGGATTTCTTATTAACTTAGAAAAATGTTGATAACTATAGATATGTTTAATTATCAACTGATAAATATTCAATTCTACAAAGTCATATTTTTATCGATATTTTTGGAAGAATAATCCATATTTTTTAAACGATTTTAACGCACGAACGCTTATTCTGTTCCTCAAGAAATTCTCTACAAATTTACTGTATCGATTTTTTAAAAACTTGTTCATTTTTTAATAAAAGCTGTTTGTTTATGACATAGTTTTCTTGTGATCGACTGCAACATTGAAACGATAAAGTTAAAAAAAAATCGACCCAGTAAATCTGCAGAGAATTTCTGGAGCAATAAAATAAGCGTTCATGCGTTAAAATCGCTTGGAAAATACAAATTATTCTTCTAAAAATATCGACTAAAATATGACTTCGTGGAATTTTGCATTTATCAGTTAATGGTTAAGCGAATCTATAGTTTTTAATATTTTTCTATATAAACAAGACATACTGCAGGACGAATCTTGCGTCGATTAATGAAATCATGTGTTGAACGTTGCAAGCAACTGTTGAGGAATGTCAACACGCATTGGACTAGGGTAGGCACTGCTATAAGTCCTTAAGAATAATTAATCATGTTCGATGGAAAAAAGATCATGGATTTTGCTACAACGACGAAATGGTTCGGCACAGTGATGTGAACATAGTGATTTTTCGTGATAAATTCTCTCCCTGCAGTGATACAAGTTGTGGGAGTTTAAATTCTCTGTAACGACCCATATCTAGCTGTACGTAACTGAAAACACACAAATGATCAAAGTACTCGATGCCTAACATACTTGAAGATATAAAGCACCAATTACTCGAAACTTCCAGAGTACTTGGTACCCGAAATATATTAAAAATAAGTACTTGGTGCTTGGTTGTCTCAAGAAATGAGTACTTCAAATACTTTCAGTATTTGGTACTTAGGAATATTAAAACCTGGTCCCTAAAATAAAAACAAAATTCAAAATAATGTTGATGTTTAAATCAGAGAATATCGAATACCAGCAGCGAGTATGCAACCGATTCTTGCGTGTGTAAATCACATCTTTATTGTCTATATAAGAAGAGAAAAAGAGAGAAAGAACGAGAGAGAAAGAGAAAAAGAGCGCAAGAAGAAAAAAAGGGAGAAAGAGAGAGAGACGATATATTTTTACAGGGCTCTGCCCGCGTGATATAAAGCTCTTCCTAACGATTCGCTAATACACACGTTCATTTAGCTTAAAATGGAGAGAATTACGATGAAAATAAATAACGGGAATAATGGAGAAAAATCATGTGAGAAAATAGAAAGGAAATGTGAAAAAGAAACATCAAGAATTAGACCTTGGCGATGGGAGAGGAAAAATCGAAAATTTGGTTAACGGTGTCCGATGCTGGTAGCGAACCCGAGCGATTCGGGTCACAAACAAATCACAACTTGACATATTGTTGTTTCTTCTTTCCCTGTTTCCAACGCAAGTGCATTTCGCATACTGTTGACAATTGGAACATTTTCATAACGACTTTGATCTTTTTACATGAAAATTGGAACTAATGAAAAATGTGTTATCAAAAAATGATGACCGATGTAAATATCTCGAGTATTGAAACACTGCGCGTCTTGCCTTTGCCGTTTGAACACTATCTTTTTCATATATTTGGAGTCAAGACGCTGCCCCGTCGCTAGAGATCGAAACACGGGTTTACCACATTCTGACAAATTCGAAATCGAATTGTTGCTCAAAATTGAGCAATCGCGTGCTTTGAAAATTCATTAAAATCGAACTTCCATCAATGTCAAGAGTTTTTCCAAATTTAAATACGGTCTGGCCACTTTTTATATCACTTCGAAGCGCTATAACTTTAATACAAGTCACGGATATGACATAAGACTCACAGAGTCTCGCGCGACTGTCCCAAAATTACCGAACGAACTTGAAAAAAGATTTACCAAAATTCCCAAACAAAAATCCATAACTGCCGTGTTGTCCCACGATTTTTTAAACGTTACACACCGCTGTCTTGAAGCAAAAACGTGTTTCAAAAGTTCGCGCTAAATGACGGAATTCCAGAAGAAAATCTGACACATACGTACAAAAGAAACGAAAAGTAAGAGGTTTGGAACACTTCTGTTGCATCAGAAGCGACGGAACAGTCGCTCGGGTTTTTCCCGCCATTTCTATCTTCAGCTATTGACCTTTCATGTCCTTTCCTGCCTGTCGCTTATCCTACGCTTCCACATAAACGATTAATATCGATTTATTTTCAATTATTCTCCAAAATTTCCCGGCCAACTGCGATCGGCGTTTGCCAATATTTCGTTTCGCCAATATGGAATAATTGAACCGTTGAAAAGGGCGCACAGCCATAAAAGCAAATAACAAAAAAATTAGGAAATAGGAAACAAAAGAAAAACACAGAACAGCAAATGACATAACAAAGAATAAGAACGGGAGTGTGAGAGAAAAGTGAACAAATGTTTTCACAGCTATAGCTTACGTTCGCTACGACTGAACGTCTGTTCTTCCATGTAGCTTATTCTAAACTAATTGACTAGGTGAGCCGAAAAATTTGAAAAAGGCCCGCACATTTATCATCTTCATCATCATAATAATCATTATCATCGTCACAAAACAATTGAAATGACCGAGAACTAAGCGAATGAACAAAAAATCATAATTCCAGATAAAAAAACGAAAACAAAAGTACTAAAAACGAAAAAAAAAACATAATCTAAAACATGCAGAAAAAGACGCAATTTTTTAGTACTATAGCGGAACGTTGATTTGACCTTAGAGCTGTACAATTATCGATAGAACCTCCTATACTTGTATAATGAACGGAACAAGAAATCAGCAAGTGCAAAGAGCGAATGGAAGGGCGAGAGAGGGAAATAAAAGCAATAAAAACTAGTAACACCTGATATCGAATCAAATACTCTAGTCAGCTGGTAATTTATTTGTTTTTACAACGACGTTAAATTGTCCAAAAAAAGTATATATAAAAAAGAATTTAAAGTGCGTTCAATTGGATAATGAAATACATTTCGATATTTATTTTAAAAAAATAAAAAAATCGCTATTACAACTTTTGCAACTGAACGAATATATTTTCCAAGATAATTCTTATTCCGAGTGCTTTTGAATTTTTTACTTTTTAGAATCGAAGTGTTTGCAAATTTTTGCTGTTAATGTGAGTACCAGCTGCAGCTGATACGTCCAGTCAAGTCGAATCAACGAATTCTTGTGCACATTTTTCTTGGACACACTTGAGATTTCGATATAAATCAAAGTTTCACGTTGTTCTGCTTTTTATTAGAGAACAAGGGTGACTTTTATTTCTCCAAATATCAAGCGTCTCCGAAAAAAATAAAAAACTGTTTTCGAGCTTTCATTAGCTTTTGAGCACGAGTTACAGTCGACGTACGAACTGCAGCTTCTACCAAAGAATTTACATTCTGTTAGCCTTAAAAAGAGTTGAAAATTCAAAAGCATCCGCTATATGGACGACCTTGATATTTGTACACGTATATAAATAACGATTCTTTTTTTTCTATAATTATTTCAACGATTCGAACGATATATAAAGTCACTATTCAATTTTGTTAAATATCGAACCTGTAGTTCAATCGATATGTTTTCTATCGATTCATATTGATCATTTTTTTTTTTCAATAACCACCGGCTGACAGACGTAGAAAGTAAATACGTCGAAATAAACAAAAGAAAAAAGAGAATAAGGAACGAAAATCATTCGAAAAATGACGTAACATTAACGAAACACCGCGTATGGACGTGAATCGAGGGGAAAAAAGATGGTTGAGAAAGAGAAAAAAAAAAGCGAAACACACCCAGCCACGGACAATCAAAAAAACAAATGCCACAATGGTGTTTCATTTGATTCTGTTGCATGACGTTGTGCCAAATCGACAAATCTTTTATTTAGGTTTCAATAAATTTTATCTTTATTTATAATAATTATAGTACATATTTATATATATACGTATATATGATATATGTATATATATTTATGAATGCATGTTTTCATATATATGTATAAATATACGTATATAAATAATATGTATATTGTACATTTTAAGAATTTTGTTGGCGTAATGTGTAATATTGATTATTATTGATTATTGATTATTATTAATTATTAATTATTATGATATTTCAATCGAAAAAGAAAACACACACTGTAAAATGTTTGTTAAGTTTTTGGCCTTGCTTATACAACTTGAGTGTAATATCTTAGGCTGTAACTATGACAGAACTTTATCTAAAATGATATAAAAAAAAAAAAAAAAACGATAATGTGTATTTATTTTTCAACCCTCTTGAATTTATTTATTTTGCCTCCCAGCAAAATAATATTTTATTACGTATTCAAATATTGAAATGTTTCGAGATGGAGGCAATTGACGAAAAATAATGCAATTGGAAGAATGAAGAAATTTAAAAGAAAATAAGAAGCTTGAATATAAATCTGACATAAAAATAGTTTTTTTTTTCTTCAAGTTATCAAGCAATAAAATATTCAAGAAGATATTTGAATGTTCTTTGTATAGTTACCAATCATCGTAAATTAATGAAGAAAATGGTAAAAAAATGTAAAAATTTATTGCAAAAAGTAGCGATGAAGTTTTGGTTAAAAATTGTCACATTTCCATGCCAACTCCTACGTCTTGACGATTTTACACTGTTTGTCAAACTTTCAAATAGTTGAGAATTAAAAAAAAAATGCCGCGATATCGCCAGTGTGCAGAGCGTGCGTTGCGCCGGGATTCTGAAAACGTGAAACCCACGTTAGAGGGGTCCAGGTTCGATCTCGATTGGCTCAAGCTTGACGAATCAGGAGAAAATATGTTGGCGGGACTCCTAGAGCGGCCTCGTTGAATCGCCGTAATATTTTTACTCATTTTAACCCCAAAACAATCGTTTATATTCCCGAACTTTTTGAAAAAAAAAAAAAAAAAAACATTCAACTTGAGATTGAGAAACTTCGAGTGTTTCAACGAATTGGAGGTCAACAGATATGAAAAAATTGTCTATAGTTCGTGTAGCGAGGCACGTTTCAGAAACAACGCCGTATTTTAAAAGCGGGGGGGCCCCGGATTATCGAAATTTAAAAAAGAATAAAATTATCATATTTATACAACTCGATCGTATTTTCAAAAAGAAAATTATATATCAGATGTACAAAATAATGATACGAACATACAATTTATTGTTCACGAAGGCTCTTCATTCAGATGACAGCAAAAAAAAATATTTAATTTTAATAACTTCCTTATTAAAGAAAATTTCACAGAATTATTCGATGAATTTCTCTTTTCCCTCTTCCGCGCAATTGGCGGCAAAATTAGAAATTGTTACGATGTAAAAAAAAACAAAAAAAAACCCACATTTCAAGAGATATTTTAAATGACGTTCACTTCTGACAACAAATCTCATCACATTCACTTCCAAATAAAATTGAGATTCATATTTTCGCGAAAATAAAAACAACAAACAAAAACCAGTAAATAAAACGAAACAAATACACGCTTGAGTCACGTGACTAGTAGTGGCGGGAAGGGGGGAGTTTGTGTGACGTCGTTGGATGAACACCATAAGATGGTGCATGGGGCGGTGGGGCGGGGGAGGTAGAGAAACTGCGCGAGAAAAGATTCCGGGGCGCATCTACCGCAAGGGGGCCCTCTTTGGTGTACGTTCCTTCCCCATCATGGTTCGCAAACCCGTCGGTCTGCATTCCAGTGTTCTCGTGGACGCCAACGGAGACGCCGAGCTCGGCACGTCGTAGCGTTTGTTCTTCTCGACCGGCAACGTATAAATTATATATGTATCAGAGCCTTGAGTCTGTACACTAAATAAACCGTACGTTCTATGTCTGTATACATATAAAAAAATATGTATATATATAATTGAATATATTTATAATATACACAAGAGTATAAATATATATTTACGAATATGTAGGCAGTGTTTTAAAAAATCTAAAGCACGAGAGGATCCTCGAAAATTCGTAAAATCTCCGATTATCGAGACATGTAAACGTGCACATGTGCCCGTGTGTGTACGTGTCTGTGTGTGTGCGTTTAGTGTGATTCGATTGGCGGCGTGTGCCCGAAGCGTCTTTGGTGTGCTTGTGTGTGTTGTTTTTCTTTTGTTTTCAAGCCGCAAATCGCCGCTCTTGAAACGATTTGCATATATTTTTCGGCAGTTTTAAAGTATCAGCCGAATTTGTAGAACTTTGAAAAACTCACCGCTTTGACGAAAGGGTAAGTTTATATTTTCTTCTCAAATACGTTTTTATTGTTACCAAAACATCGCGAGTTTTTTTGTTCATTTTGAATCGAGCAAAGACGCGGTGATTTACTTGTGCCACACAAGTTTCAAGTGTAAACCTCGATAACAACGACCCGGTCAAATTGAAATGTCATCTTTTCAGTTAATTAAATCGAGATTCGTTGCTTTGATATCTAGTGACGGGGTTTGAGAGTTTTTCATAATTAATTACATTTTAAAGTCTAGATCTTGACGAAATCGGGTGTTAAGCTCTTGAAAAAAAAAAAAACAACGACAATAAAGTCAAAACTACTAACAGAAAAAATAGTTTCTTCGAAAAAAACTTGCTTTGGAAACATTTCAAAAGGTTTGAAAATATTAATTTTTTTTTTTTCTATAATTTATGTTCTTAAAAAATTGATAAATATATTGGCCTCACGTTCTTTTACCGGAAGATATTCATGTGATAAAATGATTTCGTCGACATGAGTTACGAAAGGAACGAAAGACTTGTATCATTTTTCCGGTCGGTTGCCCGCGTTTTTTGTCTTCCTTATTCGAGCGATATTCACGTGGATTTCGAAGCCAGATATATATATGTATGTGTAACATATTACTCTGGATCTTCTAGCACCTTCCTAATAAGTTCCGACACCTGCCGTCCACGCTCAAGGGGGCACACGTAGCATGTCCCTGACTTTCGTTTTCGGAGATTTTGCCGGGCTCGTCGCGATACCTGACTCAATATTTTTTTCCCTGCTCTGTAAAAACCGCCCATTTTGTCGTCATCACGATCTATTTTTCGTCGTTATTCATTTTTTTTTCAAATATTTCATGAACAATTATTTGCTATTATTTACAAATTAACAAACCAAGAAAAAAGCACGTGACGAATTTGTAGGAAAACTCTTGATTATTGTGAAGTATTTAAAAAGATAAATCTTGACATTTCATAAATGTTGATACAAGAGTTGAAATTACTGTTTATGGGGATGAAAAAAGTGCATGTTCACGGGACAGAAAAAAGGAATTTTTCGAAGACCTATTAAGGCAGCAGTTATACAGGTATTGAGGAACCTTAAGATGAAAACGTAGGAAGTTTAGAGGCCCTGGAAAGGTGAGAGGCTGGAACGAATTTTTGGGAAGAAATTTCACGTGAGGGCTGCATTTATTTGAAAATTGCTACGTAACGTTCACCTGACCAGCGAAAAATCACTTTCAAAGGGAGAAACATAAAGATCCACCACGAAAAAAACCGTAACCAGTGTTATGCCTTATTTCACGGTGAAGGGTCCCGGAAAATTGTTCTTCGTATGTTCAAAAGGTTGAGGTCGATAATCTCATGTATTATTTTTCTCACTTTTCCAATTATCCAGTATTTCAGAATGGTTCAAAAGCAGATCCGTTAAAAATATTGCTTATTTGATAGAAATGACTTGTACGAACGGAAAAGTTGCAGGAATATTAATTAATCGGGAAGCCAAAACAGTAATTTGTATAGGCCACGGGAAAAAATCTAAACAACAACTTTATAAAAATATATTTGCATTTTATTGAAACAGTGCAATTTGTACGGAAAACGAAGGATGTTTTGACAAAGTGAGGGAAAAGGGCGCGTTCCTGGTAAACTAAGCATGGGAAGGGCCCCCAAGGTAGAGAAACAGAGTGCGACGTTGCCAAACCTCGTCGTAAGTTTTGGGACCCTCACCCTCTTCGAGCAATCGGGCCCGAGTGGTTTTCTGCATTTCTGCAATGGGCACCATGGGAGCCAAGTCCTACGCTCTGGCGAAGGGCCGCGAGAGTTAAGATTGAAAATCATTAACCCGAGACCGTGGCTCGTTCCAACAACGAGAAATGTAAAGGGTCAAAGTAGAGAAAGAAGTTGGGACTCATGGGAGTTGAAAATCGTAATTCAAAAGGTTCCCCTGAGATTTTAGGATCGAGGTCGGTGAAATAACTGGTTACCGGTTGTAACTATTGCCAAAGCTCGTAAAATTTGATACAAATTTTTAATTGGCACTTTAGCCACTTGGGCATCAACCAATAAAAATTACCGAGCGACTAATTTTTTTCAAGCGATCAAAATCAAATTTCTTAAATATCAATCTGTCAATAAAATGTTATTCGTTACTAAATTGTAATGAGAAAACAAAATATTTTTCCTTTACTGGTCTACTCCATATTAACTGCGCTCTCAAAATCTCTACTCTAAATTTCCAAACGTCTGAACTCGTTAATTTGATATATCACAGTAATCGTCTCGCGACGAGTAGTGAGTTATGTATTTTAAAGTAGAAGTTTGAAGAGCGGACTCCACACGGTGTTGGGCCGTGAAGAGTCTACCTCCTCTGGTTTTTTTTTTACATCTGATTGCAGATCTTTGAGTAAATCTTGCCATAAAGTCTGAACACGGAAAGGAAAGAGAGAAAAAAACAATACAGCTTACGCTACAATACAATCTAATGGTGTATCCGTTCATCGATCTTTATCGACCTGTACGAATCTTGAAGTGCTTCCTGTATAGGTATCGTTAGGGCACGTAGAAACTTGTAGAGAGGGAAACAATGTAGTTCATTGTATCCAAAGTTTATATCCCAAGTAAAGTGAGGAAGAGGGGAGTACTTGGGCACGCTCTGGCGTTTCTGCGCTTTATGGCCACCCAGGTGGATTCGAGTATATCATACAAAAAATCATGAAATATTGAAAGTGAGCGAGAAGTTCTTCATGGAAATCCATTGAAATACTAATTTCTTTACCATTTTCTTTCCTGTTATAATTTCTTGATTATTCTTCATAAAACAAAAAAAGAAAACGCCGTAACTATAAATATATTAATGCACAACAATACTTCGCTTGGAGTCTGCACAATGATATGACGATCGATGTTATGATCGAAAAGTCAGATTCTGCGATTAACTCGAAATTCTAGCCACTAAAACATACCGGATTATTATCAGCATTTTATGCTTGCACTGATGAGTTGAAAGAAGATTTTTAACAAATATACAGACAATATTGAAATCGGGACGAGCACTGAAGTTTGTTTGTAATTGAAAAATTCACACTATACACGATACGTGTCCGTCATTACGATAAGATATTCGTGAAACGTCATTCGACTCCTCGAGGTCGACACTTACTCATATTCTTCTTTCTCGGGCCACGAGATAAAAAATATTGTACACACCATACCGATAAATCAAACGAGACGAGCAGTCGCCCGATGACCACAGCAGCTAACCGTCTCATCGTTAGTTCCAAATAAAATCGAATTTTTGCTATTTGTCTTCTAAAATGTACTCGAATAGAATAGTAAGACATTACTTAAATAATATTCGGAGAGTAATGGTAGTTCGGAAGGCGCGGGAAAGAGAGGCAAAGAAAACGTAAAAACTAGAAAAGGGTAAAGGGTCAATAAATATCAGAAATAATAAAAATAAAAATAAAAAATACTTGGATAATATTTATTTCATTATTCTGTCCGAATTTTCACATCTGAAAACAGGATTCCAGACAACGATACGGTCTTTGTAATGGCGTTCAGCGTTACCGGTCAGATTAAATTCACCTCTGCCTTTTTTTTATACCCCAGCTACTTCATTAAAGCTCTGCACTCTTTGTCACTTTATTGTCACTTACTGGCTTCCGTTGACTCTCCGTCTCTCTACCGCTCTTTCTTTCTCTCTTGCCAATGATGGGCCTTTCGTCAAGGGTCAATGATTTCGATATAGGATAGACAAATTTATCTACGCGAAGGGTTTCCTACGGTGGGGATGTTGCAGATCAACGTTTATACGGTATTCGCGATAAGTATTGTGAAATAAATAATTCGTAAAGCGTATGCTCAAGCTAGGAAACATTCCAATCCATTTCGTCAGCTTATGGAATCTTCATTATTGAAATAAAAATTCGGAAATCCGAGGGGCAAAAAACATGCTCAACTGGCATTATATTCGGTCGTAGTTCGTTTTGGTTGAGCAACAAAAAATAGCTCTTAAAAAAATCCACTCAGATTGATTTTAGACTTGGCAATTTATTTTTCAATAATGTATACGTGGACCTGCAGACGGTATCTTTTTCTCGGTGGTATTTGTCCTATATGGAGTACGAAGTGAACGCGATATTTGCTGAGGTTGACGATCCCTGCTATGGAATTCGACTTGTTCATTTTTATACAAGAAGGGAAGGTCGGAAAGCGAGACGACCGCGTGTGTTCGGGACTTTGGCTCCTTCTCACCTGTTACGTACGACCTGCAAGAGGCAAAAGCGGCAGAAAACAGTCAGACGCAACAGGAGCAACATGTCGAATTCAGTTAGAACGATACCCAGAAGTTCTCTCGTAAACATATAGATATAAATTTATGAAAGATAAAGTGTGAATAGGGGGCTGTCTCAGGAAACATTTTAGCAATCACAAGGTAGTCTCGTTAAACCCACGAGAGTCTGAGGTGGTCAGGTTTATATTTGTTCTTTGCGTAAATTATAAAATTGTACAATAATAAGAAAAGGGTTAAACGTAATCTAAACGATAATAAAAAATACAACGCTTGAATTGCGAAAATGCGATTAATATCATTAAAAAAAAATATTGAAATGATGTTGGACATGATTTTTATGACCCATCTCAAACATAACTATGTAGTAAAGGCGCCGAAAATCACGAAACGAAAGAAAGAGCGAGAAAGCTACGGGTCGATGATTACCGAACCAGTTTGCACACATCACAATCCTCGTAAGATGTATATACGAACGTTTTCAAACTCATGTATATACTCGAATGAACCTAAAGTATTTCTGCGATCGGTCGTGAATCTTCAAATTCCTTCCCCGAAGTCACAATTTAACTTTTTTTTTCTCGCTTGCTGGAAATGAAAGAGTGACCAGTTTGGTATTTCTTCTGAGGTAGTGAAAAAACGAATTCCTCAATTTTTCTAAAAATCCTCCTGTTAGTGTACCTATCGTAGTTTTAGGTTTTCAACTGTTCGGTGCCTCTGATATTTTATTTTTATCAGATAACATATGTAATGTGTCACAAACACGCGAATCTGACTTGAAAATTTTTTTGATTCCACTCCCAAGTGTATAAATGCGAAAAACGTGATTCGTTGCTTTATTCACACGGTCCCATATCAAAATGCAAATTTTTATCACGAAATTCCTTTCTCTAATAGGCGATAGGCTAATTTGCAAGTTCATGAAAGCTTTCGTTGATACTGGAATTCCAATAGCATATTAAAATTAGAAATCATTAGTTGAAACTGCCTTCATGATCTTGGGAGAGAAGATAAGGAAGTAAAATGTTAATTTTTAACTGTCCCTATCTCGATTGAACATCTTATGATGGATTCTGGGAGGTTGGTGGCAATTTCTAAGGCAACTTTCAGTAGATTTCCGAACGCGATCCAATGTTTTAGTAGCATGTTTTTATTTTTATTTATTCTTCATTTTGCCGACCGGCGTATCATTTCAACGATCGATTTGCGCTCTTTAGTTCTACACGCATCCTCGTCATTCTGGTAGTTTCATCAACGTCAAGCAACGAGATGGGGGGACGCGAAACGGAAGTCTCGTACGGTAAATGTCGAACATCTCGAGAAATGCGCGAGCGAGACAAGACTATATAGATCGATGTGGATCTAAAAGAGCAGACCTAGATTGCCGCTTTTTTTCTCAAGCTTCATCTTCTCAGGTCTGAATTTGTTGGACCTAAATATTTTATTTCAATGACGTTACATCAATTTCACCCCTTCGAACAAGCGATATAGGGGATCTAACAATTTATTTATTTTGTACTCATTTTAGTTGATAAAAATTGGGGGTAAGACCGACAAAAATGAAAAATCGAATAGCAGAGTCCAAAATATTTTTGCTCGCGTTACATAAAACCTCTTGTATCCCTATTTGCTCTGGCTTTCTTGAAGGTAGAGGAGGGTGCACAAACAAATTGTGCCAAGAGAAGGAAGAGAAAAGTGACATGGGTATATACAAGCAAGACACATTAGGCAAACATTCGGTGGGACAAGTTGGGTTTCAAGTAGCGTGTAAGAGGGCAGTGAGGGGACACCTACTCAATGCGTCCCAAGTGTGTTTGATGTCATTTCATTTGCAAGCTAGGATTCCTCTCCGCTTTTCTCGTATTATTGAGTACTTCTTAAATTCTATTTATTTTGTTCGTCACATCACGGAACTCTATAGTGTCAGCAGAGTATATACATTGAAGATTATTGTAAGGAATCGTAAGGATAATTATTCGTCTCGCAGTCGTACATTTCACTTTCTTATTCTTAGGTAAATATTTTTCACTCAACATATACATATGTTAGTTCGATGTTGTTTTCATGGTTCTACGAATGAATGGCCTTATAGGGTATGGAATAGCGCCCCGCTTGAGTCTCGCCTCGGCGTCGAACCGTTTAAAACACCCACGTGTTGTGTTCTTTGCCAGAAGCCTCCACTGCAAAGAGTTCACACAGTTATTGGCCACTTGAATGAAAGATTGGCCCAGCAAATTGGGTTGGAGAGAAGAAACTGAAATCTGTGCTTGTTGTGGTTAGTGATCAATCATTGAGTGGACATTCTTTTAGTGGTTTCATGAAACTAAACACCAGTAGCGGCATAGTCGGAACATCTAAAAATAAAGAAACCCCGGTAATGGAGTTAGCCCAACATCACAAATTGAGAATCTTGATCTTGAAAAGAGCTGGGACCATCGTCGGTTTTAACTTATTTTTAGATGATCCAATTGCCGCAGTTCTCATCGGCTAAGCTCAATATCAAGCTTTTTCTTGTATAGATCCGCAGGTAATACAAAGATGCATAAAACCTCGGAGCTGTGGCCAACATATGTGGCCGGAGAAGCCTGTATGGATCCGTAGCCTCTTGGCAATACAAAATAAAAGAGGATAGAAAATGTGGAAAGAGCGGGAGATTGCGATGGAGCGAGATAGATGTATAGCTTACTCTATTCGTTTATTAAGCAACCCCAAGAGCGTAGGCAGACTCATTCATAGATCGCTCTTACACTACAAGACTAGCTGGCCCTCGCACTATATGTACATTTTCATTTATATGTGTACGAGCCATTCCACGTCACTTTTCCATTCTAAAATCCTGACCCCGTTTTATCAGGGCCAGTTTTTTATATGTCCTTTTAAACAAAAAATAATAAGCTACTGATATAGTTTTTTGATTTAGTGCTTCTTCCGATTTTGTTTGCTAAATGAATGTCATTATAACTTTTCTACCGCTCTGGTATCAGACTTAGTTTAACATTACGATTAACCACATCAGTTACATCGTACGGAAATACTACGTTAATATAATTTATGCATGCAAACATAATGATAATGATTTTGTCATTAAAAAAGCGAAATTTTAGATATCGTTTTCTTTTTCATAAAACCGTAGGCGAAATCTCGAAATTTTTGAGCATAAGGTTAGAGTGGGTTGTACTTGTTGTAGAAGTTACGAGTCATTGATTTTGGTTAAAGTTGAATACATTTAAGTAGCTGATGCATTTTGTAATAATTTTAAATTAGCGATTGAAAATCTTTCAATTTCGTCTGCTTCGTCGGTGAGTATGCATCCTGGGGGTTTATCAGAATGTGATTTTAAAGGGACAAAGTAAAAAATCTATTTAGATTAATTTTCATACGAGTACTCATACCTTCCGAAGGGTTGCAATTAGGGCTCGAAGAGATAGGGTGAAAATCGCATTATTTGAAAATACAAGTCGGAAAAATGGCGTTATTCGAAAAACCAGAAACAGTCTCTTTTTTCCAGAAAAAAAGAACATAAAAAATTAGCACGTGTCAGAGAGGTTGAGGATTTTAGAATGTTGGGGTTGCGTGAAACGCCTCATATACAAATGGGTGTTGTTGGCGTTTTTCATGTATGAATGTATGTATCAACGAACATTCATAACACCCACGCTTCATCTGACGTTTCTCTAACCTTTCTTTTTCATACTTTTTATTCGATTGACCGGATTTCAATGGAGATCGAAGCAAACGTTTCATCAATGTTGAGGCAGAGCCAACCTATTCTTCAGGTCGTTGCTCTGCAGTTGTACGTTATAAACACGATATGCCTCTTTTGTCAACTGATCGCGATTTAAGCGTTTAGTAAAAGAAAATAGCATTGAGAATTAATATCCTGACCTTCAATAAATGAAGGCATCAAGTATGAATTCAAACATGATCTTAATCTTCTTTCATGCAAAATAATCAACTTAGCTACTGCATTTGCCGTCTCGTAATATGGGGCGTTCCGCAATTTAATTCGTTCACTTTACAAAGGACCGTTCGATCATCTAAAAATGTATATTTCGAGTGAAGAAAGAGACAGGATGAGTGAGAGGAGGGACGATTCTATGCCAGGAATGCAGGCAGGCGTTCTATTTCCACGTGAACTCTTAAGATTCTAAAGTTAAACCACGACGACGACAAGAAGTCGTCGTCTTGTTGCCATCAAAATTTCGGTTGCGCGGTCTCGGCTCAACTTGCGATTCAGAGGCACAGGAATTTCACATTCCTTAAAAACAGAGTATTCATCACTGTATACAATTAGAGCTGTAGCTGAATCTTGATGGATCAAAGTTTCTCATATTTTAGCCAATAACAATGACGGCTCTTCCGATTGCGAGAATGACAAACTTTGCGAATTCGAAATTGTTCTTATCAGTAGCATTCATTTCGGCAACTTAGGCGACTAGTATTTGCAGTTCAAAAAATATTTTTTTAAATTGGTGGGATTGTAATTGTAGCGTACACCAAAGAATCAGAAAGAGTTCAAAGGCTCGCCAGTAAAGGGTGAGTGGGAAGAAGAAGGAGGTGGGGAAATCTTGAAGAGCATCGATGAAGACGAGAGAAAGGGAAGATAGGGTGCTGCGGCGCTACGGCTTAACGAGTCCGAGTAGTATAACGTAACGCTTCGTATGTGCCCGAGTAAACATAGCTCTTAGTGGTCTCTTTTGTGCTTGCAGAATGTGTCAAGATGCGACGACCGGTGTCCTCCCTGCTGTTAGGCGCCCTTGTGGTTCTTCTACACGCTCTGGGATTCTGCGTTTCAGGTGAGTCAACTTTTTATGTTATCGGCGTAATTTGATTACATTCTCTAGTAAATAGTGAATAATTTACGGTTTTTAACGGGTTGACTGGTATTGTACCATGTATGTACAAACTTGAATAACTTTCTCAAATTGAACTAAATTCCGAAATGGAATCGGCAACAGCAAAAACTCTATGAAGCAGATTTTCGTGTATTTTAATTAGTACAGAATGTGTTTCTACCAGTTTTGTCACAAAAACTTGAAAATACCCTGCCAGTCAAGCAGTTAAAAAGCCACGTCGAAATATTTGTGCGTCTTGGTTAAGTTGCTGTTTGGAGATGAGTCAATAATTTTTTTTATCTGTCAATTGTCTACAGTACAAAAACAAGAACTGGGAATGGTGTTCACACGTCATCCTCAGCCACTTGTAGCCCCCCTTGGGGACGAGGTTTACTTTGAGTGTAGTCTCAATCTTGCGGCTGAAAAGTTTGCTTGGCGTCACAGGCCATTGGGCTCCGAGCACTGGGGTCCCTTAATAAATGCCCCTAACAGCGGTGGCAAAACTTCGAAGCACGTGGTCACCTTCGACGATCCTTCGAAAGCCGGGGATTACAGATGCATCGGTTTTTATGGTGCGTTCTCGTGTTTTTTTTTCTTTTTATTTCTTTTTTATTGCGAAATTACAGTGAGGCAAAGTTTATAGTGATGCTTTTGGCTGGTAAAATTTTTCTAGAATGTGTCGATTGTCACACCTTTTATAAAACCAGCCATAAACCCCTGAACTTACTCAAGTTGAAAAAGTACAACTGGTAATAACACTTTTCATTCCTAGCACAGCATCCATGCCATTTACCGCATTATTATTTCATATCGAAGTAATATAGAATTTCACATCCTCTTGTAGCTGGTCTTACGATCTCTGGAGCCGGTTCAACAGCTTTCATATTCGAAGAGGCTCATTTTTATGAACATTTTGTTTTTTTTTTTTTTTTTTTCAATCACAGGTACGAGTGGTTTGGCCTCTGATCCGGCAAGATTGAGTTTGGCTACAATAGAAAAATTCACGGATAAAAATAACGTGATAATTCGTGTCCCCGCTGGTAACACAGTTCCGATCACATGTCCAGTGCCATATTCCTCTCCTGAAGCGGATGTGCAGTTTTTTAAAAACGGTCGTCCCGTTCGTAGCGTTAACATAACCGGTAGCCAGACGATGGTTATTGAAAATGCCAAAGTCTCAGATTCCGGTGAATACGATTGTTCAGCGGATAATTACATAGCGACACAGACTTATCGTAGTAACTATAAAACAGTTTTGGAAGTTTACGACGATGGTACGAAAGTCGATCCATATTTTGTGAAACAGCCGAAACCAGTCTATACCGTTTTACGAGGTAAAAATGTAACACTCGAATGTTACGGTGTTGGATATCCCGTGCCAAATGTGACCTGGACGAAACTGGGACGGACATTGCCATCGAGCTCTCATTATACATCGACGGGTCTTAAAATCGTTGATGTTAAATCATCCGATCGAGGGGAATATGATTGTGTATGGAGCTCGGGTACGCGAAACATATCGTCCGCGATAATATTAAAAGTAGTGGAAGTACCGAGGGTACTAAAGCCACCCAAGGCGGCCACCTTCTCGGAAGGTGGTGAGCTCGAATTATCATGCAGTTCAACGGGTGATCCACCACCCAGTCTCGAATGGTTGATCAACGGTGAGCCACTCATACGCAGTGAGAATGTCGAGATAAAAGGAAACACATTGTTCATATCACCGGTCGAGAAAAGACACGCTGGTATCGTCCAATGCGTCGCTAGCAATGATTATGGTTCCCACTCCGGTTACAATCTACTTAGAGTTAATCCTAAGCAGCACGTTGGCGGAGGTGGTGTCAGCAACGGTGGCGTGGGCGGCGGAAAAATTCGTACTCATGGAACTTCTAACGGCAATGGCCATAAACACTCGAGGGTTGGGGCTGGACGAAGAAGAAACAAAGAGGGACATCGTAAGGGAACGGGTAATTATTCTTCAAATTTTCTCTTCGAAAAATTACTTCGTTGTCAGTGTTTGAAAACTTGGATACAACGTGCCGAATACCCTATAAATCGCCCTGGTATCATTATCAAGCCCTAAACACCAAAAAATAAATATTTAAGACGATTGAATGAAATTTTGTTTAGAATTAGATTCGTGAGATCTATTCATATTAGTCCGGACATTGGGAAATTAAATAACAATTTCTGCTAATAATCGTTATCGATTTCATTTTGCCCAAAATTTTTCTCTGTATTTTATTAAAAATAAAATAAAATAATATAGAATACTCAATGGAAATGAATTTTCTCTTCTGATTACAGCAGTGTTGGTGCCGCCGAATCAGCCAAATGTAACGAGGCTGTCGGACGTATCGGTAATGGTACGTTGGTCCGTACCCGAGAACACAGGCTTACCAATACAATTTTTTAAAGTACAATACCGTGAATTAGGTCAAAAAATGAACGGTAAACAGTCGAAATGGATGACAGCAAATACGGAAATACCAAATCATGTGCGATCATTCGAAGTGCCTGATCTACAAACGAATCATACGTACAGATTCAGAATAGCAGCTGTTTATTCGAACAACGACAACGAACTTAGTCCAAATTCTGTAAGATTTCATTTGAATCGAGTGGCTGGTTTCGATAGCAATAAAATGCCGATACCGTTGCTCACAAACACCGAAGCTTTGGGCTCTGATCGCGTTCTACTGATATGGCAAAATCCTGACAGAACAGCGAACATCGATGGCTTTTACGTTTATCATCGGGCTTCGACATCCGCTGGCGAATATATGAAAACCACCGTCGAGGGAAAAAATTCAACCAACATAACGATATCCCACTTGATGCCCGACACCACTTACGAATTCAAAGTTCAAAGCTTTTCCGTTGATGCTGCTTCCGAATTTTCGAAAATCATCAGAGAAAAAACTCTTAGAGCCATCACCGAAGCTCCTCCCGTACAACAAGTTATTCAGGAGAATAAACCGAAAAATGCGGATAATGGACGCAGCGGCAATGTTTACGCCATCGTTGGCGGTGCACTAGGAGGCGCTACATTACTCAGTGCCCTTGGAATTATTGCCGTCGTTTATAAAAAGAGCAAAATCAAACAGAGTCGGGAATCCTCACAAGAAGGTGGGTTCCTACTTGAATCAAGGCCTTATTCTTATTTACAATTATGTTCCCGAAGATCATTTTTAGGATTAAATCAATTTGAAACTTTTCGAATTATACTTTTTGAAACTTTGAACACATAATTAGTGATCCTTCGATTAAACGTATAAATTTTTTTGACGAAATTTAGAAAATTAACAAAATCTTTTGAAAGATTTGTTCTAAAATATGGTTTTTAGAGGAATTGGGATTAACGAGGTTCACGCGCCATAATAATAATAGTATATACAAAGTAACGGCCAAATCATCAGATACAATTTTTGCCAAGATCATTTTTTGAAATTTTGCGTTAATCTTCTTGAGCATCGTATTATAATGTAGTAAAAATTTGAGAAAGTTTCACCGTCTAGTAATCGAGATATTCAGTGTTTAAAATCGCAACTTTAACACGAGGTCTTGTGAGAAGTTACGAAAAAAGACGATTTTTCACAACAAATAGTTCGATGTCTAGACGGTAAAGCTTTCTTAAATTTTACCCACATTGGAATATTATTATCAAGAAGGTTCATACGAATTTTAAACAATTAAACTTGGAATTCGTCTAACGCATGCCTAACGCGTGAACTTCCTTAATATTAATAATAATAAACCTCATTTTTTTCGAAGGTCAAACTAAAATATTTATTATTTTTGGCACTACAGGAAAATCCATGTCGAACGGTCGTGTGATGAATGGCGGAATAAACGACTCGAAAATAAACATAACTTCGAATCCACTTGCGGTACTGGATACAACAGAGGACACAATGCAGCCCAAGGTTAGTATCCTGGAATCTCTGAGATGTAAATACTTTGGAAAAACGATTGGAATTGAGGATCGAGTTTGAAGCGCGATTACATTATTCAAGCAATTAACGCAACTAAATAATCATCTTTCACAAAGACAAATTTCATGTGAAATGTATTCTTGGAGTTATTTGTTGAAAAAGCAAAAAAAAAAAAATCTAATCAAATAGCATTTCAAAATATTTCTCGTTGTCGTCTCGAGAGAAAAAATCGTATATGTTCTCTGATATTTTAAAAATTAACTCTCTTTTTTCTTCTATTTCTTAATTATCGAACTTTTCAATCATGTTTATAAAATTTTCCTTATGTTTAAATATCGAATACAAATACTCCGTTGACAAGAAAAAAATCTTTTTTCGCTTTGCTGGGGACAAATTCTTAGCTTGTTTTTTTTTTTTTTTTAATTATATTCATTTATGATCCTCCTCCTCCTTTCGTGTATTTATACTTTTCTATATAGTCGCATATCTATTATCTCGCTTCTATTTTTTCTTGCACTCTCTCTGGAGCCGCTTTTTTTTTCTTTTGTTTGTTTTATTCCGAAAACACACACGAAACACACGTACCGTTACGCTCACGCGGTCTAGATCTGAAAAGAAGCGAACGAACACACATGTTTCTGAACAGAGCGGACAACATACATCGATGGAAATGACCTCGTTTCTAAATGGTCAAAACAACAATAGCAACAACCCTAATGGCGAATCAACCGGAAGTGGCCTTGTTGAGGGAACGCCGAACGAACCAACGCTGCTTCAAGGATCGATCCCGATCGAGCAACCGCTGTGAATTTTTTAAGCCTCACAGATTGAACAAAAAACGTATTTTTATTATTAACGACGGATTCCATTTCCGCGTTGCAGCTAAAAAATTTTTTTTCTTTTTTTTTCTTTCATTCGCCAATTATTCAATTGCTCAATGCGTGATTATTCTACGTGCCTTCGATTATGTTTGCGGAATTGGAGAAACGGATCAAAGTTGTTAGCGGTTATTTCGTCGAGTATTGCTACAGATGTTTTACGTTTTTTTTAAGGATTTATGGCAGTGACTACCCTAGTTAAATTATGTATTGAACGTGGTAAACAACTGTTGGGAAATGTCAACACCCATTTGACAAGGGTAGTCACTGCTATGAGTCCTTAATGTTTTTTTCTCGTCCATTAAGAACAAAAATGTATTTTTATTGACAGTGCCCAGAGTTTTGACATTTTTAGCGTCTACGCACCGCGATAATTTGACAACAACAATAACTGTGTTGAAATTGCATCGAGAAACTATATCGTCACTTTGTGAAAAAATTTAATATTTTTGTTTATCATAAAACAGTAAATTTTCACACACCGATCATTTCATCACAAATCTCAATGGGCACAGACTTAATTTTCATCTAAAATTCTCTCTCAACATGTTCAATTATTGTTTCGCTATGCGGCTGTAATCAATTTCATCCCAACTTTATCGAATCTCCTCGAGACGTGGCCTCGCAGGAAAATGAAGTAGTCGTAAAAAAAACTTTGAAACATGATCGTCTGACTTGAAAATTTGAATTCCCATGACAGTGGCGCCACTGCAGTTTCGCGATTGACAGAACCGTTTCTCCAATGAGCTTTTAGCGTGATCTTTCAATGACACTACCTTGAGATTCATTGTTCCATTAGGTTTTAGAGAAGCAAATGCGAATAACTTCAGTCGAATAAGTAAGCAAATGATTATTTGTTTATTAAAGAAAAAATTCCAATTGCAATTTCATGAAAAAACATGAAACAATATTATTAAATAGTTATTCATGGTTTTCGATGTTTCAATGGATTTTATCGCTGAAGCTTCTCTACATTATCGACCGAAATACTTTCGTGCTCGATCGATATGGAAATAAACGGTTGAAAAACGTTCAACAATCAAGATATGCCTGACATTCACAAGACTTGCGAGTGGAACGATATTAGATTTAGTTTCAAAACAAGTATTTTTTTTTGTTTCTTTTTTTGGATACTCGCTCCAAGAACTCAAAGCTTCCTAATGAAATTATGATATCATAATTTAAAGCATAGTTAATAGAGTTATAGTAATTAATTATTATAAATGAAATTTTTTGTTTTTTATCGACTCAAAGTCGGTAGCAGGCAGCTGCGTTAGAAAATCTTCACTCTTCGCTTGTACATAATCATTATTAATCGTAACGAGGAAAAACAGTGTAGGTTTACAACGAATTTTATATTTTTTTCGTCCGAGTATTACCTCTCGAGCTCACGAGATTCAATTTGTTAGCTACGGAAGGTAAATTACACAGTCGATTTAGAATAATCGTTTTCTATTTTTTCAAATTAGTTGAAAAAAGATATTAGATAAAAAATTGAAACTTTATTGCCGACTAAATTGAATACGTCCATTGAAAAAAATTGAATAACTATTTTTTGTATGCAAATTTCACTATGTTCTTATTTTTTTTTTTTTTTGCTGCACCACGTGCACGTTGCGCCAGAACTTTAGGAACTTTAAAGATCCACTTGACCTAAGAACGATTTTCTTAATTATTGCTGTTTTTTTTTTTTATATAAATAAAAATAGCAGTGTCTTATTGCTCCTAAATAAAAATGAAATAATTCGACTAGTCGGCAAACCTTTAGTGCCTTAAATCGAACATTCGAAATATCAAAAAAAAAAATTCAAAATAAATATGTATTTAAAAATTTATTAAAAGATAAAAGTGAGAATTTCTGAAGCAATGATATGCGGCATGATTTTTACGCGAAAATTCACCGATCGAAATGAAACTTTAAGACATTTTTCATAGCGAAAATGGCTGAAAAAGTGATGAAACAATTATTATCGTGCCACTGAATTTTCAACGTTCATACAAATTATACGAATTTTGCTTTTGAAGTTAAAAATATTTAATTTGAAACGTAAATCTGACTTTTTTTTTAATCGAGCAATTTTTTATTTCAATTAAAAACAAAATAGAATTGAAATTTTTTTATTATTTTCTTACTCATATTCAAAGTTGCCATTGAAATTGCAGAAGCGAAAAGAAAGTTTCGCAGTGAATGGAATTTTGACAAATCCCATGCCATAGTAAATTATTTGTTCCCTGCGTCTAAATCGTCCGTAAGCAATGCCTTCAAAATTGTAAATACGAGAGTGTAAAATTCTTTTCCTTAGCATAATTTTTGCGGAGTATCGCGGTTGTAATAATTGCTGATATTTTTCAATGAAAGAAATATTTGTTTCAGTTCCGAACAAAATATTGAAGTTCGTGAAGAAATCGTTCCGTCAAAAAAAAAAAAAAAAAAGGCAATCACGTATAAATAATGAATAAATGAAAAACGATAAAAATGTAAACGACGAAAAAAAAGAGAGAGGAACAAAACGTGTGTAAATATTAGGATAATTTTTGTAACAAGAGCCGAAGTGCCTTGAATCTTGCCCATGAATAATATTTAAAGTGATTATTTATACGTACGAATATTTTTGTGTACTTAATTTTTTTTTAAATAAATAACGATGATAATAAGATTATGTTTTATTTATTTTCTAAAATTTTTCAACGATTCTTTCAGAATTTTGTTCTTTCACTAGTACGAGGTTCGAAAAAGGCAAAGTGTCAACAAAGCCCTCAATTGCTCTCTAAACACAGACTTTTTCGAACTGTATTTTATAGACTATCAAAGTATCAAGTTTCCATAACGGTTTTATTCACATTTTTCAAATCTAACAGTCAATATTTTTAAATTCCGAAATAGTACCTCATGCTTAATAATGTTTACTATTAATAAATTATCCAAATGTGTACTTTGAGCTTTTTTACTATTTTTCCCTTTACAGAAAAAATTATTGAAACAAAAAAATTATGGTTTTACTTTCATTCATTCTTTCAGGGGGTTACTTATCCCCTTAAATGAGCGATTAACGAGGAGTACTATATAAAAATTGTAGCCTTATCGAAACCCCTCATTTATTGATACGCGACGATTTCAAAATCGCAAATAAAAAAAAAAAAAATGAAAATATGCTGGTTTTTTCAGTCCCAAAGTTCTCTTAGCGAAAATTTGAGACAACAGGTATTCCCTGATGTATAAGTGGACATTTATGAATAATATCGTACAGCTCATTCATTCAACCAGGTATCAATTTACAAATGGTGAACGTACGAGGCGTGAAATTGTTGGATGACGCATTAAAAAAAATCGTTAAAAATTCTTTACGATAACATGCCCCATTCCGGTTAAGATAAGATAACAAAAATCATGTCAAATGAGATTCTCATGGCGTCCCTTAAATTAACCGTAAAACAGAAGAAGTGTCATGTTTCCAAAATCACGGAATTATTCTTAAAACAAAAGTGTAATGTATTAAATTATTCCAACCGATGATTCAATAAAAAAGTAATGAATTCAAGATAAATAAATTATTTATTTAACCTGTTACTGGTCGCGCCGCTCATTCCCTAATCGTTGATGGTCTAATGAGAGATTTTGTCGCATGTATAATTCTAAGTGATTGATTTTTTGATCAATAGGAAATTAAAAATGATTTTGTCACAATAAATATGGCCATTGACTATTTTTTTTCCTTAAAACGCTAAAAAAATGAATTAAAAAATATTAAAGAGGTTCACGCGTTAGGCATGAGTTAGACGAATTCCAAGTTTATGTTTTTTATATTTGTATGAACCTTCTTAACAATAATACTAAACTGTGGGTAAAATTTGAGAAAGGTTTACCTTCTAGAAATCGAGTTATTTGTTGTGAAAAATCGTCTTTTTTCGTAACTTCCCACAAGACCTCGTGTTAAAGTTGCGATTTCAAACACTGAATATCTCGATTACTAGACGGTGAAACCTTCTCAAATTTTTGGCACATTATAATACGATGCTCAAGAAGATAAACGCAAAATTTCAAAAAATTATCTTGGAAAAAATAGCATCCGATGATTTTGCCGTTACTTTGTATATACTATTATTATTATGGCGCGTGAAGCTCGTTAATGGGGGCAGATTTGATAGTTGACTTTAAAAAACGAACGAAAACCGGGTTTTGGTCTTTAATTTCGTTTGTACATTTTACGTAAGTTCATCACATTCAGATAAGAATATAATAATTATTGTGAATATTCTAGTTTTCTTGTATATTAAAAAAAATATCGATTTTGTAGTTATTTTCGAAAGGAAAAATAAATATTTAATAATAGTAGTGGGGATTGAGATTACTCATCTACAACTGGATATATAAATACACACATAATTATATCTATATATCTATATATAAATATATTGTACACACACATGGGATAAGGTATCTTATCGTTGATAGTGATAGTAGAGAAGAATCATTTTTTTCTTTTTTCGAGCAGGTCGAAAGGTGTGGTTTCAGTACGACACCGATATAAAGAACATAGTGGAAAGAACACAGTGGAAGGTATCGTGATTAGTCGAGAATTTCAAAGGATGTGATTCAACGGGGAGTTAAAGAAGAAAAAAAATTGTGACAAAAAATCGATCTTCGTGTAGTGAAAATTGGAAAAATAATAAATTACGAAAATTTTCATTGACAAAATGAGGATTTTGATTTCGTTAGTGATTTTTGGTCTATGGGGTGAGAAAACAAAATTCAATTGAAAATAATTTATCCGGAAAAAAAAGAGAACCCGTCGAAAAACGTGCTCATTCTTTTCCACGTGCTCTTTTATTTTAGCCGCTAAAGCTCAAGAAAATTCGATGGCAAATGTGCCAAAATCTCTTCTCGAATGTTATAACAACACTTATCTACTCAATCGCAATAACAAATTGCCACAAAATGTGCCTACGTTACTCGCGATATTACGAAAAATCGAAGACACTCCTGGACTTAACATGGATTTGCGAAGTTTGTCTGTTGCACTGTTACACAGGTAAGAAAAAAATATTGTGAAGTAGTTACGAAGTTCTGGCAACCGTACAGAACGAAATATAATTATTAGAATATTTTTCTATTATTACTTTTATTATTCAATATTCCTTTTTTATTAATTGTATAATTTCGAAAGGAACTATGTGATAAACTAACGAATGAAAAAAAAGGTTTTCTTTCAAATGAAAAAATTTCCAGTTAAAATTCAAATAATGATAAATATGTTGGAATTCATCATTATTTTTATTCCATTAAGAATATCGATAAAGAAGAATACAGACTAATAAATAATTCATAGCCGTTTATTTTCAACTGTAAATTCGAGAATGTTTATTTTATAGATAAACACAATCGGTTCTTTTTTAATTTATTTGACGTGCTAATTCACAAAATAAATGCATTCAGCGATCGTTGAAAACAATCGTTCGTGGTTTGATGAAATCAGAATTGTCAAAAAATATCTACAAATGTATTCAAAAGTGTTATTATTCGTGCTCAAAAAGTTTCTTTCATTTGCATAGACATCGTGAAATATTAATTCACTTCGGATAAAAGTATGAAAAAACTTTGTTAGAAAATCAATTTTTGTGCATGTTCAATATTAGATTTCGTCAGGATGGAATAATACAAAATCCGTTCGTACCTCCGCAAGAAGGTGTTACGCCCTACGCACCAAATGGATATCAGTTTTATCGACAAGCTGAAACACTGAAACTGATACCAGGAAATGCTATGAGTTTTCCAAACGAAAGTATCAGTAGTGTCGAGCGTGTAAGTCTTAAATACGACTTGTTTACTAATTATTGATGAAATATAGCAAATTCTGTTTTTTCAGTTGATATTCGATCAGTTAATGAGAAAAATAATAGTAATAATGACGACCCATTCGTTAGAAACTAGAATTATTCCATGAAAAATTCTCGAAGCGCTCAACGCGTTGCCCCAGTGCGAGAGAGATTACCAAACAAAGCAAATACAAAGTTTTCCTCGGACATCCTTGAAATTTCGGGAAAAATAAAAGTCACACCTCGTTCGCTGACGGAATGGAAATAACGTGTAACTTTTACTTTTCGTGAAATATCACGTCTGTCTGAAGAAAAAACGCGTAGCAGAATTTTTATCAACGACTGATCGTCACCTTAGAGCGATGTTTTATACGAATCAGCTGTGAGCCACAAATACGACAGAAACAGATCACAGACGCGAATTTCGAAACTATATTTTAAAGCAGTTTTTATGCTCTTTTGACAACTTTTTTTGTTCGTTCGTTAGTGCTCGCTGCATTCAATGCTCTCATCGAGCATCGACATGATGGAACGTGGAGACGAACCAGTTACGTGTCGAAATGAGAATTTACCCTACAGACGTTCGAGAAATGTAAAAAGACGATCGCTACAGCAATCGAGGAGGTTAAACGATGACGTTGAAACGCTGACTGCCGAAGAAATGTAATTTAAGAAAAGTCGACGTAGTTAATTGATTATTTCTTTTGCTCACGTATTTATTCGTCCACTTTATCTTCCGGTATCCATGTTTTTTGTTGTTGTTGCTTCAATAGAGAAACTATGAGCAATAAAGACGAAACGAAAGATTCAGGCGTCGATCCCAATTCGTGGTATCCACCGTTACCGCCAAATCACCCAAACAGCGCCAGACTCTCTGCGCTCCCGCCAAAAAGTAAATGTCCTGTCGAGAATGGCGTTCTAAGGACCGATTGGGGCGCCATTTCCGGTGGCGCCATTCTTGCTGGTATCGCGGCTGGTCTGGAACCACAAAGTGTTACACTCGGCGTACTTCTTCGCGAAGAATGGCAGTCGCATGACTTACTCTCGAACACCATCCTCGAGAACAAGTGGATTGCCACCGTTGCCGGTATTTTCATTTACGATAATAAGTCACGATCTTGGTTACCGCCAATAGTGTTTTATAAAAAAACTTATTTTACAACGACATGCCATCTAATATTTTTATAGTTTTTTTTTCTCTAACAAAATATTCCAATTTCATTGAAAAGTTCATTTTAAAGTACATTTTGTCAGCATGCAAAAAAAGTATTGAATTTTATCGTGTATATAAGTTTTTATTAATTAAATGATTGAAACTTCAGAAGTTTTTATATTTTTGGTGAAAAATAGGGTTTTTTGTTGCTAAACAAAAAAATGTTGGTAATAAAAATAAAATACAAAATTCAGGTGATTTGGCGGAAGTTGCCCTTCGTCAAGGTCCTTTGGCAGACAAAGAATTGACCTTGGGAGTCGATGGTCATTGGAATTCGACGTACATGCCGCGTTGGTACTTTTTGAATTCGAACGAAGATTTGTTTTTCACATCAGCCGAGATACGGGGTGACCTTGACGGTTTAATAATGGCGAACGAAGTTGCAAAATGGTACTCCCAGGTACCGAGTTTAAAGTTGTCACAGATAATCGACATGTATTATAGCGATCGAGGAGTATTTAGCACCTCGATAAGGGCATGCAATCGAAACAATATGTTCCTTTCAATTGCATTGAACGATACAATTACTTCGCAGGTAAATTACCAAAAATCGCTTTAAAAATAAACTTACTCTCTTGGCTTTAAATTTCGTATAATGTAAACAAAAGCTTGACTTAAATTTTGCTCAAAAATTCTGTATTTATGAAAATATTCAAAAAACCATTTTTTATTTTATTTTTATGGCTGGCAACTCTCAATCTGTTCAATATTCATGTTTTTTGTTGAAAAACAACGAATTTCGAAACCAGTAAAATAATGTCAAAAAATTGTATGAAATCAATACAATAATAATCATAATAATAATAATAATGATTGAATAAGTTTTTATCGACGAAATCTGTTGAGGACGAATAGAAAAAAATATTCAATTGTTTTGATTTAAAAATCGGAAAATTTAAGGCTTTCAGATCAGCGTTAGTACTGAGTCCTGGAGTAGCAAAAGTCACCATTGATCCAGCGAGGATCGAAAAATTTGCCGTTCAAGCGTCCCAAAAACTATTCTCATTCATACGTAAGTATTTTTTTTCGTTTTTACAAATTTTTCAAAATTCTATTAGGAATAATGTTATTGTTATTACAAATGTTTACAAAATAAATGGAAAATATTGTTACACGCAGCTACGATGAAGAACTTTAATTGTGATGGCAACGACACCGTAAAACAGTTCAATCGGATATCGACGAATCTTACGATTTTTCTTGATCCCAATTGGCCGTTTATGACGATTCAGCGACTTCTTGCGTGAGTAAAAAGAAAAAACATAAATTAATTTAGTAATCTCGCTACAGTCATGTTCAAAACTTAACTGATGGGTCAATTTTTCAATAAAAATCTAATACAAAATTTGAGAAATCAGGGGTAATCAGAACGATGCAAAAAAAGCACTAAAAAAATCAACAGTGGAATAAATATTGTTATGAAACACACATAATATCGAACTCTTGTAATTTTCACGATTAATTCAAAACAAAATACAAATTTTCAACCAAGTTATCTTGGTTATTGGATTTATTCCGTAGAGTTTGTTCGAAGCTTTTTTTCTAAACCGTGATAAATGGCGGGCTCTGAAAGTTGCCTTGTCAATTTAAAGGAAAAAAATTTATTCATTTATTGCACTTATGAAGAAAAAAAACTTACTATAAAACCCTAGTGGTCTAACGTTCAGAATATGTTGCAAAAACAATTTACTGAATTACTTACTCAGAGTCGTCCATTCCTTGGTCATATAACGAACTTATTATCGACGTGACAACTTTTTTATCGAAATACAATACTTTATTTTTAAAAAGTAAAAGAAAAAACGATATTTTTGAACAAATTTGTTTTTAAACGAATCCCTAAATGCTTGAAGTTTGAGAAATAATCAAGTTTCCAATATCTGGCGAGATAAAATGAATCAAAGAGGTAAAAAGTAAGCGAATGAATTGGATTATTTTTCAGAGCTCTATTGGAGGGTATCGATGTGAGCAAATATGATAGTACATTTACAATAGTAAGTGCCGTTAATGGATCGGTGATGATCAACAGTACAAACAGCATATTGGATTTTTATGGATTCAATGAGACCCAGTACTCAGCCTGTGAGTATAAAATCATTCCGAGATCACCAAGTCTTCGATTAAGTCGCCTGATCAAATGTTCCATTTCTTTCAAATTCTAGACAGAGGAAAGTTCGATTTGGCCAAAACATTCGACATGATAAGATCGATGGAAGCATCGAAGCTCGATGACGAACAAAGTCGCGGTATTGGTGGTGGAAATTCTGAAGTTATATTGATCGTGCCTTATACATCGACCATTTCTGATGAAGACAAAGAATACTGCAAAGAACAGTTGAAAACAATTTACGAGGATCTCCCTGGTAGGCAACTTTTGCGTTCAAATGATGACGTTTGTCTGAAAAAAAAAAAAAACAAAGGTTGATTGTTTATTCTCTCGGGGATACATCGAAAGAAAGTATAAGCTCTGCGAATTAAAAATGGAAACGTTGATTATTTTTTGGCATTTTTTTTAAATATAAATGGCCTAAAATACATTTTTTTACAGTTCAGTCAAAATTTTTGCAAAAATATTTATTCCTTATAATAAAAAAAAGTGTCAATTACACATTGTTTCGATCCTCACCTGCAAAACAAAGTTTACAATGTTGTTTTGTGGAAATTTGGAGTCCTTGCTGTTCTGCCAGTATTTTGTCAATTTTGATGGATTTTCACGATTATTTGACAGACACAACGCTGATGTTCCTCACTTCCGGAAGTAAGGACAGGTGGTCCGATCTCGTCAGGAATCAAAATGACATAATTTACGTTGGCACCGTCTCGACTGCGCAAGATGTTTCAACCCCGATAAACTCTCTTTTGTCCAGCATTAAACGAGGTAAAAAAAAATCGATACATTTCATACAAAATGCAATGATCCATCAAGAATTTTACTTTATTTGAGAATATTCGCCAAATTCCAGTTCCCCAAAGACTGCTTAACTCACAATGCGGCTCGACTTACTCGCCATCGGGATCCTCGGGCTCGTACGAAGATTATTTGGAACCATCAGGAATCAAATTTTATCGGCTCCATCCAAATTATTTCTACAAAAACGATCCTGAAGCCTACGCTACAATAAAAGTTAGTAAAAATAAGGAAAACCTTTTTTTCTTTCAACATTTTCAATATTAATAGCTCTCAACTTTTTCAAGATATGAAAAAAATATGAAAAAAACCCGTGGAATACACTTTTGGGTTCAAACATCCGACCAATGAATAAAGTATTGGGTCTGAGAGACCCGAAAAACTGCAAATCTCGATATTTTGCTTGTAGTCTTTACGAAATAAAAACTAAATAGACTGAATATTATGCAAACGCACACGTTAATTAATACGCACACGTTGGCTGGGTCTCACGGACCCAGAGATTATAATTAAAGAATTACTTCCATAAATTGCAATTTCAATTTAAAAAACTCGTATATAGCAGGAAAATACTGCCTGAGGATTCTATGGAAATGTAGAAATTATTGATCGTTGAGTTAAAAACAATTCCAACATTTGAAATAAATTAATAAATTTTGTGTTTTCAGGTAACAGGATCGAGCTCGACAAGTTTGACAGTTTGTACGTCACGTGATCCTTTGGAAATTGACGTACCATCGTCCGACTGTAAAACCGTAAATAGCGATACTCAAAGTATAACCTTCGGTTGCGGAGACGCAGGATTCATTCACAAATGCAACGCGGTATATTTGTCCATCAGGGCTAACCCTTCGAACAATTCTGTTTATCAGTGCCTGGGTGAGTCAAGTTTTTATTTAATATTTTCTTTGTCGACGAGTTATTCACCGATTGTTTACTTTTTCGATGCTTCGGGTTATCTGTCAGTTGCAGGAGTGTGAGAGAGATAACTGCAAAGTAAAAACACAAACTGAAAAGTGGATACACGAATAAATGTGCTATGAGTTAAATATTCGACGGATCCAAAAATCTAAGTTTTATAAATTAAAAAAAATGTATTAATCAGTTAAATTCTTATTAGTAATCGTTGAATGAATCTTTTTTTTTTTTCTTTTTTCAGACACACGATTTTGTCGATATCCAGATATGCTGAAGTACACCATCTCGTACGACAATCTTCTTTGTACCAACACTGCCAATTCCATCATAATTTCACCCTTTATTATTGTGCTTTTAATTATAAGCTCGTATTTGTAGAATTCGAGATAAAAAACTCTTCAATCATTTGTATTTTGATTCATTTCTTTTTTACCCTTGCGTGTTAAGCAAAAATTCAAATAGTTGTAAAAATTGAAAAAAAAAAAAAAACTATTTATATCCAAATTTCAAATATTGACGAGAGAGTTGACTTTTAAACGTGACTGTGGCGAGTCTACTACCTTAAAACACAAAACATTAGGACAAATTGTGTTTGTGAAGATAGTATTGAAATGACATATCCAATCAAACGACGTATGTAATAGTAATAATAATAATAATGGAAATATATGACTTTAATGTTTGTAATTTCACAATAACATGCAACATATTTATAATTAAATTAAATCCCTGAATCCTGAAAAAACGTTCAATCACTTTCCACCAAATAATTTAGGATTCTTAATGGAAAACGAAAAGAAAAAGTCTTTACCTTATTCGAATTTATTTCCAAATCTGTACAATATTTAATCGTAATCTACATGGTTCGCTCGGTTTACTAAGATTCAAACTTAGTTGTTTTCGGCTCAAAAGTCATTTCATACGTTTGAGCAAATATATTGAAAATTTTTGAAAAAAGGAAAAAAATGTGTCACGATTGGAGGGGAAAATTGAATTAACAATTCTGTAGATAAATCGTCTCTTCCCTTTGAAATTTCATTAGAAATTCAGCTCGGAAATTCACCGCAACATGTGTTAAAAGTTTCGTAGAATAACCGTGGAAATGAAATGAAGTTTAATCGAAAAATTCACCGAATGAAAAAGTAATAATTAGACTATCAAGTGGAAAATTCTTTGGGAAGTTCATCAAAGTTCCATCCACATTTTTCGTTAAATGTTTTGTTTCCAAATTTTCGTCAGAAAAATCAGGGAAAGTTATACGAATATTGCCTTCGAATTACCTTAAGACATTCGCAGAAAAATTCACCAAACAATCGAATCTGAATTATCGTTGGAATCTTCGCAAAAATTATCGTTTTCAGTCGGATTCTTCATCTTCGTCACTGTACAGCGATGATTTTTGTGCAGGCGCTTTGTCCGGTTGGTCGATTTGCTCAGATGCTTCGGAGAGAACTTGCACGAGCACTTGGAGCATATATTCTTTGAAGTTCTCGACGCTATGGAGTTCCGAGCCCGGTGAATTTTCCACAAGCCCTTGTCTCTCTATGAGGTAACGTACAACGTTCCACATCGAGTCACGAAATTGTAAAAGTATACTGGCGACCCTGGAAAATTGAACAAATAAATAAAAATTTCACCAAACGACTGCAAAAACCAAATCAGATATTTTTTTGTGACCTGTACTTAAGAAATCCAATAAATACGTCTATTTTGTCAACTCCTATTAATTTCTACTTTTCAACTTACTCTCGATCGCATGTGAGTCTGAAATTTTTGCGTCCTTTGATCGTTAGAATTACGTCATTGCTAGAATCGCTTCCTTCCGAATTCTGAAAACGGAAAATATTATTTGATAATTATAATAATAATTAATAATAATACCAACGATTTAGAAAAGTTTGAAAAATGGTGTTAATTATGACAAATTCAGTGAAGAATGATTGAAATAAAAATAGAACTTTAAATTATCGACAAAAATATCGATCCATCAAAAACATGAGAATATTTTGCAATGAAAATTTGAAAAAATCAATGAATGTTATTGAAATAATGAAATAAAAACGAAATTACTCATTTTTTAAAAAATATTTAAGTTCGAGATCTTTCACAATTGAAAAGGAGTTTGAATAGTTGTTTTATAATATTGACCTGATGTCCTTGAATTGTAGGTTGACTAAAAAGCAAAACCGTGACTGGCGCGACCATGCTCGTTTCACGAATGAGCGTTACTCTTCGTTCCTCGCTGTGCTGTCGTCGAACATAAGTCAGAAAAGGGCTTGGCCATGTTTCTCTTTTGAAGTTTACGCTTTCTGGGGTTAAAGTTGCTCGATTTCCGTCTCTAAGAATAACAAATAATCAAACGCATCGTTGTTATTATCAGTTCACTATGAAAATACTTTAGATTATTTTATTAAAAATATTATTAAAAACGAGTTTATCGACTTTCGAAAACGTATTTGGATTCTGAAGACATTTTTTCCTTCAAATTTGACGAGGATTCATCAGTTTTCAGAGATTTTGTCTATTGTAAATTTTTTCTTGGAAAATACTTACTCCATAATGTAGCTGGACGTTCCTTTTTTTAGTTTTTGTTTCCTAATATCAAAATCACGATGATGAAGAAATTGATCAAGACCAGCGAGTAGAACTCCGCGTACGAGTTCGTCAAGATCCGAAAACTCGTTGACATTTGATCCGAGCTCATCGCATTCTTCGAAGGAATTCAACATGTGGCATTGTACGAGACCATCTGCATGAAGCTCACGGACTTCTGGGAATGTGAAGATTTTCAAAAAATTCATGAATTTCATAGATTTCAAAATTAATGAATAAAGAAAAACAGTTATCGATTGAAATGGAAATGAACGGAGCAGAAAAAAAGCAATGAAGAAACAGCAAAAATACTCTGGTGTTTAAATGAAAAATGGTTTAAAAAAAAGTTAATTTATTGATCTCAGAACTTTTGAGTTATGATAATTTCAATGAAATATTTTTTTCAAAGGAGACGAAGAAAAACGAACTAATTTTGTGATTAGAAAAGAAAAACGTACTCGATAACGTGAACATTCTTTCCGGATATAATTTAGTGTTCCAACAGAATCGATTAGCGGCTTCTCTTCCACGACGATTGTGGGAGAGCCATTGAGAAAATATCCACCGGAGACTCAGATGATCACTCGCTGGATGATACTTTTTTTTTATTTGTCTGATGGCTACTTTATTGTTAAGTGTACCAGCGAATACCTCGCTTTCAGCTGACATTGCCGTGGCTATTGTCACCATTGGTGAGACGCATCTAAAAAAAAAAGGAATTTAATGCGGTCAAAAAACTTTAAGAACAATATCAATAATAATGCATTAAATGCATTAAAATTCTTTCTTGCAAGTTTGGATTTTTTGTTAGGAAAATAGAAAAATTGAACACCTCACTGACATAATGGCTCAGATCGAAATGAATAATTAACAATAGATTGCTCAATTAGAAAATAGCTTTTAAAAGACCCATTCGGTCGTTTTATTTCTTCTTGTTTATTGTTGAGTTATTTTGTTATTGAGGAGCTCATTTTTAGCGGAGACGCTGAATTTTCCGAAAAAAGGTACACCTTGTCCTTGGATGAAAAAAAAGAACATCGCGTAATTGTAATTCTTCTCGAAAACTCAATTGTGACAGAGACGAATGCGTAGCAGGATTTTTACCAACTGAACGTCTGGTAAATCGTTCATACCGATGTATATTATCAATAAATTTTCCCAAAAGTATAGTTACGGGTAAAAATTAGTGCTCAGATTATTGCGTTGAGTGAGAATAGTAAAAATTGAGTTTCCTGTTGATCTATGTACAAAAAGTGACGAAAAATAGCGACTTACTGAAAAATGGCGGAGTAAACAAGTGCTTTGCTCAATTTCGGATGAAGAGTGAAAAGGGAAATACGTTTTCCGAGTGGTGTAAGATTTTCGTCCTTGTCGAGCGCCCCCAGTTCCGAGAGATCTTGAAGAGCTTTTCTCACCGCCGACAAAGTCGGAGGTTGCGGCATGCTGCCCAAAAAAATTTCAGCTTTTTCGGAGCTGTAGGTTTTGCAATCGAGGACTGTTTTCTCAAGGGACGAACGCAAGACTTCCGGCAATGGATAGACGGGCAAACTTTCGAAATGCGAACGGGTCACTAAATGATAACTTTCTCCACATTGGACACGACCTGCACGACCTTTCCTAAAAAATCATGAAATTTCATAATTAAAATATTTATTTAATACGTTTATTATTAATTAATTATATTTAAAACTTAAATTACATGGAAAAAAAAGAAATTAATAAAATTAAATAAATTCAATATAAAAATTGATAATGCAACCAAGAATTTGTTTGAAGCAAAATAGCTGCTGAACACTAATCAAATGAATGTCGAATTGTTACAATAGTTGTACGAAGCGTTTAAAACAAAAATTCAATAAATTTACGGTGAATTGGTATCATTAACTCGTAAATTCGTCTTATTAACCAGGGAAAATATGAATAAATAAGAAGAATAAAATACCTTTGTTGAATGTTAGCTTGTGAAGCATATTGATTCTCAATACTGGCGATCCCTTTTTTTTCGTGCCATCGCATGGCTTTTTGTGTAGCGGAGTCGATGACATAAACGACATCAGTGACAGTGATGCCGGTTTCCGCGATGTCAGTGGCTAGAACAATTTTTCTACAACCTTCAGGGGGATGTCCAAAAATTTTGTGTTGATCCTGATGGGACATACGAGAGTGAACGGGAACAATAAGATGGCGAGAATGTCTCGAGCTGCGGTCTTCGAGATATTTCTTAACTTTTACGATTTCGCCCCAACCAGGAAGAAAAACGAGGATGGCACCGGGTGGTTTATTTTTATCGATCCACAGCACGAGTTTGGCGATCAGTTCGGCGTCGACGAGTGGTATATCGGGAAATTCTCGTTCTCCGACCCATTCGTTTTTACTACGAAGTCCAAGCTGATGAACGTCCTCGAGGAATTTCATTTCAACCGGAAAAGTTCTTCCCGGTACTTCCACAACATTACAATCGAAAAAATTTTGAAATAGATCGGCGTTTATCGTTGCCGACATTACGATGACTTTGAGATTCGGATTGCTCTGCAAAGCGCGCTTCAGAAGCACCAACAACATGTCCGTGTTTATGGTACGCTCATGAGCCTCGTCCAATATTACGTGAGAAACTCCCTCGAGGCTTGGATTCTTCTGCATTTTACGAAGCAATATTCCCGACGTGCAAAACAACATTCCGCCTGGTGTTGATGGCAACATTTGTTTCAAACGCACTTGATACCCCACCTGCAAGAATTCGAAAATTTCACTGATATTTTTATTCATTCAAATCTTAATTTTCATTAATAAATATCCGGAAAATCGGAAAAAATGCCACAAAAAGATAGAACTCTTCATAAATATGAAAAAATTTTAATAAATTTGAAAAATATACAAAGCAAAAGTGGACAGAATGTTACTTGTAAAAAATAATAACTTACCACATCCCCTAGACGCTCCATTCTCTCGTGAGCGATTCTCTCCGCCAATGAAATGGCCGAAATCCGACGAGGTTGAGAAACGATGATGTTGCAATCAGTCCCGTTACCTTGAGACTCGAAAGACTCCATTATGTATTGAGGAACTTGAGTAGTTTTTCCACAACCCGTGTCACCTTTTATCAATAAAACTCGACTATTCTCAATCTCCTCAATAATTCGTGAACGATACTCAGAAATCGGCAGTTCAATGCTGCGGGATCGCAAACGATCTTGGAATCGACTTTGTAGCATATTGTTACGTCGTGCTCGATTTGCGGCTTGCCAGGCCTCTGGATATGACCGACCCACTGGATCCTCCATTGCATCAGTTATCGAAACGTCTTTCATTTCTGAAATTTCAAATAAAATATGTGAATTTGAGCGAAAAAGACGAGATCATCGAATATTTATTTGAAAAAACTTCAAACCCTTCAGTTATTTACTATTTTATGTCAGTATTCACATTTTAGGAAGTAAAACAAAACGGTTCATATGAAACTATGAATTTTTTCGACCTTTACCTGAAATCGTTGAGTCACTGTTGTTTAACAAGTCTTTCATTTCACTGTCGTAACGAGCAAGAAACGCTTTTATGTTTTTGATCGTGTTAGGCTCGATTTTCATGGTCGCCGGTTTTTTCAGCATATTGTTGACAACTTTGCTCTCAAAAACGACCGGGTGTCCGTTTTTCATTTTTCCATTGTTGTGGAGCCATTGGAGGCATTTTAGGGCGGCCAATTTTGCGGAACCACTTTTCGAACTAGCGACTGCACTTATTGTCATTTTTTCTGGCCACATCATCTGATAGTGACACGTCCACATACCTCGCTTCGTCGAAGCGAATTCCACGACCAAAGGTTTCTCAGTTTGCAACTGACCAGCCACTGACGTGAAAACATTATTACATTTCTCTTTTGCGTTTGGATACAGTTGTTCAATTTCTGAAATATCAAAATAATATGAAAACGACTTATTAGGTGAGTATTAAGTAACATTAAGAATGCACTTTGCAAATAATTATTCAATGATACAGCATTGTGAACTGAAAAGTTGTATTCTTTAGGATGCAGTAATTCATTATTTTAGATGCTCGAAAATGTTGGAAGAAAGTCTAAAAAATGTTGAATTACCAAAACAAAATTAAACGATTTTTCACTCCTTGTGCCAAATATTACTGACCAAATTGTTTTTGGGAATGTCCCTTAACAACATTTTTTCAAAAATTTTGCTGATCTGGTAAGTAGACTTTAAAAAATTATTATTTTTCATTACATTAATTTGCTGATTAATTTATATAAATCATAATAATATTATACATGGGGTATATTTCTCATTGTTTACCTGAAATTTTAATTTCATGTTCTTTTCGTATATGTGTTCGATGTTCTTCAGAATGATGTTCTTCAGATTCATCGTCAAAAATTTTTTTAGCACTGAAGCTGGTTTTTCTTTGGAAAGTTTGTGGAACAAGATCATCCTGCAATTTCAGATATAGATTTTTTTCAATGATTTTGGGCATGTGACAATAATTATTATATTTACAGATTGAATAAATCTTTTCATCGTTATCTGTGAATTATTTATATTTACCTTAGATATTTCAGGGGCGCTCAATGGTTTTTTAACGTCGGTTGTACACGTTGAGCATTGCGCTCTCAGATACGCATTAATATTCCTTGCGCACAAGCTCCTCGGGTGGAAAGAGTCAATGGACTTGAGGATTGCGCGGCAACTCAATGCACTCGTGTGAACATTATGTACTTGTTCCAACTGTTTAATTGGCAAATCCAATAATCGAGATCCAAGGAATTTGTGTCTCGAAAAATTTGTGATTTGTCGGTGAATGTTTATTCTTTTGCTTGTTGACACTATACTGTTGCTAGAAACACAATTTTTAAATTTTCGTACATTAAAATATATTTGTGTTTAGAATTTTACTTTATACAATTAAAATAGTATGGTAGAAAATTGTAGATTTCCTAGAAATAAATTCTAGATTATCCGCAAAAGGATTCTATTGATTAAAAAAATTTTGAACATTTGAAAACCCATTCTGGTGATAATTTACTATTTTTCCAAAAAAGGAAAAGTATTTTCTTGGATAAAAAAAACCCATAGAATGTTGTGAAAAAATGTTTGATAACGATGCACAAGTTTTTAGAAATCTTAATATCCTCATATGATGGTGTAGAAAAATGTGTAAAGTTTAATAATGAACAGTACAGAATGTTTATCACAGCAAATAATTATAACAATCGTAGACGTTATAAATAAATAATAAATTGTAGGTAAACCAAAACCAACTCAATTCATCAAAAACAAATGACATAATTGATACTCAAAATAAAAAAAATATTCACGTGCACGTTATGTAAATTACGAATTATAAGATCTCGCGCGGCTCACCTTGTGTTAAAATGGCCCGTTCGGCTTATGATTGCGGCGCAGTGGAGCATTTTCGAATGATTTTTTTTTCCAAATTATCGAAACAATATTTTCATTCTGTTTATTCACGATAAGAGTAACCACGATTATTACCGGGAAATAAAATCAATGAAAAATGTCATCTGTTCGATAGTTCGTAACCTCGTGGGAAAAACTGCAAGTTTTCTTCTTGATATTTCGGTAGAAATAGCGTCTCGTCAATTAACACTTCTTTTTACACAATAATGAAATGTCAACTTGTTTAGAAAACGAAATTGTAAACTCGAATTATTTGTTCGTTTTTATAAAGTAACCGATTAACGCGATGCTCGACGTTTAATGAATAATTAAAGCAAAATTAAGGGACTGCGGCACCGGTCTTACACGGAGGTCGTACTTAACCTATCAAACGTTATTTCATCATGCGCCCGAACATCCTAGAACAAATTATTCCTTCCTTTACGCATGCCTCCCAATGCACTCTACCAACGTAAAGTTACGTAACTATTTTTCGATTCCAAGAAAAAGATCGTGTGTATTTGTATCAAATTTCCTGATTCAAAAAGAAAATTCTTCAAACGCAGACTTTTATCAGGAACGAAATTCGGAAAACCGATTTCTTTAAAAATGTATTTACTGGGGGTCATGGAAAAATTCGTCCAAAAACGTATTATCCTTTCAAAAACATGTAGACAATTAATAAAACATTGATAATGTTCCACCAGTTTTTCTAATTTCGAGGAATTTTTATAATTCCCGATGTTCCCGGTACCCGATCGAATCTTTCGAAGTTGTCCAATCAAACGAGGTTTTGTCAACCTGGGTAATTTTCAACGTTTTTACTGATATATCTAATTGGATTTTTGTCCTAAATTTCTAATTCTATGTAAAATCAAAGGAGACTGTTAAGAAATGATTCGGTCGTTTGTGTCATTTGAGGCGGAGAAAGACTTGTCCAAGAATCTTTCTCGATTTCATGGCGACTCGGTAGGTATTTCACAGTGTCCTATATAATGCAAATAAATAGAAAAAGACGGATAACACAAAGAAACATGCAGATCTGGATTGAAGTTCGAAAAAAAAGTATCTATTGTTTTAAATTCGATAAAAAAAAAAAGCAAAAAATTTCTATGTACTGATCATAGCGGGACAGTCGCAGCAACCTCGATAATTCCTCAATCGGTAAGGCTGGAACATAGACGAATAAGAATCCGTGAAATGCTACAAAAATGGAATCTTGATTAAGCGGGCGAATCGGAAGGCACCGCGAAGTAGACAGCGAGGTACAGTACCGTAAAAAAGTGAAACCGGCCACGTCCTACAATAACTGTGCGCCACGTCCATGTTTTCTCAACAAAAAGCCGGTCGACACGAGCCGTGTTCAAAATAGTATTAAAAAGTCTCAAAAATCGGAGAAAACGCTGCTCAGATATAAAAATTAGAAAACCCTTGAAAAAAAACGGTCTGAATCCGAAAGTATCGAAAGAGCCTCAAAAATGTGGGGTTTTGTGAGATGTTCGTTTGTGTTGATAGCGTTATTGCTTCAATTTCACGTGAACTACGGTACCCTCGTGCCAGAAGACGTGTCTTTGAAAAATGTAGATCGTACGATCGACATTCAGTCACAATTGACAAAGATAACGACAAAAATGGTAATTGAAAATGCTGGGAAAACACCAATAAGGAGCGTCCTGTTTGCCATTGAGGAAAGCAAGAAGGATGCGTTGAGTTGGATATCGGCGCACACAAGAGACGCTTCACGAGGTGAATTAAAGGTAAAACTTCGTAAAGTCGAAAAACCTGGAGTATTCTATGAGATTGAACTAAGGGATGCGTTGCAACCGGGTCGAACAACAGCAGTAGAGGTAGAGACAGTGTTGACGCATGATTTGGAGCCATACCCCCGTCAAATCACCCAGAAAGACAAACAATTGGTGCGCTACACAGGCAATCTTTATCTGTATTCGCCGTACACCGTCAACAAACAAACCACCGTCGTAAACTTGCCGTCAAGAAGCATTGAAAGTTACACTCGGGTCAAGCCTGTCAGCCAGAACGACGCGACCTTGATGTATGGCCCTTACGATAAGAAATCTCCATTGACGGAGCAAGAATTAACGGTCCACTTTGAAAATAACAATAAATTCTTGACGGTCAAGCGACTCGAGCGTGTCATAGAAGTTTCTCACTGGGGAAACATTGCTGTTGAAGAAACTCTTGACGTCCTTCATACCGGAGCGCTTCTCAAAGGCTCGTTCTCCAGGTACGAGTATTCTAGGTCGTCAAAAGTTGGTCAATCTAGCGTCCACAGCTTTGACACTGTTCTACCTGCAGCTGCTTCCGATATTTATTATCGTGATGAAATAGGCAATATTTCAACTTCGCACACACGGGTCAAGAAGGATTCGGTGGAGGTGAACCTCAGGCCCAGGTTCCCACTTTTCGGGGGCTGGAAAACTCATTATATTCTTGGATACAACGTTCCGAGCTACGAATACTTGTATCACAACAATGATGAGTTTGTTTTGGAAATGAGGCTCCTGGATCATGTGTTCGACGACATGATTGTCGATGAACTTATCCTCAGAGTTATTTTGCCAGAAAGCGCTCGTAATTTTGAGCTTGTTTTGCCTTATTCGGCGACCCGGCTTCCAGACTCTTATCACTACGCATACCTCGACGTTGCTGGCCGTCCTGTCATCTCGATATCGAAGAAAAATCTTGTCGAAAATCACATCAGCAATTTCCAACTTAAATACCATTTCCCTCGGGTTCTGATGCTCCAAGAACCACTGCTCATTGCCGTTGCTCTCTACTTACTTTTCCTCATGGTTATCGTTTACGTGCGAATGGATTTCTCCATCGACAAGGACGAAGCTTCAGAGAGCAAACTAAGAATCGCTGGAGTTTGCGAAAAGATCCTCGCTGCCCAAGACCGTCGAGTCACTTCCTACAACGAGCTCGATGATCAACTTGTCTATCTCAAGGCCAATAAAGACGCCAATGCTTTCCTCACTGCTGTAAAGAGCATCAACACCGAATACAAAAATGCTACCAACTCTGTCAACGAATTTGCTGCTAAATTGAAATCCGATTCCCCTGACGTTTACGAGAAAGTTCAGGAACTCCAAAAGTTCGATAGAAACCTCAAGGAACTCTACAATCAACAACAAACCCTCTATGTCGAAAAACTCGTGCCTGGGAAAATTGGCAGACCCGAATTCGTTTATGCAGAAGCCGCCATCGCCAAGAAGAAGGAGGAATGCGTTGAGAAAATTAATTCAATCGTTAAATCGCTTCAATAAATTGGACGAGTTCCAAGACTGTGAAAAATTGACCATTTTTCGAAAAAATAAGCCATTTTGAAAAATCACTCCATTTTTTTTCCAATTATATCTCATTCTAATCAACAGTGAACTATTCGTTTTTCATGAGGAGTCTGTTTTCTTGTATTTTAACTATTGGACAATTTTTTTGTTCAGTTTGGCTGTTTTTCTTTAAGAATCTGCCACATTTTTGCAAATCTGTGCATTTGTTTTTCAGACTTGAACATTCAAGACCCAGACCTGGGCAGTAAAGCAAATAAGTTATGCAACTTATTATGGAAACAAACAGTGCAACTGAAAACGTTGATAGCTCTTACGTACGATTAGAAACTAAGGTCATTCTTGTAACACTGTCTTGAGCTGTGTTAATAAATACAATTTGTAAGAAATGATTCTACACCAAAACAGAGTTTTTATTCATTCATTTATACCTCGAAAATTTTGAGTTGAAAATTCAAGGAGCCATTAAATTGTTCCGTTTTTAAACTCGAAAACCAACATATAAAACGATCGGTTTTCGTTAATTTCTTAATGTTGCGGGTAAATTAAAATAATCGAAAGTAAAATTTTCCTGTACTTATAATAAAGTAAGGAATAATTTTTGAAAATAAAGAGAAAGAAAATACAAAATTTATGAATTTCAAGTCAAAATGCCATCTAAATAGAACCATTTATAAAAAGGAATAGAAAGTTTCAATTTTTTTATGAATCGAAGAAAAAACTAACGGTCAATAGATAAGCATAAAAATTGGGTTTTTACGAATATTATAATAATCGAGCATCTGATGACCGAGTGAAAATTCAAAATGGCGACGTTTGGACATACTCCCAGTGATATATCCATGTGTCAGAAGGGCCGCCCGGTCACTAACAACGGACACCTGCTTAACTTTTAGGATCTTCATGCTCTTAACGAGGATGACGAATTTACGAAAATTCATAGGTAAAAAAAACAGCGTAAAAGAATCATTTTGTCGTTCAAAGTTAGGAACATTTTGCCGAGAATTTGTAACAAAAAATCAGTATTTTGTGAATCCGAGGGTTGGAGGTTATGTTTGTGAACATTGAAAAAAAAACTGGATAAAGAATAAGAAAAAACTGGACTTTTTCGACAGATATCGGAGCTAATTTACTGGACCCAATGTATCAGGGTATTTATCATGGCACGCAAAAACATCAAAGTGATTTGGAAATGGTTTTGGAACGAAGCTGGGACAATAATTTGTCCCGAATTATTATAACCGCTGGAAGCGTCGAGGAAACGATAAAAGCTCTGGAATTGGCGAGAACTGATGGTAAACAATAAGAAACAATTAACATTACAATTTTTTTTATCGTTTTTAAATTTACAACTTTTTTTGTTGATAATGTATCGTAAATCGTTTTACGGTTTTGACTTTGGAGAACGACTCTTGTACACATTCAAGTTCTTTAAAGTTGTTGACAATATTTTAATTTCTCTTGAAAATTAGTCCAAGAATTAGGTTTTTTTGCTGTGTAATTCAGAGTCTGTGTACCGTGCGAAAATGGATGGGAATATTTGGTTATTTTTAAGTTGTTTAATGGGAGTTGAAAAAAAGAAACAAGCGAATAAACTGAATATTATAATAAATATTCTACCCAACAACAGCGAGATTATTTACGACAGTGGGTTGTCATCCTACTCGTTGTAATGCTTTTGAGGATTCGGGTGACCCTGAAGGATATCTACAGAGTATGAAGGACCTGGCATTAAACAACAGAGACAAAATAATAGCGCTCGGTGAAATGGGATTGGATTACGATCGTTTAAATTTCTGCAACAAGGAGACGCAAAAAAAATATTTCGAGATGCAATTGTCGTTGTGCTCGAGTCTAAAATTGCCCATGTTTTTGCACTGTCGAAACGCGGCTGATGATTTCGTTGCGATTTTGCGCGAGCACAAAGACACATTGACCGAGGGGGTTGTACACTCGTTCGACGGCAATCCCGAGGAGGCCAACAGCATATTACAACTTGGATTGTATATAGGCATTAATGGCTGGTCAGTGCATCTTAAAAACAAACATTTCTTATTACAAAAAACATTGCTGAAATGTCGAATAGAAATGTGGAATTTAAGGAGGTTTATGTGTTAGGCATGCGTTGTATAAATTCCAAGTTTAATTGTTTAAAATTCGTATGAACCTTCTTAACAATAATATTCAAGTGTGGGTTAAATTTGAGAAAGTTTTACCGTCTAGACATCAAGTTATTTGTTGTGAAAAATCATCTTTTTTCGTAACTTCCCACAAGACCTGTTAAAGTTGCGATTTTAAACACTGAATATCTCGATTACTAGACGGTGAAACCTTCTCAATTTTTTTACACATTACACACAAAATTTCAAAAAATTATCTTGGAAAAAATTGTATCTGATGATTTTGCCGTTACTTTGTATATACTATTATTATTATGGCGTGTGAACCTCGTTATAGAGTGCATTTTTTTGCAGTTCGTTGAGATCTGAGGATAATTTATTTGCTGTAACAAGCATACCGTCGGACAGACTGATGATTGAGACTGATTGCCCATGGTGTGAGATAAGACCGACTCATGCGTCGGCAAAAGATGTGATAACAGTTTTTCCGTCAGTGAAAAAGGAAAAATGGCAACCCGACAAAATGGTCAAAGGCCGCAACGAGCCCTGCACTATAGTGTAAATATATTTATTCTCAATGTTCACTTCGTTTAATTTCTGCTTCTGAATGTTGCCCACAGCTATGATTCGAATTTGTGTAGAAAAAAAGGGTCTTTTTTGGTATCTAAAATGAGAAAATGTACACAATGTAGACAATAATAATATAATCATTATTTCACAATTTCAGCCAAATATTGGAAGTTTTGGCAAGAGTGAGGGACGAGGAGGAGGAATATCTCTGCAACCAAATATACAAAAATTCGATGAAAGTGTTTTTCCCGTACGAGCTCTGAGTTGATGTTTTTTTTCGATTCTTTGCGAAATAAGCGAGTCTAACTATTCGTCAGATGCCGATGGAATTCAAAGCGTCGAGTTTCGTTGGTAAAAACTCGTTATTGAGTTTGCTCGGCCCAGTCGTCACCAAACTAAGTCGATGAATTCATCCATGTGCGGGGTCAATGAGGACGATTACCGATCTCAGTTGGTGAAGCCGTCGCAGCTGCTTTTTTATCGGTAGAATTGCGCAAATGGACAATTCGTGATTCCGGGTGGTTTTTTTTTCTTTTTACATTTTCCCAATCAATGCGCATGAAAGAAAAAAAACAACAAAAACAACAAATTACTTAATATATTCTTGTTACTCACGTTCATCCCACCGTGTAATCATCATCACGATCATTGTAGCGATAATAATTGTATTTAATTAATAATATTATTCTCATATTGCTTCGATAGATATTGTCTTTTCTTTTTTCTTTTTTTTCTTTATATTTTAAAAATGAATCTCGCCACTTTACTTCGGGATGATATGTTCGACATATTCTCAAATTAGGACAGAATTTTAATAATTTTTTAGCAGTTTTTTATCGTCCAACTGATCCAACCATTGATTCATCATCGATTCTCAATCAAATTCTTTTTCCTCAATTACCTCATCACATTGATACTTTGAGATAATAAGTTTTAAATATTTACGAATGATATTACACCGATTACCGACTAAATTCGTTCAACAAATATTTTTCAACAAAGAAGCAATTTTGTTGCAGGTTACATTTTTACGAGTATTACGATCATGTTAATGATGGCAATCTTTTTTTAAATTCTATTTACAGAGAAAGAAAAGGAGGAAAATATTCGGTGAGAAGCTTCTGTAGAACATTCGAATTCCACAATTTTTTCTGAAAAATTGTTATTCGATTGTTTTTGAGCGAAATACGACCATTCAAAAAGAGCCTTAAAGCGGAAATTGTACTCGCGTTCCTATAGACCAGCCTATTTCGAAAATGTGATGTGATAAACTCATTCTGTTGTTGAGATCTGATTCAAGGTACCAAAATATACAAACATTGCATGCAATTTACTTTGAGCAGATTTTTTTGTAGGGCAATTCCACTTTATTTCGTCTTTTGTTTACACAATTTGGAAAAATACATCGACAAAGAGTAGTCAATGTTTTCTCTATTTAAAAATGCAACGTTCGATTTGAAAATGCTGAATGAAATCCATTCAACGCAACTTTTAAATGCTCAACTTAGGCGAATGCTGGAGCCTCGTACTGCCCACGCTCCCATCGCTATCGATTCAATCTTTTTTATAAATTAATATCTAGTACAGAAATTATTTCTTTTTTTTTCTCGGCAATTCTCAAGTTTCTTCAAGTCTCTTCAAGTTTCTCGACAATTAAAAGACAAAAACCTAAATACCCAGATACGCCGTACTCCTGCGGTGGTAATATGAAATTATTATTCTTTCAATTTATTCGTGAATCTGACAGTCGTTATTATTCTTACCACTTTGATTTTTCAAATAATAACTGATGAGGGGTTGCAAACTTATTTTTGAATCGATTATTATCAAAATACGTGCAGATGAGATTTCTTTTCTGTCAATGTCATGTCGATTCGGAGTTTTGATAAAATAAATTATTTATTGCTGGCGATAGAACTCAGCAAAAATTGAATAATATTACAAAGTGAAGACCTTGTAGAATTATAGGGAAAAAAACATTTTTATTTGTTTATATACAGCGTTCTAATCGTAGCCGAGGGACTTTTATCGTGTTTTTGAAGGCTTTCGAATTTATACGAATATTGATATGGCAATAAAGAAACCCATTCTAAAAAATCCATAAGAAATATTCTACCTAAAGTTTAAAGATCCTTAACAAGATTGCAATACAGAGTTTGCCACTAAAGTAACATTTCACTTACGATAATTCCTGTCATATGGGAGCATCAATTAAACATGTAATGACCTCTTACGAATTGATATTAAAAGTGTATTCTACTTCTACGCGTATCTATGTAATATAATTCATTTGATTCACATTTATTAAATGAATGAATTTGCATTGTTCATTTTTCAACAAATTTATTACATGTATAATTGTATGTATAACTCAACTCTCATTAGAATTTCTAAATACAATTTTACTGTCGAGTGATATTTGCCGAATGATGAAACGAAAATTATTATTTGATGAATTTATTTTTCGGTATACGGAAATAAATTGAAGAGTTCGAAGTAAACTTATCGTGTGGTATGCGTTTGGTTTGTTTACGTTCGACGCGCTCTCGTGAGTCCCGTGTGCTTGCTGCATAGTGGGGGAACGATCGTCGTGCCGGCGTGCCGCGAGAGGGGCACCGTGGAGGCGCAACTGGTGGGGCGGGCGCACGCCGGTCGGATGAGCGGGAGAGCGCGGTAAGCTATCAGTTTGGGCCGGGCGCTTGCCGGCGACGCAAGGAGAGAACGGTCCGAGCGTCAGTCGGTAAATTAAACGCTACGCTTCATCGTTCCTCGATGCGGATAAATTTTACGGAACGGAGTATATAATAGTACAAGTAGAATTCTAGTTTATCCTCAATTAATCAAAATAACTTTACAACCCTAGGACTTTCTTTTAAAATAAAACAACATAAAAAATAATTAATCATCTTATAGAAACAAATAGAAAAATGGATTGAATTTGTACTTTCATACATAATACACAAAAATAATCCATTATTGTTTTTTTTCTTTTCCAAGTTGTCAAATTCTAAATTTGATTAACGAAGAAATACGATTTAAAAAATAACTACAATCAATTAATTACTATAAATTAATTGCAACTACATCGTAAACCAGTTCTCTTGATACAACTAACCGATAATGTTGAATCACTTTTGCTAATACATAAATATGGAACAATCGTTATTATAGAATACAACTTCATTGAGTGTGGAAGGAAATCAGTGAAATATGATGGAGTGAGGATTTCGTGCAATGGATCTCGACTATGCACAACTCCAGGGGCTTTGCCACAGTTGACGACTGGATGACGAGTCCGTGAGAGGTGGAACAAGACATCGAACGGTGAGTAAACAAATCATTTCAATAACATGAAATAGCCAGCATAAAAGTTGAAAAAGTAAACTTTAAGGTATTTTTTCTCTCTACGGTATTGCTAGCCTACCGTAGGGAGTTCTAACTCGGAGAAAAGTTCTAAATGATAATGGGCATGTCTCTTTATGAAATGCATAAGAGTTCTGGTCTCTAGCACTTCCTGATATTTTTTTATAGATTTTTTTTGGTGAAAATTATCATAAGTAGCGAGACGCTAGCCTACTATTGAGAGTTCTGGCTCAAAAAATGGTTCTAAATGATAACTAGCATTGATAGCAATAGCGGCAGATCTTCCATCAGTACACACTGTACGAAATGCTTACATCGAAATGGTACCGTACGACCACTTTGTTTGCTGGGCATCCGTTACTCACGCATCTACATATATATATTCAATTTTTCCAGCTCTTTTGCTTGCTAGTTCATTATTTGTTTTTGTTTTCTTTAAAACACTTACATCGATTTTTATTAGACTTTCCATATAACATTTCGTACAATTTTTTTTTTTCTTTTAAATAGTAAGATATATATTTATTTATCGCAATAGTTAAGTGTGTGTGTGTGTGGTTTTTTGTGTTGTGAACAACGTAAAATGTGAGGGAAATGGACAGTATATTTATAATATGTGTATACATATATATATTAAATAACGATGAGGTGTCGTTCTTTTGTTTATCTTCAGAATAGGGCTCGTTCCATTCCTTATTTTTTCCTCCATTTTTTTGTTATCTTTTGCCTCATTATAATTACGTGAGTGGATTCGTGCCTTAGTTATACATTTGTAACGATGGTTTCGTATTTCTGGTGACGCAGAAATCCGCCAGAGGGCTTCGAGCAGAACAATCTCGAGCACGCGACGTATCCCTCGTACGCCTGCAAGTTCCCGACCGCTCTCGTCGCTCTCCAGCAGGATACTAAAAAAAGATGACTTTTTCGTCTTCTTTTTTTAATATCCTGCCAATTCCGCAAAGGTGGAATCCATCTCATCCGCCAGGGACTTGTATCTGTCCTTGTTGATACCAAGCTCGTCTGTAATTCGATCAAACATTTGTTCACATTATTTCGTTTCCATTCATTTTTCAATATTGCTCCAAGGGGACTAGAATTTCTTTTTACTGGAATTATTCAGGAATACAGAGTTATTGAGTTTTCAACAGCAGTTTTTACACGATTAATCAATAATTTATCGATTAACCAAAAAATTCTTAATCAATTAATCTTCAATTAAGGATTAATGTTATTTTTTAAAGAATGAGGGATTTAAACTGATGCATGAATAGTGCAAAATTCAGAGAAACAAGCGGTCAGAAAGCTAACTCCGTTTCCCGGCAGATGGCAAACACATCGAGTAGTAGTTACGACGTTCGAATGGTCAGACATGGCTAAAAATTGAGATTATCTGGCAATAATGCAGGAGTATGATTTAAATGAGTGCTGCATTTGAAATTTTTTAATTAAAATCTTTTACTGATTAATCGGAAAACTATCAATGAATATTTTTCAATTTTGTTCAATTTTTCGCTAAAAACACAAAAATGTAGAAAAAAATTGATTTTCAGATTCGTCGCAATATCTGTATGAGTCAAATGCAGCTGCAGTTAGTCGAAGGTTGCATATAGCGAAAAATAATGTTCGTGCACTTTCAGGCTCTTGTACTGCTCGATTTTTTTTTTTCCCAATTCAATGATTTCCTCAATATCTATCGGTTCTATAAAGTTCGTTATCGTAATCTATGGTACAAATATTAAAAACTTAGGAACTTTCGAAATGTGTTTAATTCTACTGTCTATATTAATACCTTGTCGTTCAATCCTATTGGACATAAGGGCTCTAAAAATAATGAAAGATGGAAAGAAATGAAAATCTGTCTACAAAATATATTGATAAGAGCAAAAGTACCTGAAGTGCGAGAGCGTCGACGTAGCGAAGCTTTAAGCTCTTTCTTGTTAAAGTGTTGGTAATAAATGTGCCACAAAAAAATCACGATCACAACAACATTTATAGGGCAGGGAGAATGCTTCTGTTTCTTAAACTTTTCGTATATGTTTTTGTCATAAAGTTGGAAAACAAAGTTATGGTTAATGTTATAGATTTTTCCTAAAAGTTTGAATTTTGCTTTGTTTTTTTTTTGTTTTTTTGTTTTTTTAATAGGCGCTAAGCTCAGCAAATGTCGAATCCAAGTCGTCGCAAATTGCTTTGTGTTTCTCCTTCTGGTTGATCAAGTTGTCTGCAACGATTAATTGATTTAAAGCATATTAGCAACGTCGAATTTTCAAAATTCGTCAACATTTTCGATCTTTTTTTTTACCCATGCATTTTCCATTTTTCTCCTCCGTTGATTATCCACAGCTTTCATTAAATTTTAATGCAATTCAACAAAAATATATTGTGAGAAAAAAAAATCACGAAGTAAATTTTTTTTCTTTTTTTTCTTCGCTCATGCAATTTTCATTAATTATGCTCGCTTGATTATCACATTGCCTTCATTAAATTTATACACAAAAATCGTATTTTACGAGAATAATAAAACTGATTGACTCGGTTAGGAATTTTGCTTTTGGCAACGAAATACTGACCTTCGAGCCTGTCGACCTCCTTCTGCAATTTCTTGACTGTCTTCTCCGCAAATTCGGCACGAGCCTCGGCCTCTTTTAGCTTGACGGTCAGAGTCTTCAATTGACGTTTGAATTCCTCGACTCTTTGGTTTGCCTAATTGAATGAAAAGAACGTGTTTAGATAGAAAAACATTTTAGAAGTCAATCTGATGAGTAAGGTTTTCAAAAAATATGTCTATACCTTTTCTTCGGACACTTCCAAGGATTTCAAGCTGTTACCAACGACCTTGAGTTCCTCCTCCAATTCCATGATCTTACTACAAATTGGAGAAACAAAAAAAACAATTATTTTCTCTCTGCTGCAAAGTCTTGAGTTTTATTTTAGTTTCAATCGATTAAAAATTTCTTCTGGATTCTAATAATTATCGATTTTAATTCGATATCAATAATTGAAATACTAAAAATTTGGTGGTACAAAGAATTTCGTATCAGTATACTGACAAAATATTGCAAACAACTTACGCCTCTCCGGACTTGACACGGTCCTCAGCGACCTCAAGTTCGTCTTCAACGAAGGCCAGCTTGCGAGAAACTTCGTCAGATTTACCGTCAGCGTCTTCAGCAAGGAGACGGGCTTCCTTAAGTTGGTTCGTCAGCTGATCCATTCGTTCCTCGTCTTGTTGAGCACGATTTTCCAATACTTTGCACATACTGTGAATAAACGTTGTTAGAGATTTCATATTTTCCATTTGAATTCCAATTTTTTTTTTAATTTTCGACTAGTTTTCGATTTACTTACCGGCTAGACTCATCAGCGGCTTGAGAAGCCTCAGCGAGCTTGGATGAAGCGGTGTTCAAACGCTCTTCCGAACGCTCAAGATCCTCCTCAATCAGCTGGACTTTTCTGTTCAAAGCAGCCACCTCGGACTCGGCCTAAAAATTCAATTGTCAAAAATTAATCAATGAAATATTACTCCGAATTTTTCAAAGCGTTGAAATCATTTTTTTCATTGTATCTTTTTTAATTATTTTGAAAAAAAAGTTCATAACTGATTAAAGAACAATAATTCTGCATGTATTTTCACTTGATTGCAAAATTATTTATCTTTTTATTTGATTTTTCCAAGTTTTTTAAAAATATTTTTATGATTTTATTGAATTAGAAGGATTAATCCTTTTGAAACAAAAAGTTTTCACTGGTTCGAATTGTAATTTAGGTCTAGAAATATAAATTAGTATTAATTTGAATTGGATTATAAATTTATATGAAAATTAAATGAACTTACGTTGGTCAATGACTTCTCGCGTTCCTCGAGGTCCTTGTTAGCCTGTTCAAGGTTACCTTTGTTGGTGTTAAGATCGGCTTCAACTTGTTGCAATTTTTTGCGCAAGTCTCCAACCTCCTCGAGAACTTTGTCCGCTCTCATATTTGCCTCTTTCGCCTGTCCTTCGCAGGTATCGGCTTTGTCCTGCGCATTGTCCTTCTCAAGCTTCATCGCTTGCATCTTCTTCTTGATCGCGTCCATGGTGGCGGCTTTTTTTTTGTGACTTTTCTCACGAAACTAAAAAGTTTGCTGTAAAATGAAAAAAAAAGTTAAACATTGAAGCATTTGAACAATCCCTAAAAAACAATCGACGAAATTATTAGATTATTGGAGAATAGTTTGACATTAATTAACGACTGGGCAATGAATCAGAAAATTTCACAAATTTTCGTCATCTATCTTCAGCGTCTTTTTATTTATTTCGGAATTTTTCAATACACAATAATTCGAAAAATCTTTTTGAATATTTGAAAATTGTAAAAACGTAAAAATTGTTATTTATAAATATAAAAAAAACACAAAACTCATGAACTGCACACATTTGTTAGCAATCAATGTGTAATTAATTTACACAGTGAATACGGACCTCATTTTAAACTTATTCATTTTTCTCATCGATGTATATCAAGTTTGAAAATTCAATAAAAAATGTTCGATCCATCTTTCGAGGTCTTTCGCAAAGTTTTCTTCCCCAGTCAAGCGAAGATAATCTCGTGATTCATCTCCAACTTCGAATGTGCTATATCGATGCCTTAATTTTAGAATAAACGAGGAATTTAGGCAAAGGGGGGAACGGCGCGCATCACAAATCGTGTATTTCTGCGTTGATCGCATCTTTGGTCAAATTTCCATACGCATGGGAAAACCAATAAAAATTGCAAGTTAATGAATGTAGCATAGGAAATCTTTTGAAAAAAAAGTCATGAATGGTTATAATTTCTCTTATTATTTATCAATATTAACAAATTGCGAGTGTTTGGTTGTAAATCGTTGGCACGATTCAAAATTTTAATCATTGTTTTCGACTATTTTACATTCTCCCACTGTTTTCTTCTTCGGTCAGATATAAAATTTGACAAAAAATTGAAACGATTCTTATCATTATTTTCGACTATTTTAGCTTTTTTTACGATTTTTATTTCTCATTCGAATATAAAATTTGACAAATTTGTGTATTTACAAATGATTGACAGAAAAAAATTTAAACGAAACAGAAATCGTCAATCGAGAACGAAGAAAATTGATCGTTATAGACAGTGGAGAATAATCATTCTGGACAAATTAACAATTTAGTTAGTGGTAGACCGTTTCTTTGGAAAGATGAAGAGAGAGAGAGAGAGAGGCCACCATAGGAAGCGGGTGTCCACGGAAATAGAATCTACCCAACGTTTTCTATTAATATCGTGTTCCCGAGGTTGGCCAACACCAGAGATTTCTCTGGCTACGCTGATTTAACTGGAGGAAAGAGAGAGATAGATAGAAACGACAGAGATTTCTTTCTCCGTCTCTCTTCCTCCCCTTCGTAACCCAGAAGTTCGAGCTTTACTTGGCCGCCAACGCCGGCCGACATTCGATCTAAGTGGTCGCTCTCTTTATTTATAGATTTTCCGAAAACTTTGCGAAACAACCCTCGAAAAGTCCAAATCGTTTAGGCCCGAATCCCAAACTTTGTTAACTCTATTTTTTGTTTAATTAATAAATAAATAAAATTGCAACGTTTGAGGAAAAAATGACATTATTTTTAAACAAAATTAAAAGAAAACAAATAAACAATTAATTCTTTACTTCTCACTTGCCAAATAATCATCACAGAAATGTCCCCGTGTAAATTTGGGAACGTTGCCATATTACCGTAACATTCCGAGATCCGAGATTGGATCATTTTTCGTTACTCAAAAAAGAGAAAAACAAATAAATAGCTTTTAATTTTAGTAACTGTGGTCTTTGAGTCCGTTGACATTTTTCGGACAACCTGTTGACTCCAAAATAATGAAATATAACTTTTGATATGAAAATTATTCCAAATTAAAAAACATCATTAGTTCGAAAAGTGTTGAACGATTATTTTAAATATGAAGAGGTCAAGGTAATTAGGAGGATGATTTATTTTTTCAATTCAAATTGTCAAATTTAATGACACAATAAAACTCACACAACAAGTAAAATTGTAAAAAAAAAAAAAAAAGAAATGGTTAAAAGTGTTAATTTGTCTACTTACGACATTCTAAAGCATAAAGCGATATAGGCAGACATAATGCACTGTTTATTAGTTGCGTATATTTTCACTAAGTTGCTGCTCCAAAGTGAAAAACTCGAGATGTCAAAATCTTCGTAGAATGTTGAAGGAGAGTTGCGAAAAGCTGTAGTTGTCAGCATTGAAGGGAACGAAGTTTCCATCATTGAGAGTCTTGTCGTTTTTCGTATTTTTTAACTTGACCGATACACTCGCGAGATTTTTGTATTTCCATTTACTTTTTTTTTGTTGTTGTTGTTGTGAAAAAAAGAAAACTGTAACTCTCGTTGATAAACACGACTTAGTGCGATTATCCAAAGTCAGCAGCAGCAGCAGCAGCAGCAACAGCGGCAGGAAAAGCTCAATTTCAGCCCAAACTGCAGCCACACGTCAAAAGTTTTTCTCTCGTTTTTTTCTATTTTCTTCATAGTACATTTATTCCCCGATAGTAAATCGAAGGAGTTTCGTGATTTTTATCTTCACTGTTAAGTTTTTTTTTCGATGGAAAGAATAAAATGGCGAAGAAAAAGATTTAAAAATCGAGGAAATTGAATGATTATTTTTTATTTTTTTTCGTACTCGTTGAATAGCGAGAGAGGAAAAACACTTACCTACCCGAGCTAGCAGAGCGACGCGAGACGAGTGCCGTCCTGACTGCTGACGTGACGCCAAGCTCCCAAAAGTCGCGGGTGGGGAACCCAAAAATGGCGAGCCCCGAGCTTTTAAGCATCGCGGATATAATTCCACCGTCGACCTGGGCACGTCATAAGACCGGTCCTAGTTTTCAAACCCAGAGCGAGAAGATTAAGAGAAACTGGGGAAATAATTTGAAAGGGAGAGAGACACAAACGAAGGTTGGAAAAGAGGGGAAATATGATTTTATCGTCTTTATTTTTCAAGCGTGATTCTTCAAGGTGTATCTTAAAGTTTGAGCTTTTACGCCACTGCGAAGAACTTGCAGCCTCTTGGAGGGAAAACGCTTCCCCTATCCCCACACTTTCGACTCATCGTCTCCAAAAGTAATAACAATAAAATAAGAAACAACAGCGATTCTTTAGTTAGCGGTCGGACGAGAACATAACTATCCGATCATCTTAGCGACACTTTTTGTCTGACCGGAAATACGTTGCAAGGAAATGAACAAGGTTGATTCGGTACTTCATGAATTACAGATGCAAATTCTGCATTAGGACATTTTTTTACTTATTTATTCAAATTAATCGATTTAAGGAAAAAACTAAAAATACTTATTTGTTTATTTTCATTTTAATTCAAATAAATAAGCAATTTGTTTTTTTAAATGCATAAAGCTTAGATTTATGACGAAGGATCTTATGTTGCTTTCGATGCAACGAACATTCTTTCATTTTTTTATCTCTTAGACTATTTGACGATATTATTTGATTTTCAAACGAGAGAAAAAATTGAATTTCATTCAAATGAAAATAGTTTACTATTGGAAAGTGAGAAACACTTCAGACTCGTCATGAATTATTGCCACGTGAATCAACCGCACCAAAAATTGCAAGCTTTCTTGACGCTTTAAAAAATTTCTTCTTTTTTTTTCGAGCCGGAGATTTGCATGTGCTTTAATTTGGGGTGTAGATGATTCACCGATGGAAATAAACTCTTGAGAGAATAAGAAACGAGTGTGCTGGAGAAATTATTACGGTACATGATCCTTGCAACGAAAATTCCAATTTACAAAACCGTGAAGAGTTTTAATGAATGTTGTTTTAAACTCAATTTTTTCCGAAGATTATCTAAATATTAGTTGATGAGGATTCTTCGTGCAGTTACAGCGAAATAGGAATTATGCGACAGCGGGCTAAACGGTGCGACAAAATTATCATAGATGGCGACACCGTGCACATTTTAGAAACAGTGAAAAATCGAAAAACTGACGCAGAGTTTCTGAATCAAATTTTAAATCGTATTTATTTATTTTATTTTTATTTTCAGACCGAAATTTCTGGCATCGAATTTCGTAAGAGAAAAAATGTAGAAACATTAAATCATTTTCGTTCCTCTTGCTCTTTATTTTCTCAATTTCGATTGGAAATATTATTTTTCAAAGTGTGTGAAACAAAAAAATACTGTTGTTATGAAAATCTGAAAATATGCTTGAATTTGACAAAAATATTCAAGTAAAGTTTATCATACAATTCGATTCGAAGTATTTTTATTGATTTTTCTTAAATTTAGTACTTTTCGAGTAATTTTTATGTGGATACACATAAAATTCGAAATTTTTATTCCAAAAGAACTTTCAATGTCATGAGTGTCATTGAATTTTCGAAAATTTCTTCATTTATAAAACATAATGAGAAAACTTTGGAATCTGAAAGAAAATCTCCAGAAATTCGATGTTTGCATACCACGGTCGTGATCCTTGAGCTATTAAATATTAATGTCGAACAAAATCTGCGGATATGACGGCAGAGGTCCAATTTTGGTTTGTAGCCAATAAGAATCGGCATGCGTAACATTAGCGGCCTCTTCTCTCTTCGGTTGGCTTTGGTGAGCGCGTATTTCGTTTACCAGGGAAATGTGTCCCTCCCAAGAATAGGATTCGGTATAACGACACGGGAGAATCTATTAATACCCACATTTGTTAAACATATCGAATATACATATAGAAAAATAGGGAGAGAGAGGTAAAGAGTCGAAGAAAATAAGCATCGTCGAATTATCATGGATTTTACGCTTTTATTTATCTGTTTCTGTCCTGAGAAAACTTTTCCAATGCTAACACGTTCACGTCATTGAAATCACAACCAAACGATAATTATTCCATCCATTAAAACCAGAAGTTGATGAAACGTTGCCTAAACAAATTTTTCCTTCCAATTCGTCTTATCGTTATCAAAGACTGTCAAAATAATTTTATTTTTGACAATTTCAATTCCATTCTTTACCGACAATTCGTTGAGATAGACAAATAAGTAAATTCTGCAGATTAGTACTTGACTCTTATAAATTGGGCACTTTCGCGCAAACTCAAAAGCTTGCCATTAAATCTTCGGACTGAGAGACCCATTGAACAAGTTTACATTTCTCACAGTATCGTACTCAATATCCCACGCGAAACTTGCAATTAGTGAAGATTGGTGTTATACTTACCTGCATCTTGGCGCTGTGTACTTAATTGTTCGAAATACATTTTCAGTGTTGAATGAAAGAAAAAAAAATCAATTATCGATTTAAAAAATAATTAGAATTTTTTTTATTAATCAGAAGAAACGTCAAATAAAAGGAGAATTGAAAAAAAAAAAACAACAATTAGTTATCACATTTTGTATTTATTTAAAAAAATAAAATATTTTAGCAAAAGGATTAATTTTTCGAATTGATTTTAAAAAATCTTGAGTTTATATCAATTTAATAACCATCAAAAATATTTTATTTCGAATAAAGAAAATCGATTGGATAGATTTGAGAAAACGCTTTTTTTCTCAATTTCTCGTTGATGTTCGTGACTAAATTCCAGCTCTGCGTCGAGTGAGTGGGCGTAAAGTCGATGAAAAAAAAAAAAAGAAAAAGGATAACAGGTCTACAGAATTTCTGGCACAGAAATTGAGGCCTGCTCCACTTTCGATCCGAGACATTTTTAGTAACCGAAGAAAAAAAAATAATAATAACGCTGAGGAATGACAAAAGTGCACATTCTTCTGTATTTATAAATGAGAGAGACACAAAATACTTTTCAATTTCATAAAAAAATGTTGCTAAATATATAAAATAAGAAAAAACACAAATTAAAATTATTTCAAAGATATTGGAAGTCGATTTTTTTGGCATTATTTGTCGACGAAATAAAGTCAACGATGTTCAACGTAATAAACAATTATAAAGATATTTTGAGTCGTCGAAAAATTCATCAAACTTGATAATATTCAATAAAAAGGGATTATTCTCACATGCAACTCAACCGAGAAAATGATAGCTGTGTTAATCACTTTCTATAATTTATTTTCGCCATTGTATGATCAACATTTTAATTCATTTTAAAAAAATTCCAATCTTTACGAATATTATCGTTCCACCATAAACACACAAAAATTTATGTAAATATGCTGTGGCAATTTTTATTTTTTTATTTTTCATCAGGTGTATTAGGCACTCGGCGACAAGGGGTACAAAGTAATGATCAGAGTCTAAGTAGAACCGTCTAATTGGTGAGAAATTAGAGACGAGTCTCACCTCCTCGAATTCCTTCATTTGTGTCCGTTCAAACCTCGAAAATTTCATAAAAACTTTAATGTTTTTTCACGTGATCAATGGATCATATTAATTTTTGAATATTGACTGTAAAACGCCGTTACCATACACTGACGTCACGAGAGACGTTATTGCATCTTTAAATATCGACCTTCGGAATGTGGATGAAAAAAAAAAATAATAAAACATTTCTTTACCCCTCGTTTATCGTGATGCTTGGTCACAATTGCAAATTTGGGATCCAATAGCAAGGAGCGTTCTCACGATTAGTTTATTTGTTTTTTTTTCTTTTTTTTTTTGGAGCAGCAAAAGAGACAAGTCTGGATGGAAACCCAGGATATATAATTGATATTCTCTTATAATAGCGTAAATTAAAAAATAGCAAAGTTTCCTTCTTCCTCTCCTAAGCATATGTGCTCGATAATAATAATAATGATAATAATAATAATAATAATAATAATACAAATACAAAAGCGGACGACTGAGGAAAATCCCTAGTGGATTCGTACTTATAAAATTTCTTCGTATCCTTGCAAGATTTACGATGTAAAAATTATTTTGGCTCTGGAGAATATTGGTTTTTTTATTATTATTTTTTTTTTTAGTTATACCCGAAATATAAGTCTCTGATTTTTTTGTTTCCATGGATGGAGAGACGAAGCGAAATAGATATGCGATAATTACTTTTGCACAATATCATTAATGAAGTAATTAATTATTGGAATGAATGTTTCGTGGCAGAGTTGTCCGTCTGCTCTCACTTTTCTCATTTCTATCGATCGCTGTTTGCGTTTGGAGTAAAATTTTTTTGCACCTTGCCTATTATGACAATTGGATTTATTTCTCAAACATTCTCCCGAGTGGAATTTTCATCTCGCTCTCCCTCAAGACAATTTAGTGATGAATTATAGTTTTTGTTTCGCAAGCGGTGAAGTGACAGACGGAGAAAAAAATAAATTGGACAAACGTACTTTCCACTGAGACGCGCATCGACGAGGTTAAGAATCTTTATGGAGTTCTTTTGGACGATGGTGGTGAGGTTCTTTTTTTTTGTTTTTTTTTTTTTTGGATTTTTGTTTTCAGCGTGTGATGGCAGTGTCGATATTTTTCTCTGAGCGTGTGTACGTTTCTTTTTCGTTTTGTCTTTTTTTTTTTTTGCTTAACGCCCCCCCGACGAGCCTTCTTAATATCCGGCCAGGTCGGCGATTGTTTGATCCATCTCGTCGGCGATCGCTTTGTACTTACTGCGCTCGTTCGTCAGCTCGTCTGCAACGACAAAGGAATGGGGCAAATGTTATTAGTGGGTACGATAAATGTTAGTCGGACAGTGATTGAAATAAAGTAAAAGGATGAATAGGATTCGTTTGTTTTCGTCAATTTTTTGTTTTTTTTGTCCTCGTCTGATAAATGCCATTATTTTAGGATTTTATTTCATAGGTTTTGGATGAATTGATGGAAAAATGACATAATTAGTAATTTTCTAATGCTAATTATTACAAGCCTATTTGAAGTGTTAAATACGTGTTCATTTTTTATTTACGCGCAAGTAGATTGGTACATCGAACAATTACTCAACATGATTTTAAATTGAAGTTGAAATTGATTACGAAAAAGTTACGATTCATTATATAAAAAATTGCTCCAAACTCTACAATTTTCAGACTCATTATTATTTTTATTCAAAGTTGAAGGATGAATTGTCAAAAGTTGTATAATTTTGAATGACTTTTTTTGGTATTTTTATATTGGACGAAAATTCAATAATTGTTCAACGAACTAACGAATTATTGACAATCGATTACTTTGTCGTGAATTATAGGAACAGACTGTCCAATCTACATTGCAGAGCTAATTTTTATTTAATTCCAATTAATGATGAAAAAAAGTGAATTAAATAAATATTTATACATTTATTAAATTAATCGTACCGATAAATATGAATAAGTTTTTCGAGAAAATTCTCTTGATTGCATTTTCATTAAAGATTGCTCTTAAAAAATATATATATAACTCACACAAGGAGAAGGAAAGAATAAATAAATGGTATAGACATATATCGTGTTTGTTTTTATCATAGATTAATTTTAATTACAATAATACAAGTAAACATTTAACTGGCCCATATCGATTGGGCTGGATATCTTGTGTCGCGTGTATGTAGTGTACGATTTGTTGTTTTTGATATTTTACATATATATAGTAGGACATATATATAAATCTGTTGATCAATCGAAGGCAAGAGTTTAAAAATGATGGAAAAATTCCATTTAGCCGACGAGCTCGGTGAAGGTGAGGTCCAGGTCGTCGCAGATGTATTTGTACTTCTCTTTCTCGTGGACAAGTTCGTCTGAAATATAAATACAAGAATTATTAGAAATTTTTTAAATTCATTATCATTGATTCGTAATAAAAAATTTATTTAATATTTAAAAAATGAATAAATTTGAATGAAATATAATTTGGTCCTTGAAGGATAAAATAAACGTCCGTAGGTCATTTTTTTGCATTAGAGGATTAAGAAGCAAAAGCGTGGATATAACTTACGGAAAAATTTCGTTAGAGTAAGCAAAATCTAACAAATTTTAAAAGCACTCGTCAAAAATCGAATCATTGTTCTTTTTTTTTCGATTTTTGTTTATTTTTTTTTTTTTTCGTTTTGTTTTGTTCTTAGACTCCGTAGAGTTCCTCGAACGCATTCGCCAATCCGTCGCCAATCTCCTTGTATTTCTCCTTTTCGGCGACCATCTCATCTGTAATAAGTTTTCTTGTTATTATCCAAAAGCTCGAAGCGTTCACACTATGTTGGAATAAGCCAAGGAAGGATTTAATCAAAATAATCAATGAAAAATTTGTCAAAATATTTGGGCAGTAAATAAATTTTTTTTGGCATTTTTGTATAAAGAGTTTCGTTATTTTGTCATTTTATTTTTACTGTTCGAATAAAATAGGACGATAAAGGTATGTTCGTGAACGTTGATTATTTTCATTAGTTTTAAATCGAGAGTTCTCGTTCAATTATCATCAATTTTTTTTTTTGTTTTGTAGATTGAAGGAATTTTTAACTGCATTATTGAGGATACAGATAGTTAAGGAAAACATAGGTAAGGAATCACAGTGTGAGACGCTCGTTAATTAAATTCAACTCAAGACAAAGTGTACACACAATTCGTTTGCATAATTATTCAATATTTCGATTGATCATGTCGTTTTAGTTGTCAAGTTTCAAAAATACGATAAAATGAAAGTCGGGATCAGAAATTAAAAAAATAACAAATAAATGGAAAATAAATTCTTCTGAATTTTTTTTTTATCAGTGATTCCAACCCAATTTGTTAATGTATTTATATTAATTTTATTGTTGCATATGATTGTTCTTTATGTCTCAAATATGGCAAAATTTTTTCAGATTATTATTTCCACAGAATTTCGATGAATATTTCGATTTATCAATTTTTTTTTCTCAAATCTGTAATAATGTGTGTACACTCTTGGGGTTGAGATGAATTTGTAAATGGTTAAGAAATATCAATGAAGGACAAAACAACACTTACTCACCGTGGCTTTTGGTATTTATACGTACCATTTGCTGCCTCGTTTCATGCGGTTACATGAAGAAAAACAATAACAACAACAAAGAAAAACACACTTTTGATATCTCGGGGTTGTAAGTGTGAGTTACAAAAAAAAAAAAACTTTCACGAGATCATTCGCAATGTTAGATTTAATAAAAATTAACTCAAACGATAATTGAAACAAAAAAAAAAGATTAACAAACAAACGACACAACACTCGGGTTTACTGGTTTTCAACTTTCTTTTTTTTCTTCCAAATGAAAATATATATTATAAACAGATTTATAATAATAGCAATATATAATAATAATTATTATTACAATGATATTAGTGTTATTTATCATTCCATTCGTTTTTGTAATTAATTATTAAGTAAATTAATCATCTAATTTATTCAACTGAAAATAAATTCATCCTCTTCCTCTCTCGTATTCTTTCTTTCATTATTTTTTTAGTATTATTTTTTTTCTCGTATCTTTCATTCCAAAGGAGAGAGAATAAAAATCGATAATCGAAACGTGGAATTGTGTATTTCGTGATCGTGTTGTATTCGCGACGTTGTGGGCTGAGCGGGGAGGAAAAGTTTTATTTTTTCGGTCAGACTTTCGAAAATTCTCTCGCGGGAAACCTCGCCCTGTATCCTCAATGATTTTCGCGCTTGACATAATCTCATTATGAATATTAAAAAAAAAAAAAAAAACAAACAAAAGAATAATGAAAAATTGCATGCTGTGTCGATTTGGTAATTGACGTAAAATAAGTATCGAAAAATCCAGTCTTTGGATACAAAAAAGGGCTGGGAATTTGTAATTTTTTTTGTTTTGGATTTATTACTCGTAATTAATACCCAGTTTTTACGATTGATAATGAAGAAAGTTAATTTTCAGAAAGTCGACGAAAAAAAAAAGTAGGTTTCTTTCTGACATTGTTCAGAAAAAGGTTCGGGGATTAATAATAATTTAAATAATGAGATATATTCGATGGAGGACGAATGGAATTCGATTTTTTTCTTTTTTTTTCTCCTTTCATTTATATATTTATTCGTTTTCGTTTCGGTTTTTGTTTTTCTATAGGTTTTTTTTTTTAAATAACTTAAGTGAGGCAATGAGCGTTTGAGCTCGTCACTCTAAATGCAAAATCGTCGAAATGATACAAGTGCTCGGTCAGTGTATTTCGAATTAACGAAATGGCATACGTTTCTTTTTTATTCGACTTCCTAGTATCGTTTCTTCTCGTGTATTTCTTTAGTGTTTATTTTTTCTCTTCTTTTTCATTTTTTTTTGTGCGCCACTCGGAAGACCCGGGTTGATTCGCATTTGTACGAAATATTTACAGGCACAAAAGAAGAGATCGATAAATTTCGAACGAGTTCTATAGAAAAAAAAATAACGAGTCTATACTGACCAAAAAAAAATGCTATTTGATCGTCGTTTATTCGGTAAGCGAGATATATTGATTCAGTAATTTAAATACCGTTTGCACAACATTGTAATTGTTATTTTCTGCGTCTCTCTCTCTCTCTTTCTCTTTAAATTCGCGATTACAAAGTGCCTCGTAAGGTTTTAAGAAAAAAAAAGGCAAATAGAAAACGTTGTCTCGTTACTAACGTTCGTACAAAAATGGTGTTCGTCGTAAGACAACATTTCTTTTATCTCTGGAATGTTGACGAATTGAGGAGAGCGCTTGAATAATGACAAAAAAAATCCGATTTGACGCGAAAATTAAACAGAGAAAAATCGTCGAACGACGACCTTCTTTTTTATCTCGCGAAACAATTGCCCCATTTTCGTTTTAAAAGACTTTATTATTTACTTTGAATATCCGTTCGTCATCTTTTGTTCGATGATGTTCACTCACACATTTGATCCATTAAACTCGCAAACAATCACACTTTTAGCAGTCATTCGCACAAGAGGGTGGACGGTGGTGTATCAAGGGGTTTTCTCATTAATTTTTAATCTTGTTTTTGTTGTTGTTTAGGGCTGGTTCAGAGACCACATTTTCTCGTATTGTTATACAGGCGGCACCACATGAAAGCTTGTCATTTGAAGCTTTTTTTTTCGTTTTCGTATAATATTTCTTTTGTTTTTTTTTTTTTTTTGTATTATTGTTCTTTCTGTCTTTCGTAATTTCCACCGCAAGTTACGACTTTTTGTTTGTACGTTCTACATGTTCTGGATGTCAAGCAGGGTCGCTTCCATCTCCTCCTGTAGTAATTTGTTTTTCTCTCTCTCGGCGACGAGGTCGTCTGTAAATTACACTCGTTAGAGTCCACGCACTCAAAAAAAAAAAAAAGGAAAACAGCAACGAACTAACACACACGCACACATACGCGCGGGCAAACAAACAGCGAAAACTGCTTTGGTTAACAAAAGGGCGTTTTAAGATGTTTTTTTTCTTTCTTTTTATTAGTTTGACAAACAAACTTTTGGTGGATTAGACGGCACGTTTATAACTGCAGTTTCTTTTATTTTCCTTCAACGTTTTTAAATGAAAAATTAAGTCTCGTCGCATTTTCTCTCACAGTCTAAGCAATAATTGTCCGTTAAGTGTTGGTCTCTTGGTTCTCCGATTGGAAGGGAAGATTTTTATCGTCTTATGAATATTTAACGAAATACGTTGGTTGAATAAATAAATAAAAATATAAAAAACAATTGAAATATTGTAAATGGCTTCGAACAACGCTTTAGCCTCGTTTTTTTCCGGTGAATCATTGTTTACATTAGACGAGATCGCGTATACGAGGAATATAAAAATTGATAAATAAAACGTTTGCCGCTACCGAGCATCCGAGGATCGATGACCTCGACGCTAACAGCCATCGAGAATTCTATCTCTTGGCTCTTTATTAATAAGACTTTTAACTTATTGACAATTGTCTACTCTTTTCTATTCTTTCTCTCTTTCTGTTTCTTCGATTGAGAGAAGAAGAACGGAACAATAGTTATATCATTTTGGGAGAGCCGGAAAAATTCTAATTCTTTTGATCTTTTTGTCGAATCAATTGTTTGATAGATATTTTAAAATTTTGAGAAATTGTGAACGGAGTTTGTACATTGAAAAATCAAATGTGCCACGATCCTTAATGTTTTTTTAATAAAAATTTGGTACGAGACAATTTTTATGATAACAAAATTGACTTTGAATTATAAAGCAGTGAAAATTAAGTTTAAAAAAAGTTTAAAAAATTATCATAAAGCTCATAATAATTGTGAACAATTGAGTGAAATTATTATTTTCATTATATATAAAAACGTATTCCGACTTTTCCAAAATTGATTTAGCTGAGTGAAAAACTTATGGATATAAAAAAATGAATATTCGTCAGGAAGGTGAAAAAAGGTGGTCTGTGCAGTCGTGATTAAAAATAAATTGAATAAATCGAATAATTGTCTGGAATTACGTACCCTCGAGCCTGTCGACCTCCTTCTGGAGCTTTTGCACCGATCTCTCAGCGAATTCAGCACGGGCCTCAGCCTGTAGAAATTCACAACAATGAATTAGTCAGTTGTTTCGATTTCAAAAGAGCAATAATTCGTGTTAAAAGCGAATCACAGCAAACGATTTTATTTGATAAATTATTAAATTCGTGCAAAATGAGTTTCAACTTTATCTTAGGAGATTAAAATTTGGGCAATTATATTTTGTTTGTAAAGCCAAAAACACTTCACACTTTCGTACCTTTAATATCGATGGGCATTGTGAAAAAACGATCGTTGAGGAGAAATTAATTTTTGACAGTAACAAAAAGTAAAAAAAGAAATGAAAAAATTCAACGTCTGTACAGTTTTTTTAATGACTTTTCATTAAATGAGGTCTTGAATTTAGTTTTTTAAAAATTTCGATCAAATACAAATTACTCTGTGAATCGAAAAATCAAAAAATAATGTTTTTTCCATACTTCGAAAAGAAAAATTCAAAAAATAACTTTGAATAATATTTAATAAAATATTTTTACCTCTTTTAACTGGCTATCGAGTATCTTGACTTGTCCTTCGAAGGTTTCCTCCCTCTGTGTCGCCTGGTTTTAGTCAAACGAACAACAACAACAACAAAAAAAAGACAAAAACAAAAATTCGTTAGTACAAAGCCATCGCACACAAGCATTCTCAGGCTCCGAAAAACCTGAGAAATAAAATGATTTCTCGTCTGTTGTAATACATTATGGCACTGTCAATTATTTCATCAAAATTTCAAGTTCACTCGCTTTTTAACTTTTTTCTAAGTTTAGTGTGTTGGTCAAGATTTTAGTTTGTTGCAAAATTGGGGTTTGAGGATAAAAACCAAAAAAATTGTTATAAACACAACAAATCGAGCATAACAGGCACTCCCGAAGGATTTGTACCTCCTTGAGACGATTGTTGAGGGTCTTAATTTGGTTCTTGTACTCCTCCTCACGTTGGTTCGCCTACATACATTATTTCAATATTAAAGATAATTTTTCGTTTCTCATAGACTGAATTTATGAAATCCTGGGAATAGTGATTGAATAATATGAATTAATTGAATATTGATTGAAAGTCTGAAAAGTTTCTTGAACGAAATATTTGTCCATTCAATAAATACATTGAAAAATTTAACTTCAGTTTCATCCTTTTTGAATAAATCGTTTGATTACGAACAAAAAAATGACGTTTTTTTTTTTTTTTTTTCAACTTTTGGAATAATTTTTGTTTACCTTCTCCTCGGACACCTCGAGGGATTTCAAGTTGTTGCCAACGACGCGAAGTTCTTCTTCCAGCTCGACGATTTTACTGCAAAAAAAACAATTGCTTTTAGTTTGTTGTACCATTTTATTTCACGGATGAAATTTTTTTTTTTTTTTTTTTTCCGATTTTGCTACTATTGGGCGAATGGCACACAAGATGTTAGAACGTAGGAGTGATTTGGAAGGATTCTACACGATGGATATTGAGCTGTAGTAAAAAAAAAAAAAGAAAAAAAAACAACGAAAAACAAGCAAAAAAAACTTACGATTCGGACAATTCGGCCTTTTCCTCAGCACGTTCGAGGTCCCCTTCCACCATGACTAGCTTCCTAGCGACCTGCGATTAAACAGCCACACGTGTCATGCCAAAGCGAACTTAAAATGTTTTTTTCAACAAATTCTTGTTTAACAATTTTCGTGCAAAATACAAAAGTTAAAAGGCTTCAAATAAACGAAAATAAGTGGAGATAAAATTTTCTTCTCGTTCTCCAAGACGTCTTCGGCTGGTGCACTTCCGGTCTGCAGTTGGTCCATCGATTATTTTCTCTTTTTTTTTTTACAAACAATCATTATTTTTCTTTGGTTTAGAAAAATGAAATTTTTAATGAAAAATTGCAAAATTACGTTTAAATCAACAGCACGTTGATAAATTTGGGTCTCGTGCAGGAAGTGTGAGGAATAGGAATCTCCTTTTTTTTTTTTAGTGTACAATTTGGATGAGGTACGATGATTAGCAGCCACGACAAAACGTAAATCTAAAACGCAAAACTTGAATCGATCGAAAAGGAACGATGCTTACGACTCTCCAGCCTCGGCACGTTCCTCAGCACGCTCGAGATCAGCCTCAACCATGGCCAATTTACGGGCAACCTGTGTCAATTAATATAAACATGATGATATGTTCTTTCCTTTTATTTCTTACCATTCAACAAGCTCCATTCAATTATTTTCACTCGTTTTGCAAACTCGATTTAACGTCGTTTTTATACAGTAACAATAAAATGAAATAAATTAAATTTTGTGGGAGATATTTGACCAAATTTTTGTTATCATTGCACAATTTTGTCTCTTAATTTTTTCGGATAAACCATTTCATTAAAATCAAATTTTTCTCGAATATGATAAACAGTTATCAATATTCATTCGTTCAAAATTGGCTCAGTATTGTTTTTTAATATAAATAATTAATGGAAGGAACATATTTTGTATTGACGAAAGAAAAAAATCGACAAAACGAGCTAAACGGAATTAGCATTTTGGCTGAAATTAGAATTTTGAAAATTTCTTGCAACTCCATTGTAAGTTGAGAAGATAAAAATTTCCAGTTGATCGTGAGTATCGTGTTTACAAAAAATCGAGAAAATCGATTAATCGATTGATTAATTTGTAGAAAAAAAATATCTGTAGAGTCTCAATGAATTTTTTTTTATTTCAGAAAATAGTTTTAACGTCAATTTTCTAAAATCAATGAATAAAATAATTAAACACGATACTCAGGATTACGTGTAAGTTTCACAATAAAATAAAGCAAAACAGGATAATCCACACTTTGGTTGCTGTTAGAGAATAAAAAATAAAACACTAAAACACATGATGTCAGTTGAAGGATCCTCCGTCACGAGATCCTACGATTAAAATGGATTATTGGATAATAAAATTGAAAAAAAAGTCTTGACAAGCCGATGGAGGTAAAATTGTAGAAGTAAAATCAAATCACAAATGACGAGGCGTTGTTAAATTGGCTGGCACGTTGATTCCTTCCCCTGATATATTTTATCCTCGTCAATCTCTCCAAATAATATAATCAAAGATCTAATTCGATTGATTGACATTTTCTATCGATTTGCAAAGCTACTTGCCTCCGTAGTTCGTTGTCCGCTATCACGGGAAGTACATGGATCGAATCGTTTCGTTAAAAGTCGATAAGATTTCGAGTTATAAATTAATTTCGTTTTTTTTTTCTCTTCAGTCCAAAACAAAACCCTTCCCTTGGGTTAAAGTCTATCGTTAAAGTATCGTTCGATTCTCAAATGAATTTATGAATAAATGAGAAATCGAAGAAAAAAAAAGAACGGTTTGAGTCACAACAACAAAAATAAAGCTATTTTTTTTTCTCGTTTTCGTTCAACACTCCATAAAAATTCCACAAATTTGGCAACTTTGAGAACACTTTTGAATCGCCCTTTCCTCATTGCTTTTCATACACGTTTTGATTATTTCGATTCTTATAATTCATCCCTTTGTTTTGTTTAATTGATAACTTAAAAAATTCCTATCAATTCGTAATATTAAATTAAGTTCGTCAGATCGCGATATTGTTCTCGGATTTTTGAGATTGTCGTTGGGTCTCGTCCGATTGAGAGGACCCTCGTTTCCACTAAATGGATTCGTTGTCGATAAATAAAGAAAATAAAAATACAATAATATAATGTTAATGAAATAAAGAGGTAAAAATAAAAAGTTCACGGAGAACTTTGAATAAAACGTTAACGATTTAACACGTGTTTGGACTTTTCGCTGCACAACCATAAGAACCCCTGAATGATAATTGAATAATTGATTTAAATTGTCCCGTCGTTTAGTTTCTTTTCTTGTTTTTTGTTTTTTTTTTTTTCGTTTATAGCCACGTTTCCCTAATTCGTCTACTCGCAACCTGATTTCTCCGTTCTGATAAAAACGATGATAAAATAAATGAAAAAAAAAAAAAAAAAAATCTCGCACTTCGGAAACCACTAGAGCACCACTTTTCTTCGTTTCGTCCCGAATATTTTAATCATATCTCACCTAGAAAAACCTTTTCCCTTCACTCTCGATTTTTTTCCCTTTAAATTGGGAATTGAGCTGACTTTTTTTTCGTTTAAATCTCGCGATACGAGCTCTCGTGCACAGCATCAAGCTCTCAGATCATTATTCACACGTGTCGATCACAAATTCATCTTTTTTTTTTGTTCTCAACTCTCTCGCAATATTTATCTTTCGATTGTCGAATATTTTGGACTCGTGATAAAATCTTTTTTGTTGTTGTTTTTTTTTTTTCGTCACGAGACAACAAAAGATTCGTACTTTTTTGTTTGTTTTGTGTTTTTTTGTTTTTTTGTTTTTTTTTTTATCACCGAACGAAAATTCGTAGCTTTCGGATCGACAACGAGGCTCGATGTCACGAGATCCTTATGATGCACAGCCGGTTATTGTAATAACGATTATGGTAACACCCGATATATTGGTACGACACATTTTCAGCGAGCACACAGCGAGTAGTTAGGGTTAGGCACTTGACTAACGACTAGGAACCATCATCATTATTATCATAATTATCACTGCAGTCACGCTTGGTTTCTTTGATTATTTGTATGTTTTCTTTCGTTGTAGGTTCTCGAACCTCATCGTATTTCTTGTCTGCTTCTTCAGCTAAGAATCTAGCCTCCTTCAGCTGATTTTCAAGAGCATCCATACGCTCTTCGTCGGCCAAGCTTCGGTTTTCGAGAATCTTGCGGGCTCTTTAATTCATGTACAATTGAGAGAAATTTATCGATTAATATCATTTTCATAAAAATATATGAAACAATGAGAAAATATAGTATCGTCGAAAAAGAACAAAAAAAATCGAGTGAAAATACGAAATTGCAGTCGTCGACGTTGCTTTTTTTCTGCTCTGCTACTCGTCTCGCGATCCCATCTGTCAAAATCCTGTAAATATATTTTTCAGCGATCTTACGATTATAAAAAAAACGTTCTCAGGCCAAAAAGTGAGTGTTTTTTTTTTAATACGTCGAAAATGCAAGTATCAAATAAAAGATTAATGTTACGAGGTTTTTATTTTTTTATTTTGGACTGAGATCATTTTTTTTTTATTTCATCGATCATCTGATTGAAAATTTTGAAGAAAATTGGGATTAATATTCGTCGCGGTGTGACCCACCTCCTCGTATTTTTTATCCGCCTCCTCGGCGATCAGCTTAGCTTGTGAGAGTTGTTGTTCCAATGATGAAACCCGATCGTCCTCCATGTTCGTACGATTTTCAAGGGTCTTGCGTATCCTATTAATATCGAATATTCATTTTCTGCCGTTCGTCATATCGAAAAGTCTCAAGATTTACGTGTTTTACGTGACGAAATAAAATTGGTGCGAATTTGGACCACTTTTGTTTCATTTTTCTTGTTGTTGTAATTTTATGATTTTTTTTATTAAAACGAGTTGAATTGTAATTTTGATTTGTTTGCAATCGGATCGAATAAGAAAATTATGTATTTTTGTTTACTCGAAATACTTAAAATCGTGCCGATGAAAACAAAAATTCTACGAGTGCTAAAATACTTGATAATATTTTATCAATCCGTCTCAAGGTCATTGGAGATTAAATTGACCGAATTCGCACCAGGGCAAAATATATCTTACCCACAAATACGAGGCGTTAAAATAATGACATTCAGGAAGTAAACTCGTACTTTTTCGAATACAATGAGTCTTTTCAATGTCACGAACGCGAATGAAAAACCGGAAATGTTTTTGTCGAGTTAACGAGTCTACGATAAGCTTTCACTCTCGTTAATTAGTCAACCGTGAAAATTCACGAGTTTATATTTCACTTCAATTCTCGTTTATCTCGAAATAGCCATTTCCAGTTTAAACGAATAAATCGTTCATTCGCATTTGTTTTTTATTTTTTATTTTTAATAATTACTAATTCATAGTTAATTGTTCGAAGGAGTGACGTTTTTGTTTCTTTATTCGTATTGTTTCTAAACTCTCGGAGCGGTATTCCGATTGAATAATTCATAAAATTCAAAAATAATGACACACGACGGTCGCAACGTGCATCGATCAATGACCGGAAGTGATTAAAGTGCAGTTTCCGGTATGTCTAAAAATTCATTCAAAAAAGTGCATCCTTTTACAATTCAATCTTCAAATGGGAGAAAAAAACTCGTCGAAGAATTTCACTTCGAACTAATCGTCATTCTTTCGATAACAATTAATTTAATTATTATTTGTTTTTTTTTTTCATGTGATATTAAAGCTTGCAACATTGGAATGCAATTTATTTGTCTGCCTTGAAATTTATATTTTTTTTCCTATTCGAGCCAATAATATCGAGACAAATTTGTTTTCGATTGTTTTTCAGCGACGAAAATTGTGAGTGAAAAATATTTTGTACGATTTTAAACTTGAATGACGATAAAAATGAGGAACTAGAATGAAATTTTTTGCTGCATTCTCACAAACCAAACTTCAATATCACATTTTTCTTTATTTGCCATTTCTATTATTTCCATTTTTAATTCACTTCGATGACCAACAATTCAATTTCTTTGAGTACGGACAACCTCCAGTCTGTGCAGTGAGAATGGAGGCAGATAAATCGCAGGATAAATCGAGACTCTTTGTTTACATGAGTTGCTCGGTACAATCAGTTGGTGAGATAAGAATTCGTGTTATGGAGAAAAAAAAAATAATATCACTGTACTGTTGGTCGTTGAAGGGTTTGACGACTGATTAGAGTGAGATTGGTAAAAAGTTCTTTGCCAGGTTACAAAACCCTGAGAAAAGAGGACGACAATTATGAAATAAACGTGAGAATTTATTTCGAAAAGAAAATCGAGTAAAGTATTTTTTAAAAATGATGAAAAATCATACGAGCATGAGATTTGAATAGGAATTTATAGAATTTACAAGGAAAGAGTCATTAAACGAACAGTGTTCGAATTTTTCGATGGAAATCGATTGAAAAATACGAAAAATGTGTTTGAAAAATGGCCATGTTCTTTTTTTTCCAATCTCTTCAATGAACCAGTCTTCGGAACATAAAAACAAAACAAAAATGATTGAATTTAAGAAACTTTGAGGAGCGAGTGAAACTTGAATTCTCATGGAATCGTGAGTAATCGCGGGGAAAATTATTTCGATACGTCTGTCGCACAGATAGAGAAAGAATGACAGAGTAAAAAAAAAAACAATAACAACGAAAAAAAAAAGTGATCTGAGGCTCATAGAAACGCGACGTCGACGTGACTCGGATTACGAAGACACGTGGGTACAAAATACACCGATATGAGAGAACGTTGCTTTAACGTGAATCAGCCTCGTGCCTCGAATGAGTAAGTCAAAGAACGAAATTAAATACCGAAACGCTCGCGCTTCAATTGATCGGTAGATTCGATGAGACTGTCTCGACACAGCCATAGTAGTTCAGTGTTTTATTTCCTTTTTTTTTCCGAGTCGGCAGAGGGGCCAAAATTTATTGACGATTTTCGATAGCCATGAATCCTTACAAGTCATTTCGTATTTTGTTCAGTGAAACATTGATCTTGTTGCAAACGTTGAGATAAAAGAATAAATTGAAAGAAAGTTTTTTTGTTGTTTTGTTGTTTTTTTTGCCTCGTACAAAAAATAGAATATTTATTTAATTCCTGAGAGAGAAATTGTAATTTTTGTAAATATCGAAGTCGCTTTTGTATTCGAATTTGATTTAGCTTTGAATGGACAGTTTTTTAAGCTTGAAAAATTGAAGGAAGAAGAAAATCTTTGAAAAAAAAAGGAGTTTCCGTTCGAGGTCAATGACTGCGCGAACGCGAGACGAAAAATTAATCGTTTTTCTTGGATAATTTCGTTGCTATGTTTTACTCGCTCATCATCGATCGATCGATCGATCGTTTTTTTTCTTTTTTTTAATAATATAAGAAAAAAAAAGAAGTAGAAAAAAAACGTAAACGAGAAACGAATAATTCTCGAATATTGCTTCTTACCGTTCGCTCTCATCAGCGGCTTGGGAAGCCTCAGCCAATTTGGCGGTGGCTGTGGCGAGACGTTCCTCGGACCTCTCGAGATCTTCCTCGAGCAACTGAATGCGACGGTTCAGGGCGGCGACTTCGGATTCGGCCTGAAACACGCGAAAAAAAATTGGGCGAATAAACAAATTGTTAAACTTAACGAATTTTTATTGTATTTTTAAACGAAAAATTTTGTTAATTAATATTTATCATTTTTTTTTAGCAGCTTCAAATCACGGAACTTTTAATTTGCGTGCTCGGTTTAATGACCGAGCAATTAAAATGCTCTGGTACTTAATCGCCGACCCACCCAAACCTCGTCGAACTGGAACGATGTTTTTTTCTTTTTCTACAATTATGTCGTTTTTTTTTTTCATTTTGTTTATTTTCTTCGTGAACGAAAATTGAATAGAAACATCTGTGTACGCGTCATTGCTCTTAAACGTTTCAAAGCCGGAAATCCGTTGGTAATTACGCCACAGAATTTCCGTGGGTTTAAAGTTTATTTCCCAGGCATTTAAGAAAAAAAAACTCTTTTTTTCATTTTCTATAGTTCGTTTGGCTAATTTACATGAGAATTAGGCGGGAGTTCCCTTTTAAATCGGGGAGAAAAAACGCATGTGTACAAAAACATAATTTGTTTAATTTAGAAAAATAGAAAAAAATATATATATCGAGCAAAATATATCAATTTTTTTTCCATTTTTCATTCGGAAATAAATATTGATACGATATTAAAAATTTCTAAATTTCTAATTATTTTTTAAAGGAATTTCCGTGTGTTGAAGAATATAAAAAAAACTTTGGGTTATTATTATATTTATTGTAGCAAATAAATACGGTGTTCGCGAGGCGTGTATAAAGGAGTATAAATCTGAGCGTTTAAATTAAAATCTGCAAAAGCGGAAGTGCACGCGATAACGGAACATAATCCCCACCGTTGAGTATCCGTTCAACGTCAATGGTTTATGCATGAACTTGTTATGGGAATCGAGATCAAAAAAAGGTGTGAAAAAAACTTTTTAAATAAACAAATAAGTAGGCAATTAAATCATTAATTGTACAGAAAAATTAGTGCAGAAAGGACTTAGTAGAGAAAAAAAGTTTTGAAGATCGACTTAAAAATAAAAAAAAATAAAAATAAAAAACAGCTGAAAAGCTCTTCTGTTTTTTTTTTCACGTAGCATCACGGGAGTGCCATCCAGTTTGACGCTCGTAACGTCAAATTACGTAACGCTAGACTGTGGTATTAATGGTGCAATGATGCTTGTCTGTTCATATGAGAATATTACGTGTTGCTCGGTACGTTCACAATTAGAAGCAATTTGCTCGAGAACACGATGGCTTTACAAACGCCCTAGAGGTTCAGCTACCTTTAATTGACTCAGGATAATCACGTGAGATATTCAATCTCAACGAGATGCGATAGAAAACATCGATCAGCTGATGGAGAATATTGTTTTTTTTTTTATTTTCTTTTATTTTTTTAAATTTCCCGTTTAAAATAATTGAATAAAAACCATTAATAAAAAAAAAACATGATTTAAATTCGACTCGAGATAATAATAATCATTTAAAAAAAACAATTTATATTAATTCCGAGAATGCATTTGATTATCGAATTATTTTCAACGACTGAAACGACACGAAATTGTGTTCAATGGAAAAGTTCATTGCTACGATTGTTTTGTTATTTTTATTACTCGAAAAAATAGTACCGAAGTAATGAAAAAAATAATAAAAATTTCACAATTTTTTATTGTGTCAGCTTGTGAAAAAATTGCAATTGATTCTGCGTTCGTCGATACAATTGAATTGCAAAGTTGTGGATTTTTTTAGGAACGATTAAAATGGCAAGTTGCAATTTTAATCGTCATTTTTTTTCGTCTCAAAATGTTGCCTAGACTCTGAATGTAACGAAAATTTTTTAACGAAAGTTTGTAACTCTGTATAAATGAGAAATAGCAAGAAAAACTTGAGACGGGACGTCGAGAGAGGGGAACAGACTTGAAACGTCAGACATAAAAGAACGTTGAATAAAAAAATGTGACAATGAAGTACGAGATCAAGGGATGCACATTTTAGTGCAACGAATAAAAAGAAACGCTAATGGAAAGTGAAAAAAAAATGAAAAATAAAAGATAAAAGTGACGAGACGATGAATAAAAAGTCTGGCATTTATTTTTGTTTTTTTTGTAAAAGATTCTGCACTCGTTTGAGACCGTGCATTACGAAAGAGAGAGAGAGAGAGAAGCTCCCCTTTCCGGAAGTTTTAATCAGCTGCTTCACAACACCCACGCTCTTGCAAATATTGCATTGAAAAAAAAAACAAGCGGTTTTTTATTATGTTCCTACAAAGATGGCATCTTTGTTGTAAAACTTGTTCGAAATTGCTAGTGTATATAACTGTTGAAAACGTTAACGTTCCTTTATAAACTGTAGAGGACGATGCATCGTCACTTTCACCTTGAGAATTGAATAGTAAACATGTAACGACTCATCGGAGAAAACACTCTTCGATCGTCGTTTCTTAATATGAAAAAAACATGTAAACATCTTATACAAATGTGACTTTAATACTCTTTGATGAAATTCTACTTTGACAGCAACGATTTTTCTACTTTTTATTATTATTTCTTTATTCCCTCATTTCTTTGTCGCAATAATAGAAATATAAGAAGTTGTAAAATTTACTGTTATTGATGGCATCGTAAGGATAGAAAATAATGATTTGAAAAAATATTTCGAAACGAATGTTTATTGTGATTTTATGAATATTAAATTTTCTTCATTATAATTAAGTTTTTAATAATTAACTCAATCATTATTAATAACGTTTTCCAAATTTTTGTCACTGTTTTCGTCAAAATTTAACTCAAGGAATTTTTGTCTTTATCTATATTTCATTTTTTTTTCTTCATGTTACAACATTTATCGATTTGAAAAAAGATCGTTGAGAAACGTTGTCAAATGGAAAGTTTTGGCTCAACAATTGTAGACTTTATGGAGATCCACTCGATAAAGACGAAAATTAATGATGATGGATTTGCGACGAGAGAATTCGGTCAATTATTCGAACGTCTTTTTGAACACGGTTTTATTTTTATTTTTTTAAAGACGTGGCTTGAAATCGGTTCCATTGTAATTACGTAGTCGTACTTCGTTTTGGTCGTTACGTCATTTCACGATTAGAAAATATAAGCTCGAGCCGAGTGAAAAAAAAGAAGATAAATCACAACTAATCGTCACGCGAGCCCAAGGTCAAAGCCTTCTTTTTTTTTCCAATTAGCGTCGCCCTTGATAATCCCCTCGTTTAGAGTTTTCGTACAATTTCTCGTAATATATTAATTAATGATTAATAATGTTTTATAATTTTATAACTTCGACGTTTGTTCATTTAGATCATAGGATTTTGTTCTTTCTCAAATAGTAGTTTTTTATTATTTAATCTTATCTACGAAAATCCACATAATCCTGAAACAAGAATTTTTTCGGTCGTGGTTTCGCCAAAGCTTTTTTCTACTTTTTTTAAAAAATATTTTGACCTCATATTCAAAGCGATATTACGAAACTACGTCGAAAATTTCAAAAAAAAAAAACATTCACCGTTTCGTATTTGAAATTATTGACTTAAAGAATCAAGAATTTTCAGAGAATTAACCAGATTTTAAAAGAATCCACCGGAGAGTTAACCGTCGATCGTGACTTTAGGGAGACTTCTACCTTAATAAAGCTTCGCTGGAAAATAAAAGATCGAACAAATTTCCTCAGGTTGTGGAAGAACATCGAGCCCACGCTTGTTTCCTAACAATGTCACACGTGCGTAATTCTCATATAAAGTTCAGTCCACTAATCAATATTCTTACCCAGTCGGGCTAATCTTTTTTTCCCCCTATTAGTCGATAGAAATACAACGAAAACGGAAATTCATTGAAATGTCATGTGTAACCGTTATATGAAAAAAGCAGCAACAGACTGTCGTAAAAATACCTTAAAAAACACGATTTAATCGTTATTTAACTTGAAAATAATGTAAACCTTGAAATCTCAATTTCTTGTTCATTGCTCGACTTATTATCATCAATTTTTGTGTTCTAAACACGAATAAGTAAAAAAATATAATTATCGTTGTAACGATACTGTCAAAAATGACAGGAAATGGAAATATTATCTTAAAATTGAATTTTCGTAGATAATTAAAACGCCAGACATTGTGAGAACATGTTTACCATGAGTCATTTATTATCTTCGTAATTACAATTACTCGCTAGACGACTTCAAGGGTCATAGGGAGTAAAGGGAGAAAGTTTACAAAGAACGAGAGAGACTTTCCTCGCGTATACGTCAATGCACGCAACTGTACGAGAGCTTTTAACAGCGCGATTTCATCTCTAGTTTGTAGATGCTTTTGAAGTATTCGGAAGCACGAAAAAACGGAGAAAGAGAGAGAGAGACTGAGAGAGGAAAAAATCATTGAATAAAAAAATATAGCGATGGTTTGACACAAACATCAGGTTTAAGAATGCGTAGAAATTAATTATTGAATAGGAAAATAAGGGGAAAAATGACGAAGATGAGGGAATAGAGAGTCGAGAGAGAAAGGAAGAGCCGGCTTTTCGGTTGGCAATGTTGGGGGCTCGGGTAAATAGGCAAAAAAAATGCGAAGTCGAGACTCGAGAGACAGCGAGAGAAAAGAGAAAGAGAGAGAGAGAAACAGGTGCCCCTCCCGGCTTCACGTAGTCGCAGGCGGGGGAGAGCGCGCGAGAAAGAGAGAGAGAGAGAGAGAGGGAGCGCGCGAGAGACTCCAGCTTGACGACCAGAGAGTTCTGACACGCACGATCGATCCCTATAGCCGAGAGAGTGCCGGAGACGCCGGCTTTTTCGAAAAACAAGTCTCCGTTTATTATTCCATGAGACTAAATAAAATATTCAAAACTTTTCGTACGTTAAAACAAACAAAGCGACGGTTGTCAAAGATGACGATATATTGGCTTGAGGGTGGGGGAAGAGAGACGATTTTTCGTCACAATCGACGTGTCCCGGAGGAACGTGTTTTGCAAGAAAAATCGTCTCGCGAGTAACAGCCGAGTCAGCGATGAGCGAGACACGAAATGGATGGTCTTAGAAGCACCGAGAGAGCGAGAGAGAGAAAAAGAGTGGAATGTGCGGTGAAGGTTTTTTTTTGTTGAACATGCGATAAATTTCACGTTCGATGGAAACGCGAAAATTCCAGGAAATTCTCATTTTTTGACATTTTTCACGGAAAAATTGCAGAGTTCAGCGAAAGAATACTTGCAGCCGGCCTTACACGCAACCGGATATTTTTTACGGTGATTTTTCACCCGCAACACTCTTATATCCGATTAAGGAAGCTTTTCTTTCAAGGGGAAATGAGAACTGTACTGTTTTTTTTTTTGTAGGCAAACTCACTTCCTCGCGTCGCAACGCTTCAACCTGCAACCGCCTCTGATAGTCGTCACATTCGTCCTTGTATTTCTCCATTTCCTCCTTGGTCTGACGCATTTTCTTCTTAAGCATATCGAGTATATTGCCCTGTACTTGGGTCGTCATTTTGTCAAAATTTATCGCGGGTCCTTGTCTTTAATATTTGACACGTTAACAACGTCACTGAACCCTTGTCGCGTTAATTTTATCTTAAGATTCCCACCTCGGCGAATTAAAAGTACAAACGTATGTATAAATATATGTATATGTGTGTAATTATATGTACAGGAATATATTGTTAGGAGGAACAAAACAAAACACTAAAATTTGGCAGTTGGAGCGCACGGGGTGTATGGAGGTTTTTTAAAAAAAGATTTTTTTCCGTTCGAACGCGATTGTTGTACACCGTGGATTGTACTCCGAACTGTCGTCACACGAGCGACCACCGACTGCTTCGGCTGCACACGAGAGCAAGATGGCCGCCAAGAAATATACTCCAGTAAGGCCTTAGCGCTCGGATAAAGCGCATGCGCGGTCTTATCTCTTTTCTCTCTCGCGCTCGCTTGTTATCCAGTAAAACGCGAAAGTAGTTCCCTTCTTCTCTCGCCCTTTCGTGCTTCTATACGCACCGGCAAAATTTCTCAATTCGGCGCGTAAAATAGTTCCCCCACCGTACAAATACAAATGTCAATTACGATCGACCAATACGTGAAGCTCAAAAGAATTGTAAAAAAAAAAGAGCTATGAATGAGATAGCATCGTTTTGTCAACATGTTTTGTTGCCCTATAGATCGAGGCTTTATAAAGGGGGAAATAATACGAATTACGTTTGTATTCTGTCTCCGGTCGGGAGAGAACACGCTCTGTAGATTTTCATACTTCACGTTAAAGCAGCCGCAGCGCTATCTGCCGGCAAAATTTGTTGTAACCAATCAAAAAAGTCGGTTCGATCTAAAGCCTCCGGAAATACCGCGCCCGTGTTAAAACCCCGCTTCGTCGTTCGAATTGCGCTTTCAAACAACATCTCTCATTGTTCCCGTCAGCGTTTTCAATCACGATGTATGTTTGTGTTTTTTTCTTTTTTTACTCGTTACGCAAATATACTTGTCTGGAAATATTTAATTCGATTGATTGATAAACAATAACTCAAATGTCGAAACGAACGGAACAGTAAGTCGATTTAACCTCAAAAAATTCATTTCGTTGTTGATAACCATTCATATGCATTATATATGATTGAAATTTTTACGTCGAAACAAAACAAGTTCACAATCATTTGATAATGGAAAAATCAAATCACAAACCATTAATTATTGGAATTTAAAAAATAATCGTGAGCATAAGTAAACCGCAACCTATTATCAATCGAAGAATAATTTATTGAGCCTTCAGACATCATAAAGTTGCAAAATCATATTGTTTGGGCTCAAATAATTGAAATTTCGCAAACAATTTTATAACTCAAATTGCTTCAAGACTGCGAACCCAGAATTTGATATACCATCACGGCGGTGAATTAATAAATCGAATTCGAGGGCCTTGAAATTGATTTTTTTCTTCGTACTTGAAACCCCTTCTTTTTTTCTCAAGTGTAAATAGACGTTGAATTCTTTTTAGTGAATTTCTGACGTTGGCCCTCGCTCGAGGGTTTACGTCATATTGTATACACGGATAGACTTTGGAGAATTTTTACTACGCGATGAATCATCATTATCGCAATTATGTATCGTCAGCTCCCATGCTCGTTCTCACATCTCATATGGTTTTCGTTCTTCGAGCGATAACTCGGTAAATAGTAGCGTATTTTAAAGACATTTAAGGTTGTGACCATTTGATAACTATATGCGTGCATATTTAAAAAAAAAAACACATATTTATATAAAAACATTTTTAGTCTGTAAAGAAAAAGATTTTGCTTGTTTTTCTTTTTATCTCAACTTATTTCTGTCAATTCGAGGAAAAAATAGAATTCAAACTACATTACATTTCATTGTTTATCATGAAGCAGCTAAAGAAAAGTTCGCACGAAAAATCTTCAAGTGTCAATTTAGACTTCAATAGTTCGCCAAAAATTGAAGATTATTAATCTTTTTTATGTACGATAAATCGTTCTTTTTTTAAAAATAACTCTCGTTTTTATTTTACTGCAAAATTTTTCATAAGAATAACCTGAAAAATCCCTTTACCTTTTTTCGAAATTATCGCGATTAATAGATTTGAAATGAAAGTTTAAAAAAATCTCTCTCCCCCCCCCCCCCCCCCCCCCGCCAGAAGCGATTACTGAAAACTTAGAAATCCTGAAATTTTACGCCAAGGTTAGGATTACAGTCAGGCTTCCCATCGTATTTCGAACGATCCGAACTGATTATTTATTACCGCTTTTTTAAGAGGAATAAAATTGTATGGTTATTTTGCAAATGATTGAATTATTTCTGTAAAAAAGTTCAAACGGAATCGAAGACATTGCTTGGATTCATAGATTTACGTGTGGCTCGTTTTTTTTTTCTTTTCTAAAATGCGGCGCGCTCTTTATGGTTTTAGCGATTATTTTTGGGCACCGTATGCAGCACAGCTGCGCCAAAGTAATAATCAGATGAAACCTAACACTGGAACGGCGCCAGCTATAATAAAAAGTTTGCCTTCTGCATTGACTGCACTTCGCAAACATCGGTTTCGACCTTTGTGCGGTGTACTCGTATAGTGAAAAAAAAATATATATATATATATTTATGTTTATATTTATAAATAAATCTAATCGTTCAAATAATTAGAAATATGTAAATTTTGGTAATTATTTGTGAAATAATCTCTGCAAGGTTCGTGGTCCGCCATTTTTGAGCATTAAAGTGCAACAGGCTTGACAATGCGTGAGTGAATGAGTCAAGATCACTGTATTATGTGAAGTCCAAGTGATGAGAGTCGAGTGTCAAACAGAGAGAGTGAGAGACGCGCATTGAACAGATCCAATTTGATTACGAATGACAGAACGAAAGAGAGAAAGAGAGAGAGAGAGAGAGAGAGATAGAATAATGAAAAAACGACAAAGAGAGAATGAGGATTCGTTCTAAATTCTTGATGTTGGGCTCACGGACGTGGGCGTTTGCACTCGTTTCAAATTGTAACATCAACGGCAATGCCAATCGCAGTTGAGTAGTGGGGACAAACCGAACCAATCCCTTTTCTCCCCCCTTTTATTATGTTCTCGAGAGGCATCGGCAAAAGTAGCTTACGCAATTCTCTCGGGTATTCGTGTTTGAGTCACTGGATTGCGCGCAGTTTCCGCGTATTTTTAGAATATGCGAGAGTCTGGTAATCGACACGAAAAAGCGTACCAATTGAGAGAAGAAAAGAGAGCGATGATAAAAAGAGCAACGGAAATTTGATGAACGAAAGAAGCAAAAATAAGATCACGATAAATAATCATTTCGCTGAGTCAAAAATATCGTTGATGACGTGATCCAACGAGGCGAGAAATAAAAAAAATAACTCGACAGCTTAACGGAGTTGCCGCACAACCTCTCGGCGCCACATGTCAAGTTCAAAGTCTGCAACACTTCGATACAATCCTTTATTTTCTTTTCAATAATTAACTGCATATTATCTTTTCGAACCACGCGATATTAATCAATCAATCGATCAACCTCCGTATGGAAAAAATACAATTAAAAATTTCGACACTACGCGCGGTCGATGAATAACCTACGAATCTATGATCCGACACTCGATAATACAGAAATTCAGAAACAGAACAACCGTTGAATTGTTGCAAACATTCCATAGAATAAACTGGAAATCGAATAATATTTCTATTCCTCAAACTGGTCTTTCCATAATGTTAAGTATTCGATTCGAAACGATACTTTTCTTCGTGTTGTGTCAATTCCATCTGATTTGCATTGATTAGAAATTGAAAAAAAAAAAAAAAAAACAACACTTGGAGATTGTTCGATCGGAATACTCGACGTAAATAAGAAATGCTAATGAGGCTAGAGTGACAAGCAGAATAAAACATTTGTAGGTTATGTCTGTCGAGAATATTTCGCAATTCTAGGAATTCTGAAGTATGTAGAAAAGACATAACGTCAGAATAGTTTCGCAAACTCCATAAAAGTAAGCGGAAACGGTTTTTCACCGAACAAAAGTAAATTAAATGAAAGGGAGAGCTAACGCATGCTCTGATTTCGGTCAGTGTTCTCTGAAACGTCAATTTAGGATCTACCCAGGCAATGAATTTGGTAGGGAACGAAAATGTTTATGAAATTGTATTGATTTACCGGGGCGGGTCGCATTGCTACCTTAATAAGGTCCTTCACCTTGTGGCAAGGCAATCATTCGAGCTCAAGGTCATAACGAACCACGTGCTCCCCTCGAGTTGTCCCATAACAACCATCAGCCACACTTTCCAAGCAAATAACATTCCCCCACCCCTCGAAATTCTCATAAATTGCTCTATTCATTCACCGAACGTGATACTGACCCGCTTCAGTTGATTTCCCATAATATTTTTAAGCTCGTTCCTTATAAGACTGAATTTCATCATGGTATCGCTCGAGAAAATAGAGCTTCCAAATGCGAGTCCAGGATAGTCGGAGCATCGTTTACGTCTTCTAGCTTCTCTTTCGGCTTGTACTTCGGTTCTTTCGCTGGGACATCGTAATTTAGCCAATTCAGCGAGTTCAGGATCTTCCTCGACGTTGGGTGTTTCGTCGTCGGAATTACCATCGCCCCTTGCCCTCGCGACCGCGTGCTCAGGCTCAGGGCTGCTACCGAAACAATTCTCTTTCCCTCTTGACCTCAATATTGTTCTGGCTGAATCCCTCGTTACGTGTGATTTCGATTGATTACCGGTGGATAGTCGTTTCGGTGAGAGTATTTTAGAGTCATTTATTTTCACACTATTTATTACATTTTTACAATCATCATTCACTATATCTCCAATGAGAAAGTCGTCGTTATCGTTTCCTACGATTTCAATATTAGCCTGTGATAGACTGGTTCGATCTTCGTTTTGATTAACGATAAGGCCACACTGCGCGGGCCTGTGCTGAACGCTCTTATTGGTACAATCCTTAATTTCACTGTCATCGGATACCACATCAACGTTCAACTTTGTTATTGTATCGTTTTTAATGTTGTCTCTTGTTCTGTCACTTTCCAACAATGTTTCGATCGTACTTAAGGCTAATTTTTTATCTAAAGTTTCAACTCTCGTTCGAGACTCCCTAATGTTATTGCTATTTGATACTCTGCTCTGTTGATAGTCGTCATTGTTTTCATCATTTCTCGATGAAGATACCGCAGCTTGTCTCGTAACAGCAGCACCCCCTACCACTATTTGTTCCTTAGTCGATGTGCTCTCGTTTATCTCGTTACTTGTCAATAATGTTTCGGTGTTTGCTATTGTTGATTTTATTATTCCAGCAGGGCCACACTGCGCGGGTCCTCTGCTGGATACATCAAGACGACGACGTGTAGCGTGTCTCGGATGATGTTGATGACCCCGACGTCTCGTTCCCATTGTTGACGCACTCAATGAATTATCCATTGTCACAGTTTATTTTTATTCTACTAATCAGGTGCACCCCTTCGGACTTACTATTATCACCCCCCTTCCAACCTTCTATTAACCCATGAGGGAGCACCCACTAGCGCTCTACTACCCCAGCACTGCTACCACTGCACCAGACACACCGCCATTTTGTCTGTCACTGAGCCTGGATTGCACACGTTTCCTGGCCCCACGACCAAATACACGCCGTTTTTACTCATACCAACGCGTTTCACCATCTCTTCTTCTCTCCATCTCTACCGCCCTCTCTCTCTCTCTCGCTCTCTCGCTTTCTCTCTTTCTCGCTTTACAAATCTACCCTCTTATATCTCTGTCCTTTTTGTACAATACATATATAGTCATTTCGTTTGACACACACGCGCTTGATGCGAGATCTTAGCTTCTCTCAGTCGCACTCGTTACGACCAACAGAGATCACGGTACACTCTTGTTTTTCCTTCATTCTCCCCACTCCTACCCGTCGCGTGGTGCGCCTTGCCTCATTTTCTCTGTACTGCGACGTTCCTACCCCCTCCAGCCCTTCGCATCGCGCTTACAGCGCGCCGTGCTGACCCGCCCGTCAACTGCTCGAACTAAACATCGTGTCCTCGCCTTTCATCGTGTCATTCCCACTCGCTCCCTACTCGCGACAACATCCAAGAACCTCACCGAAACTTGAGTTACATTCAAAATTCTTCCTAATTCTTCGATCGGAATGCATGTTCCTTTTTTTTATACACTATGTTTATATAAATATTCTCAAGAACATACAAACTTGCATGAAATTTGCTAAATCTATCGAAATTCTAACCCATCTTCGCAAATTTATTGCATGCGCATGCGCAACCTTCTCTACTTGTTGCTTCGGAATTTTATTTCGCATTTTTCATAGGTTTTTGCTTAAGAATTTGCTGCTATAGGACTTTCGATCATCTAAATAATTTTTCAGGTGGTTCTTTTTTCGTAACAAAAAATGCGGACTCAGCTCCGTTTTATTGACTGTAAAAAATTGTTTGGTTTTTGTTCCGGTTTTAGTCAATTTTAACCTGAATTGCACTTTGGGAAAAGGGCGGAGAGTTATTGTCCCTGATTTTGGATTGATTCATGCTCTTTCTTGCAACGTTCCTGTTTTGTTCTTCTCGAACATTGCCGGCCGGTTTAAATAATGCTTGAACGAGTCATTGGAATTCCTTTCGAAATTCCAACGTTAACTTTCAGCCAGCGAATATTTATTTTATTACTCACAGATGTTTGACGCGGAATAATCGTAATGTTAGTGAAGTTTAAAGACAAAAATTTCATCGTGAAAATATTCTTTTCGTCTTTTTACGATAATTTTGTTTTTGAGATATTTTCTGTTTTGTTTTGTTTCACAAAAATGACAGTTATATTTTAAAAAGATCGACACGATAGTCGCATTCTTTCTCATGTTTTGTAATGTGATTCGATCGAAATGAACAGCTGAATTTTGTTTGTGCAGCTTTTTCATTTCTCAAGAGTTTAAATATTGGACAATGATTTTTTTCAACATTCCATTCTCTCTCTCTCTCTCTCTCTCTCTCTTTGTTTTTTTTCTCCCTCTCTTACTTCTCGCTTCGTCTTTGTCTTTCTCTCTTTTTCTTTGCAGAAAATTCCTGTTACAGATTTATTTCGAAACCTTACGATAAGTTCGTTAATGTTATTGAGTACAGACTATTTTTTTTTTTCCACTCCAAGGGAAAAGTACTTGAAATCTTATATTTAATAATAAGATAATTTATTTAAGAATTTATGTAGAATAAGCAAATCATAGACCTTCAATCTTTAAGATTTTTTCTTTACATTTTTCTATAAGATTTCTTCGAAGAATTTTCGCTTTCGTGTTCTCTCGGAATATTTAAATATGCCTTATTCTCGAAGAACATATTACGGCTTATTTTAATTGATAAACAAATTGTAAAATCAAGCCTCGAAACTTTGAAAGTTATTTCGATTGTAAACATGTCTTTTTATTAAAATTAAAATCAAACAATTTTTATTTTCTCATCAATATTTCGTCACTGCTCTTGTGTCTAAAAAAATATTTATGTTTATATATCATTCTTGCATAAAACTGCAACATAATTTTTTTAATTTGTTACAACACGTGACGTGAGTAAAAATAAAAATTGAGTAAGACTTAAATCATTGGTCGAAAATTCTTTGATATAAATAAAGATAAATAAATAAATTGGACTCGGAAATAAATGGTGAAAAATGACTTACATTCTGGAGAGCCTTGTCCTTCTCCTCAAGTTTGGTGTTAACTTGCATGAGAGCCTCCTGTGTTTGATCAAGGTCATTTTCAATGGTCTGGATCTTTTTCTGCAGGGAACGAGCTTCTTCCTCAGCCTATTGACAAAAAAATTGTATATTAAAATAATAATGAACTTTAGTTACGAAAAAAGTGTAATAACTGTCGATTTTAATAGATTTTGAAGGAATTTTCATTGTTTACTTTTTCTGCGCGGGCATTTGCATCACGAGCTTGTTGTTCGCAAAGCAATGCACGGTCCATCGCATTGTCCTTCTCCAGCTTCATTCCCTGCATCTTCTTCTTGATCGCGTCCATTGTGGTGTTTTGTTTTTTCTTTTTAGCTCACGAAAAAAGTCTGTAACATTGAAAAAAAAGAACAACAGATTATTTAAATGACTAATTGAATAATTATACGAATGAATAATTGAACAATAAAATAATAAAATAATGTTCATTATTATCGTAATAATGATGTTCAGATTATAATAACGTCGTTAAACGATGCAAACAATTCTTTTGTTCAATTCTTCGTTTTAAGAATTATCCAAACGAATATTTATTGCAAACAATTTATTTAATGAACTAAAATACACGTTAAATTATCGGTTTAATGAAGTTTAATAATTATCCAATGAATATTTATTACAAAATATTTATTTAATGAACTAAAATACTCGTTAAAATATCAGTTTAATTAAGTATTTTGAAAAATAATTGTTTGGCAAGTTATATGGGGAAAATAGACTTGAACAAGCCTACGTTTTAGAAGGCACGATCACGCTCCTGGATCAGTGTATAATTAGCGACCTACCAGGCACCCCACCCTATTTATAGAGGAAGGTCTTGGCTGAAGTAAGATCTCATCGAAAAAGGGACCCCGGGGCTACGCCCCAAGACTTATAAATATTTTTTTTTTCACAATTTATTTACCCTTCATTTTGGAGGATAATAAAAATCAGAATTTTTATTGATAACACTATAAATGTTTCGTTTTTTAATTACGTTCTTCATATTTTTGTGTTTTTTGCATCTTTTTATAAATTTCTCGATCTTTACCACTTCCTTTTCAAACCACAATGCAAGCCCAATTCTTCGAGCGAGTTATCATTTTTTTTTTCCATGGAAATATAATCACAATCTTTTCGCTTTAAACTCGTCATCCGATCTTACGTACTTATTTTTTTTTCTTCTGAAATACGAGGATTGCATTTCTGTTCATTTTCATTCGAACCTTTACGTACGAACTACAAGGTCGGAAGATTAAGGGGTTTCGAGAACAATTATGTGTCCTTTGGAGGATGTACGTTAATTGTAAAAATGAGCCTAAACGTATAAAGTTCTCGACGATTAGAATTTTTTTTTTTTCATTCTTATTTTTCAACCAATTTTTTTTTTTTTAATATAATTCTTCAGTATTTTGATTTTTTTTGTTTTTTTTGTGGTTATCGACTGAAGAATGAAGTTTTTTTTTTTTTTCAATAAAAAAAATAATTTTGTGATTTAATTTTATTGGGAAAAAAAATCATGATTTTCATTCGTTTATTCAAATGTTTTATGTTATTTTATTCATAATCATATAATTATTCGTTTTTTTTTTAAACATTCTCGATCTGATGACGTAAGAGTTAAATTTTTGGGGAGTTTACGAACCGACGACGATGCTTGAATCGCGAGGGTGGGTTATTTTTACTTTGGCGGAGTGAAAGAGCAAGAGTGTGAAAAAAGCGAGAAAGAAAGAGACGGTGAGAGAGAGAGAGAGAGAGAGGGAAAAGACGTTCGGGATTTTCAGCATCGGACCTTTTCGGGTTACGCATAGGCGAACATCGTCGTCGACGACGATGATCTCGCGGAGTAAAACAGAACTCAACGGTGTCTCGTTACCCTCGACCAAATTCTTCTCCCCTTTTTGACAACTGTTCGACACTTTTTTCAAATTCTTAATTCCGACGTCATTTTTTTTTTTTTTTAATAAATTGAAGATTAAATTTTTAAATTTTTCTGAAGAATCAAATTTGAAGACATCGCAATGGAATTTATTCGCAATAAATTTGCTCCAAATTCTCGAATTTTAAATCGTGAATGAAAAATTATTCAATCAGCCTTTTTTTGATTCACATAAATTAATCGATTGCACTTTTTATCAATTTTAAGAAAAATTTCTTAAAAAAATATGGTCGAAATTTATAAAAATCAATTAAATATTTGAGTCGAATTTCAATTTTTTTATGTCATGAGTTTTGGAGAATTCAAAAAAATGTCAAAAAATCGTGTCCCTTATGACGATCTGTCAAACTTTCCAAATAAAAATATTTCGAACATGAATATTATTTATAAAATTCATTATTAATGAATATCGAAACCATCGATTGAGAATGAAAACACAATTCTCGAAAATTCGAGAAGCTCAAGTTTTGTTTATACATAAACTTAGAGCGAAAGCACCGAGGCGAAAATTCCTTTGGAAAATTTCACGTCACTGAGCAACTTCGATCGCCGATCGATTTACGCAGTGGCGTAGATCGCTATGAAGATAATTATTTTTATTTTTTAACATTCTTCCCTTTGCTGGACCGGTTCTCTGTGTTTATTATAAGATAAAAAAAAACAATAATGAAAAATAAATATAAAATGCAAACAATAATCATGAGACGTTTGACCGAGCACGGTCAACTACTTGTACCCCGTGATATCGAATTTCATTACAAGGAATCGTACAAAGGAGCATGATACGAAGGCTTATCGTCTCCCAAGAAACTTGACAAGCAAAAAAAAATGTCGATCAATTGAATTATTTTATTAATTAATAACTATTAATTATTCATCATTTTATTTTCATTTTGACGTTAGAAATTTACGTTTTCGATAATTCAATAGAATATTATTGAACTTTAATTAACAATTTCAATGGATTTTTCATATCATTGTTGTTAGAAAACATTTTATAATTAATTAAAAAAAAAAATTGTTTCTTTTTTTTCATAATATTTTTACTATTTTAACTCTTGAGAATTGTGTACTCACTAAATTGGCAAGCTTCGTTGATCGTCCGTCGAAATGGTGCGTTTAAGTTGCACGTTGAGTCACGACTGGCGGTGTCCGGGAAGCTTTGCCGACGATCTCCCTTTCCTTCGTCGCACACGAGGAACGTTAAGTTTCGAGAAGAAAACCAACACCGGCTCGCCGCCAATGTGATTTCTTATCCCTACCCTCAAACGTTCGTACACACTCTTCACGTTTCTTCGTCCTCGTCTTCCTCTTCTTCTTCTTCTTCTTCTTCCTCCTCCTTCTCCACTCCTTCTACCTCGACTTTTTGCTCATTTTCACAACCCTATACGATCGACATACAACACTGAGAGAGAGAGAGAGAGAAGGAGAAAAGCGTTTGGATCCGTCGTCTTACGGAAACGAAACGCGGGGAATATCTTTAGATTTGAATAACCGAGATTATGACGAAAAAGAGAACCTGCCCACCAACTCGAATCGCACGTAAACACTCGGGAAACGAGAACGTTCAATTTTTCCCCCTTTTTTACATTTTTCAAACATTTTTTTCGATTTTTCACATTGGTTTTTTCATTCTTCATAAATTGAAAGATTTTTTGAAACTTTTTTGATGAAAAATTCATTATTGGTGCATTATTTTTCTAGTTTTTTGAGTTGTTAACTCATTTTTGAATTTGTTGCTGATTTAAAGAATATTTTTCTCAAATTTATTGATATTTGACAACATTTCGATCGCAGTTTAGGATTTTTTAATTGAAAACATAATTGGTTACAGTGAGAATATTGAATTGGGATGAAAAACTATTTTCCGAGCAGGTTAGCTTGATTTTCATGCAAAATTCTTGATATTAAAAAAAAAAAAAAAATGAAATGCCTTTGAGAAAGCTTGAGAAAAATATGGAGAATTTATTTAGAAAAACCGTGTGTAAAGTTCTTTTTAACACACATATTTGCTTGTATCGAAAAGCGAAAGTGGGTTACAACAGTGTCACGTCACTGGAAATATACCCTGGAAGTTGAGCTTTGGTATAATCTATATTTTGGTGCCTGAAAATAGCACACCCGCTGACTTAGTCGTTCGTTCATTCTTACGAATCGAAAAAAAGAAAGACGAAGAAGAAGAAGAAGAAGAAAAAAAGAAGTTTAAAAAATAAAATAGAAAGACGAAACGGCATGTTCTCAATAGTAATCGGATCCTGTTCTATTATAAATGAAATATCGTTTTATATAGAGACTGGGACAAAATGGGACACTGTTGCAGAATGAGACAGAAGTGCAAAAAACATTTGAAACATTTTTTCCATTTAAATACAATTTTTTTTAAATACGTTCCTCTGTTTTTTTTTTTTTCGTTTTTTTTTTTCAGTATCATATGTCAAGCATGCGCTGTCCTTACCTTTTAAATAAGAACTAATCGTTGGCACCTCCGTGGCTCGAATTTATCGATCTTGCCAAATATAAATAGATTCATTAAATCGAATTTCCTCACAGTTCTAATTGAAATAATTTTATTCAAGGCTTACTTGATAATCAACTCTTGAAATCTTCGCAGACACACTGGGTCATATTGACCCGGACTCATTTTTCAGCCTGGGAAACATTTTTGAGGACTGTCAGCGCTTTGTCATCAGAATTATGAATCTTTTTTTCGATTAAATAAACGCCAAGTTCACCTGTTCAAACAAATACCTTTTTTGTAGATCTCACTGTGTAATTATTTTTTCTTCGAAAAAAACATTTTTCATGAGTACATATCCGGTTGTTAATCTCAAAAATACTAAAACATCAAACAATTATGATTTTTTCAATAAAATGTTGATTTTTGCAAAAGTCAAAGTTTTCAATAATTTTTGTAAACCATTGAATTTGACATTTTCAAAATTTTTATGATGTCTGCATATTAAGGAGTGTTCAAAGTGTGCTCCTGATTTTTTTCGATAAAAACCGGCTGAACGGCTGAGGATGACAGGCCCATGAAGTACACCACGGGTCAAACTGACCCAGTGTGACAAAGCGGTGGCTATAGTTAAGCGTGTCAACGAAGATTCAAAAATAAAAAAATGAACAAGTAAACGTTTTCTAGGGAAAAAGGATTTTTATTTATTTAACAGTGAGGTCCATTTTGCCCCATTATTTCATATTTCCCTACATTCCCTGTGCCCGATAATATCGTGTGATTCATCATTCACATATCGATCACGTCATATGGTGACCAGGCATTGAAATCGCCGTAAAAAAGGAAAAAATCGTCAAGTGTCTATATTTCAATATAAACTTCTCTCTCTCTCTCTCTCTCTCTTACTTTTCACTCTCACTATGTCGATATTCTCGTAAGATCGAAAAGGTATTTTTATCTTGGGATGCTCTTGATTAAGGACCATCTATGGATCGTTTGTTTAGAAGTGTGATACACAAGTTGCAACTGGAGATCGCACCGGATTGAGATAAAGTGACGTTTTGTGTGTTTTGTTGGTGATTTTTCAAAAGATTTATCGTATGATCTCATCGAGTGATAGAGAGAAATATAATGATTTGATTGCGAGCAAACGTCTTCCTTTCGATGCGAGTGGGTCATATGACCGTAAGTGGAAATAAATATTGCTGGGAGAAAGTTATTCGATTTTATGTGTCCGTTAAAGTTGCGGAAGGTTTTACCAAGGTCGACCACATGTAACATCCAGTCTACATGCTTTTATATTTTCTTTTTTTTTTCATTTATTGTCTTTTACTTCGTTACGTTTCAGAATAAATCCGGTCTCTGTACCGAACGATTTTGGCATTCGGGTCAACTTATAGTTGTGACTATATCACCATTGTGTTCTCTCTCGATCTCCTTGAAATGAGATGCGTGTCATGGTCAATGGGCAATGGGTTTAGTCGGTCCTGGTTAGTCAACATTTTTCTTTTTTTTCTTTTTTTTTACAACCTCGATCCTCGTAAGTCTTCAAATACTTATTATTTACTAAATCAAGCCATTAAACTTCGAAGCCTCCTTTTCTAAACCTTAATTGCTAATAATTTTCGATTTATTAGGTGCTCCTTATTTTTACTTATTTTTCTGAATGACTTCGAAAGTGTTGTTCAAGAATTCGATTAACTTTGAGTTTTTAATAATGGACATCACGAATCTGCAGAATTTAATTTAAATACTTTATTTATTTGAATTTGAAAATATTCAACAAATTTTTGCAGCTCATCATCATTTATTGAATTCATGATTTTTCAAAATATTATTTACATATTTCGAATAAAAAGCTGTTTATAATTATTTTGTTGCGTACGTTGAAAAATCTTTTTCGGAAAAGTAGGAAAAGAAGAGAACAAACCGAACGAGGTTTGACAAGATTAACTCAAATATTGCTCCGTCAGTTTAAAAATAATTAAAATCGTGAAAAAAAATAACAGCAGTTTAATGAGCAGTTATGAAAAAAGAAAATTTGCATCACTTTTCCCATCGAAGTGTCGTTAAGCCTTATAAGGCTTTGTGATATTCGCAACATATCCTGATTGGACACCAAATGTCAAGTGACCGTGTGCAAGATCAAGTGTTATGTGTGCACTTCAGGGCGCCAGCTTGTGAGATAAACTCGCCGAGGTTTTCGATGCCTTTTAAGGCGAAACTCAATGCGGTGAAAAAAAATCATGAGCCTTGACTCATATAAACACATGTTTCGTCTCTCTCTAATTTATCGAGATTTTATATCAAGAGTATCATCGATAACCATCACTTCGAAAGCATTCAATTGTTCAGTGAATTCAAATTTCCCGCTACTAATAACAAGTTGTTAGATGATCGACTGCATATGCGCAGAAGAGCTTGAAATTTCAAACAGCTGAGTTTCTTACTTTATTCACTTGGCAACTTTAGAGACTCGAAGTTGACTGCAATTAAAATTTTTTACTAATAAAAATACTCTAAACGAATATCGTTCATTAATTTTTCATGAATTTCTATTCGTTCAGGTTCGTTGTTTTCTTTCATTTTTATCTTTTTAGATTTTCATCGTTATTTTAGATCCTGTTATGATTTTTAAAAAAGACAATTGATGCAAATACCATTTTATTCAAAAAAATACATATCTGTTGACTGGGATTATTTGTAAAATACATTGAAAACGAAATGACGTGTCATATTATCGTCCAAGTTTTTTTGGTTGGTTTCATAGCCTTGATAAGTTTAATGGATCTTTGGTAACTTGATGGAAATGGTCTTAGTTTCGAGATAACCTTCCAAGCCTTCTTCTCCCCTGAAAATAAACGATAATGTTATCACGAAAAAAAAAATGAGAGAACAAAATGAAAAATTACAAATTATTTATAAAAACCCACAATTCTCGGCCGATTCCGGATTTTTTGAATCCACCGAACGGTGTTTGAGGAGTGATGGCATCGTAGCAGTTGACCCTGAAATTAACCAATTTAATGTTTCAACCAAACTCACGATTTTTCGTAATTTTTGTATTTGAACGAAAATAATGATTTTTTTGCTGTTACCAAACGCTTCCGGCGTCAACGGATCGAGCAAAGGTCAAAGCTTTGTTAATGTCGTTGGTGACAACCGCCGCAGCTAGACCGTAGAACGTATTGTTTGCTCTTTCAATTATTTCTTCCATGGTGTCGAATTTCAGGATCGATTGAACCGGACCGAATATTTCCTCTTTTGCAATTCTCATGTCGTCTGTCACGTTTGAAAATACCGTGGGCTACATATTCAACAACAACAACAACAAAAATATAAAACGTGAAAAAGGATTTCTTCTCAGATTTCAAATGTTTCTTTAATTGAGCCTCAACCTCTGCCAAATATGTTTTTTACGTTTTGACCCTTTGGACCATGGTGGAACTTACAATTTCCAACCCATTTTATTGCAATTATTATTTTTACCAACAAACAATGGATTTTTGGTTTTACATGGTCTCTGGGACATTCAATGATTTGGCAAAACGTTTGAAATAAATGCTGAGTCAAGATTCATCGGAAAAGTCGAGTAATTACCTTCACAAAAAATCCTACAGTACCATGACGAGCGCCCCCTGTTTCGACAGTGGCGCCTTCTGCTTTTCCGGATTCTATGAGATCCATAACTTTGTCAAACATTTCTTTATCGATTTGTGGACCTTGATCCGTTGCTGCGTCAAACGGATCGCCAACTTTTTTCGCGATTGCCAATTTCTTCGCTTCTTTGACAAATGCATCGTAAATTTTGGAATGCACAAATGTACGAGATCCAGCGCAACAACTTTGTCCGTGATTACCGAACAGAGCGTCGTGAGCAATACTTGCAGCCTCGGTTACTTTTAGTTAAAAAAAATCAATAGATCGAAACATTAGTCTCGAGTATTATCCCAGCAAATATATTGAATGACAAAAAAATAGTTCAAAATTCTCACCATCAGCATCTTCGAAAATAACAATCGGACTCTTGCCACCGAGTTCAAGAGTAACTCGTTTCAAATTACTTTTCGCTGAAGCTTCCATAATTTTGTGTCCCACCTTGAAATAATTTTGTTTCATTTTTTTTAAATTCTATTCTACTTTAATTATCATTTTTTGCAAGAATATTCTTTAGTTTCTTTTGAAATGATCTAAAAAAATCCATTTATAGACAATTTTTTTTAAATTAATTTCTAGCAAATCATGAAATTGATCGAAAGTAGATTAAAAAAAATGGAGTAAATAAACGATAAAACGATCGCTTCAGAATAAATCGAAAAACAATACAATTGGAGTGAACGAAGATAATTAATTTGATGTCATTTGAAAAAATGGATTTGGAGTAAAATTGTTTTTTTTTTTTTAAATTGAAGCTTCTCGATCGAAAGATAAATAATTCGAAGCAAATTTTAAACATCGATTTAGAGTTAACTTTGAATTAATACCTCAGTAGAACCGGTAAAAGCAATTTTTCGAACATCCGGATGTTCAGCAAGTGCAGCACCAGCAGTTGGTCCATATCCAGGAACAACGTTAATAACGCCTGGTGGAAATCCAACTTCCTTAACGAGAGATGCAACGTAAAGTGCACTAAGGGGGGTTTGTTCAGCTGGTTTCAAAACGATTGTACATCCAGCTGCAAGTGCTGGTCCCCATTTCCATGCCAGCATCATTAAGGGATAATTCCATGGTATTATTTGTCCAACAACGCCAACAGGTTCCTTAATTGTCATTGCAAAGTTTCCTCCATCTAAAAAAAGGTCGAAAATCGATTTTGACAAATAAATTGTTGTTTTTTTTTTCATCGAAGTATAAAAATCTATTATGAAACACTTCCCTTAAGTAATTTATTATTTTTACTATTCCTCAAAAAACTGCATACGTGTTTTTAAAGAATCGACAAATATTCGTACAAAATTTTAGAAAGAAAACTTCAAAAGTATAAAATTTATTTCTAAAAATATTCTCGAAAAACAGTATTTTTAAACAACGATAAATAATGTTATGCTTCAATATTATATTTAAAAAAAAAAATCACTTCGAAGTTATTAACTTTATTCAAACGTTGTTACGATAAATTATATTTTCTTGACTGGGAGATAAAAGTGGTTCGTTCGAATAAATATAGAAACATAAATAAAAGTGTTGTTTCGTATGAATTTAATTGTTTCGACTCCCTCGGAAAACTTTTCAAGAATAACTCAAACGACGAATGATTAATGCAATATTTACCAGTCGGAATTGTATTCCCATGCACTTTATCGCACCAGCCAGCATAATAACGCAAAGTTCCTACACTCGCTTCGATATCGCCGAGTGAACTTTGGAAGGTTTTTCCATTGTCGAGGGTTTCGATGTTCGCGATATATTCTTGATCACGTTCGATAAGGTCAGCCAACTAAACAAATTTAATTATTTAGTAAACTTTAGAGAGAAAAAAAAACAACGTTGAATTGATTAAAAATTAAAATGATTATCATTGAAAAGATATAATTAAGTGTTTCATTTTTATCGATGTGTTTACAAAATGCTCTCAATTTACCTTGTTTATCAAAAAACCTCTGGCCGATGGATCCATTTCACGCCATTCTGATCCTCTCGCAAATGCTTTTTTTGCTGCTGCCACTGCGTTATCGATATCAGCCTTAGGAGAATAAATTTAAAACTTAATATCTTCCAATAAAACCATAAGCAGAACGATATATTCTTTTTTTTTTTTTAATTAAAAAACGAAAATTAATTATATTATATCGTACAATAACAAAAATCTCCGTAAAGAAGTTTCGTAATAATTACAAACCTTATCTCCTTCCGATATGTCTGCGATAACAGTCTCGTTCGTCGGATTGAAAGTTTGACATTTTTTTCCACTTACAGAATCAACGAATTCGTTGTTGATGAAAATCTACAATGCAACGTGAGAACGTAACGAGTTCAATTTAAGTTTCAATGCTCCGTAATTAATAATAAAATGAATAACAATAACAATAATCGTATAACTCGTAATTCGTTGACAAATAAAGTCACAGAAGTTCTCGTTTTTTGCCGGTGCAGGTAGTTGAAAGTTGAAGTTAAAAAGGTTGCAGTTCAAGATTCGAGTTGATCGTTAATTCAATTTAAATTAAAGCAACATCTAAAAAAAATCATAATCACACACTTTCTCGAGTAAAAATGTATCAAAAATTAAATATTTACGAAAAATTGTAGTAAATTTGATGGAAACACATTTGTATGATATGGAAATGGTGGAAAATGTACCTGTGTATATTTAATAACTGGTTTTGGGTCTGCCATTTCGTCCAAAATGAAATGTCGAATTTCTCAGTACGAAATATAGTTTACCAGTTGATTCCTTAGTCGTTCTCGATCAAGAGCAAAGTCTCAACAATTTAGTCTCCTTTATATATCCTGAGCATGTGATTCGGATGTTCAGTGCGCAGCTGGAAGGGGAAATATATTGTATTCATTGAATATATATACATATTGATAAATCAGCTGTCATGCCATCCCTCTTTCTTCTTCACTAAATCGTAAGTCAGGAATAAGTATTAAAAAAAAAGCACAACAAAAAAATTAATACTGATGAAAAACATACTTCTCGCTATTGGGCTTGTGAGAGAACTCGTCCCATGAAATTTCTTTAATCGACGTCGGGTCACAAGAGATTCGTTTAAAATAAAAAATAAAAATTCTCCGGTCTGTTAGTGGAGGTTGAGGCAATCTGCAGTGCTCAAGATCGTCGACTGCTTTGCTTTGGGAATATTTTCTTGTCACTCGATAAAACAGATTTCTACTGAAAGATTATTGTGTTAAAAGCAGACGAATATTGTAGATGATCATTGAAAATTAAACTATAAATTTAGCGGATTATTTATTCGACGGAACTTTGTTTTTCTCCATAGAAATAGAGTTTTTGGCTTCAATGAAAAGAATAAACAGACGTACAAACATAGAATCTCGAGAGTCTAATCGTGCAGATCTCTCATCGAGATTATTCTTAATCCGAGGAGTCATATATTTTTAATCAGAAATTATAATTCCCAAAACTATTTGATAAGCCTTGGATATTATGTGTCAAACAGAAACAGTTGTTCAATTTTTTGAACGAATTACTGTACTGATTGCTAGTCGAATGAGAGCTTAATATTTTTTATTTTGTTTGGTTCATTAATTTCGTTAATTCACTAATTAAATATAGTGCAGGTGAATTTTTTCGAAAGCATATCTCAGTGAGTTAAAAAAAACGTAATTACAATAGTTTTGGGGAACCAACAACTGATAAATACAAATTTCTCTGTTGGTACATCGTTGTCGAGATTTTTCGAAGAATTATCTCGAATTTTAAATCGATTGTTAATATGCATCACGTCTTATTTTGATCCCAAAGAGATCTTCTCAGAATTCATCTGTGGATTTCTTCTGCACTCGATCGTTTCAGTGCTGCCGCCAATTGTTTAATGAGCGAGAGAAATCTTTCATAAACAAATTGATGTAATTTCTAAGTGAATGAGCCTGAGATAAATCTACGATGAGAATTCATAGAAAATCTTTTGAGGAAGAACGTAAGACATTTTAAAATCGGTTAAAAAATATGGATTACCCGTTTAAAAAATCTCAATGAAAATCTGGGATTATCGATATTTCTCGATCAATGGTTAAAATTTGGCATTAAACAATTTTTTAAATTCAGCACTCACTTGACCACCACATGCAGGACAGTAATTACATTAAAACTAAAGTTTGGTGTCGTTTAAAATAACATAAAAGGTGATTTACAGAGTTAAGAAAATTTATTAATACATTTTCACGTGGTGATTAGGTGTACAGAAAGAATTTTTTTATTGATACTCATTAATTCGGCTGGGCGAGTTTGATTGAGATCGTTTTCGTTTCCAAATAGTTTTCCAGTCCTTCGTATCCACTGGGAAAATTGAAACGAGTGTTAAAAGAGAGTTCAAAACTTGGGAATAAACAACTGAATCATTGGAATAATCAGAGACTAAAAAATGTTAGAAACACACAGATTTTATAACTACTCACTTTTCACGTCCTATACCAGAATTTTTATATCCTCCAAATGGAGTCGATGGTGTTATTGCTGCCCAATTATTGACCCTGGAACATAGACGATTAAGTAAATGAACAGATAACTAACAGCTTGCAGAAAGATTCGAATATGAACGTTAAATATTTTTCAACTGTGACGAAAATAATTGTTTAATTTAATTAGCCATTGAAAATGAATCAAATTTTGTTTCAATTAAAAAAAAAAAAAAAAAGTTAACGTTACCATACGATTCCAGCCTCGATGCCCTCGGCAAATAAAATCGCTTTGTTGATGTCTTTAGTGACAACACCTGCAGCGAGTCCATAAGAAGTGTCATTGGCACGTTTCAGGACTTCTTCAAATGTATCGAATTTCATAATCGATTGGACAGGTCCAAATATTTCTTCCTTTGCGATTCTCATGGAATCTGTCACGTTCGTGAATAATGTGGGCTTGAAAAAATTTACCATTAAACTCAAGATCAGATAAATTGAATGTGTGACTTAATTTAACGACGAAAATGACTGAAAACTCAATTTTTAGTAATTAATTCAATGCAAATAATTTTTTTGTTTTATTCTTAATGGGCATTTATCGATTAATCACCTTGATAAAGTAACCGACAGATCCTTCACGTTGTCCACCCAACTCCAAAACAGCACCTTCCTTTTTTCCTGATTCTATCAAATTCAAAACTTTTTCGTACGTGTCTTTATCGACCTGTGGCCCCTGAGTCGTTTTTTCATCGAACGGATCACCCACTTTAATTTTTTGTGCTAATTCTTTCGAATGCTTTACAAATTCGTCGTAGATTTTGGAATGTACGAATGTTCGTGATGCTGCGATGCACACTTGGCCAGAATTGAAGTAAAGTGCATAGTGTGCCAATAGTGCAGCATGTGCAACTGCAAAGTTTAATTTTCGTTTAAATATTCATAAAAACATTTCCATTTATTCAAACTTCAAGAAGTTAATCTTTATTTTTTCATTCGAAAATACCTTTTCTTACTTTAAAAAAAGTTTTCATCTCTTTGATTTTAAAATACCCTTCAATGGGCTTGAAATTATTGATCCATTGATTTTTTTGCCGATGAAATTTTGTAGGTATTAATAAAATGTGAATAGAGAAAGTTACGAACCGTCAGCATCTTCGAATACGACCAAAGGACTTTTACCACCGAGCTCCAGAGTAACTTTTTTCAGATTTGTTTTGCCGGCTACCGATAAAATTTTATGTCCGACCTGCGATAAGTATTATTCGTAGAATTAAATTGAAATTAAAATAAATGAAATTAAAATAAATGAAATACAATGATTCGTGAAAACCGTAGACGTAATGTCTCATTTTTTTTCGCATTTTAACGCAACGTCCTGGCTCGTTATTGACCCCAAGGAATAATTGATCGTAGCATCGTCTCTACGAAGACCAAAAGACTTTTGGCAGCACACAAATCTTTACATTTTCAAATGACAAATATAATAATGTACGAAAAATTGAATTTAATTGAAATTAAGTTGGCGAAATGGTAATGAAACACTTAAGAATTCAATAAATAAATAAAATCTCTTTTTCTTGACGTTAACCTTAGGGCAAGATTGACCCCGAAACGAAGTTTTAGGAACAATGTTTTTACAAATGGATGAAAAACCGTACAAATAAATTAACCAATAACGTCAATAAGGAGCAATTTTCATTAATTATAAATTACACTCACTTCGGTGGATCCAGTGAATGCAATTTTTCTAATATCCGGATGTTCGGAGATGGCAGCACCAGCAGTGTGTCCGTAGCCTGTTATTACGTTTATAACACCCGGTGGAAATCCTGCCTCTTTACTGAGCGAGGCAAGATAGAGAGCAGTTAAGGGAGTTTGTTCAGCAGGTTTCATGACGATAGTGCATCCGGCAGCAAGAGCCGGTGACCACTTAAAGGCAACCATGAGAACCGGAAAATTCCATGGTATTATTTGCCCCACAACGCCCACTGGTTCTTTTCGAGTAAGGACTAAATCGCCTCCAGCTAAAAAAAAGAAAAAAAAACAAATAAAAGGGCGAAACTGCAAAATTTCAGGAATAAAAAAAAATCAGTAAATCAACTAAATTCATCAAAAATAACATTTTGGAAAGTTTTGCAATTTATTTACTGCCAGAAATTTCGAAAAATAAGTTATAAAAAGTATTGAAAGGTTAAAATAAATTAGAAATATACCAGCAGGAATAGTTTTTCCATGAATTTTATCAGCCCATCCTGCGTAGTAACGAATTTCGTCGATACTGTTTTTTATGTCCATCGAAGCAGCTGTTAATGGTTTTCCATTATCAAGAGTTTCCAGACGTGCTATATATTCGATGTCACGTTCCATCAAATCCGCCAACTATGTAGTATTTATAGAAAATTGATATTAAATCATGCGAAAAATTAATTTACAATAAATTAGTTATTCGAAAACAGTGATCGATTGATTAATATTTTATTATTTATTCATTGAATCAATATTCATGTTAATGTTGGAAGTTTTTAGAAAATTTTTATCATGATTTTTTCTTCCATACCTTGTATAAAAGGCGAGCTCTTTCTGTCGCATCCATTTTTCGCCATATTGAGCCCCTCGCGAAAGCTGCTTTTGCCGCAGCAACCGCTTTATCGACGTCAGCCTAGCAAACACGATAAAACAAAGATAGAATTTTTACTGCATTACGTTCATTTGAGAAAAAAAAAAAACAGAAGAAAAATAAGTATTGCAAACGTTGCTTCAACCTATTACGTGTAATTAATTATCTTATAAAATATTATCACACTTTGACATATCGGAGTTAAAAAAAAAATGTAGTAAATAAAAACATAAAGATATCTATATTTTCAATTGAACATTTTTTTTATACTCCATTATATCAAAATGTGATAATAATTCATAAGATAATGAAAAAAAGAAATAGAAAAGATACATGGGAAGAAGTAAAACAAAAAAAAGCAAAGATCTGAAAATGCGAAATAGATAAAAAGAAATCTAGGACAAGGGTCGTTGAAAGAAGAGAAAAGGGTCAAAGGAGAAGGAGAAAAGGAAATTGAACAATTTTTAATTTGAGAATTTTTAATCGAAGGTTGCAAGAGTTTTGTGCATATAATAGCATAAGGCTCTCTCTCTCTCTCTCTCTCACTGTGACTTGTTATTCCGATAGAAAATAGAAAAAAATCATGAAAACAATGGAAATTGTAAAATTAGAGATAAGTACAATGTATGACTGAATATAAAAGTGCAAATAACGATAATGTAAAGAAATTTGTATAATCCGTTAGGGAAGTGATAAAGAATCCATACATACACATAAATAAATATCTTTCGTGTTGTTTACGCAGTCGTACCTTATCACCTTCTGAAACTTCTGCAATGACAGTCTCATTCGTTGGATTAAGCGTTGGGAATTTCTTTCCACTCACTGAATTGACGAATTCATTGTTGATAAACAACTGGAACGTAAAAACGTACGTAACGTTATTATATTTGCAAATCGACTGAAATTGAAACGTCATTAATATTTATTTATTCATTTACATAAATTAACAACGTTTTTCTTTACTCAAAAATTAGTATTCTGATAATTTTTTTCACTACGCATTCATGTAATATTCAAATTGTGACGAATATTTCAAACTAACGCAGAACTTTTTTTCCGTACTTGACAGTAGAAAAAAATTGAATTTCATCGCCGGAAAAAAAAGTTCCATTTCAATGTTTCTAAAATTTTTTAAAGTTTCCAATATTCAAATAATTCGAACGAAGTATTATTTACCTGTGTATATTTTATGACGACTTTGTTATCCATGTTGAGTTTATTTATTTCGAGGAAAATCGTTCACAACTTATAAGAGAACCTTCAGCTCGAGCTGTCGGGCTTGGAATGAAAATTTTCGATCGCGGGTTACTAACAAACAGTTCTTATCTTATATATACTCAACCCGAGTCTAGAGCGGGCGATGGAATTGTAGCTCGTCGAGCACGCCACTAAAGATAACTCTCGAGTTCTGAGTTTCAAGAGTGGGGCAGATGTTAATCACTTTGTATAGCTTGCATGAACAGATTCTTACTCCGTTCCGACAACGTAAAATCTTTTCTCATTCAAATGTCTCTTGTTGAGGAAAGAAAGGAAAATAACTGTCAGTTACTTCGTCCACGTGGACCAAAACTCCAGCATGAATTTTTGAAGTCATAACTTTTTTTACATCGTATTACACGAAAATGTGCAAAAAATTTTTTTTTCTACAACGAAAAAATTATCAAATCATTAAAAAAAGTAACTGTCACGCCAGTCGACATGAAACACGATTCTCTTTCCTCTAAAAAAAAAAATGTTTCTTGCAGATCACTTCACTCTAATCTCAATTTCTGCTCTGTCACTATTTTTTTTTGCTCCAAATTAACGGTCTTATTGAACAAAATCATTTGAAATAATTGTGACACTTAAAATCAGGTTTTTCGAAGTGTACAACAAAATTTGAAATTTTATGGAAAAATGGGAACTGATGGAACTGTCATTCAAGAAGATGGATTTGGTTTTGTTCCTTGTAACTTTCGCAACGACTTGGACGATAAATCCTTCAGAATTGTTCGAAGGTAACAACGTTTTGTTTTTGTTTGAACGATCAAACGTTTTTATTGTTATTTCGAAATAAACAGTCAATTATAATTGTTAGGAAATTTAGTTCTATTCAATTTTTCGAATGGTTTTTATCGATAAATTTCATGGTTATGAGGTGATTATTATATTTGATTGAAAACTGACATTCGAAGAAAAAGATACTTGATTAATAAGGAATTTTCATTCTTAAGATACACCATGACAAATCAAAACGCTGCGTCCGTTCGTTTGATAAGTTGGGGAGCAGGAATTCAATCAATAAGAGTTCCAAGCTCTCGAGACATTTTGGGTGACGTTGTTTTCGGATTTGATGATCTGAAGGGTACGAAATAATTTTCCATAAACATGTAATTCTATTTTTTTATTTGACTCGAAGATTTTCAATCAGGATACTTGGAAAACAGAAACATAGGACGAATTGTCAATAACGTGGGAAATTATTCATCGAACATGAACGAAAAAGATTATTTCAAAACCTATACCAATGAGGATTATGGGAGCAATGAAAAAATTGACAATTTGGATAACGTCAACTGGGAGTCTTGTATTTCAGGGCAGCAAGTTGTAGGAAATGTTTGAATTTTCATTTTTATTTAATTGACCAATTTTTTTTCTCTTTATTTCAATCAAAATGATTGAAACTAAATTTAATCAAACTTTCTCGTGTTTACTTTAAATCGATTTATCAAAAGAAATTTTGATAAATATGTCGAATCACGGCTCGACCTCAAAACGGCTCGAAACTTTTTTCCATCATTCTTCATCACTAAAAAATAATAACCTAAGTAATTTTATTGTGGGCAAAAACTTTCGATCCCATAAAAAATATAAAAAGTGGCAATATTAAAAAATATTACAAATATGCATATTGGTGAGTAGTAAGACGTAAGTGATTCGACATTTTTACCGAAATTTTGGATGCGAATATAGATTATGTCTCACGTCAAAAAAGCAAGTACAAGAAAACGCTCTGGTGATATGCTGATTCAAGTAAAATACAGTTGGACTGATAAGAACGAATTGGACGTAAACATACGAGCAACAGTGACTGAATCTATGCCTGCAAATATCACTATTTTGTGTCCAATGAATCTTGCTGGTCACGTAAGAATTTTTTCTTCAACTCTTAACAAGTTTTGATTGATTTTATTACGATCAATAACGAAATAGGCTATGGGTGCAAAAGAATTGATGAAACATATCGTGACTATAAATACTGACGATATCGAACCGAATAATCCTGGCCAAAAATGGTTCAACCAAGTTTCAAAAGTCGATCCTACTTTTTATCATCTTCGAATTCCTACTCGTTTAAAAAAACGGCTTTACCAAGTTTCTGGCGGTGGATATAACCATAATTTGCGAATTAACAGTCCTAGTGAATGGTGTTATCGATTTCATGCCAGGTAATTTATTTCAGCCTTGAAATTCTTTTTTTCTTTCGAATATAATTTTTTTTTAAAGATGAAAAACTTTTTAAAATTTCAAAAATACGAAAATTTCATCTTACTGTCAAGATTGGTACTTGATACTTGTGAACACGAAAAAAAATATGCTCACGAATTTTTAAAACGAATTTCGAAATGTTTCTGACTTGGTAATCCGTGACCTTTGGGTGCACACGATGTTTAGATATTTATAAAACTCAATTTCCATAAATCACTGTAAAAAAGGTTTATTTTTTTAAACTGCAAAATATGAAGAAAAAATCGTAAAAGTCATTTGTTTTTCTCCAAAGCATGCCATACATGGAATTATTTTTGAAATCTTAATTTTAATAAGTTCAGTGACAACGTTCGAATGTTCATAATAAACAAAGAATTAGTTCGTTTCGATCAGATCACGTACTCAATTCATGAACATTCAAAATCAATGTTTATCAAAAAAATTACGAATAAACTTTTATCTTTTTGAAAAAATATCAAAATTCACAAAATTTAATTTGTTGAGAGTTATTTTCCCCTTAAATAAGCAACTACAAAAATAAAAATGAAGGAAAAATAATGAATTAGTGAGTGGATGTAACTTTTGACTTTGCAGAATTTTCCATCCAGAATCAGGACGATCGATGGAAATATATTCGAACAGATCAAATTTAAAATTTTCGACATTGAATAATTTTCCTGATTTGGAATCAAAATATGTTACAAATGTAGAGAATCGTTTTTGGGGAGCAGGTGGTGACGTTCCTGACGAAAAAATTCTGTTCGTACGTAAATGTTAATATTTCGACTCCCAAAATATTTGCCTTAAGAAAAAATCTATTAATTTCAATTTTAAAAACATTTAAGGACGAAAAAATTCCTAAGGAAAATATGTTGGTTCGTGGAAAAGATGGAGCGTTGTACAGACGACACGGTGGATTTATATTTTCGCCACAAAGTGATTGGGATGAAAAATTGACGTACCAAAATATTGTTCACCCTGGTGAAGTTTTCCATCACGATTTATCGTACAAATTTGGGATAAAATCAAGGGATCGATATTAAAGCAAAATAAGAAAACTTAAGACACACGATTTATTATTAAAACAAAAAAGTACTACACACAAAAAAAATCGTAAAAATACGTACATTTAAACTTTTGGTAATCCGAAGTCAAATTTTCCAATATAAATAATTGATAAATCCCTTTGATAATTGGTCTAAGGAAAAAATTAACGAAATTGAAAAAAAAAAAAAAATCAAAAATCCTATAAACTTTACTACGACTCTTTGATGACAAGATATATTTAAACATCTTAAGGGTTAAACGTTACATTAGCTACGATAAAATGTGTCCACGAGATTTGAACACGATTTGGCAGTTCCTTCGTTTTCTTCTCTTTTTTTTCTCGTCACTTATTATTTTTTATTTATTTTTTTCAATTTTCAACCTCACATTGTTGAATAATATTTAATAATAATATGATACACGTGATGTCCTAAAAAAAAAAAAAAACAATCGCCACGAAAATACTTGCTACGAAAAAAGGCACGTTGGCAGTGACGAATAATCTTTTGTGTTTTTCGTTATCTTCGTTTTTTCTTTTGTTTTTTTTTTGCGGAAGCAAATTTGATTTGATAATTTAGTTATAATATATATTTATTTTCGATCCTTTAAATCTTTATCTTTGCTTTTATATTCCGTTTCGACTAAATTATAATTACTTATTTATCTAAGCGGCGTAAATAACGAGTTCGTCACGGTTTTTGCTGTTTGCATTATTTCTTTTTCTTCATTTTCGTCGTTACGTATCCTCGATTGTCTCTTACGAGGATAATAAAAATAATAAAAATAATAATATTAATAATAACTAGAAAAAAAAACTACAAAAAATTCTCTATAAATGAAAAAAAAAAAAAAAATTGCATGATTTTTGGCGGAAAAAATTCAATCAAGCTGTTACGATTATTATTATTGTTATTATTATTCTGTCACTACCAGGTGGACTCTGAACGTTAATGGTTTCTCCCAAATTTCGTTCTCTGCCGTTATACCGTTCTTCGGTTTTCCGTGTATAACGATATTAAATTCTCCAGCTCGTTTAAGACGGTTGCGGAAATGTAAGGCCGATATTCCTTGCTCGTCAACGACCTCAAAATGATTGTTTTTGTTCCCACGTACAATCGTATATTCCATTTTTTCATTCTATAGAAACGAGTAATAAAAAATTAATTTTATTTTTATTTTTGTAATAGTTGACGAGTATTATTGTTTTTGTTATTCATTTGATTTGAAAATTCTTGGATCCGGAATGAGATTCCAATTGATTTGTTTTTCAAGGAATTAATATTTCTCATGAATTTTTTGAATGTGGATTTTACGAAAAAGAAAAAAATGTGGGATTTATTTATGAAATTTACCTTAATCGCTGGTTGCAGTTTAATTATCCGCATTTTATGTTTAGTCTGATGAAGATTAAGTTTGAGAATTTTTTCCTCACCGTGATGGTGTCTTTTAGCTTTTCGTGATATACGTTTTTTAGATAACGGTTTTGCATTGATTGTTTTGTTACTCGATAAAGAACGCATTTTCGTTCCTCTTCTGTGACGTTCTTTGTTATTGTTAATCTGTAAATGAAATATTGGTGATTATGGTATCGAAATGCAGGTAAAAAATGAGGTGGAAAATGTGCTGAAAAAAAGTGATATATTTATTTGAATGAAAATGAGTAAAAATATTTCTTTGAAAATGTCATTTACTTTGCAAGAAAAACAACCCTCGGTTGAAATAATTTTATCGTCGCTCGGTGGCACGTGATACGAATCCGAATTGATGGCAAAGGTCGGAACGTTTCCAATCTCTTCGCCATAATTTCCCTGGCCCATCGGATTTATCGTTGACAGACAATGACCTTGACCTATTCTTTGATAACCAGTTGGACAACCACATAAAAAGCCATTTGGCCCATTCGGGGTGCAACCAAAAGCACAAGGACTGCCCATGCAGCCAGCGCTCACCTGAAATCATGAAAATCATTATTTAACTGAAATATCTATCGAAATTTCAGCCTTTCTTAACGGGAGTCGTTTCGTCATATTCAAGGCATTAATATATAAAACTACGTTTAAAATTTCAAAAGAATTCATCGTCCTGTATTCGAGATATTGATATTTAAAGATTGTACAGTTTTACACGCAGTAAAAAAGCTGAGCAATAAAAAAAATCAAATTTCACGAAATAACTCCAAAAATATCCAACAGTTTTCTTTTCTTTTTTTTTCTCAATTACGGAGAAACATACGACGAAGAGTGTCTAAAAAAATCAAGAATTTTGACCTTTTAATTTCGAAGATACAGCCATATTTCTCATATAATCTCCAATTCAACTTATAAACGATTGCATGTCTCCTGAGCTCCGTAATTAAAGAAAATGACTTTCAGTCTTTACCCCCACCACCGCAAATCGTTTTATTCAGAAATAATATACTCGGGCGATCCTCGGACTAGCAGACGACAGAGCTGTCAAATGCACTTGTCCCGAGACTCTATCGGATCTCTTGATAAATCAAAATCTCTGTGTTTAAAATATTGGAAAAGTGACTATTTCTCAAACTCTAAATATCATATTAGACATTTTTTCCTAAAGTTTATATGTTTTTACATTCCTATTAAATATAAAAATTAACATTATTAGATTATTTCGCAAGTTGTATCCAAGTTTTTGAAAATTGACCGAAAAGTGGAGTTTTGAACGTGACCGTGACAATAAAAATCCATTTTCCTTCGATTTTTTTTTTTTTTTTTCTAATCTGGCGAGTTATTTATTTGGTTTCTATTTATTTCATACCTGAACACAAATTTGCAAATTATTATCAAATTGATAACCATCCGGACAGCCACACTTGTAACTACCGATTGTATTTATACAAGCGTTTTCTCCACATGGTGAATTCGAACATTCGTTCTCGTCTATGCATTGATTGTAATAGAGATGCTGTACGAATCCTTCCGGGCATCCGCATCGATAACTTCCCATTAAATTCTAAATGAAAAGGCATTGATAATCAACAATTGATAAATTATTAACGTAAAACCATAAATTAATGAATCATAACTAAGATCGTGAAGAAATTAACAGTTTTTTGAATTTCGTATCAACATTGAGTAATTTTTCTTGTAAATTGAACATTTTTCCCATATTTGCATTTTGAATATCTAAAAAATTGCACTAGACAATCATAAGAAAAAGTAAATGAAAGATAACAAAAAATTCTGACATTTGAAAGTTTTTAAATTTTTAGTATTTTTTTTTCTTTTTTGAATTCTGTACCTGACAACCGTGTTCACAATTTCCATCGTCAGCACACTCGTTATTGTCAGTACAGAAAGTTCCAGTGTGATCGAGTTTGAATCCTCTTGGACATATGCACCGGAAGCTTCCGAGTGTATTAATACAAGTTCCTGGTTTTGGACATGTGCCATGTTGCTCGCATTCGTTAATATCTGTAAATAATTACATTTATCCTATTATTGATGTTTTTACTCAATTTAAAGAAAAAAAATGATGAAATTGATTGATTTTTTTGAATAATTTATACACTTTGCCCAAATTTTTCATTCAAATCTGTTTAACTTGTCTAATGTTTGAATTTTCTGGTAATTTTACCATGACAAGAATCTCCATGTTGAGTGTAACCGTCTCGACAACTGCAGGTGTAACTTCCTTCGGTATTGATGCACTGTTGTTGACACAAATGATTACCGGTTGCACATTCGTCAAGATCTCGACAATTGACACCGTCAGGATTTAATATAAATCCAGCTGGACAAGAACATGTGAAACTGCCTTCAGTGTTTTGGCAATTGAACTTGCAAGGCTTAGGTGTTAGCTCGCACTCGTTGATGTCTGCAAAAAGACGTTGAGGATCAATTATTTAATTTCATTCGAATGAACTTTGCTGTTTTATTCAAAAATTTATCAGAGTTCCAGGGCTCATTAATTGATTAATTAATCATTTGAACTTTTTGTAAATTATTTTTACTTCTTTATTTATTGGTTTGAATTTACCTATACATGTCGTTCCACCATGATCGGTTTTGTAACCTTTGTTACATATGCACCGATAAGAGCCCAGTGTATTGACACAAATTCCATTTCTACAAAGATCAGGAATTGCTTTACACTCGTCGATATCTAAAAATTCAAAAATATCGTTTTCAATTCTTTCGTGAAGAAAAAATAACAATGATGTTTCAATTTCTTGAGAATTAAAAAAAAAAAATGATCAATTATTGTCAAAGTTTTTTTTTTTAATTTATTGTTAACTCGACCTTGACCATCCACCGAGAATCCTTTGTCGAGACAAAGCTCGTTGTAATTTTCGGAATCTTTGGATGGACAAATTTCACAATGTGGACCCCAAGCAGCGCCCATTGTACAGCAACAATCTGCTTTGGTGACTGTTCGCACGTCAGACGTTCGAGCTGAGCATCGTCCGCTTATTGTTCTCAGGAAACAGTAACCAACCCTACGATCTAAAATAACAGAATTTTTTAATACCAAAAAGTTGATATCGAAAATTCAAGATTTTTAGATTCAATGAAAATATGATTTTTAATAATTGCTAGAGATGATTTACCGATACAGGATTTTCCATCGGGACTTTGAACAAAACCTTCTTGACACAGACATTGATAACTTCCCTCCAAATTAAGGCATCTTCCATTTCTACACAAACCAGAATTCACCGAACACTCGTTAATGTCCTTGCACTCGTCTGTCATGCCGATTTGTTGATAGCCAGGTGGGCAAATGCACATGAAACTACCGATCAGATTTTTGCATCGGAACTTGCAATTGTTGGCAGGAGTGGAACACTCGTCAACATCTTTAGAAAATAAAACGAGAAACATAAATAAAGCAAATAATGAGAAAATCGAACAATGAAATCAATATTTTCAAAAAATCTCATAATCGAAAGTGTACTTTTTTGCCAATAATTTACGATTGAGACGAACATCAATTTTTCCAGAGTCGAATAGCTCAAGTCACAATTTTCAACGATTCAGAAAAAACGAAAAAAAAAAACAAAAACGTTATAAAAAATTCATAAACAATTTTCAACGATTGGAGATGAGAGAAAATAAGCAAAAGCAAAATATCAGAAATTCGATTTAAAAGAAATTAAATCTTTTTTGACGTAAAAAATATTACGAACCTATACAATGTCTTCCATCAGCAGCTAAAACGTAGCCATAAGGACAAATACATCTGAAAGATCCAGGAGCGTTATGACATCGAAAAGCACATTCATTGCCAAGTTCTAGGCACTCATTGACGTCTTCGCAGACCTGGTGAGCACCAGGAGCAAAACCGTTGTTGCAGAAACACTCGAAGCCTCCTTCGACGTTGCTGCACGTACCGTTGCCACAAATATTTTGTGAGCTGAGGCATTCGTTATGATCGATACAACGACGTCCAGTGTCATCGAGAACGTAGCCTGGAGAACATTCGCATCTGAAGGAACCGTCAGTGTTGATACAATCGCCACCAGAACAAACGTCAGGCATGAAAAGACATTCGTTGAGATCGACACCCGTGTCATCACGTCCTGGTCCCTCAGGACACAGTCTTTTAAATTCCTCTAAAAAGGAGAATTGTTGGATTTGGTTATTATTTGCTTACCTACAGTTTTTGTCTTTTTGATTAGAATAATTAATGATTGTTTAAGTGATTAGTCTTACCACTGTGTTCCCTTGGACATTGATCGCAATTTCTTCCCCAAGCTTTGCCCATTGTACAACAACAATGTTTTTTCGTCATTCCACCTTCTCGTGGTGCTGAACATTGACCTCTTCGGAAAAGGTCGTAACATTGTTCCTCCCGATAATCGATGCAAGTCATTGAATTGACTTTTTCACTGAGTCTGAATCCTTCAGGACATTCGCAAATAACACCACCTTCCGTGTTTATGCATCGACCGTTTTCACAAATGTTTTTCGTTTCCACACATTCGTCGACGTCTGAAATAAACCGATTGATTCGTTTGGTCGTTTATTTTAAAAGAAATTTGGATTATTGAATCATTTTGTTTCTGAACTTTTCTTTCTTTCTTACCAACGCATCTTCTCTTGGAATCGTCCAGTTCGAATCCAGGTGGACAACTGCATATGTACGATCCCATAAGATTTTGACACCTTCCTGGGGTTGGGCACAATCCAGGAATCTAGAACAACACAATTTTTCTCAACTTGTCTAATTCAACGATTTTTTATCGATTTTTTTAAACCTTTTAATCAATACGTACTTCTTTACACTCGTCAATGTCACGACAATGCTGTCCATCTTGTGCCAAAACGTAACCATCGGCACATTCGCAATTGAAAGCCCCTATCGTGTTCCTGCATCTGCCATTTCTGCACAGGAAAGGCATCACTCTGCACTCGTCAATGTCTAAAAAAGAAGATCGAATTATGAAACTTGAACTTCAATTACAAAATAGAACAAATTCCCAGCGATTTGTTTAATAAATAACTGGGAAACATTGATTTTGAAGAAATTCAAGGCAAAATGGACCCCCAGAAAAGTCTAATCGAGATTATAATTTCGACCAATGAAAAATCATAACCTGCACAATCGTTGTTGGGGCTTAGTTTGAATCCATGATAACACTGGCACTTGTAAGACCCAAGAGTATTAACGCAAGTGCCATTATTGCAAATATTTGGATTCCTCTGGCACTCGTCAATGTCAACACAGCTGTCACGATCACGAGTGAGTGCGAATCCTAAATGACACACGCATTGAAATCCGCCTTGTAAATTGTTGCAAGCGCCATTGCTGCAAATTCCTGGTCTTTCGTAACACTCGTCAATGTCAATACAACTGCGTTGACTGATGCCAAGCTTGTAACCAGCTGGACAACGACATTCGAAGCTTCCTTGAAGATTGATACATTGTGCATTACCAGCACAAGGATTTGGCGATTGAAGACATTCGTTTTCGTCAATACACTGATGAGAATCCTCGTCATAAACGTAACCACGATCACATTGACACTCAAAACTTCCAGGAGTATTCAGACAACGTCCGTGCGTACACATTGTTGGCATGAGTGCACATTCGTCTATTTCTTCTGTATGATTCGTTATCGGATTCATTATTTGTCCTGGCACCATTCCACATAATATTTCGTGTTCTCGCGTCCTTTCACCTGGACATTTTTCACATGGCGTTCCCCAAGCTGCCCCCATTGAACAACAACACAACATTTTTGTTTGGGGATGAATCATTGGATTGAAACATTGTCCAGATTCGTAGTTTACGTAACACAACTCTTTTCTCATGTCTACACATTCCTTACCACCTGGCATTGACATGTAACCTGTAACGAGTCAAAACTTTCATCAGCATGTTGTGATCTCTTCTTTTTTTTTTTCAAATTCATTCTTAACGTATACATTTTCCTCTTTTAACCCAAAAAATATTTGGGGTTTAAAGTGACGATGAATTCAAAGTCATAAATATCTTGACTTTTGACTGTAAATCATTTTTTTATTTAATTAAAATAAATAATATTTGTGTATCATTCTCAAGTATTCCTAAATATCGATTTTCAAAAAACCACGTGTTCTTATTTCAGCCGAAACTTTATCTGGGGTATTTTGGACCCCAAGTATACTCCGAGGGTTAATATCATTTGAAATATTTATTGAAAAATTATCAAATTGACAGAATACAGTGGAACATTCTAAAACCTTAGAAAATATGTTCTAGAATTTTGAAAAAATTTCTTAACTATATCGAAACCTTCCAGAATAGAGAAAAAAACTCAATTAGTCCCGTCTGTAATCCTCGAATTTAAAATATTTCCTTCGTCTGCTTGGAACTTAGAAAATGTTTAAAAAATTAATTCCATTAGCAAAAAAATATATATATATAATTGTTAGTCATATTACAAACCTTCTGGACATTCGCAATGATATTTTCCCTGATCGTTGATGCAACGACCAACCCCACAAATCAGAGGATGAAGAGCACATTCGTCAATATCGACACAACTCGTTTTCGTTTCGTCCAATATAAAACCTTCGTTACAAGAACACATGAAACTTCCAAAAGTATTTGTGCAATGTCCATTTTGACATATATTCTCGTGCTCTTCGCATTCGTTTATATCTTCCAATATAACTGTCACTCGATTCGGCCTGTAACCAGGCCCACCTGGACACAAATCTTCGAATTCTTTCGTTCCAACTTCCGGACATTGCTCGCAACGATTACCCCATGCGTTTCCGATGCTACAACAGCATGTTGCTTTCGTTACTGTTGATGACATGTCGAAAATACATTGAGGACGACCTCCTCGTGCTTCGTACCCCGTGAAGCACAACGATTCTCGTCTGTCTGTAGAATTTTTTTAATTTTTCAATATTTTACACCTTTCCCAATCATATTTTTTAGTTTCTGATCCTCATTCTGGCAAGTTTGCATTCTTTATAAAGTCCGGCATTACGGTCAATCGAAGTTTAATGAAGATGAAAAATTTTCTTGTCAACGAAAATTCATTTTTATGTTCTCAATTATTTTGTAAATTATTTATTATCATTTTTATTGATACAAATGAGATTTGAAAAGTATAATTAATACATTTTTAATGTTTTTTGGAAATAAGAATTCATTTCAGATCATACTCTTACATTTTTTGTTCAAAAGCACTGACAAATTTTTGACGGAAATTTGATAAGTTTTGTTTCATAGTTCTGTATGATTTAGGGAAACTTTATTATTTTCTCAAATTTCTAAAAGATTATAATAAGTGTGAAGTTGTTTAAATTTGTGATTCGACTTACCAACGCATGCATTTCCAGCTTCGACGAGTTCATGATTAATGGGACACTCGCAATCATATTTTCCTTGTGTATTAACGCAACTGCCATACTGACATGACTGAGGACTCTCACATTCATCAATATCGGTACAATTGCCACCAGAGCCATCGAGTTTGTAGCCCTCATCGCACTCGCAACGAAACATGCCAAAAATATTTTCGCATTTACCGTAAACGCACAAATTGCTAAACATGTCGCATTCGTTTATGTCGATACAAGCCTGTTGATTATTTTCCTCTGGATGCATAAAACCCATTTCACATTCGCAACGAAACGATCCTGGATAATTGAGACAATGCCCATTCTCACAGAGACTCGGATCGTTCGAACATTCGTCAATGTCACGACAGCTGTAACCGTCGCCACGAAAACCAGCATCGCAGACACACTGAAATGGTATCGTTTATTATCATTTTTACTCAGAAACCAGTTTCCCATAATAAATAGTCAAAATAGGACTATTTTTCTCTTATGAATGTTCTGACAAAAGCTTGTCGATTGCCTTGGAGGAGAATTCGTTTTTTTTTTTCGATGAAGTCATTTATTGAATTTCAATGATTTTTCCTTACTTTGAACGATCCTTCGGTGTTTATACATTGTGCATTAGCGTCGCAGCCTCCATTGTTTATCAGGCACTCATTAATGTCCCGACAGTCAATTCCATTGCCAGTGAAACCTTCGTGACACGTGCACTCGTAAGAACCAGGAGTGTTTTGGCACTCAGCGAATTCACTGCAGGAATAAGCGTTCAACAAACACTCGTCATCGTCCGTGCAGTCCGGTCCACCTTCCGGTTTTACCGAATATCCTTCGTCACAGCGACAATCGAAAGAACCGATTGTATTGTGACATTCACCGTATCCGCAAATTCGTGGTTGGCTCACGCACTCGTCGACGTCTGAATGAGCAATTCATGTTATCAATTTTCATTCATTCCATCGAAAGAGTTAACCATAAAAGAGTTAACTGGTCAACGCTTATTGGGTCAAATCTGGTACGACCGACGATCGAGTAACGAGAGAACGATCAAAATCTTATTTATTTATTTAATATTTATCCCGAGACAAAATAGACTCCAATTATGTTTCGAATGATGAAAATTTTGTTGAAAAAACATTTACTGACCTATGCAGGATGTGCCATATGTCGTTGGCAGTAGTCCTCCGGTACAACTACAAGAGTAACTTCCGGGTGTGTTTGTACATTTACCACCGTTGCATATCCTAGGATTTTCTTTACACTCGTCCACGTCGACGCAAGAACGTCCATCAAGATTCAGAGCGAACCCAGCACTAGAAATTATTCAAAATTGTTGAATTAGAGTGATTCATTGACTCAATTTGTAGGCAAACTTTTTTTAGAAACAAAAAGTATATTAATCGACGTTGCTCGTTGAAAATCCTTGCTACAGAAGCATAAAAAACTTGAAGCAATTCCGCTGTGAACAAATTGCCGCATTATAATGAATAATGAGAACAGTCGGGGGTGTGATTTCAGCGATCACTAAAGTTAAGAAAACTCGGGTGATGTCAATACTTGGTTAGATAACCGCTTAGCTATACAGTGGCTTCCGTATCATTTACTGAATGGGAGGCGGTTTTTCTAAGTTTCTGATTTTACATAAAAGTTATAAAAGTTATCGAGTTCGTGTTTGCTGGGAGTTTATTAGAAAAGAGCGGTTTCTGTTCCAGAAACAGGAACAGGAACAGGGCAGTATGCGTAAGAAGAAAAAAAAATCATAAAAATAACAATAAGTAGCTGAGGACAAGGAAATTATTGATGAATATTGCAACCATGAATTGAAATAATTGATTGAAAACGTATCATTTGATAAATTACCTGCAAGAACACGAAAAACTTCCAGGAGTGTTGATACAAATATTTTCACAGCCTCCATTGTTACTGGCGCATTCATTAATGTCTTCACAATGAGATTTTAAACCAGTTTGTCGATAACCATCGTCGCAAATGCACTGATAAGTTCCCATCATGTTTTCACAAACCCCATTCGAACAAATACCACTCGTTCTCGAACACTCGTCAATATCTTTGCATGATTCTTTGTCAGGACTCAATTCGTGACCAGGTGGACAAACGCACTTAAAACCACCCTCTGTGTTTCGGCAAGTTCCACCTCTGCATAAACCTGGTGTTTCCTCACATTCGTTTATGTCTGTAATTTTTTGATGATTTGATCATTGGACTCAAATGGAATAAAATTTAACGTAATTTTATTCGATTTTATGGAATTTTATTTGATTACATGATTTTTTTGATTTTCGTAAATTTCATCGTGATGAAATGAAATCTTTTACTCACCCATACATATTTTCATAATGTCACTGCTTCGGTATCCAGGATTGCAGTCACATTGAAAAGTTCCCGGAGTATTACGACAAGTACCATTGCCACAAACCCCGTGCATTATTCCACATTCGTCAATGTCTGCAATAATTTGATTTTTTGCAATTTCAATTTGATTTTCATGTACAAATTGATATAAAACTTTTCATAAAAGCACAAACATTTGATTGTGTTTTTGTTTGGGTTTTCTATTATTTTTCGATGATATTTGTCACTCGAACATTGTCAAGATTACATTATAGAAAATAATTCAAATAGTCATATTTTTTTGATCTTTTGTTTGGAATACAATTGTATTCTGGAGTTATTTACCAATGCATTTGAGCCCATTTTCTTCAAGCGCATAGCCTTGATTGCATCGACAACTGTAGCTTCCGACAGTATTTTTGCAACGTCCATTTTGACACATTCCAGGAAATTCAACGCATTCGTTGATATCTTGTCTTTCGTTGAAGCCATCACCCTTGGGACAAAGTTCAGCAAATATCTGAGTTCCTGGTTTTGGACAAGCTTCGCACTTGTCAGTGCCCCATGCACGTCCCACTGAACAACAGCAAATATTCTTTGAGAATCTTCCCTCTATTGCACTCGTACAGTGACCATGACGGTAGTCCATGAAACAAGTTTCTTGTCTTGTGTCAATGCACGTGGTATCTATGAAAATAAAAATAAAGAGTAAAATCAATTTCATGAATTTTTTAAAAATACAATTAATCATCATTTAATTTTGATCTTTGATCATAATTTCGTTGAATTTAATTACTTTTTTATAATAAAAAATAATTTTTTTGAACCGAATGAATTATTCCTTATTTTTTAATTTGATTTAAATGAGCAAAGATATGAAAGTTTTCTTACGCGTCGAATCAAGGGTTAGTCCAGGTGGACATTCACATCGATAAGAGCCATCGGTATTAACGCAAGTTCCACCACCTTTGCAAATTCCAGTATTAAGTTCACACTCGTTTATATCAGCACAAGCTTTTCCATCGACTTTGGCATAACCTTTGGAACATTCGCACAAAGATTGATCACAAGTTTCGCAGGGACTTCCCCAGGCAAGTCCAACGGAACAGCAACATTCAGACTTTAATGCTAAACGAGGAAAGTTGTTTTCACAACGTCCTTCTATCATTTTTGTCCAACATGAACCTCGACGATTATCTAAAAAATGAAGTCAATTAACGAAATATTAAAATCATTCATTTTCTTGATAAAAAAAAAAAAAACAATTAAAAATTGTGATTACAAATAGTTGAAGTTTGTCTTTTTAAAACAAAATGATATTTAAAATCAAAGTAAACATTTACGAACCCATGCAAATGTGTCCAGTATTATCCAAAATGTAACCAGACGAACATTCGCACTCGTACGATCCACGTGTGTTGATACAAACTCCATTGACACATACGTCTGGACCGAGCTCATAACACTCGTCTACGTCTTCGCACATTTGATTATCGCTGTTCAGTCTCGTTCCAGTTGGACAAACGCACTAAATTGAGAGAAAAATAAAATAAAATTATTAGAACTTCTTTCCAATTAAAATAATAGAAAATAAAAGAAATTAAAAAAAAAAAAACAGTTTGAAATTAGGCTTTAAAACTTATTCTTTTACGATTGCTATGAAAATGATGAAATTTGTTTCTGGAATTCTAAATTATCAACGTTCAATCGTACTCGGAAAACGTGCCTGAAAACTGCCAGGTGTGTTTCTACACTGACCACCACTGCATAAAGAATCCTCCAATTCGCACTCGTTTATATCACTGCAAACCTTTCCAGTAGGATCGAGCTCGTAACCATTGTCACAAATACATCGATAAGTACCCATGAGATTTTCACAACCACCATTAACACAAATGTTAGGATTTTGTGCACACTCGTTGATATCTAAAAAAAATGGATAATTTGTTTATTTTCGAGAAATATTGATGAGCAAAGAAAAACAGATGAATTTTTAATTCACCATCGCCATTATAAGTCATCCCTGCTCCGTGTGGACAAAGTCCTTCGAATTCTGTGGTATCAGGCATTGGACATGCCTGACAATTAGTTCCCCAACCAAGAGGTTGTCCAATAATGACAGTACAACAACAACAACTTGATTTCGTGACTGCCACAGATGTTGGATTCGAACATTGACCATCTCTGTACTGAGAATAACAAAGATCTCTTCTCGTGTCTGAAAATCATGATTTTTCAATCTTTATCCAATATTTTATATAAAAATTTCTAAATCAATGAAAAAAAAAAAAAAAAACAGTTACATTGATAATTCTTTTGAATAAAATTCGTAAGTAATTAGTTAATTACCCAAACAGGATCTGCCATCGGGGCCTAAATTGAAACCTGGATTGCATTCACATCGAAAACTTCCTGGAGTGTTTTTGCATCGTCCATTTTGACAGGGTGCACTTTGACATTCGTCGATGTCTGATAATATAATTCATCATTTAAATCAAATTAATAAAACGTTTCGATTGCATTGTATATTTCATGATAATGATAATTATTTCAATAATTATTCGGTTCTTTACGTTTTTTTATTTATATTTTCGATAATTACCAATGCAATGACTCTGATCTGGTCCAAGACGAAATCCGGAATCACAAACACATTTAAAAGATCCTTCCATATTGACGCATTTTCCATTGGCACACATTCCAGTGTTCGAGCACTCGTCCATATCGACACAAAAAGTGTTGTCTCTCGAAGGTGTGAATCCAGATTGACACGCGCAATGATAAGAGCCAGGTGTATTTTCGCATCTTCCATTCAGACATATTCGAGGATTTTCTGAACACTCGTTGATGTCTTTAAAAAAAAATGTACTTTTATTTTTTTTAAATACATATTTCGACTGCCAATGAAATAAAAAAAAATACAGAACGAAACTACGAATATCTGAAGCAACAAAAAAATTGTCCCTCAATCGACAATTTCAATTTATTCATTTTTATATTATCTCGCGATTAAATTTCCGATTCATCTGTCTCTATAAGGAAAGGACATCAAAGATGTTCGTACACGATGATCGTTTTACTTTTTTTATATACATACACGACATAACTTGCCGGAGGGAAAACGTTTATCGCTATACACACAGTACACAAGTGCCTGCCTTCCGCATTCGTGTACCCGCTCGTTATCTTCTAATACCTACCCTATTGGAATCACCAGTGATAAATGGCTGACTTGTAAATTACGGTAGTTCGGTGGTGAAAGGAATAGCCCGAGAGTAAACATGGCGCGTTTGTACTAAAGAACGAGGCTCATTTTCGCCCATCAAATTTATTACAATCCAATCGACCAAAAAATATACCATTCGAAATAGTTTTTTAACCAAATTATTATTGATCACAACATTACATTGTAATGATGAGTATAACGTGTCGTTCGGTATTCTTATGAGTTATTGAACGTCATCATTGTAAATTTCATATTAAATATTTGAAAGTTTTTCAATCATCTTCAGACACCTATAATCTTTTTTTTTCAACATAAACCCTATAACGGAGTCGACAACGAACCCAATCTTTTCTCAAACATAAAATACGCTTCGTAGGTGAGAATGACGATTAATTATACATCGTTCTCTTCGTTTTTTTATGACGAAGAGAATAATGTGTGATACAATAGCATTCTGAGGATATCTGATAAGGAAAACTTTAAGAATCTTAAAAAATTTTGAAAAAACTAAATAAAGAACTTTTTTTACTCAAAAATTGGGATCCTTTTTGGGATTTCATTGCATTGAGATAGTAGCCTCGCCGAAATGTTTTTCTACAGACTTTTTTTGAATTTTGACTGTATAATTAACTGAAGAGTTAACATTTGAACGTGACTGTGACGAGACTGCTACTTTAACTTGAAAAAATGATTAAATTTTAAGTATTCTTCATACCCACCAATACAAGTGTTTTTCGAGGGCGATAGCACGTATCCATCGTTGCATTTACATTTAAACGATCCATTCATATTAGTGCAGTGTCCATTTGTGCACATTCCTGTGTCCTGGCACTCGTCGTGATCTTAAAATCGGAAATTAACACGAATTATTGAAGCCTTGAAATTCATCAATACACAGTAACAATTTCATATCCCAGAAGAAGAACGTAAAAAAAACGCTAATTTTACCAGTGCAATAACGTCCTTCGCCGGAAACGACGAAACCCGGTGGACACTCGCAGGTGAAGCTACCAGGGAAATTTCGACAAGTACCACCTTGACAATAATCCTCTTGGCATTCGTCGACGTCATCGCATCTTCCGCCCTTTTTGACGAAACCAGGATAACATTCGCACTCGTAGCCTTCCGGTGTATCGATGCATTTCCCGTCGCCACAAATGTCAGGTCTGAGTGCGCACTCGTTGACGGTAAATTGTTGCGACTCCGAGCACAATTTTCTGTAGTCCACTAAAGTGTTTTTTTGTTTTGATAAAATAAATATTTGCGGGTCATCAGGTACGAATAATCGCGCAGATAAGATCGCGACTTCCGGCAAAATTTTATTTGTTCTGTGAGGCTTTTGTGCACGTTGTATAAAAGAAAGCAATTTTGTGTAAATGGAAAATACTTTTTTTTTTTATTACACAATTAATACGTTAAGTGGCGAGAAATTTGAAAAGTTATTGTTATTATTTTTTTAGTCTTCATCATTACTCACCGCTCCCACTGTGTGGACAAATAAAACACTCATCTCCCCAACCTCGACCCATGTTTTTGCCACAACAACAATCTTTTTTGCTCAATCTAACAGCCAAACGATTTTTACACTGTCCATTTCGATTTACCGCTGTATAACAAAGTCCTTGTCTTCCGTCTAAAAAAAAAAATGGCGTACATTCATTTAATTATAAAAGTTTATAATTCGATATTTATTTCATTTTGAAAGACTTGAAATCGAAAATTCTTCAACATTTTTCTTATATATTCCATTACTTACCGATACAAAGTTTTCTGTCTTGGCTCTGTATGAAGCCAGGATTACAAACGCAGTAATAACCACCAGCAGTATTGATGCAACGTCCATCAGCACAAATTCCCTCATCCTCACACTCGTCCCTGTCCGTGCACTCGTTCGTCTCGAGATCTCGAGTTTGGCCCTCGGGACATTCGCAAGTGAAAGACCCCGGTGTGTTGACACATTTTCCACCCTCGCATAAACCAGGGATAGCCTCACACTCGTTTATATCTGTAGGAAATTTGAAAGAAAAGAAAACGTTTTCCCTTTTATCGCAATTAATTAACATCCGATTTATACTTTTGAAAAATCTTTAATCAAATACTCACCGACACAGTTTCCCTGATTTGTTTTCAAATGACCAATCTCACAGTCCAACCTGGCAGGACATCTCTCGCAAGGATGACCCCAACCTTTTCCGACTGTGGCACAACACATTTGTCGAGTACAAACGACTCCCTGCAAATTTACCAGACATTGACCATTTCGTACTTTTGTGTAACACGGTCCAACTCTGTAATCGGTGTCGCAACGTCTTCCGGTGTAACCATAAATACAAGCGCAACGATCCGGTCCTATACATCTTCCCTGATTCAGACAAGCTTCTCGACAAATTGCTATAAAATTTCAAGTATCCATTGTTATTATTATTTAATTAATTAATTAATAATTTGAGGGCGTCTTGTTCTTCAGAACTCTACTTTCAGAGAAAACTGGCTGAGTTTTTTTTTTCAATTTTGTACACAGATTTATTGATGATTCTTTAAGAACACGTGAAACAAATTTCAAGAAAAAACGTGATAAACAAGCTCGTGGAGGTTTTTTTCTAAAATGTGATTTTTTTTATTGACGATCACGATATTTCAACAAAGGATTGACTGATCGTGTTCAAATTTCGTACACATTGTCATTAGACTGTTTTTCAACAATTGGACCAGAATTGAGTGGAAATCATCGTTATTTTTTGTTTTATGACTCGTAAAAAGGAATAAGGATACGAAAAATCGATAATTGAAATTTGAAACTTGAAATTTGAAATTCGATTTCGCCTGCTGCGATTTTGGGAGAAACGAATTTTCTTGTCTGTTTCTTGTACAATTGCTCAGAACATTGACGCACATGGAGAATGTGTTCGGTTTTTTGTTTTTCCTTTAATTCATAGAACGATCAAAACTCTAGTCGACAATCAAAGATAATAGACCAAAATTTGTATATGCTTTGGAACAAAAAATGAAATATGTGTACATTCTTATGTCATTATTTTTTTTAAAGAATATTTGGGATTAATTTGAATATTTATTTACTAACGTTCGTTGCAAAATTCGCCCTGATATCCAGCTCTGCATTGACATCGCCCATCGACACAGTTGCCATTAATACAATGGACTCGGCAGGTTCCACTGTTTCGAGCAACACCTCTACTTCCTGTACCTGCATTTCCTGCTTCAGCAGTGGTGCGATTCTCGTGTGTAAGAGCTTTTGACATGAAAACATAAAAAATAATCATTTAAATTACTTTCTAAGAGTTTTTTCAATTTAGTTTATTAAAAACGGTCGTATCAAAATCTCGTTTTCATTTCATGTTTCTTATCATTTTTTTTTTTCGTTGTCAAATAATAGTATAAAAGACGCGCTATAAATTTCTTTGATTTACATTTTTGTCACAGATTTTTTTACCAAATTATAACAACGTTTTCCCTTTTTCATATGCAACACGTTATTACGTGCATTCCTTTGATAACGACGAATCATAAAAGTTCGAATACCTCGAGGGTCGAACGACCTGTCATCGTCATCGTCAGACGACTTTGCTACGTTCATCGACACCCATATTTCTTCGTGGTTAACATTGGACCATTTTTTCAAATGATTTTTTATTTACCTCTTGAATAGCATTGTTCCATCGAACAGTCTTTGAAGCACAGTGTTTGAATTTTGAAAAATGATTGAAACAATTATTGCAACGATATCATTAATTTCTACAATTTGTTCGTAAAAAGAAATGGAAACATTTCTTCTGCGTCCGATGATTTCCATGTTTTGGTTTAGAATATTCAGATTATATTTTTAATTATAAGAAAGTGGGTCAGTATTAATAAAGAGATTTATTTACCTCTTGATTGAGCCGAGCCACAAACTGACGCGACCGTACCACTGTCACACAAACAAATATTTGGCCTTATACATCTGCCTTGATTGCCACATCGCCTTGAACAAATAGCTGAAAAATTACAGAAACTCAACTCTCGTCAGATAATGATAATCGTAAGACTAAGTAAGAATCCTGAGTGTGTGTGCGGTGTGGGTGAAAAATAGTACATCTTCGTGCACCCACTTTCGTCATATTTGAGTATTGGATATCGTAATAAAATACTTACGAATTACACAGAGTCCTGTTTCAGGTTTTCTAGTCCAGCCAGGACAACAATAACTTTTGTATCTCGTCCGACAAATATTTGGTCTGAAATAGCAAAGAAATGAATTACTACGTCAACTTAAAAAACATTCAATAAGTAAAATCAATGAAAATAAACAAACAAAAACAATTTTTTTCTCTCCATGATGATAATCGGTAGTCATATAATTTCTCTTCACATTCGATTACTCCAAAAATAGTTACTCATGGTTAGAAGAGTAAAAAAAAATTAATCTTATTCACCCGGCTAATGATCACGTATATCGAATGAATAAAAAAGAAAAAAAACAATCTTACGAAACATTTACAGTCACAACATTTTTTGTCTACATCGTTGGCTCACTTATGGGATACTTGAGACACCATAAAAAAAGTTCCTACAGACGCAAAAACTGTTGCAATCTTTTTTCTTGGTTGTTTTTTAGTTTCACGAAATATTAATTCATGCAAGAGTTGCAGATCGTTCTACTTCCGTCATAAACAAGGCGGAAATTTCATTTTCATTGGCAGACCCACATGGTGCGTGTTTACGTGGTGTCATACACGCGTGATGGTAAAAAAAAACTCAAAGAGCCAAAGGGGAGGGATGAAAAAAAAAATGAAAATAAAAAATACTCATGGCTGTGCCACCTCGCGAACAAGGCGGCCATTCACTCGATGCCCCATAATTAACGTCAGCTGCTAGGCCTTACTCTTTTAAGTACTTCCACTTACGCGCCATGGCGCCGTGTTCTTCGTATGTAGAAATATATATATGTGTATAGTGCTGCATCTTGTGCACGCATATCCGCGGTTCTTGCGTGTTATCCGGGCGTTAAGAGCATTAAAAAATATAAAAAAATCATTGAAGAAAGCGTCTCAAAGGAATCAAACGATGACCGCGCGTTGACGCGCGCGATAAAGTTGTATTCGATCCGCGAACACAACGTTTCTGTTAACCGAAACGCCTAATGACTAATCCGGAGGATTTCATCAGTCAACACGATAAAATTAGTTTTCTTCTCTATGTCATAATTTCTAAATAGTTCCGGGTATCAGAATGAATCAGTTTATATATATATATATATATAGATATTTATCACAGATTTGAAAAAATATATAGATATAGATATACAAATGTGAAGATTTTACGCCCTCGTGAAAACAGTGCGTGGATACGAGAAGAAAAATCGTTTGGACAACTATTAGTGAATCTTTAAGCTTTTCGCAGAAATTTTAATACCAAATTATAAGAATTTCAAGAACCATTGATTTTTCAAAAACCATAAACATCTATAGAATTCTATGATCTCAAAATTTTACCAATAAATAAGTCTAGGATAATATTTTTTTTTCATTACAACCCGAGGGCTTACGTATTTCGATTTTTATTCAATTATTTTATTCGATAGTGACATCCTTTATGTATCGTTTCTAAAAAATTACTAAAAAATAAAAATAAATATAGGATTATAATTTTGTGATTAAGAGTTCAAAGAATACATCCCAAGTAATAATATCACGGTTGACTATTTATGTCTAAAAAAATTAACCACATATGGTGACTATACAGCACGTTGGGTGCAATATACGGTATCGCGTCACAAAACGATATTAAAAGCCCACGATGCTTAACAGTGTCATTAGGCAATCTCTTTTAAACAATGGACGTTATACATATCTATCATCAACTCGTTCTCTCTCTCTCTCTCTCTCTCTCTCTCTGCCTTAGGCGTACTTAAATACTTCCATATACGTATACACATAGCTGTAATATGATTATTGCGTAATGAGGCCATTCCTCAGATGCTCAAGAATGAAATATGTTCACGCTGATTAATTTATCCTTCTGCATATCAAAGATCGCGATTAATAAAAATCGTGGGTGAGTGACGTCTTATCGAGCTATTTTTTCAAATATATTTTCTTAATGTGTTACAATATCGGTTTGAAACAATGAATCGAAAACAAGACCAGTTTCAATGTTTTATAACATACACATTTATTCCGATAAATTGTAACATTTAAGAAAAAAAACATAAAAAAATTCTTGAATATCTACAAATCAGTATTTTATGACGAGTTGCATGTTGAAAGTCACGTAATTCCATCATTCCTTTTGTCCATCTTAATAGATCAGAATTTCTTCACCCTATCGCGACATTTAATAACGAGCACTTAACGATTAGGTGGTTTCTCACAGTCGGCCGAGCCTCAAACCGAACGAGGTTAGCTTGCAAAGACAAATCAAGAGGCTCTACGCATTCGCATCATTATCTTTTGCTCAATTTCTTCGCACATTTGCCAACATATATTTATCGTTTGTATCAACGATTGTTGTTGAGTGATAAAAATAGTTTAATCTTTTTTCCTAGTTTCTTGTGATGCTTATTTCGCCTCATGCTGGATTTTTTGTTCTTTTCTTCTCTTTTTTTCGAGGGGTCCATTTTACCCCACTGTCCCATTTTAACTCCCATCGCCCCTTTACTGCTGCGTAACATATTAAATAATGTTCGGAACAATTGGACTATGCAATAATTATTGTTTCTCCGAATTGATTTTGTCAGCATTGACGCTCTTTTCTCCTTTCATCGAAATCATCCAACTGCCTTATGTTCCTTGAAAGATAAAGTTTATTCCATGCCCTATACAATGTGATGAAATGTAGTCATTTGAGATAATAAGAAAAATATTATAAAAAATTACTTGATTATCGGTATTTAGTGTCGATACGATCGAAACCGTGTGAAGACTTACTTTTGAACCCATTCGTTTCGTGTATAAACTGTATTATTGGGCAGTAATTTTAACACCCCCGATCTATACCTCATCCTTCTTTATTCGTCGATAATTCCAGTTATAACAAGCCTTAAGGCCAAAATCAATGTTTGTTGGACCGCTTCATCTCTCATCCTTGAAATCGATGATTTCAAAGCCCTTTGTCTAACTTTCGTACCATTTCTTAGCTAATGTTCGTATAAGTGGGTGAGAACAAAATTTTGGAATCGAAAAAAAACAACGTATTGTTCAGTTTAAGTTACATTTTGACTGAATTTATATAAAAGTTAACACTTTCGAATGTTTCAAGTTCGAATGTTCATTTTCACATTGAATTTTCGAAAATTTTATTATCGAAAAATGAGTAATTTTCGTTTTTATTCTACTAGGAAATAAAATTCATCATTTCAATTAGTCACAATCGATTTTATGCACGAACGAATTTATCTGTCATAAAAACCGAAGTGCAGTTCATTGCAAAGATTCAAAGTGCATTTGAGCTGTGATAAATGATCGAACCACAAAGTGATGGGGACGAGACAGGCTTCAAGATATTCTCGATTGTTATTACCGAAAATTTAACGTCTTGACAACTCACATGGGATCTTAATCTCGGAACCCTCACGAACGTCTGACTCACAATCAATATTCGATTATGGTGGGACCACTTGAATTGCTTGTCGCGATCTTATTTTATTTTTCTCTTTCTTGACTACACATGTGACATTCCTCCGTAATAAATTGTCCAGTCATGGACCGTTTGACATTTGTGACAAGCACAGCGTGCGGTCTTTAAGGACGTTCACTCGACTTCAAAGGGTGTTTCGTATTGTTTCATTTTTTCAATATTCATAATAACAATATTAATAAATTAAATGTTTATAATAAAATTTCAAGGATAATATAAATTAATTTTGCTTTAATGTTCAAAAAAATTGAGTGAGTCAACGAAGGTATAATAGTTTTTGTAATTAACATTTTAATACAATTTTCATTTATTTTCTTTTCTCAGTTGGAAGAAAAAATGACAAATTGGTTTAAAATTCAATTTGGTGCAAATATAAATAACAACAATAATTTTGCAGATGAGTATCGTAAAGTCCAATAATCAATACTTCGATCAGTGCATGAATAACAATAAGGAATGAAATAGAAATTTCATTATCAATAGGATTTCCGAAAAAAGAATCGAATATTGTATTAAATAGTCCAGAGTATCTTAAAGTTTGCAAACAACGATGATATCCGTTATAACCGTGGATAAAACGTATTACGGATGCTCCAGATGGTAAGATGGTGAAGCTTTTATATTTCGTTGTAGCAATAAGGGAAACCCAATTAGATAATTATTCACGCTAATTCTTCGACTTGATAAATTGGGTTAAACGGCCTGTTGCGCAATCGAAACGGGAAGGGAGTCGAGTAGAATGCGAGTAAGGAATTTTTATATGGCTCATAACGCGAGTCTGTATTGGTGCGAGTCTCTAGAGAATTTATTCGCATCAACGCTCTCAAAGAGAATGCTCGTGATCTCCGAGTGTGTTGGATGAAGAGAAAGAAAGAGAAGAAAAAAAAAGTTTGCCCTTAAAAGCTTAAGTCATCACTAATCACTGTATAAAACTTCGCATATATATGTCAATATCTATATAGATACATATACAAATTTACACATACACAAATGTGGGTGAACATGTTAGAGAGATAAGTCTTGCCCTACAATCGTTGAACCTCGTCATTTATCGTTTGCACTTTCAAAAAAATGTCGATAAAGATATTCATAGGTTATTATGAGGATTTTTTAAATAACTCGTAAGAAATTGTACTGTGTATACCGTAGAGATTGGGGAAAAATGGTACACGTGGGGTAAAATGGAACCATTAAAAAAAAAAAAACGCAGGCCACTGGGATCAATAGGGGACACGGGGTAAAATGGAATCCTGTGCTAAAAAAGCAACAACTTTTTAATTTATTGAAATATGAACGAAAAATAAAATAATTGCAAGCGGAAAAACTGCCTTTTCTTTCATAACTGTCTCATTTTGCCCCTCTGCTCTATTCTGCATCAGAATCTTATAGTTTACAAACATGTAACCAGTAGCTCGTATCTATACTGTTCAGCTTATCCGCGTCGACGTAAATTCAATTAGACATTGCGGAAGTTATATATTCACATTTTATCGAAGATTCAAACGTTTTTTAATATCCTGACATATCAATGAGCAGGCGCTCCAATTAATATCTCGCTTTTGCATTTATATACGCGGGGATAAAATAATTGAAGAAAACGATTAAGCTCGGGTGATCTTTATACATTTCCTTATCACGTTTTCTTGGAATTGGATATTAAGATTGAATGAGTGTTGTCGATAAAACCTTAGGTTTTAATGAATTTACAATACGTCTCAATTAAGCTGAGCCATATTTTCATAGTTGTGCCTACAATTGGAATTTAACTTACAATCTTTTTACCAATAATCTTGTCAGGTGATATAATATAAAATATACGGAAGAATTCTTATTTCGTAAGATGCAATTTTCCGCGGCAATCTTAAGGTCAAGTACAAATTGGATAAATTTCATATTACGCAAAACTTAGTTCTCTATCCGTCTGTTGAGCCTCGAATAGAGCAACGAGCTGCTAAATCGTTTTTCGTCACTTAATCATTTATTCACCCGTCATTTTGGATCCATCGTATTATTTCTAATCGTAGCAATGATCTTAATGTATGATTTTGTGCAACGAGCACAAGTTTCGAGATATCTCAAACTCTTCAAGCGCTCTTTTGATCTTACCTAATACAGAAGCGACTGATTTGTGGTTTTTTCTTGTCTTTTTTCAAGTGTCATACGTGATTGTTCCTTATTAACAAACTTTATATATCCTCGAATTATATTATCTATGCTTCACACACTTTTTGACCGTTTTTAACAATCACGTGCTTTTCGTAATTGAATCCAATCATCTTAACTCATATAATTGTTGGCGCTCCAATGAATTCTCGCGTTTCACTTTATTGCGACCTTCGCGCCATAACGAATAATTTATTACTTATCATTATTTAACACTAAAATCGTTTATCTATTTTCTTGTCATTATCATTTCGTCTTTTCTCAGTCATTACTGTTGTTATTTGATTGCAAATTTTTTAGTATTTTTAGTTTGTTCAAATTGATAACTTTAGCACGAAAAATGTTGAGACTGTTTATTTAAACATCATGTCCATGTAAACTGGAATATATCGGTTTCTATATTCTTATAAATAGGGAACAAAAAGTTTTTGAAATATAATACAAGAAATCGAGTAATCCATTGTTTGTGTAGACGTCAATGACAATACGACGTTCTGCTGTTGATAGTTTACAATGTACAGAAGTTCATATAAGATTATAATAATACTTGCAATGTTTATTTTCTGAAATTCGTCGATTTTCAATACTTTTTAAACTCAGAAATATTAAGTCTTAAAATCATTTTCTTAAACAATGATTTTTATTGAAATTTTCTTCAATTTTATTAATCAAAAAATGAGCAATCATAAATTGAAAAAACTTATAAACAATTTTCCAGTAATTTGTACAAAGATATGTCAAGACCTGGAAAAATTGTTCTGAGGCAGAAAATTCTTATGATTTATAATAATTGTCTCTTTTAGATTCAGTAAATGGATAACTTGTGAATTGCTCTCGTCTCTGTCAATTCATAAGATCATTTGCGTTAGTTACTCAACATTTTGCGTGTGATAAATCTTGCATATATGGTTCAGTTAAGTTACTCATGTTCGTTGCACTGAGAATACGAGAGAGTTAATTGAACGTATCTATATATATATATATATAGAAATAAAAATGTGCGTGTGTACAAGTCGACGAACCACGATCTCCACACATTGATCGTTCATCCACACTGCATGAGTTTTTCTTCGCGACCCGCGGCCTTCCTCAAACTAGATCCTTGCCTGTGCAATTTCAGGCGGAAGATTGAAGTAGAAAGGGACAAAAAGAATGAAGCAAAACGTAATGAAAAATAATGAAAAAAATAAACAAACAAATAAACAAAAAATGATCAGCTACCACTCGATTATTATAAGTGGCTACTTATTCATGGGCAAATAATGCTAATTATGAACAAGTCTCGACGAAGATAAGAACAAATCGGAATCCTCGTCGACAGGTTTACTCGTTTGTTAGCCCCATGGAAACGAGCATGTCGCCTCGCAATTTCCATCCTGTGTCGTGATAAAACGTTTTCGTCTTAAAAGATCAGGGACATTGCATCAATGTTCACTCTTTCTCTCTCTCTCTCTATATTTATTTATGATTCTCTTTATTTATGTTTATAAATTTTTTTACGAAATTTTTTCATGTTTTATCTAATTTATTAAATAGTTATTGAAAAATATTGTTTCTGCAGTTGCAGAAGGAAAAATTCATGATTTCAACGTGTTTTCGTGTTTTTGTGAAATAATTAATAATAAAATGAGATTGAAAATAATAAATGAAGGTGTTTCGATTTTTTGGAATCTTGAGAAGTAGACGTTTTTTTTCGTGACGCCTGTAATATTTTTTTGAAGAATTTTCGATTAATAGATATTTTTACACGAAATTCCAGACACTTTTAGTTTTGCAACAGACACTCGGTATGTTCACCCACGCACAATGGGGTATCATCAATCGTATCTCATTCGGCAGATCGTACGCCCAGGAGCTTTATTTCCGTGCCAATAATTCAGACGCGTTGGCGCACCTAAGTTTGCTCTCATTAATGTCACTTCCGGTACGCGATACATTTACCACTTAAGAAAAATTGTTGGAGTCGCGGTTATCAAGTTTTATTTCAACCAATTCGATCCGCGATCTTGAGGAAATTGAATTCTTTTTGAATTTCGTATTCATTTTACTCGACAATCAATAATTAATCCATAAACGAGTGATTTATTCCTCAAAAAACAATTTTTTTTGAACTTTCAATGACTTACCCAGTTGGTGGATTGGATTGCAAGTTATTATCGAGATCTTGAGTAGTTCCGGGTGTTAAACGTGTACCAGGAGGATTGTCCTGCAGTGTCCGATTAGCCAATACAATGAGAGCAATCGCCGAAAAAAAACGAGCTCGGTTTGACAACATTGTGAGTCCCTTATTTTTTTATTACAAAAAACAACGTTGGACTTTTAACAAATGTAAAGTCCGAGTGTCCGCGTTCACCGGCATTCGTTAAGTCGAATGATCACCAGCCATTTCATCGAGTCCCCGAAACACTCATATGATTCATAAAATTGAATGATTTTTTTGCTTTTCCAGATTGTTCAATTTTTTAATGGATTAGATAGTGCACTGTGATGAAAAAATCGTTTTAGATAAATAGATAGATATTGAGTTGGCAAAGTAGCCGAAGTACAAATAAGTGTCAATAACGAATTAATTGGAATTAAATGAAATTATAAATCTCGAATTAATTAAAGGGAGAAAGAAAGAGCTCAGATGACTCGTAGCCTCATGATAACGCATGTGCGTACCCCGGGTGTGTTGGCGTTCCGGAAGTAGCGAAGAAGTGTGAAATGATAGAAAGCCTATCAACACTTTGTGGGGGGGCTTGTATAAATAAAGTTCTTATCTTTGACAAATAGCTCTAAACTGATGATTCTAAGCTACTTGATGCAGCATCCCGCCACAAATTAACAAGCCCCGGGTAAACTTAAAAAAAAAATAGAAAAAAAAAATCTTTCGAGTCTTTTCGTGTCTTTGAAATTATTATAATGGATTAAGTGCCGGGTGAATAACTCTGACATCTAAAATTAAACTTATAAATAATAAACTTCCTCGAACGATGTTTAATATTTTTTCCCATCAAACTGTTTATTTTTTCTCTAATTTTAGTTCCCATATACAAAAAAGCCCTAAGCGAATAAACAAAATATTGATTTTATATTTTTATGAAAAATCTTCAAAAATTTAACTTCTTTTTAAAAAGCAATCTTTTCAAAATAAGATTTTTTCATAAATGTTCCAATGAGTGTATCAAAAAATATATTGTACTATTTGCCAATAAACCCGAGGGATTTGACACATACTCAAAATTGCAATTGATTGTGTTTTTTTGTTGTTGCTTTTTTCATTCAATTCCATTAATTCAGTTATTATTTAAAAGCCATGAGAACGAAAAACCACACACACACACACATACACTTGTCACAATATTCGTAGCATTGTTCGATCTTATGATTTTTATCTCGAATTTTATTCAAATGATAAACAATCGATAATGAAATTGTACAAAAGAGGCGCGTGTGACCAAAGACGAACCCCCGAAAAGATGCGTCGACGGATCTCGACGTGAGACTGCCACAGCAGCCTCTATGAAACTCGGGGTATCCCAACTCATCTCAGTCCGCTTCAGCCTCTCTCTCTCTATCTCTTTCTTTCTGTGCCCTCTCTCCTCTCTTCTTTCAAGAGAACTGACATCGGACTCACACAACCCCTTCCACTTTACTGTCAACACTTTATCCTAAATATATATAGATACCCATAGAACACTCTCCTTTACATCATATGTAAATAAAACGTTGATTTCACGTACTAATCACATTAAATTAAACAAATATTCAAACATCCTAGGATGAGGACCACGAGAATAGAAGAAAACAATTGAAAATAATGATTCGACTAAATCGAAGATAATTTCATTAATCGAAAAAGTTCTATTCATCAAAAATAATAATCCTTTTCATTTCGAGTTTGTTTGCACGTATATTTGTGTATGCAAATCGTCATTTTTCGTAGAATAAAATAAAAAATATATTTTTCATCCTCCTCCAATCAATTTGATTGAATCTAATTTTATTTGAATTCAACTATTTTTATTGGAAATTTGATTTTGTCTCTTAGGATAAAAAAAGAATTGAATAAAAATTCTTTGACAAATGTCATTTTTTCACAGCTCGATACAATTAAATGTTTACTTAATTATTGTCTTCATTGGTTAATTACGTAATCCATGCACTCAAATGCATCCCTAAACTTGACTATAGTTCTCTCTATTAATAATCTTAACATTCACATGCGGGTTTGACTTTGGACACAAGTAAAAATACAAAACGACAAGAGTAAAATACATTTAATGGGGACTTACGGAATATTAGCTCGAAAACTTAACGCATTGTATATGCATGACCAACAAATGTATACGTTAGTGAGATCACTGATAATGAGACTTGCCAAGGCGGTGTGTCCTCGTACGTTATTCACTAACTTACTACAATTGCTCACGGTCATGCAACTAGATAATCGATTTTACATTTTTCATGCTTTGACAGACTCATTTCGAAGTATAGACCTCGCTTGTGAATGATTTACGAAAAACTTTACACACGTTAAGCTTGAGGTGTAACTAATAAGTCTAAACACATTTTACCTCGAGCTAATCACTGATTTAGTTAATTACATTCATTGAACTGATTTTATTGATTCTGGTTGAATCATTGAAGCTTCAATGATGACAAAATAACAATTATATCATCGAAATTGTTATTATGTCATATATCATTGAAAATATTGAAAATGTCTGATGTCATGATTACGAAAAATGCTTTTGGAGCCTTTCTGGCAAGCCTGAAAAATGATTAAATTATTAAGAACTTTAAATCAGTCAATTTTTATTCGTTGTAAGCTCTTAGTCAGCTTAATTTTTATTTTATTCCTTAAACAGCTTAATTTTCGTCATCCCAAATCCTGCCTTCCGATATTTCTCACTCTAAGATTCTCCTCGATCGAGCTCCAATTTTCACTTCTTTTTTTTTATTGCGAAATACGATCACCGGCAACTCGATACCATCGAAACACCTCAAGACTAAGCCATTTGGTGGTGAAAATAAATAAAGCAAAATAAATAACAGTGAAAAAATGTAAAATTTGAGAAAATTCGTCAGAATAAAAAGCAAGAGGTCAAAAGTAAGAAGATTGCAAGAAAACGATACGGGAACTTCGAACATTTTTATTTATTTAGACAAACATCATTTCGATCCATCACGATTTTATTATTTTCTCTAATAAATTATTTCAATATGTTTTGATTTTTTGAACGTCTAATCGCTTTTAATTTTAGAAAGTGGGCTAATTTGATTGATTGAATCAATTTAAAAAATTTTGCTGATTATTTATTATTTAAACGTTGTTTATTTTGTCTTTTTTTTTTTTTTTTTTTAATTTATCGGCGACACGCTCAACGATAGGGTTAATCCAAACGCTAACCGAATGACATGCTATACGCGCGGTTTGTGATTCTTCTAGCGAGAACAACCGGCTGGCAAGTGGGTCAGTCCGGTGGGACTCTGGTGAACGAGCTTCGTCTTCGTACGCGGAAGAGCCATAGATAAGGCGCCATATAGAGAAATAAGGATATTTAACAAGCGACATATCACACGGCACTTATACTTGTTGACTTTTCTATAATATACTTCGTAATGTTTATTCTAGCAACAACAAAAAAAAAGCTGTAAAAAAGAAAAACATTCTCTTATTGAGAGAAAAGGACATAAATTAGAGAACGAGGGAATTGGAAAAATTAGGGCAAGATATGCCGCGATACACGTGTGAATTAAAAGTGAACAAAAAAAAAATGATAGCATTAAGGAATTAAATGGAAAAAACGAATTTAGGATTTTTATTTTTGTAAATATATTTCTATATTTCACCTTTTAATGATTATCTCATCAATGACAGGTCGAGGAAAAAAACTGCTGAGGACTTTTCTTTTCAGAATTTCGAGATCTTTTTATTGATTTTGATTTTGATGTGATCTTTGATTGATTTTGAATATCCTGCACACGTTACGGGGTTTTTTGTTTATTTCTCACCTACAAAAAGGGTCACACACGTTAAATCGTGGACATGAGGGCACTTCATAATCCTCGATTTTCTCTGCTCAACAGGTTGTAATATCGTCACAACTCTTTTTTCTCTCCTTCAAACTCAGCTCATCTTGCTTTTCTCTGGCATATTTATTTCTCTCATTCATTTTTGTCTATATTTATTTCCTTCTTTTTTGTTATATCGCTCTTGAGCGACAGTTATTCGTGCTCGTGTTATATGCATCAGTAGAAAAACACGTTGTGTACTGGTTAGGCATTGAAAAATCAACACTACGAGAGTGATAAGGTAGAATAAAAAAATGAAACACTTGCCTCTCTATCTCGACACTATTTACACCAAGGAACTCAACGAGTAACGACAACTTTTATGTTTTCTCTGCTCTCATGGAACACTTTTACTGAAGACAGTAATCATGTTTAGTTTTATTTTGAAAAAGCTTTATATTTTGCTATTTTTTTTTTTTCGACAATTATCGTTTTTGAAACTGTCACAATTTACGGAATTTGTGACAAGGTTTTTTTAAATGAATACGATTAGAACTGTGGTCTTATTAGTATCGTATTTATTAATGAATTTTTTTTTACATTTTCTTACAATTGGTAATAATTATAATTTAATTATTTTCATTATTTAATTGAAATATCATTTAATTGTAAATGTAATCACATATTTTTGGTAATTGATGTTTATGGAAAATCTTTGATTGAAAATTAATGTACTTTTTTTGGCTTCGAACTATCTTTGGATTTGGATGATCTCGCTGTATTTTTTGGCAGTTCGATAAAATTTTGTCTCCTTTCATAAACTTCATATATTTCGCGGCTACGGTTATCACGATTTTCAAAATATCTTTGAAGCGTTCGTTCATATTTTTCACGTTGTTTTTGCATGAGCAGAGAGGAGTCTTCGAGGAAGGATGATTGAAATTGTTCAAAATCGATGACGTTAATGGCTCTTTGATTTCTTAGAGTTTCTTCATCGTAGTCTGTTTTCACCCAACGATCTTCTTCTTCCTCTTCTTTTTCCATGTAAATCGAAAGATCCAATTTTGGTAAATAGTTGGCAAAATTGGCAGGTGGCTCGAGAGTTCTTTTTGTCAAGCTCGAAATTTCGTTCTCCAATCTGTCAATACTCGCAATTTTTTCTTTCATCTCGTCAGTATTTTTTTCCATCAAATTTGCAACGTCAAACGCCGAAGGAGCAATTATCAACGAATTATCATCGAGAAAAATTTGACGTAATTTTTCTCCGCGTTCCAAACGTCGAGGGTCTTCGAAGTTACACATTTTTTTGAATTCATCAATTTTATCCTCTCTCCCAGTGTCACGAATCATTTCAAAATCATCCGATTCTGTTATTATTTGCAAAATCCAATATGGTTTCACCAATTCCCCAAAATCGAACGATTTTTTCGAAACATTTTTTATTCTGTGACTTTTCCTTCCACTCGTTGATGCTCTTCGTGCTTTTTCAATATCTCCGGATTCCCTAGTCTTCGAATCCATCACAACTGTCCATTCAGATGGGTTCAAAGGCCACGAGTCTTCACGAACAAAAGCCTCGATCGTGTAACTTTTCATTTTTTCAAAAATCTCACGATCCATGGATGCTCTTTGTGAAAGATTTACCGAACGTTGACTGCCGGATCCACCATTTTTTTGACTCGAAGATTTTCGTGATGCACTCAATTTTCCTAAAGAATCAACGTCAGTCTCATTCGCAGAGTCAAAATCAAAAAAAATAAATGGCAACACCAAAATCGATCCTCCTTCCATTTCTCTAACGACGTCTCCGTTTTCCTTCGTTATTCGCAACTTTGTCAACACGTTCTCGTACGAAGTTTTCAATCGCAAAGAAACCAAAGTACTTTTTCGAATTTTGACGATTATTTTGAAAATATTATTCTTTAAATTCGGCAAATAAATGTTGGACATTTCTCGAACGAATAAAGGTGCTATTTTTGATGGAAATATTTCGGTTTCGTTGATCGAATGAAATTTAGGTTCTCCTTTGATCGTTGCAAGATGGAGAGACCATTCGATTTCTTTGTGCTTTTCTTCGTCGTTTGAACCATAAGCGAATATCGTGTAACCTTTTTCTCGATATTGATAAAAATTTGGTTCCACGTTATTAACGACAAATGGCATTTCCGAATGAGTATCGTTGTCAAAAACTCTTACTGTGTAATTTGCCAAATTGGTGAATAAATCGATCGCACCAAAAACGATTTCTGATTTTTTTGGATTAATTTTCATCCGTAAAATCGGTATCCAAAAATCGCTCGTCAAGTTCTTAACTTGGCCAGACATTTCTTGAATCTCAATAACGAGCTTCAAATCTTTAGCCCATGAATAAATCGTTTCTAATTGTTTGTCTCTTTTGATAAATTCTCTGAGCAAACAATTTGCTCCATTCTCATTTTTTTCAAAGTTAAAAATCTCGACAATTGTCAAAAGTGCATTTTTTATATCCAAATGTTCCATGTGATTAGGTTCGTGAATTTTTTTATAACTTTTTATTAAAGCCATGCGAAAAAATGTTTGAATAATCGCTGCAGATCGATTGATTTCCGATTGTTTATCTGTTTCCCAATTTTTTTCTTTGATGACTGAAGAATCGATTTTCCTGCCGATCGAAGGATCGAGGAAAAAGACTCTCAGTGCACGTTGCAATATTGGGAGCTCGATTGCCGGAAATCGATTTTCAACAAGTCTTAGAAATTCTTCGATGAATAAATTGTGAATATTTTTGAGAAATGTTCTATCTGAATTTTTTGAAATCGGCCAATTTGGCATGTAACTTTGATAATAATTTTTCAAGTTGGAGGAATAGCTCGATGTGCCAAATGCTTCGAAAGCTGTTTTAACGGAACTGCCAATTTTTTGGGCAATATTTTCAACTCTTGGAGCTTCTTTGATCATAAGTTCGTGCATTTTAAATCGATTACCGATTTTGAAATAAGTGTCAGAAAAAATAACAGCTCGGTAAGATGACTCGTAATTTATGAATATTCGTAACAAATGTCGACCGGGTTCCAATTGAAAAACCATCGATTTCGTGCCCTTAGTTTTGATCAATCCTACGGATTTTTTGTCGATAAATCTTTCGAAAAAATTATAATTTTCTATGACGAGAGACGAGAATTTTTTAGACACCAATTCCTCAAGATTATTTTGAGTAATTGTGGAAAAACTGACAAGAAAAAAAGTGGCATCGATTGAATCAACGAAAAGATAAATCGGTTCGTTTCTCGTTGCCAATTTTTTGTCATCATATTCGTAAATTTTATCTTCAATGTCTGATAAACCTGCAGATTTTCTGGCACTTTTTTTAACTTCTTTTCCCAAAGAATCGGTTACATGTCTTTTGAATTCTTCCGAACGTGAATTTTTTGAACTGTCACATATTTCGATGTAGTGTTTGAAGAATTTTCGTCTGTAATACAAATGAATTTCTCGTAAATAGTACGAGAGTTTGTTGAAATCTGTCCATTTACATATTTCTGAATTTTCGAGCTCTTCACTTTTTGTTTTTGGCAATAAATTTATAATTTCTTTTTGTGTTTTCTCGGTCGATTTTTTTCGCGATTTTAGACTCATTTCCGAAATGATTTTTTGTTCCTCTTCTTCCGTTTGATCTCCGTTATCGGATGATGTTTTTTCACAAGATTTCGCCAATGGACTTACGATTAGCAAACGTCGTACAGGGACCAAATAGTCTGATGGGTTGATGACACCTCGACGTATTGCCCAATTGAGCCAACGGTGGTTTTTCCATTTGGCTAATGGTTTTTTTGCCTTTAGAGTCAAGAAGAATCTTTAGTTTTCGATTTCGAGATACATTCATTCATTTCAAATGAAAATTTCATTTCAATTCAATAATATTCGATATTTATTTCAATATTGTAAATAAATTATTACTTGTGATGGATCCAAAGGAATATCTCGAGACGATTCGACAAAAACCTGATGACTCCAGCATGGAGTTATTCCAGGAATCTCTACATCCCCTTTTTTCGAATCATTAAGACTTAAAAAAAGCAATATTGGCTGTGGATTATCTAGAATTTCAAGTTTGGATATTTTTGTTTTCGATTTTTTCGACTTCGTTGATTTTTCTGGTGCATTGATTTTCTCTTGATTTATTAGAGAATTCTCATTGTCAGCCCATTCGAAATGTTTTGTATATTTGATGAGCAATTCCCACTGATCGAGAGGGGAAAGATGAGAGACATTCAGAGTCAATGGTATCCATCCTTTTTTCAGAATTTTATTCATTAAAAACTCACAGAAGGAACATTTTAATTAAAAACTTTGAAAAACTAGAAAAAAAACTTTAAATTACCAGTCAAACAAGTAATTAAACTGGAATCAACCATCTCTTTTTTCGTGGTCCAAGACAGAGCAACAATTTTTAACATGGCTTTGGCCAAAATCATTGGCCAAAGTTCATTAGGATTTGAAGTACGAGGCAACAATGGTCTGCCATTTTTGTCAATGGGAATTAAGTCGTCAACCAGTATTCGACGCCATCGACCCATGTGGAAAATGCGAACCACGTATTTGCCTAAACAGAGCTCTCTTATGTTATTTCATCGTAAATTTTAAGGTGATGGAGCAGTCGCTTTCTCGCAATGTGAGTGCGAGTAGCTGCAATTTTCGAAATTGAATATTTCCGACACGGTTTCACCAATAAAAAAAAGCCCCTGTCAGCAGATTTTTGCCATCGTCCTGCGTTTGCTGACAGGGCCTTTTTTTGATTAGTCAAACGAAATAGAAGAATTTTAATTTCGAAAATTCGAGGTGACTGATCCATCATCTTAAGCTGAAAATTTATTCGGATGCAAAAATCGATTACCATGAGGATTTAAAATTGGACGATGACTATTTCCTTTTCCTGCTTTGTTCAAAGAGTAAACATTAAACCATCCCTGCCAGGGTTGATCACCATAATTCCACGAAAAATTATTCGTCGGATTTTCTATTTCCAGTCCATTTCGACCACAATATTGAAGATTCGTTAAAGTCGAAATGAAAGTCCGAATAAACTGCAATTCAACGAAATGTGATTATTTTTTCAAGATTTTCGCAGAAAATTTAGATTTTTTTTTACCTCACTGTGCAACAAATGTTGATTGTTCGTTATTAAATCATAATAATTCGAAATTGTTTCAAATACGATTGCAACATCGACATTATCTAATTTACCAAATCTCTTCCACTCGTTCGCTTCCAGAGATTGTGGCAACACGATTTGTTGTGGGTCGGTGAATTCTCCTCCTAATTGATTAGTTAATCGAGAGATTTGAGGCAGAAGAAGAAGAGACGAATAAAAAGAGTTTAGAGGGGAATAAAAATAAATAGAAAATCGAATTTGAAATGGAATGGTGAATTTTTTTATCAACAGAAGAAAAGCTCGTACCTTTTGGGTAATCCCATGATTCTGAATTGATTTCTACATCGGACCATTCTAGCCATATCGAACAATTGCTTTGTTCTGATAAGTTCAACAAGGAGTCGTCGGAGTAACCTGTTTTTTTCGATTTCCTTGACATAATAAATTCCAAGGTATGTTGGATCAACTCTGTCTCGAAATCGTTTCGCTTTTGTCATTCATTTTTTCAATAAAATAAACTACAGAAATAATTTTTGATTGATTATTATTCTTATGTTTTTATTTTATTTATTTTTTTCAAAAAAGTATATATTTGAATATATGCGATTTTTTATTTAATCTTTCTATACGTAAATTAAACCTAAATCAACGTAAAAATGATCGAATACATTTCGTCACTACAATAAATCGAACTTTTATCCTTAATCGTCTTTCCTTGTAAAAAGTTATGTTGAAATACAGAAAAATAATATCATCTAGCGATATAACTAGATTTACAAAATTGTAAATTTTCCTAAAAAAATAGGGTTTCAATGCATGCAACGTTATTTAAGACGATCCAAAAAAATATGCTTCAAAAACAAAACTAGATTTTTTACTCTTAGAATATACGAAGCATTTATCTTTTGATTATATTTATATTTGTTCTTTTTTTTCTCTCTTTATTACTTTTTAGAAATATCTCGTTGATCCTATAGGACCGTCACATATGGTAGTATCATCAATAAACTCCTATTTCATGATGTATTTTTTCATTGGTTGATTCAAATTTTTGGAATTTAATACAAAAGAGATAAATTTTTGTTTTTTTTTTTTTCTCTCTCTCTCTCTCTCTCTCTCTTTCTCTGTATCTCTTCGATGAACGAATACTTAATTTTTATAATACTTGACAAAACAATGTAAACAATTGTCAATTATTACGTAACTATCATCGATATATTTTTCCTGTACAATTTTTCCTCCCTTTTTAACCTTTTTTTTTACATGAATTCTTTTCTTTTCTTTTATATATCCATTCTTTTTACTGCGACAACAGTTGATAGATCATTTTAGTATTTATTGTTTGTTCGATTCGAGGAAAATTCGAGGAAAAAATCGTGGACGAACCTACCAACCCTCTATCACAGGCGTTAAAAAATTAAAAGTTGTTAAAAATTACGAATTATAGATTTTTCAGAAATTTTCATGGAAATTTTTATGATGTATCGCAGAGCGTTATACGTTTGCATGGACTTTACTCATGATTTGACAAAAGCTGCTAAAGTCGATTGTAAAATTTGCAGATTTTTCTTGCACGTGTGACGGAGAGTTAATAATAATCGATAAATAATTACCAACAACGTCAGTTGGAAGAAAATCCTGATAAGTTGGATTTGTGTTTGTTTGGATTTGTTTGGCAGGAATGCAATCCTTTTTTTTTAATGGAATTTGAATTTTCTGTTAGGAAAAATTCTTAGTTTATCGACATCACTTGTGATTTTAATGGAATGATCAAATAAAGCTAAAGTAAAAAATAAAAAGCTCGAACTTTTTTCCCTCCTAATCCGTGCGAAAAGATTTGTGCTTTTTCAAGCACCACTTTCGTAATTTTGAGCATTTATAGTCACCCTTTTATTTTCTAATTTCTCTTTAAACAGAACTTAAAAAATCTTGATTTAATATAAATAATAGTTTCAATGAGCGCGGTAAAAAAAATGTTGATAACACGAAATAATCTATGGCAACTCAACGAGAAAATTTAAACATGAATATTGAAGAAGAAAGAATTTGATAAATTTACGAAAGTTTTCAGTAAAAACATTACGATATTCGTCATAAAAATTCATTCTCAATAATAACAATAACGTGAAAGTGTAAAATAATCGGTCGAAATGAAAAATTGTTCAAAAAGTAATAAAACAATTTGTTATAGCGCCTGTTTTTTTCCAAATTTTACATTTTTTAGAATTCATCGTATATTCAATTTCGTAGAAACTCTTAAAATGGAATTTTCAATATTTGAACAAAAAACGTGTCAAGAAATTCGCGATTTTTTAATGAATTTTTGAAATTTTGTAAAAGTTCATATCGTGTCGAATATTCATGTTTAATATTTCGAGGAAAAAGTACTTTGTTATCGAGACAATTATTTGAATGAATAAAATTCAGTAATTTATTTCGAGAAATAGGATGTTTTTCGTCTGAGTAATGTCATTTTTTCATCAACAAGATTAAAAAGCTTTTTTTTTTTTAATATTTGTCTTCAATGATAAAAAAGTCCTATCTAAAATCTCATATAAGAGATGAAATCCGAGCTCAGAGTAGTGCGCATGTGGCAGTGGCGGAAACACTTTGTAGGTAAATGTAATGTAGGTTTTTAAAATACCTTAAAGTACAAACTGACGGAGTATACGAAATATTTGAGTGAGCACCGACTCAAGGTAGAAGAGTGATTCCTACCGAGGTTGGAAGAGAATTTTGTAATATAATTTATCAATAATATCAATATTTAGCGTGTCACAATTGGAAAAAGGGACAATAGGCACGATTCGAATGATGAATAATAATTTTGAATGAATTTCATAAGAAAAAAAAACGGATATGAGACGAAACGATGAAAAGAAAAAGTTTGAAATGATTCTTATTTCGATAAATGTAGAATAATTTTAAACGATTATTCTTGTCTAAAAATATTAATACTCATTCGATCATAATTGATTAATAATAAATTCATTTGTTTGTATTTCGTCATTGGAATTATGAAGACAATCTCGTAATAAGGAAACTCTCAGAATTATCCAATATGGCCGTGACCCAAATTTGGCACTGTCTTAAAAAATCTTTGTCAGTTCAACGTAAAAAATTCGAACGTTGAATTCATCTCGTTGTGAGTAAAAAAAAATAATTAAAAAATGAAAAATAATAAACACGAGTTATTGTGTATTTACAATAAGTTTGAGGCTCGTTAAGTCCGAAATATTTAGGGAGTTTTGAGCGATAGCATGAAAAGTTGAAACTTTTCAACTGAAATAAAATCAAAATTATTCGACTAAGCTTTCATTTTCGAACCGATTGTTTTTAAAAACGAAAATGACAGAATTTTCTGGTTCTTATCTTTCCTTTTGTCGAGTTTTCTAGTCGGGAATGAAAAAATTTGCAATGTCGATATATCTCAACGCGCATTATTGCTAGATCGCTTTTCTTACGATCTAATTCTTTGCCCGAGGCCCTGATGCTCGTTGATCTTCCATACGTCCAGCTTGTAGCCTTTGAATCAGCGAAAATAAATCCTCCTCAGGGACTGTCGCACCTGATTGTGTGTTTCCGTTTGGCCTTTGGTTTTGTTCCTCCTCTGCGTCTTGCAAGGATGGAGCAACTGGCAATGGACTTCTTTGATCTTCTAATCTAGAGCCCTTTGAATCGAAAATTTTAAGTTTTTACAAATCGTCGTTTCACAGAAAAATAATTGTGAACGAGGTTTTTCAACAAATAGTTCAAGATTCGTTCAGTTTCAACAGACCAAATTTAAAGGCAATTTCTCTCACACAATAATTCATTTTCCAGCGTCAAAAATCACTTGGAAATATTCCAGAAATGTTATTTTCTTTCTCTGAATTAAAAAAAAAAAATCACGTGTTTTGAAGACACCAATAAAAATGAACTCTCAATTATTGTTAACGTAGACGTACTTGACAACGTAGTAACATATCGATGAACGTGTCATCAGCGTCTTGTGGCGTTCGTGCCGGCGTTTTAATGCTTGCAATATTGGTGCGTTGTGTATTCAAACCAGGCAAGTATGGCAACGTGACTCTCTGTTCATCCATTCGTTTGCTTTGCATACCAGCTATCAGTTCCATCAAATCTTCTGGATCTCTGAATAAAAGAAAAGAGGTTAAAAGTTTGTTCATTAAATACCATTTTTAAAAATTTTTTAATTATATTTCCGTAAGAACGAACTTATGACTAAGAAAAACGATGTAATGAGCTAGAAGATTTAAAAAAATGGAACTTAAGTTCTAGGGTTAGTTAACTTTTATATAATTTATAGTTGTTTCTCTCAATTATTATTATTATTATTACTGTAAGACAAATAAAATGGAAAATAATGATAAAGTAAGAGTGAACTTACTTTTCTTTTTCGGGTGGTGGTGCTTTGGTTCTTGGTTTGCGATTGGCATTGAGAACGCATCGTTGATCGTCCATTCTTCCGGATTGAAAACGAGACAATAGCTCAAAGAAATTGTCTTCCTCTTCCTCTTGTGAGGGTTGAGGAGCAATTCCAGATCTTGCGAGCGACTGTTCGCTCGTATCTTTTTGCTTGCCATCGGGTGTTAACTGAAATTAAAAGAGAAAAAGAAAAAAAATTGAGTTTAATGAGAATTATATCGAAATCTGATAGAAGCGATTTTTGAATTTTTTTACTGAATTACTTTTATGAGATCCAAATTATCCATGCTCTGTCGACGCAATCTGTATCGTCCCGGCGATGAAGAATTAATGGTTGACGTTATGGATAAACTTGTTGCATTATTATTTCGTGCTTTGCCATTCTCCGGTTGGTTGCTTTCGAGTCCAAGTACCTTTTGCAAATCTGCGACGTTTGTTTGCGCTGTTTCTTGGCCCGTTGTGTCACCCAACTCTTTAGAAATGTTGAGATGGAGCGTAGCGAAATGGAGCGCTTTTTCATGATTTTCCATCGCTGAATAAGCGTTTCCTAACGACCAACAAGCTCTTCCTTCGCCCACTCGATCCATCAGCTGTTGCGCTATTGCCAAATGACGCAAATGATATTCAATCGCTGCTGAATAATCGCGGATCAGTGTGTAAGTATTTCCTAGAGAATAACAGGCTTGAGCTTCGACTGCACGGTCTCCCAATTCTTGTGCAAGAACAAGAGTTCGTCTGCAAAAAAAAAACATCGATTTTTATCACTTTCATTTAAAAAATGTTCATCATTTAAACCGTTTTATCTGATTGACAAATGTACTGTTTGGAATTAAAAAAAAAAAAGTAAGAAAAAAAACGTCTCTTAGTCCTATTTATTTGGTCATGAATATTATTAAAATGAAGATTTTTTTGACTAATTCTTTGGAGAGATTCATACTCTTGTGGGAATTTAAATTTTGCTCACTTGTAATGCTGCGCTGCTTTCTCAAATTCACCAAGAAATATGTGCGAATTTCCCAGATTACTGTTTGCTCTTCTCTCCGCTGGTTTGTCACCAAATTCTCGGGCTATTTTGAGTCTCTCGTTGTGATAAAATATAGCTTTCTGAAAATCTCCCAACAAATAATAAGTGTTGCCCAAATTACCACAAGCTCTGCCCTGTGCCGCTGAGTCTGCTAATGTTCTCATCAGCTCCAAGTTCTCTCTACGAATACAAAAGACAGAAATCTATTAAGTTTTAACTAAATACAGTTCATTCAATTCAAAGAGAAACTTATGAATTTTTTATTTATTTTTTTTTCATCGATCAGTCAGCAGCTTATTACTTTTATTTTGTTTTTAAACGAATAACCACTTACTCGTAATAACCGACTGCCTGCTGTAGAGATTGTCTCGATTCTTCAGAAAATTCTCCAGGATCCAAATAACCAACTCTTCCGTATTGTTTCCCTTTGGCGTGATAAACGTTTCCCAAATTGTATAGAGCTCTACCCTCGCTTAGCTGGAAAACGCAATATTTATAGAAATTTCATTTATGCATTTTTCCACAATTTTAGCTTACACGTAGCTTTATGGAAAATAAATATTTCTCATTGTTTTACTTGACCCGTTAAACCATAGTGTAACTTATGATTTTTCATCTATTTTATTACAGTTTTATTATTTTTGAACTACTATTCCAACAAAAACTATATTTTTTATTCCCACATGACCCCTGAGTCATTCATAAATGTGAAAAAAATATGAACCCTCGTTATTTATTAATTGCACAAATACCAAGTGTAAATAAATTATCAAATTTCATACATTTTAATAAAGAAGAGTTAATTTTCCACTGAACTTTTCTGATAATTTTCTCGTAAACTCTATAAACTCCAAAATATTTGACAAAATTTTTTATAACGTTTTAAGAGTGATTTTAGTTTGTAAAAAAGGAAACAATTGATTTTGAAATACTAAAATCTAAGTTCAAGTCTAGTGCCAAAAACAAATCCTTCTTACGACTGGAAGATTAAAAAAAAATTAGCTAGTATATTTGGTTTTTGATATTAGACACTGTTCAAAGGTTTCAATTAGAAAAATATAATTTCCAACTGTAAAAACCCAATAATTTTGCACATTTAAAACATAAAAAGTAGAAAATATTTTACCTTATCGCCAATTTCTCTCGAAATTTCCAAATGACGTTTGCAACAAATCATAGCTTCGTCAAATTTTCCCATAACTTTGAGAGTATTTCCAAGATTGCCACTGGATTTTGCTTCTCCTAATTTATCGCCCATAGTTCTGGCGAGAGTGAGATCGTGTTTGTGATACTCCATTGCTTTTCCATAATCTCCCAAATAAAAATAAGCATTTCCTAATTGGCTGTATATAGCACTGAGTGTCCTTAGATCATCCGTTCCAGCCTGTATCGCTGCTTGAAAAAATGCAACGCCCGATTTGCAGTCTCCGGCTTTGCAGAGACGCTCGCCCTCTAGGGCTAATTCCAGACACATATTGCTGTCGCTTCCACCGATCTGAGAATTTATATATTATCATAGAAATTTGTTAATTAATGTTCATTGTGGGTTGCAAACATTTCTTAATAGCCTCAACGTGTTTCTAAAAGTGTATCAAAGAATTATTGTGATCTAAATAACATTTCGTCCGCTTTAGATGAGAAAAAATGATTTTATTCTAGTGCATGAAAATAATAGTTGCATGTAGGCGGCCAATTTCTTGTGTACATTCCCAAAAATCTACGAAATTGATTGTAGCGATTCAGAAAGAGGTTTTGTTTCCCTTATGCAGTATTTTTCGGCTAAATTGTACCAGAAAGTAATGATGATTGGAAAAAGCAACAATTCTTTATAGATTTGATGTGAAATGTACGATAAATTGTTGCGATCGAAATGAGTGATTTTTTCATTCATTTTTCAAAAGTGCGTTGTCGCGATTTGAAATGCAAATTTTCTGTTATTTTCGGAATATTTTTGAGGAATTTTGTGCCGATTGCATTGTTGTAATTGAATGGAGCATTTTTTTTTTTTTTTTTCAATGCATTGAAAAAAATCGGCGCATGAATCACGTCCTCTGTTAATTGAAATTAATTGTCGTTAAAGCGATTGACTCACCAGTCCTTCGGTCAAATTTTCAGCACTTGCACTCAGGGACATTATACTTATAAATGTTTCAACGTAAAACGTTGTGGAGATCAAAAACAAAAGCGACAAGTATGAACAAAAAATTAAGGTTTTTTGTAAAACACACACGCACGCGAAGCCTTATATCAGTTTCACGTAAAAACTTTCGACTCGAACAAATTGGAGAAACTTATTGAATTACGTGCATGAAGCATTTCGGCGAAATTAACATTTTATCCGGCTCTCTGTCATATCAAATAAAGTTTAACGACGATCAAAATACGATATTATCTTTTAACGAATATAAAAGGCGCGTCATCTAGCGTTATGCAGACCGTCTACACAACAACACCCACTAGCGATCCCAGAATTAATTAGGAGTGAAAGAAGAGAGACAGATGCGTTTTTTTTCGACCGAAACTATGTGCAACAATAGACGACCGGAAGTAAATTAGAAACAAAAATGTTACTAGAAGTCCCTAAGACTACAGATAGTTTCTTTCTCCACTACAGGTGGCGCTTTCTTTTCGTTTAAGAAAATCAGCAAGTCCAGCCCTCTACGTAGACTTTTTCAATAGATTCAAATTTTAATCGTTTACCGGTTATTATTAGAATAATTAATAAAAAAGTTTGTCTGATAATGTTAACGTTAAAAATTAAAACGGACGGATCAACAATTTATTATTATCAATTTTTATTGTGTATTATTTATAAAGACAAAACTTTAATTCATTTAATTATTTCATTTACTAAAATTATTCATTGTTTATTAATATTGTTTCATTGTAATTTGATTTAAAAAAAGTTGAAACGTAAAGTTGTATGGTAATATTAATTTATTGATGTTAAAGAAGAACTCTTCTTGTCCTATTAGATATTTCGTTCAGTTAAAGTTAGCAATATCGACGAACGAAGGAGCGTAGAGTTGCGCGACCGTATGACGCTCGTACTGCTCCCTCTTCGCCGGCCGGCGCTCGACTACTGATTAACGCGATAAGCGCGATAGCCTTATCATGCTCTCCGCTCTCCCGCTCTTCCGCGCGTGCCCCACCAGTTGCACTTCCCCGCGACGCCTCGCGCGGCGGGCCGGCACGACGAACGTTCCCCCACCATGCAGCACCGGCAACCATAGCAAGCACACGCACACGGGACTCACAGGTTACAGGAGCGCGTAGAACGTAAACAAACCAAACGCATACCACACATATTGGGCGTGTTCGGTCGAACCAATTCCTGAGCATCAAAAGGAAGTTATTAAGAATATATAACTTTATCAAGTGACAATTTTTGTTTCATTAGTCGGTAAATATACTTTATAGTAAAATTTTATATGGGAGTTTAATTATACATACAATAAACTCGTTGTAGAGAGTGAATAATGCAAATTCATTTACTTAATAAATGTGAATCAAACGAAGTAAATTTTGTATTATTATTAGAGAAAATACATTATTGTAGGATGAAAAAAATTATGGGAGGGGAAAGGGTCTAGGGTGAGGTTAGAACGAAACACTAGAAAGGTTAAATTTAAGTAAAAATGCCATTCAAACACTCGATTCCAAATAGTCATAGTTTTTTGCAATATACAATATTTCTCTTGGTCCTAAAATCGTTGTTTTTTTCTTTTTTTGTCTAAAAATTGTATCATCGACAATTAACTAATAATGTCTATGAATAATCGTAGCCTTCGTGAAAGTGTCTATGCGAAATTTCACATTTTGTTCCTCGTACTATATCGTCGATTTGAGCTGCTTGTATACGGAAATTTGTCACGTTCGGTCTCAGCGAACCGGTCGCTAGTTTCTGATAGGAATTCGTTATAACCCAGAGCTCTTCACGACCAGTTCGTTTTTCACTTATCACCTGCAATACCAAATATTCATTAAAATACGAGTAAAAATTAGATTTGTACGTGAAAATAATTATGAGACGTGTTTGATCAAACAATGTTTGTTTCTTTCGCAGTAATTTTGTTTTTTCTCTAAATTTTCACGGATTTATTTTTATGGACAAAAAAATATATATGCTCAAAATTTTTATCTCAGTTTTTCAAGTTTCTCGTGAGTCTGTCAATACTTCTGACGCAAAGTCCAATGATACTAAACGCGTTTAAAAAAATCGCAAATCTCTTTGTTACCTTCATTCCAGAAGCAAATTGTAAAGTTTCTTTGTTCTTGACAACTACTTCTATATTTTCTCTTCCAAATTGAGGAAAATCTTTACTGTTCCAACAACCAATGGCCATGTCAGACATCAGACCATAAAATAAAACGCCATTTTGGTCCATCACTTCGGCTGCTGATTGCGATGATCTCGGATTTCGAAAAGATCTGAAATATCTCGGTACAGCTTCTGCATTATTGGCGAATATTGTTTGATTTCTGTGGAAATTAAAAATTTTATACAATAAAAATAAACATTATAATCATCACGGTGATTTAATAATAAAGTCGAGGATTTTTTATTTCCTCTATTCTGTAGTTACAGTGAATTTTTTTCCAAACAAATACAATTGAATTTGTGAAGCAGTCAACTGTTGAAAACTTAAAATTTTTAATTCTTCAATGAAATGATTTCATAGAGAATAGTCCGATCTCCAAAAAAGTTTGATTTTCATTACATTCAATGATGATAATGATAAGTCTAACAAGTTCGTGAGAAAAATGATAAAATATCGAGATTCACTATAAATTTGACTTTGACGTAGAATAACTTTTGAAAGAATTGATTTATCATAAAACTATGAGACCTTTTCTAATCATCATTTATTTCTCTACCAAAATCTGTCTGCAGCATTGTTGAACGTTACCAATCGATGAATTGTAAAGTTCAAAAGTGCAAGCAAAAAGTCCTCGACTTTTCAAAATCATCCAAATGCACACAAAATAATTGAGACAACCAATGTATAAAAAAAGGTATCGACAAACAAAAAAAATTGACATATCAATCGTTTTTATAAATCAATATAAAAATTGAACTTAAATGTAGAAGCGGTTGATGAAATTTTCAATTTACCGTATTATGGAAGTTGGCACATAAGACTCGACACGGCTTGCCAACGAATGGAAGTAGAGCCTTCGATCACCACGTGCGTTGAGGGGTCCGAGAGCTAGTCCTAAAATACCATCCATGAGATCAAACGATTCTTTGTTTATTTCTAAAGTTCCATAATCGGGATAGGGATAAAAGAGTTTATTAACGATCCTCCAGGATCGAGAATTTTTGTGGTCGTAAACAATCAAACTAAAAGCATCGACATCGGCAATGTAAACATATGGATCATTGCAAGAATCGCGTATGTCAACAACGGGCGTAACAAAAAGTGAAACGTCTTTATATTGAGATTTAGGAAACGTGTAGCTTCGTAAAAGGCGATCGGAGCCCAGTGAATAAACGAGAAGCTTGGGAGGACAAATCTGAACACCGTTGATTTTTCCGGCATCCAATACCCACAATCTGCCGCAGGAATCGATCTGAAATTTTTTTTTTTAATCGGAAAATGTGATTTGTTTTTCAATTGTTGGTTTTTTTTTTTTTTTTTTTTTTTTTTTGAAACCGTTACTCACAGCTATTCTCCAAACGCTGGTAAGTCCCGAACAATTTTCTCCAGATTTTTGCATTTCCCAGCTCGGAAAAGGAGCAATTAAGGGATTTCCATTTTTTTTTCTGCTTGTGATATAGCCAAGCGTAACTGGTACTCCGTCTTGGCTCCGTGGCACCGTAATGAATATCCGACCCCCTAATTTTATGTCAATTTCCGGATGCAGTAAATGGCATTTTTTCAAAAAATCACAATTAAAATTTTTTTAAAATCAATTATGAAAAACATGATATTGGTGATTCGATTATTGAATAAATAATGCAGTTTGTAAGAGCTGTAAACTTTTATTTCCTAAATTATCTCGAAGCGAATTTTTTTTTTTTTTTTTTTTTTTTTTTAGAATAAACAAACCTTTGGTATCGACATCAAGATCTATTGGCACCAAACCACCAGGAATAAATTCTTTAGATTGTATGGCAGCATCTCTTGCTGTCTGAGTCGGAAAATCAAAATCTAAAGATTTCCACGAGTGAATAACTGTAAGCCCAGGATTTGCCGATGCAGAGATCAGAGATCCAAGAAATACCGAAGCAAGCAAGAGCCATGATCCGGATAAATGTTTAAACATAACGCTGTTTAACTGATCCATTAAAAAAACACAATTTGACATTAATTTATGTCCAACAAAAAGACCCGAGAACAGAAACTATTTAATGAATGAAGGAACGAATAAAAAATCTCTTTGTTTTCAAGTTGTTCAAGTGTTTTTCAAAGTGTTTTCAAGTGTTTTCAAATTTCAAGTGTTGTTCAAACACTTATTAAATTTTACTTTTCTTTTTGTATCTATAGTGAAAATTCCATCGTGCTATAGTCGTAGATGTAGAATTTATTTCATACTTTACCATTATATGCGCAGTTACGTGATAAAAAAAATATACATAAATTCTACGATCAACGATAAAAAAAGTTATTAAAATAAACTTAAAATAAACTAAAGAAATCTACACCGTTTCTTCGGATTTTGAAATATTGAATTATTACGAATTTGGACTTACTATTGTTGCGATTTCTGTCAAACTTCCGACTATTGCGAAGACTACGAACGAAAACGTGTAAAAAAAAATGAAATTTCGCTATCTTTGATACTCGGCCGAAAAATTAACAAAGTAGTAGACCTTGAAGCTCGATAATCTTTCAAATGGTTTGAACGAGTATCGAACTATTAGAAGCACAGGAACCGTCTTTTATACTCTGTTGTTTCCCTCATTTTTTTACTTAGCAATTTTAATTTGGTTCGCTTAGGAATGATCCACGAGAACGAGACGACTGACACCTCTGATTTCTTACTTGACAAATATCTAATGCGAACTTCTCAAGAAAAAAAAGTCTGGCTACATAATAAATACATAGCGAATGGTGATACTGTGACAAAAACATTCCTTACGATGGCCCGCACAGACATTCGTATATTTTTATCGCATTGTTATATTCTTGCATTGGTAAAATGTCACGTAAAACTAAAAACTCTCTCTCTCTCTCCCTTTATTATCTGTCGTGCTCGTACATAATTTGTAGACACGACAAATTTAAAAATGAAAAATATTGGTACGTGAAAACATGTGAAACGAATGAGATAAACAACGATAATGTTAAAAATTTTATGAATTCTTTTTTATTTCGTTCGGACGAACAGTGTGGGGAATTTCCACTGTCCCAATTTACGGCTATCTCTCTCGCACTTATGGACGCTATATACCCTTGAATGCCGTAATATCAGTGAAATAAGGATTCGGCGCACTTTTGGCTACGATTGTACCTACTGATCATTTTTTATTCAATTTGGAAAAACGAAAAATAAAAAAAAACTATATTTCGGCTCTAAATTTATCTGGGCTGTCAAGAAGGACACATAAGCACATGTTTTGATCCACGTTCCTATTGTTCGTTCATAAAAAATCAAATAGACAAATGTATAACTCAAAAATGCACTTAAAAATTCTAAAGAAAGTCGAATCAATTGAATTGTTCGCCTTTCGGTATGAATTTCTATCATATTTCTTTCTTCCATAACAAAATCGTTCCCTTTTCCGCCTGAAGAATTGAAATCATTTTCCCGAAGGCTACATTATCATAATTGTAAATATCTTAGACACAGTCGACTTGACTTGTTGTCAAGTTCCGTTGTGCCGTGGGTTGTGCCAACCATTCCCTTACGTCTATATCATCTGTTCTCATATGTCAAATTCCCCACAACCACTCCGGGCGCTTGAAATATTTATCAAGGGTCGGTTTTTCTGAGAGTCGACTATACAAAATTTAGATTTGTTTTTCAATAGATCAGCATATTTAATGTCCGTTTATAGGTATCGTAAACCTAAGTAATAAATTCGAAATATGTTGTTGAATTTTTGCATTTCCTGACGGTGGCGCCTCCAAACAACACTGTATGGTGGCGTCTCCAACGGCTACCAATGTAAATGTACACGAGAGACAGAGAAAGCGGACAGCGGAGGACAAGAGAGATAGAGAGAGAGTAGAAAGAGTCAGAAAGAGAAAATAGCAGCAGTGGTTTTCCGAAATGCTACCGGTTCTGTAGTTTTCAATGAAAGTAAAGATACATAATAGTCCGGTAAATTTGGAGTCGAAAGAAAGATCGTAACGAGAAGAAAAATTAACACGAACACTCATCGCGCCTAAACCAAAGAGACGTATCGGTGCTTTTTTTTTCGTTTACACGGTGCGCTCAAAACGCGAAACAATCTTTGAGGCTCTTGTTTCCCTTTCCCTTCTCTAATATCTATCTCACGAACGCTGTGCACAAAAGTTGACTGATAAATCGGCCGGCCGTCCGAAAATACACAGACGTTGCAATCATGGCCAGTGTTTCGTATCAAATCGCCAATCTCCTGGAGAAGGTAAATATATATTTTTCACAAAAAGTACACATTTTTTTCATCTTCCTCTTGTCATCACCGCACATTTTTTTAGGCTAATCCTCGACATATTTACAAATTTAAAACAATTTTCGGCTCAATCACCGTTGCTGTACCATAACCTCGTTTTTTCCTGTTTTTTTTTATTATTCCCTTTCAAATCTGTCAATAAATCTTATTTGTCATTATAGATGACCTCCAGCGACAAAGACTTCAGATTCATGGCAACTAACGATCTCATGAGCGAATTGCAAAAAGACAGCATTAAACTCGATGACGACTCTGAGAGAAAAGTCGTTAAAATGTTGCTTCGTTTGCTTGAAGATAAGAACGGAGAAGTTCAGAATCTCGCTGTTAAATGGTAATTTCTTTTTTGTACAGAGTTTTTTGTCATTCATTTCAAATAATAAAAATTAAACTATTCTTTTGAATACCATGTAAAAGTGGAAAAGTCAAAAGAGGGAAACGGTTGATGTTTACGGACAATTTGCAATTTCCACATACTTTTTAGGATAAAAGTTCATAAAAAACACTAAAAAACAATACAAATATTGTATTTGAAATTAATAAACTTAAGGCATTGAATTTGAACTAAATTAACAAAATAAAATTTTTTTTTAAAAGAAATGTCTAACTTTAAAAATTTTGAAACTGGAAAATCCAGTAAAAAAATTGAATTAGAAGTTTGTATCAAATTTTTAATATTTTGAGTACTTTGTAGGAAACCAATAAATTTATAGGATCGTACTTTCTACAAAAGTACATGAAAACGTGATGCAATTTTGTGAGTTTCCATAATTCATAATTTAAGATTTCCTTACAAGAATAATATTCGTTTGAGAAAAGCACTTTTCTGATCGTTGTTCGTAGTCGCAAGTGCCGAGCATTTGGAAAACATTAATACTCAATTTGAGGAAACGTGTCAATTTGATGGATGTTTGATGGAATAACATTGATTGGAGGAAAAGACAATTTAATTATTATTTGATTATGCATTATTGTTTTTAGTTTGGGTCCGCTAGTTAATAAGGTAAAGGAGTACCAAGTTGAGACAATAGTAGATGCTCTATGTACGAACATGGTATCGCACAAGGAACAACTGAGGGATATATCGAGTATAGGCCTAAAAACAGTTATTTCCGAGCTTCCATTGGGATCCAATGAACTTGCTGAAAACGTTTGCAAAAGAATTACTGGAAGATTGAGCAGTGCGATTGAAAAGGTAATTATCATGTGATTGATGAGTTATTAAACTTTATGCATGGACCATTTTTTATTCCAAATGAGTTTTCCTCGCATGTAATTTTGCCAAAGTAATTATTAATTGAAAATTAATATTGCTTGAAAACCACAAATACAGCAATAATCGATAATTTAAAAAAATGTAAATGTAAGAGAAAATCAAAAAAATTGAATTTTAAATAAGAAAATGAAAGAAAAATAAAAAAAATCTGAAGATAATTAAAAATTATTCCATTTTTTATACAGTATTAAATTTTCGAGTAATCATCGTTTCAATGGAAATGTGAGAAAAATTCTCATAGCATAAGTGGTGACGGGTTAAAAATGTTTAAAATATTATTACTATTATTATTATTATAAATACATATAATTTAACTGGAAGATTGAATTTTGAAGAGAATGAGGGATTTTACTGAATGTGAATAAATGATTTTTTTCACAGCAAGAAGACGTATCGGTGCAATTAGAGGCACTGGACATTGTAGCAGATTTGCTTTCGCGATTCGGTTCACTGCTCGTGACGTTTCATCCGATGATATTAACGGCATTGTTGCCGCAGCTGTCATCGCCACGTCAGGCAGTTCGTAAGCGTACGATCGTTGCACTGAGTCACCTTTTGACATCGAGCAACAATTATTTGTACAAGAAGCTATTGGATCATTTGTTGGAGGGTTTGACAACGCAAAAAGTAAAGAACGTGATTCGCACTTATATCCAGTGTATAGCAGCGATATGCCGACAAGCGGGTCACCGTTTTGGCGAGCAAATCGAACGCGTAATGCCACTGATTGTACAATACAGTAACGAGGATGATGACGAGTTGCGAGAGTATTGTTTACAAGCGTTCGAGGCGTTCGTTCATCGTTGTCCAAAAGAAATAACGCCTCACATCAACAAAATAATAGAGATTTGTTTGTTGTACATAACGTATGATCCGAACTACAATTACGATGACGACATAAACGACAGTTTAGACAACGATGGTATAGTGATGGAGACGGAAGAGGACGGTGACGAGGACGCAGAGGACGAGTACTCGGACGACGACGATATGAGTTGGAAAGTACGTCGCGCAGCTGCAAAATGCCTCGAAGCAGTTGTCTCGAGCAGACGTGAATTACTCTCGGAGCTTTACAAAGTCGTATCACCGGCGTTGATCGCCAGATTCAAAGAACGTGAAGAAAACGTTAAATCTGACATATTTCACGCTTACATTGCACTGCTGAGACAAACTAAAACTTCATCCGGAGTCGCACTCGATCCGGACTCCATGGAAGACGAAGAAGGACCAATATCGTTGCTGCAGCAACAAGTCCCTTTGATCGTCAAAGCTATACATCGTCAAATGAAAGAAAAGAGTATCAAAACTCGTCAAGATTGTTTCTCGTTGCTCAAAGAGCTCGTAACCGTTTTACCTGGTGCACTAACAAATCACATACCCGCTTTAATACCCGGAATTCAATACAGTCTCGGAGATAAGAATTCTTCTTCGAACATGAAAATCGACACCCTCGCATTTATTCACACTTTACTCGTGACCCATCCACCAGAAGCTTTTCATGCTCATATGTCGGTCATAGCACCACCGATAATCGCTGCTGTGGGTGATCCTTTTTACAAAATCACTGCGGAAGCTCTCCTCGTGCTACAACAATTGGTACAAGTAATAAGGCCTCACAACGGGCCTATCGATCCGAATTTTGCTGCTTTGCCAGCTCAAATTTATCAGTGTACTTTATTGCGTTTAAAAACAGCTGATATCGATCAAGAAGTCAAAGAACGTGCTATCGCTTGCATGGGACAAATATTGGCCCATTTGGGGGACAGCCTTTACGAAGAATTCCCCGTTTGTTTACCGATTTTCCTCGATCGATTGCGCAACGAAATAACGAGGCTGACCACCGTCAAAGCTCTGACTTGCATCGCTGCCTCGCCCTTGGTCGTCGATCTTGAACCAATTATGGAAGAAGCCATTCCCATTCTTGGTTCTTTCTTGCGAAAAAATCAACGCGCTCTCAAGCTTTGCTCGTTGACGCTTCTTGATACTCTTGTTCGTTCATTCAGCTCGGCACTTCATGCCGATATGCTTGACAAAGTAACCGAAGAATTGCCAGCTCTGCTCAACGAATCGGATCTTCACATCGCTCAATTGACTCTCACACTTCTTACGAGCATCGCCAAATTACATCCAGCTGCTTTGACCAATATATCGGAAAATATTCTACCGGAAATTCTTGTCCTTGTTAAATCCTCACTGCTGCAAGGCGCTGCACTCAATTCTATGCTTGAATTCTTTCAAGCTCTCGTTCAAGCTGGCATTCCCGATCTTGGTTACAGAGAATTACTCACATTGCTCGTTGCTCCTGTTAACCTGTTACAAAATATACTTCACAAACAGGCCTATCATTCACTCGCCAAATGCGCAGCTGCCATTACAATAACATGGCATCAAGAAGCCCATAGCGTTGTCGAACAGTTTATAAAAGACGTTCAAAATCCTCAGAGCGATGCTCAACACATATTCGCCCTTTTGGTTATCGGAGAAATTGGTCGACACGTCGATCTCAGCGGATTACCATCCCTTAAACACGTCATACTCAATTCCTTCTCTTCACACTCCGAAGAAGTCAAATCAGCTGCTAGTTATACTCTTGGAAGTATCGCCGTTGGAAATTTGCCGGAATATTTGCCTTTCATACTTAAAGAAATAGAGGCACAACCCAAAAGACAGTATCTCGTTTTACACTCTCTCAAAGAAATCATCACTTGTCAGTCAAGCAGCCCTTCCGGTGTTTCACATTTGCAAAACTTTATTCCTGCCATCTGGATGCTACTTTACATGCACGCTGAGTGCACCGAAGAAGGCACTCGCAATGTCGTTGCTGAATGCCTTGGAAAATTAACTCTCATCGATCCAGCAACTCTTCTGCCAAGACTTCAACAGTCTCTTAAATCACCCTCGCCTCTCATGAGAACTACCACTGTTACTGCGGTCAAATTCACCATTTCCGATCAAGTAAGTTTTTTTTTTTTTTTAACTTATCGAATTCTAGAACACTCATTTACATCCATATTCAGAAATATTCATGATAATAAGGACTGAGCGAGACTTTTAATCATTTATTTTTTTCAACTATCGTGTGCTTCTAGTACCTGGAAAACTATTAAATAATTGCTAAACCTTAATGTCAATCTATAAGGCAAAAAATTATTTTTAACTGCCTAAATTCTCGACATTGTGTCCGAAGATTTTTTTCACACATTTCTGAAAGTATTTAAATAAAAAAATAAGCATCGAAATGATCATTGAATCATTTTTTCTAATTTTCGCGTTTTGAACCGAAAATACAGTTCGACATAGTTGACAAATGCCACGACGATTCTAAAGTTTCGCTGAGATCCTTTTGAACGTAAATCCATTTTTACTTATAATATGTATTCTTTTTTTTATTTCTCACAGCCTCAACCAATTGACGCAATGTTGAAACAATGCATGGGAAGTTTCCTTGCTGCTCTCGAGGACCCTGATCTTAATGTAAGGAGGGTAGCTCTCGTTGCATTTAATTCAGCTGCTCACAACAAACCCATGTTGATCAGAGATCTTCTTGATTCTGTACTGCCACAACTGTACACGGAGACACGTACAAAGGTAAATCGTCCCTTCGATTCAAATGATTTCTAAGTAAAATTTTGTTTTTGTTTCTCTATTTATATTATTCAGAAGCTTTTTCGGTATAACGAGTATAACAACTGTCGATTTTCATGATTTTTTTTTTCGTTTATTCAAATGAATCATTTGAATAACTTTAATTTTTTTCTATTACATTTTTTGTCACTCTAAAATGGGGTTTAAAAAAAAATTATCTTGATAGTGGACGTTGCTGGTCCTGTAAAAATTGTCAGTAATGAAAAAAATCAAAAAGATTATTTATCAGATTAAAGAGAAAATTCTTAAGGGTGGCTATGGAGAATTTTTTCTTTGAATGAAAATCAACAATTTGGCAACCATTTCAAAATTCAATGCTAAATCGTGCCTTTTTTCAACAGTTTTTCCAATATATCCGCAGCCGATTAAATTTTTTGAGATAGAAATGGCTGCAGTGACCTAAAGAATTCGAATTTATGAGTTTAGATTTTTTTTTTTTCAATTTACACTCAGAAAATCCTTCAATTCAATAAAAAGATAATTTGTCGAGGCTTCCCTTGTTTCTCTTTTTTTCAGAATATTGTCTCAAAACTGAACGCCTTTTTTCTTAGTTTGTACATTTTGAAATAACACGCAATTAATTCACAGAGGGAGTTAATCAGAGAAGTGGAAATGGGACCTTTCAAACACACGGTCGACGACGGTCTCGATCTGCGAAAAGCTGCCTTCGAGTGTATGTACACACTCCTCGATTCCTGTCTCGACAGACTGGATGTCTTCAAATTTTTGAATCATGTAGAAAATGGTCTCCGAGATCATTACGACATCAAAATGCTCACGTATCTTATGACGGCACGACTTGCACAGTTGTGTCCCGCAGCTGTTTTGCAGAGTAAGATTTTTTTTTGCGTCTTGTGAATTAAATTATTATTCAATTATCCGCTCTAGTCGATCGTCAAGATTGATAATCATGCTGATCAAATATTGATTTTTATTAAACTGAGCACTTTTTTTTCTAGGGCTGGAAAGATTGGTTGAACCCCTAAAAAATACGTGCACAATGAAAGTCAAAGCGAACTCGGTGAAACAGGAATACGAGAAACAGGATGAGCTCAAACGTTCCGCGCTCAGAGCTGTTGCAGCTTTATTGACGATACCGGAAGCAGGTGAGCAATTTAGACATAAATTTAATTTCTTTAATCTCTGAAATAATACTTTAAATTGCTCATAGACGACAATAATCATCGATATATTTTTGAGATTCTTCAAAATATTGTAAAAAAAAATAATATTATCATTGCCACTAAATACTCAAGACTGACAGTGGGATAAAATTTGCATAAAATTTCCATTTTTCATTTAAAATAAAAATTACCAAAAATTTTTGATCAATTTTCAAATCGTATTGAAAAATAAATTTTTATTCTTATAGAAAATGAATGGAATAAATAAATAAATATTTAATTTACAGATAAAAATCGATCACTGAGCGACTTCGTGGCTCAGATAAAAGCCACGCCCGAGTTGCAACCGCTCTTTGAGGTTATTCAAAAAGACTGTCCAAGCAGTAATATAAATGAAACGAACTTAATGGATCAGAGCTAAATATAAAGAGACGATGAATGAAGATTCGCACGTAAAAAAAACACACGAGGTATGGAGACGAGGAGGGAAGAAATAAGAATTAAAAAAATAATGATAATACGGAATAGCGCAGATGAGAAGGTACGAATTACGGAAAATTCGATTTTTGTAACTTATAGATTGATCGCCGAGTCCGTGCGCTTACGGTCATATTATTCATAGTTTATTTCTATACGTTATTTTTTCATTATCATTATCGGATTACACGTAGTTTCACGTATACAAAAAAAAAAAACAAAAAGAAAAATATTAATGTGATTTCCAATGTAGCGCACCGTGTATAAACCTGAAAACAAAATAAATCTAGCAGACAGTCAAATAATGAAGCTCATTAATTTCATTCGCCCAAAACGTTTCTTCGTACAAACTTTCATTTTCGTTATTTTTTTTTTTTTACTCAAAATATTTGATTATTTATTAATATGATATCATTATTTACACTCTTTTACGTTCTTTATTTTTATTGGTAAAATCTGAGTCTCTTGTGATGGATAAAAGTCTACGTTTATACGTTTTTGATGCAGTGTAACTACGACACTGAAATTTTATGGGAGAGATACGTCAAAGAAGCAGATACACGTTTCTTTGAGTTATCCTTGATATTTCGGAAAAAATAAAACTTACAAACAGTTCTCTGACGAAAGAAGAACAACGTGTAACGTTTTTCCTCTTCGGAAAAAACGTTTCGTAGGATATTTACCGACCAAACGACTGATAGATCAACCTGAGTAAACAATTTTTGAATTCATGAATGAATTTAAAAAAAAAAAAAAAATGATGGATCGGAATAAATGAAATTCAGTTCGAAAAATTCAATTAAACTATACCGAGTGTTTTCACACTCAAATAATTTTATCTTCGATCATCTTTTTAATGCTAATTAAGTGAAAGATTAGTAAATCGTTTTTTCGATATTAACGACACTTATTCGGTTTGTATTCATTTTATAATAATTTAGATGATACTTCGAGGGAAATAAATTGTGAATCAAAATTAAAGAAGGAAAATAATTAAAAAAAAAAAAAAGTTTTGTCGAACATCTACGACACGGTCAGAAACGTGATTTCGCTGTAAAATCTGAGATGATTTCGTACACGAATAAAATCTGCTATTCATATTTTAAGAGAGTCGTATATTTTTGTACTTGGTCGGTTCTCCATCCGTCATAAATGTTCTTTTTGTAAGCCGCTCATAAATTATCGTCTCGCTTCTTTGCGAACCGGAACAACGAGCGAATTTGCAAAGTTATTTTGCACCGATGATGATGATGATTTTATAAAAAGTATTTCATCAGTCTGTATGTTTCAGAAATTTGTAATCGTCGTCGATGACATTTTGTACAATCCTCTAAAATAAGGTAAGTTGACATAAAGTCTTTGAAAATTTAAGGAACTTTTGAAAAATTTGGTGTTTTTACTTTCAAGAGTTGTCTGACATATGAATTTTTTCGAAATATTCAAAGTGTAGAAGTTTTGAAGGTCGAAAATTGACTTTCAAATAAAAGAGCAAACTTGAGGTCGGAACTTCAATCACATATTTATCAAAACTGAACCCGCTGACAGCAATATTTCAAGAATAAGAAAATCAGACAAACAAATATTTGAAAAAGTGATTAATAATTCAAAAATATGATTTTTTTTCATTCTTTCTTACAAAACGAATTGAACTTTCTACAAAATTATAAGGATTTACAAAATCCTTCAAGCCTACGAAACCCAAAAGTTTTCCGTAAAGAAATGGAGGTCCGTCATATAAATTACAAGAAGATTCGTGGTTTGCACAACATCTAACAATCATGAGGAAAAAAACTTCGTCATTTTTTGACAAGACACGTTCGCTTGTGTAAACTAAAATAAAATTATCAATGAAAATGTGACTTTCCTGTTTGACACATCGGGATCATTCGCGTAATTAATTTCCGAACTTTCCGAACATTTCGATCAAAATATAATCAAAACAACCCCATAAGAAAAACCCTCAACGTCCATAGTTATTTAGCCGATTATCGTTATTTATTGATAATTTTGTGACTCCTAAGGATTTTCGTAATTTTTTTAAAGGTTTTAATTTACAAATAAATCATAAATATAATAAAATCATTGACGAAAATCTTCTACAGTTTAATATCCGGATAAGTATTAAAAAAAAAAAAACAAAAACCCTTTGAAGTCATTCGAAGTCCATCTCAATTGACCAAAACTATGACTTCGTGGAAAAGAAAATTTTAGTGAATTAGACGAATAGCGTCATCCATAGAAATTGCTCGTTTACGTAGTGCATTAAAGATTATTCATATTTGTCGCTGAAAATAGAAGTGTGAGGATGATTAATATAAAAGAATTGGCAAAAAGCCAAAAATTTAGTGCGGTCGACAGCCTCGAACTGTCTCCCGCGCCTCCTTATTACGTGGCACGTAATATATGTCGTGTTTCATCTATACTCTACACATACACTTTCAATAAATAAACGCCACGAGTTCTCGAGTTTGAGTCTCGTGACGTACACAAATGACAGAGTGCGTCGATCGTTTATGGCTCGTAAACCCTTTTTATCCTGTCAATCAGGCCCCACTTTACACGAGGCCTATATTCATCGATATATATCATTAATCCTCTGTTGCATACGATTTATTAAGGATCTGAAAAGAAAATTATGTAGTTGCAATCGCTTATTTCACTTGACACGTATTAATGAGATTCCGAATCATCATAATCAACAATATTTCGTTTTTCTTCAGCATCTAGATATGATTTTCCAAAAACAATTAGTTCGGATTTAAAACAGTAATATTTAATCAAATATTTTCAATAAAATCGAAATTTTTACTCATTTGTTTATAAAAAAAAATTATATGAAAACAAAATCACATTAGAATTCGATGTTTTGAATACTTGAAAACAAATCGTTTTGATTTCATGATTTAAAATTGTGTTGCAACCATTTATACTCAGCGTTTATTACTAGAAAAAAAAGATGATGAATGAGAAGAAAATTGAGATGCATTTGCTTCGAATTATAAAGTTTGTCCAATTTTTCTCATGTTGATTTAAAATTCAACAATTTGTTTTACTTCTGTGGCTAATTGATTGGTTTTGTGTAATTTTGCAATTTTGTGAATCGTCATGCTGTGACTTTCAATTAGAATTGAATTTCGAACGTGATTGTACTTTTTATGAGCCCTTAACGTCATGGAAAGAGAAAACAACATTCGGGTCGTTTCGTGAGGGTTGCACGCACGATCACCAAGTAGTAAACGAGGATACGAGCAGTAACGTACAAAGAAAGTGGAACAAAATCGTTTTCGTTCGTTTCGAAAAAATTTAATCAAAGAAAAACAAAACAATAAAAGTCGTTTATAGCTAATTTCTTTTGCTTCCGAATGAGACTTCTTACATCAAAAATAACTAAGCTGTCACATTTTTTTCCTTTTTCAAGCAGTCAAAAAAAAATATCGTTTTCCACTCGTTTCGTACGTCACTGTGTAAACGAAAATAAAAAACAAAAACCATGACATGGATTTCGCCTCGCGAAACGACCCGGGTTATTGCACGATGCCTCGAATTCCAAGGGCTTCCCTCACTGTCTTCAACGAAGTGCAACGTCATCGTATTATCCCCTTGAATGCACTCTTGTCTACAGTATCTTGTTTGAAAAATCTTTTGTAGTCGATAAGACTTGATGGTTTTCAGAAGAATGTACTTTTTTGAGCTAAATATGTGAGTTGTCAATATTTTCAGTCGTCAAGGTCAAATCTCACAGTTCCGTACGTTGTAACGTCCCCGCGATTCCTAATAGCAATTCGAAAGCTTTATTCATTCGACTGCTGTAATGATAAATAGCAGGAAACAGTGATCACATGATTGCCAAAATATTTAAATCCACTGATCTTTAGAAAATGTTTTCTACTCAATTATTTTGACTACGAAACTAAGAAATCTGATTGTGAATTTAAAAAAAGAATAGAATTAGGTTAGGATATTATTTTTTATCACTACGAATGCACCCTGATATTTTTTTCGTCTTATTTCTTTGTAATTACGTGCTTAGCAGTTATGAGACTTTTAACAAGTTGTGTCTTTCGATAAAAATACAAGTTTCGCTTTCGAAACTTCGTGAAGATGGTTTAATTGTTGTTTCTAACAACATCGAACGGTTTCAACGACCTTCCCCATCCGGCGATGAGAGAATTATTCGATGCTTCAAAATAGGATTTGTAAATTTATCAAGAATGGAAAATTTTGTCTCTGAAGCTAAATATAAGATGTGACGCTACGAATTTTCGATCATTGTCTGGCAACTAATTAAATTTCGTGATTTTTTTTTTTCATCGTGATTATTATTTTTCTTTACACTCCCTCAAGGGTTCGTTCTGAACGGTTGCCTCGTACTCGCAATCGTGCCTAAAAATCAAAAGAGTTAAACTGGTTCTTATGTCCCTCTTCTTTATGTGATCATTGCTTTTTTTCTCGTGCAATGCTTCGCTACCTTCGGACCCTGTATAAGGCCCTATATTCGAATCTCTTTGCAATGCAATTCGTCTGCTCACATTCCGCGAACATCGTTGCCCCAAGCGAAAATGGTGAAAGACGAAAATATATGCTCATATATCATAATCAAATGTTTTTTATTTTTTCTACATTTTTTTATTTTTTACCCATATGTCAAAATATAATTAAAGGGAGTTTTGTTAGATTGTTGATTTTAGTGGTGGAGGAATTTTGACGAGAATGAAATATTCTTTCTCGTTGAATATACACGTCGAATTTCATCTTCAAAAATATAAATGTACCCTTTCAAGCATACATTATTTGGGAAACATGATTTAAGGTTTCTGCACGAGTTTTTTCGTTTTTTTTTTCTACTATTTTAATCGCATTACATTTTTATTATTCGAAACTTACGCCCTAATATTTTCGTAATTTGCATAAAAAAATATTGTGACCCAAAACTTCTTGCGATTCATTTGAAATCAGCTCGTAACTTAGTAGTGGACGTAAATAATAATATTGAAATATTACACTAGATTTTTTTTTTTTGTATTGTTGGCATAAAAATAATTTGCTTGCAGCTGTATTTGTTTTTTTTTTGTTGCCGAACTGCCGGCTTGTGTCCTGACCACGTTCCGCGAATTTTTTTGGCAATGAAAAATTCACATAGATGTGTTAGATACAAATTTGAAGACAATCACACGTACCAGACAGTAGTAAAAACTGTTATGGCGCGACGTGGCGTGAGGCACATCGGAAGAAGTTTCCCCTCTTACTCTCCATCACTGTAGACTGATTGAACTGACGCACGTGGTTCTTTTGGTTGGCAGTTATTTTTATTACCAATTTTTTTCGTAATAGCTCTGCTGCTGCGATTTATTTCATAAAATGACTTTAACGCGACAATAAAATCAATTAAATTATTATGAGAACTATGAGTTCACGATACTTTGAAAGTTTGATAATCTGTAGTTGAGACTTAATAATTTTTAGTGACAATTTTTCGGGAAAGCCAATAGGAACAGTAGTAGAAAATGATCATTTATTGTCTTCGAACAGCCCTCGCTTCGGTTTGTTATCAATCACTTATTTCGTTCACCTCTACTGTTCAACGGTATTTCTATGACATAAACTTTGGCCGCTAGAGGCGCCAAGTCGAAATCATTAACGCACCCATATACGAACGAATAAAGAGAGAAGGATTTAACTCACGAGTTTGGACAACAGGCATTTCGAGATCGCTTTCGTCCACACGTGTTGATTAAGAGGGAGGAGAGAGAGAGAGAGAGAGAGAGAGAGAGAGAGAGAGAAAAGGCCGTAGGACGAATAAAGTAAACAGCATTATTAAGAACTACAATTTCAACACGACATTTATTTCGAGCTTCTCTTTTCGCACAATTTTTCGCACTGTTACTGCAATAAGTTCCGACCGTTCTTAAAATCTTTCTCTAATTCCTAACCAAAAACGAATATAACATAAAAAATACGAAGCATTTTTACGACCTATAGTCTTATATGATGTTTATCGTTCAACGCATGGTTCACGATAGGACGTCCTTGAGCACATTCGCTCATGTTTTGTCAGTTCTATTATCCGGGCATGAGAATTTGCTCTTGAATGTCGAGACGAGTTATCTCCTGGGAGTACAAAATGACGAAATCGAAAGGGCTAAAATATATCACGGGCTTCGTGACGTCAGGAGCAGTATAATTCTGCTTCAAATTTTACAGGCTTTGCTCTGGAGGGAAATATTTTTCGGGGAAAATGAATTTACGAATTTTTCAACATTCTTAAGCTCTTTTTTCCGTTTCAAGGGTTCTTTGGGTTTCCCTTCAGGTATAAACGAGCCTTTCTCATATAACGATTTCGGAACATAATAAATCACATCGTATTATTCCTCCTTCAGGTATTAACCTGGAAGAAACCTTTTCGTCCTCAGTAGTATAACTTGAAAGTTTCAAAGAAAAATATGGTGATTTCACGATATTCTGGATGACATGAGCGTGCTAAATAACACCCCAAGACATTTTCGTGTCATTGTACAGATTAAGGCGTGAATCGAAACTAATTTCGCCCTCAGTGAAGTGATCGGAAAATCTGAATATCTTTGAATACCTGGATTTTGACAAAGCTCTTTATGTTCTACAGGCACGTAAAACCTATTAGATTGTTAAGTGTAATTAAAAATGCATTTTCACCATCCATTATCGGTTATTTCGTTTTAAATTTCTTATGACATTTAATTACCAAGTGTCATTAAAATTCAAATGGTGCGTCGTGCATTCTCGCACGTACATATTTTGTATAGAAAATTTATTTAGGCTCCAAGTTACAAGGTACTTTCAAGGTAAGTTTAAGGTCATTTTTTCCTATTTGAATAAAAACCTTCATGTACTTCGTCGTTCCACACTTTGTTGGTAACACAAAAATTGAATGAAAATCATAACACAAATTGTTGATGAAAGAACCGTATGATCAGCAAACCTTTTAACTTTTATCATTGGTGATATCGACCATTATATATAAATTGTCGTACATTGAACTCATTATGGACCTTTAAGACGTAAAATGTTTCGACGTACAAACAACCGGGAAGGATAATCATACGCTATATCCACTCTTGAAATTTCGACGAAAATATTCTGTCGGAAATATTCCGATATATATCCTTGTCATTGGAATATATTTTGTCACAAATTTAGAGCATGATATTAGTCCAAGGGTTGACAGGTGAGACGTTTTTTTCGGGCTGATGAATTTTCTTTGTGTTTTTTCGGAATTTCAAGGTCAAGGCCAAGGACCTTTTATTCGAGTAATTAACAACCGGTTAATGGTTTCCAATTTCACAACCAAAGTGAAATTCTCAAATTTTGGAACAGAAAATATGGAACGTTGTACTAATTTACTGAAACGTCGCAGATCACGTTCAACCTTTGTTCCAAAACATGAAGTTCCTGAATCAGCTGCTTCTCCCTCGTCTCGATTAAATTACGCGCTGGTCGTTGACCACGTAACCTTCGGGTCAAGGTCGACTCCATTCCCAACAAATCAGATGGCATGATGTCAATCAATGTTTGTTGTCATGACAGTTATCGACTGGTCTTATTTTAACCCAAACATTTTAATGAATATTCCAATATTCTTTAAATATAAAAATTCATTATTCCTAAAGAAAACTAACAATCATGGCTCTAACGGATTCAAGGAATCGAGAAAAAAAATATCATATGCAAATCAGTCAAAAAGATGAACAAAGAATGGGCACAAAATTATTTTTCTCCATTTTTTTTTGATTCCGAAATTAAATTTTTTATAAACTCCTGGTTTAGGAATCTGTTTCCACGGAACATTTTCGGGATGAAATAAATGTGAAATTCGAGTTTTTTTTTCTGACATTCTGTACACATTGATTTGTAAGAAATTCGTAAAATTGACTCGAAAACATGAAGGTTTCTTCGAGGTAAAGAAAAACTGATAAACATCAGAGAAGGTTGTTGTAAAATATACATTTTGAATCGGCGCGACTACGATATCTCTGGTCGGCAATAAAGTTTTTATTGCGTACAGTTTTACTAAACCATACAAAAGTATAAGATAACATTTTTCAATTCGTTCTCATATTTTTTGACGTATTTTCAAACGAACAAAAAACCCGTTTACAAATTTTTGAACAAACAGAAAACTTCGAAATCTTGAAATTCATGGTATTCTCGGAAAATCAGCTTTTGAAACAGGAAACTAACCAACACATCGGCCGCATGGGGCTTTGAAGAACGGGGCTGTGCGTGAAGGTTCTCACGTACGCATTTGTGAACACTGAAATGTTGAACCATTATACGAGGTTTGCCCAATAGATAAAGTGCACCTGTCAAATTTAGTTGTTTCGTCATTTTCTATGATTATAAAAATCTCATTGACATTCGCTTGAATTCTTTCATCATCTTATCGCAGTTTTAATAAGAATAATAATGACAGTAAAAGTAACATCAATCAATCACTATAAGACAAACAAGAAATTGTGTAAAAAAAATGTCTCATTTTCATCATCATCTAAGCACCGAATTATCATCTTTATGAAAGAAAAGAATTTCCATAAATGCATATCCAGCCATCGTAGTTCGTTATTGAATATTGACGAAATTTTAATTGTTTAAAAATTCGTTTTTAATGTAACGATCGATGTTTTCAAAAAATTGAATCGAACGTTACAAGATTTAATGTGTTCAACAGACTTTTCGTCCGAAATAATAAAAAAAAAAAACCGTTTCGCAGCTTAGGTATAAATTTTTATATTGAAAACTCAATGTACTTAGTAATTAATATTAATGCGCTTATTCATTTCTTTTTATTATTAATTCGGTGTACAGTAAAAGTGATCGGAATCGTAACAGCCATGATAACAATAACAATAAAAACAAAACGATGACAACAGTCGAAAGAATACTAACCTCACAAAGTACATCGAAAGTCAAATTAACTCTCATCGATATTTCTCGATTTATTGATCAACATTAAAAGGTCGTTTCTTATCGATTACCATCACTTTTACGTTTAAATTCGATCCTTCAAAAGAAAGGGCAAAATATCCTTTACCTCAGTTTATCATTACCATATCAACCATACATTGTCAAACAAAATAAGTATTATTGAGTCAAATCAACGGAGTCGTGTGCTTTGAAATAAGTTATAAGTGAAATAATAAATCAGTTTTCGTCTTCATAATTAGATTTTTGTGTCTTTCCTAGTAAGTAATTATGTATTTTTTTATTATGTTTTTCGTGTAATTATGTTTTTTCGTAGTTTTTCTACAGCCGGAGATGTTATCTTGTTAAAGGAATAGCTAAGAAAACATATTTTTTCGTCTCTATTTATAATTATCGTTATTGCTAATTGTTGCTTAAACCTGGGGTGATAAATGTTGGAAAAGCTTCGGGTTTCAATAAAAGAAAAAAGCGAGTCAAATCCCAATTTATTTGATGAAAAAGTTAGACGAGCGAATCGTTTTTGTATTCTTCGATAGGGGGTAAAAATGATGTGTTTACCATGACAATAATAATAATCATAATAATACGTTGAGAATAAAAAAAAAGTAACAGAAGCAACGTTTCGATGTTTGTCATGAAATATCCTCTAACGGATCAAGCTCATGAAACAATCGCAAATTCATAATAAACTCTTTCCAAACAGTAATCTACCAACACAATCTTCTTCCATGTCAAGCAAAGGGACTTTCAGAGGCGGACGAAAAAGGAGGAAGCGAATGAGAAAAAAAGGAGAAGAGGAAAACGATTCTGGTTGGCGAGGAAAAATCAGGTAGGCTACGTGCAAGGGATCTGATACGTTTAAAGAACCCGAGACCACCCCGAAAATGAAATAACAACTTTGATGTAGTCTTCTATTTCCCTGTTGCCTCTTATACAAACAAACGCATGCGCGTGTGCAGTGACGCGAAAAAGCGCCAGCACTCCTGCGAAGAACACGTGCCTTCTATTTCACTTCGCTGCCCTTACGACATTTTCGTGAGTGGTTGTGAATCTGTCCGCGTGTATATGTGAAACGATGCGCATGAGTTTGTGTGAGAGAGACGAAAAGATTTGTGCTTATATTACACGTTGATGCGAGTCGAGCCTCCCACAGCAACTAAATCGACATTTTTCATTGGACGGTTGGACAGTGGACACTCGTCTTGTCTCCCTCTCCTCTAATCGTTCCTTTGTATCTCTCCCTCCTTTTTCTCGCTCCCTCTCTTACTCCTTCTCCCCCTCCCCGTTTCTCTTACTCTGCCTTTAGACTGCAGAGAATGTGTCGAGCTCGTGTGGCCGACACCGTAGGTATATATAAAAAGAGCCGCACGTCGTACCGAATCACTACTGTGCGACACGACACAGATACGTTAAGATCTCAATTTCGTAATCATTTTCAAAAACTAACTCCCTAACGATCTAAACTCGAAGACAGTAGAGACAAGTGTTTGCATCCAATCCGAGAATTACTTTTTTTGAAGAAAAGGTTCAAAGAAGTGAAATTCGAAAAAACAATCAATATAATTGAAGACAAATGCGAACTTTCGGCGGCAGCGGTAATTCAAGTACTCTGAACGTTCGAACCATCGGTGGAAGTCTGTGAAAAGCTTTGGTGTCAAAAACGAGTGTCGAGTTAACTTAATTTTTTTTTTTAATCCGCCGTCTTCCGAGTTCGGAAAATTCTCAAAATTTCACTAAAACATTGTGACGAGAGTTGTGACAATTCGCAACAACATAAAATAAATAAAATGTGTGTACGCACGTCAAAAGAAACTAACAATACGGGGGAAAGTCAAACGATGGACGAAAATGTTCCGATCGAAAGTACCCAAATATCAAACAAACTAACCAAAGCCAAAGAAAAGTGCATGAAGATACACGACGAGATTGTTCAACGAGAATTAAACGCGGGAAAATCCTCTGTCGATGATAACGAAGATACCATCAGCCATCCTAACCTAGCTGATAATCTACTTGCCAAAAGTACCGCCAAGTACAGCAGCTTCGCCAATCAGCTGGTACGATATTGCGACAATCTCCGGAGTTCCGCTGCTTACAAGTAAGTTAACAACATTTTTTTTTCTTCATACTCTCTTCACTTCTCTCATGTCTTGACAAAATTCAAACACAAATCGATATTGCACATCGAATTTTCCTTCAACAAAAACCGCCACAACATGGTAATCAAAGTATTCATTTCGCCACAATCACATTCGAAAGTTAATTCACAGATCAATTATCAAAACTTGCGAAATAATCTAATAATATTAGTTGTTCGATTTTATAGAAACGTAAAAACGTGTAAAATTCCGGGAAAAATGTCACATGAAGTGAAGAGTGTGAGAAATAACGACTTTTCGAAGCTGATATTTTGTATCGCTGTATCTCCGAAACCAAACGGTCAAAATTCTTCGTTTTCTTAGACAAACTCCGTCAAACGTTCCTCGATAATTAAGAAAAAAAAGTAATAAAATCTGTGAAAAAATGCTGGATCAATTTCGTGAAACGTGAATTATTCTACTGTGTAAAACTGTGCGATTTTTGATGGCCGATATCTCGAATACGTGAGAGTGAATCCTTTTGAAATTTTGCACGTATTTTCATGATAGTGCCCTGGATATGTCCCCGAAACGAAATAAAATAAAAACGAATTAGTCGTAAAAGGCTTTGATGAGACTGCTGCCTTAATAACGGTAATAAATAATATGGCGATATCGAAGAAATTACGAAATGGTTAGCAATTTCTTCAATATTTTATAGCTCGTGTATCGAATAATTAAAAATGTGTATAGGAATTCAAATAAATGTTTAATTATCGTATTAAACCGTGTCCAACATCGAGCATCGTCGTCGGATGCAAATATTTATAAATAATTGTTGTTATTTTGGTTTAAAGTCATTGAATTTTATGAAAAATTGAGGAAATATGAAAAACTATTAGAACGTCGATAGAATTTGAATCCGCGAAGTTTTCTCGGATCATCGAACCCTCGATGAACTACACCCGCGATTGCTTTTATTCTCTTGTTCGTCACGTATGCAGCTAGGATTCGCACACGACCTATATATGTGTATTTATAAAATATATATATATATATTTCGTTCTAACGAGTTCCTACTTAACTGGCCTGAGTTCTCCCTCTTTCTCTGTCTTTCTCTTTCACCTACACAATGCTGGTGGTTACGATACACCGATTATAGCAATACCGGTAGCATTAATCATTCCCGGTATTGAATTATCGGTCAGTGTAAAATCGTGAGAAGTCTTAAAATCTGATGAACGTGTGTTTGTTCATAAAACATGATAAAACAACATTTTTTTTTTGATTAATTTGTGAACACGGTTCTTCTTTTTGTCATCATTTTGTCACAGCCCATTGTCTTACGTTTACGTAACATTATGAAGATTTTGTGTAAACTTAACATTCAAAATACTTCATTAAGCCCATGAATGAGCAACTCTTGATTAAAAGATGAGAAAAAATATAAAAATTTGATCGTCTCTCGATATTAATTTTATGAAATTGATCAATCCATAGAATTTATCACTTTTATGAGTTACTGGCAACTATAATTTTGGGTAAAAATATAATTCGTTGTAATCGTAAAACATACATAGCTGCTAAACTTATTCAAAACATCTATAAAATGTAGAGAAACATCGATGAAGGCACAGGCCTCTTAAAAACTTGTGCGAATGTACGTCACCATCTTTTTTTCTTTTTATCGATTCACAATGAAACTTATCGATAATAAACTCACTGATAACGATCTTTTGCTATCAATTCACTATTTATTAAGTCAGTTTGACAGCTCATTATCAATACTCTAAACCTATCGAGTACATTCGTACGGTAGGAGACACTTCAAAAAATGATTCGTTACGCATATTTACATAAAACTATGTGCAACTTTTAAGGGTAAATATGGTTAGAACCAGGTTTGCAAAAAAAACATAAATCTACGTTTATAAATGTGTCATAAAAGTTTTGATTAATTCTTAATCGACAGCTGTCATTCTATTATTAGTTTTTATCCCAAATTATTAATTATTCATAATTCATTTAACAACGTTAATCGTAACTGTATTACACGAGTGTGTGTGTGTTTTTTTGAGGAATAAGTCAGTCTATTATTATCGAGTTGAACGTTCAGATTTTTTGACAATATTAAAAAATAATAGTATCGAAGCTTGCATCGTCGGAAAGCAACCAAAATGATTTTTCATCCATTCGTTTCCAATTTTCCGAATCGCCCTTCGTTCTCCACTAAAAAAAAATGTTTTTTCTATTATATTTCAATGTTGGCTTTGAAAATAATTTTCGACAGAGGAAAACACACGTTTGTAATGATTTAATGAAAAGGGTGAAAAAAATTGGTCGTTGAAACGTTTTAGCGAAGTTTGTCAAGTTTCTTGGCTGCGCCATAATGCTCTTTACTTTGATATATCATCGCGATTTCGAATATCTTCAAAAATGGTAAATCTTTCGCCCACGATCGGTTTCAATGGTCACGCGATTTCTCTGCAATTGAAGTCTCATCCTTTAGAATCCTCGTGGACTTTTAATCAACATTTTCTTTTTTTCCGTCTCATATGAATGTCCTTCGGCTTCGCGAGTCATTTAATTAACACAATTTAGGTCATTTATTTATGGATGATGAGATTCATCGCGGCAATAATCATAAAGTATGCTGCACCCAATGGAAATGACATAAAATAGAATCGACAGGCAATTTTTTTCTCCTAATTGCAACGAAAAGAATTCAATCGATGTCGTGAGTCCGTGGAAAACATAATAATTTCTCACAGATAACATTCCTTCCCTTTTTATATTCTAACACCATTTAACCTTTCGAGCAATACATTTACTGTTTTTTTCGGCTCGCTGATTACGAATCCGAAGTCGAAATAAAAAAAAATCGATTTCAATTGTTTCCTTATTTTTAAAAACAAATCCCACCAGCCAAAAAATTCTTCAAAAATTCTGTAAAACTCCTTGAAAAGTATTCAGTTTGGAAAAAAATTGACATCTCGATGTTTGTAGTAGTTAAGCAGGAAATAATTTTTTTTTATGGAAAAACACAAAATTTGTCCATTTATTTTTTCGTGATATTTGTGCCATTAAGGAATATAGATTAAGGACTATAGATTTTTTTCACTTCGAAAATGTCCCACGAACCATGTTGAATAAAAAAAACCTAGTATTTTCCATTGAAATCGTTCTTTAATATAAAAAAAAAACAAAAAAAAAAGTTTTGACAACGTAAGTCCCACTATGGCTCGAATGGTTGAGTGTTTCATTGACTGTGTAAAGTCCTGCAACCTCGTGCTAAAGAACTTTGGGAAAGTACTTTTTTCCATTGAGTGAATATACATGATTTTTTATTTATTATTAATAAGTCATGGACGAATGATATTTGGCGTACGTGTGCAACTGTTTGAGGCCAAAAAAATGTTGAAATACCCATTGCCCTGTAATACGAACAGGTGTTTCGATCACGAGGTAGTTTCGTGAGTTAATATATCTACAAAGAATATTTATTGCAAACATCTTCAATTAATAATAATAATTTTTAAAAACGTATCATCAATCTTCTAATCGTATTTTATCGTGTACTGGACTGCGTAGTCGCCAAAAATGTCAAGAACCATTTTACTTTTCAATGATCGTTTATCAATAATAAACCCAATCTTGTGTATTTAATTACGCACTTTTCTAAGAATTTAAAAAACATTTATTATCTCGCAAACTAAAAAAATTCAACAAAAAAATAATTTCTCACGTAGTTTCGTGTACTCAGCTGAGTAATTAATCTTCTAACGTCATAAACCTCGCGTCAAATACAACTTAAAAATGTTGTACCCCTATTATGATCGACCGGTGATTGGTGTAGTTTGCACAGTCCTCGAACCAATACTCTTTGCTTACAAGCGATTCGAACCATTAATGCTTTTTATTAAAAATGATTTATTTTTATCGCACAAAATGATACTTCGATGATAAAATTCAAACTCGCAATTTTATCTTCTCATAGTTTTCCTCCGGTGTCAGATTAGGATAATAAATAGTCGTACTGCGTAAAACACGTGTTGCTACGTCTCGTTATTTGCATACGACAGTTTATGAGCCGAATTCCCAAAAAATGTCTGTTGCTCCAGTGATGTCGAGCATTCTACACGTGGAATCGATTCCCCCACGCCTTTGAAAACCTTCATTACAATGAGAATTGTATCATGACGTTTTAAAGGTCGAATAGAAACTTTTGAAATTCCAAATATTTCAGTTTCGGTAGTTTTTCATTTTTTTATTTGTTTCTTATAAGAAGTGACAGATTATTTATCAAGTTTTTCCTTAGTAACAACTTGCAAACAATCGATGTCTTCGGAAATTTCAACTTTAGAGACAAATATTTGATTCCTCTACGAACATCGACAACAAAATGAATTTTAAAGAAAATTTGTGATTCGTGGAAAGTTTACAATAGGCCAATGGAAAGCGAATTCTACGAAGGAAAAAAACCACCAATTGGTGCAGACTGAAACGGATCGATTTATGTGAATTCAATAGGCACGAATCGAGCTCTTTAATATTTTCTAGGCAGTGAACGCATCCTTCTTAATATTTATGGTACACTGAAGATTGTGGTAAACGGGAATAAAATTATTGTGTCATTGGAACATTTATTTTACAACGATACACTGACGTAAATATAAGAGGACGCAGCGATGTCTGGAGGTCGAATAAAAATTAAAATAAAAATAAAAGTTCTTCGAACTCTGCTGCAATCTCAACTGCTTTGAATTGACAGAAACATCATATTTATCAAGAGACGCAATGAGCGCCAAGATGCTCTGTAATAAAAACGCAAATTTATTAAAGCATTCGATTCTCTTTGCCCCAAACATCATTCAAAATGCAACGATATATGCATTCACATTCATTTCCTGACTCTGGGCCAAGATTCCTCGAATCCTGGATCATTTTCTTTCGAATTCATTTATTTTTCTCAGACTCATGAATCAAAAGGAAAAATTGATTAATTTCAGAGTAACAAGTTGTTATTTTTCATCAAATCAAATAGATTTTATTCGAGAAAATATTGTCGGTTTCGTGGATAAAGCGATAAGATTAATTTGATAAAACTTGACGATTTCGTGGTAGAAATAAAATGTGGAAATTTTTTCAACCCTCTCGATTGAATTTCTCATTTTTTAAAATTGTTTCATCGTTTTGGAACTTTTGGAATATTTATTAAAATCCTAAAGAAATAATCACTTTTGAATAAAAATTTACGAATAAAAATATATCCGGCTATTCAACAAATAATTACAAACTGGTGATTATGCATTTTGTGTTATCTTGAGTCTGGATCTTTCCCGTTTCGATCAAAATCTTCGATTCGTTTCAGATACTCATTTAATCAATGAACCTGCAGTTTAGTCATGAGCTTTTTTCTTCTCTGGATATAGTAAAATTTATTTTATTTTATGGAATAAATGAGAAGGTAGAAATTTAACAAGAAAGATATTCTGACGCGAAACGCTTCGCTTAAAGGTATCGAGAAACCTTTCATTTTAATTTCTTGCTGTCCAGACTCTCCTCGGAATCTCGGCGTATGCTTAATGTTGTTGTATTTTATTTTACGTGCACCTGGTCAAGTAAAAAATTGGGTTCAGTGAATAAACAAAAAAAAATCAAATAAAATGAGACCAGTCTTACAAGCCGGCAATAAAAAAAATACTTTCAAGATGGCGACTGGGTCCAATCTCCTCACTGTTTCGAATAAAAATTACCATCTCTCAGTCCTAATTGTATGCTCACGTGCCAGATTTCGTTGCGATGGCGATGATTCAGACAAAAAAATCCCGAATCCTGTATCACATCTTTATTTTATTGCATCAAATATGGACTTTTGACATCTGCGCATAAATCATCGTCCCGCAAGGACGACAAAAATAAAAATATATATGTTGATCGATTCGCGACTGCGACAATTTGTGGTCAATGACTTTTTTTTGATAAGCTGCAACCAGTTCATGAACGGATTTCCGTTAATCGTGATCCACCAAATCACTTTTGTACTCGTTATCAAAATCTTTTGTTAACGTTTGAACTTAAGCTTCACACCCTAAAGGATGTTAAAAATTACCTTTTCTAATTAGTTCCTAAAAATGTTGAAGAATTAGCGAAATCGTTGAAAATAAATAAAACCTTAAAGACAGTAATTAGTTTGTTTAAGAAAAATGAAATATTTAGAACTCATCTAATCGAGTTCCTAAAAATTCAAGGTTTTAATATACGTCACGAGCAATGAGATAATATTCTAAGAAAGGAATCTAGTTTACATTACTTCGTAAAATACGCTGAATTCAAAAAACCTTCTGTTCTGTTGTACAAATCATTCATTTTATTACACCCAAAAAATATGTACCACGAATTAACCCAATAAATTTTTTTGTCTTGGATTTTATTGGATTCGACGAATTTTGCAAAATCATTTAGTTGACTCAACTAAACTTTTTTTTAACGTGTACACAATTTTTTCCCCCAAAACAATTTTTTTTCTGATTCAATATGCAAAATAATTGTACTTTTGGAAAAGTTGTAGAAATCTACGACTTATTCCTTCAAATATTCCATCTCAGGGACACGGTGTAAAAAAAAAAAAAATACAAAAATGTTCCACCCATCGAGAAAATTTCGGATTAAAAAAAAGATGAACTATTTAAAATTCATTAAAAACGAAGATATTTTTGAAAAATCGTAAAACGATCGCTTATGCCCTCAGCTAATTTAGGGTCCAGTTTAAAATGATGTGAGTGACCAAGAAAGCTAAAAACTACAATAAAAAAGATGCTGCCAGCTATCAATCACTGTGACAAAATGATTACATGAGTTTTTATTTACACTATTTAAGCCTTAATGTTTGCATTATTGAGTCAACAGACTAATGCATAAGTCTGATAATTAAAAGTGAATTAAAATGCTAAGAATTTATTCCTATGAGAAATTTAGATCGACCAAATTCTTGGCAATAAACGTCATATTATCGTAGACGCCTGTGACGTTCGTAAGCCGTTTCATCCAAGCTCCGATAAGACGTCATACATATAAATACATATATATCTATATGTTGTTACGTAGAGATCTGCACAATCGTATCAGTGCATTGAGGAGTGCAATGCGAATGAATGTATTCTCGTTGAATTCACAAATGACAATGCAGGGTTTATTTAATGCATATATATATCTATAGAAAATCCATTCTAACGTGAAGAGACTGCGTGCAATATCGCACGTTTACCACAGCTTAGGGGTCACAATGAACAAGAAGAAAGATACGAAATACAAGCCATTGACTGCATATAAAATGGTGTCAAATGATTGGGAGACAATTTATTATCGTGAGACTTTGTAAAACAATTTTGATTTATGCCAGTGAAATAATGTTTGTTAAATAAATATAAAAATATACATATATTTAGAAAAAAAAAAAAAAAAATTAATTTCACGAGCAAAAATGAAAAAAAATGTACCACGAAATTTATCATGAATTTTGCAAAGATGATAAATTGGTTTCTAAACTTTTGAAAATCAAAGTTTCGTATATATTTTTTTTTGTTTGTTTGTGTTTCTTTGCAATTGTGGAGCGGTGTTGAAATTATATTTACGAATGATCGTAAATGAAATAATCTCCAAAAAAAATTGACGTCGCCATTTTTGTAAATAATGAGAGTAAACATAAATGAACAACTGCAGTAACAATCGATGGAAACATATTTCCGTCGGACAGTCGTTTTTTTTTTTTTTTGTTGTATTTTTGTCATCGCCTTTCGTTTCGTCTCACGAGGAGCAAAGTTTATTAACAAATCGCGATGATTCGAATGTTCGGAGGAATATTTGTGACTGATAAACGTTCGACGACCCGGAGTCATGGAATATTTAATAGGCTTGAAATTTATTCTAGCCAAAGAAAAATATCGAAAATTATCATACAATTTCAAAATACAATTCAATCTGAAAAGATACAAAAGTAATCGTAATTACGAGCAATATTTATCTTGCCATATCCTACATTTTTCAATATGGAACATTTACAAATTCTAATTTCATGAATTTTCATATAAATTCAATGTAAACACAGAAAACCATGATTTTTGCTGTTACATTATTTTGTTAAAATCGTTATCGATTAATAAACGATAATAGTCACGATTGTTGACAAGAATTTTTTTTTTTTTTTATAACAATATTAAATATTTTAAAACAACATTTGCAATGATAAAAACAACAACTTTTTAAATAACACTGAATGATCGAATGCAAACTTCAACGAAGACCTTGCACAGACGGCCCTCAGACTCTCCTGACGTTTAACTCTTATCGTCATTTTTTGTTCTTTCTCTCTCGCCAATACCATTATCTTTTCCATTCGCTGATTAAACCCTAATAAAGTGTAACGAGAGGAAAAGATATTTTGCTGGACGAGTGATTCGACAATGTAGCCTACTTGTTTAAATAAAATATTGTTTTTATAATTATCATTATATATCATTATAATTATCATTATTCCCATTAGTATTGTTGCAAAGAAGTGTTAGGAACTTTTTTGTAACAAGTTGTTGAACATAGGAGAAATAATTACAAGGATATTCTCCATCAATATCCAAGTTCATATTTAAATCGTACTCGTCGATTTTGGAACAAAAAAAATTCTTTTTCTATACTTTTAATATTCGTATCAGATGGAATATTTATTCATCTAAATAAAAATTGGTAAATAAATAATCTTTGAGACATGTGTTAAAAATGCTACCAAGTCGATGCAATTTTTACTAATTATTTGTACAATTTGTACAAACAAAAAATGAGTAGATATAATGGTATAATAAAAATGATTAACGAAGGTTTGTTGTCAAGAACCGCGGAAACTGGTCAAAGCAGATACGAGCATTTTTTAATTACAATCCTTGTATCGACAAGATGTAAAAACTTTTTATTTTTTATGTTTCATTTGATTTCTTTTTGCTCAAAGTATATCTGTGCTTCGTGAGAGGGAGTTGGAAACTCCTCGCACGCTATATTGCACTCGAGTATAATAAATCATTTTTTGAACGTCCCCTCCCCCCCCTCTCTGCCCTTCAGTCGTTCCCTTACAACTGGTGCATCGACCGGCGCTTCTCCGAAATAATAATTCAGGGCTCCAACTCAGAGACACGATAATATTTTTCGTTTCGAATCATTTTTTTTTGTTCAAATTCATTCCTTTTCGGGTGCGAATTTATTCGAACCAAAAATTCTCGCACAAATATTATATTTTTACACGAAAAGATCTTTGTAGAAAAAAATCGTAAAGGATGCAATTTTTTTTTGTTTCAAGAAAAATCGAACAAAAACTTGGAAAAACTTTTGAAAAATTCAAACACTGGTAACGAATCCTATCGGAGATCTTCGACCCATCGAGTTGTTCGAATTACGTGACAATTTTTTAAGTACACAAACAAACCTGTTACTCATGCATAACACAATATAATGATGTTTTGATAAAAAATAACAACAATAAAAAGACGCTAAAAAATGCAGCTTAGAAGAAAATGAAAAAACTATAAATATTCCGAATCTAATTGTGTAGGTAAATCGTACGTGACGTGGAATATACGTCATCGAAATAAGGAATGAGAAAAATAAAAAAATCTTTTCGAGGCGTGTGTAAATTTGTAATTCACGTGCTCTTTTTTAACAACTCGCAATATGTTGCCCTCGTTTTTTCGGATTTTCTGGGGTTTGCGTCTTAAAAAGTAACTTTACTGAAAACATTCGAATAATTTTCACATGACCATTTGTATGTTTCTAAAAACAACTTCGCAAAGGACTATATGATCGTGAAAGAAAACAGTTTTCGCTTTCATCTTTGGACGTGTCCAACTTGCTGTTTATAAAAGTTTTTTTTCTACACGTTGATTTAGTCTTTTTTCAAATACGTATAAATTGACTGCATTTTCAATACTTATTATCAGTGTTTAAAAAATAATGATTTATTTGGTGGAACATTTATTTTTTATGATTTTTCTCAATAGAAAATTCAATTGACTCTCAATTATTTAATTTTGTAAATTTACTTTTTGTATACTGAAAATTACCCAAAGTTCAAGGTCGTCACTTGATTTTATCCTGTCATTTTTTCCCTATACACAAATGACACAAAAGAAAATTTAAAATAATGATAAAGTTGATGAGTTTTCGTTTTAAATTCAACTGTTTGGTGTATTTTGTATGTACGTAGTATTTCTGTAGTATAAAATAATGATTTGGCAAAAATAGAGCTAAAAGCTGACCAGCCCCAACGAATAGAAAAAGTGCAACAGTTGGTTCGCATCTGTATGTAAAATCTGTTTATCTACGTGTTCTTTGAAAATTTGCGAGTTACGAAAATAGCTTTGAAATTTCGTAATGTGCCTGATAGACATGAGCGTTTTTGAGAGCAAGCCAATCCACGTTTTGATCGTACAGAAAAGACAAAATTTTATAAATCTCAAGAACATCCTTGATGACATTGCTTTGAAAACCTAACCTAAATCTTTTCAGATTTAGTGTCATATTTATTTGAATTAATCCGAAGCCTAAAACAATAGCGAGAAAGAGAATTAAGCGTTGAACAAGGTCCAAAGTATTTCTATATTTTTCTTGTTCAAACGTATTTTAACATTACATGGAAAGGTACAATGCCACAGAATCATAAAAACAGCGTAATCTTGTTCTTTGATCAAGATAATAAAATAAAAAAGGAATCTTTTTCGTGAAATTTGACCTCAAAACGTCATCGAATAATAAACCTTTTTTTTTTCTCTTCATTTTCATTTATTATTTTGTTTATTTTTCAGAATACTATTTTCCACGACGCAACCAGCTCATGTGATCACAATCGTTGCTGTTCTCTTTGTGACTTCGGCTCTCATACGGAATCCCGAGAGAAGTCAGGCGGCCGGACATCCTCACTCACACGCAGCCGCACTCATCTATCTCACTTCATTTGTTCTGCATTTTGGCGCCCAGATCTGGATGACCTTCGTTTCCGGTCTTTCTTTGTACTTTGCCCTTCCAAGACACACCTTTGGCGAAGTTCAACGTGTACTTTTTCCTCGATACTTTACTATCAATGCTTGCTTGAGTTTGATCACTTTGGTCATATTCGTCAAGCATCACCCAACTCATACATGGGACAGAGAGATCGCTATTCAGGTACGAAACATTTTGACACATAGATGTCAGTATTTTCGAATTCTTATTGGAAACTTCAATTTGCACAAATATGGAATTTTTCATTAAAACAAATTCAAATCATTATTTATAATTAATCATTGTGAATAATTATTCAATACCAGAATAACAGACTTGTATCACGATTAAAAGAATTTTAATTTCATTTTCAATCAATTCGATGAATTTTGTCGAGAAATTTCTTTTCTCATAGAATCGTATAATTCTTAAGTAAGCAAATGCTGAGGAAGAATATCGGAGATCGATCAGTTGCAATTTGGTTCAAAATTTTTTTGAATGCTCAATTTTGTGTCAAAGATTCATTTTAGTTTGGGTCAAATTGACCCTGTGTAGGAATCTTGGATTGAATTTATTATTCGTCCAAAAATCATTGATTGCGTCAATCTTTATTGAAATGAAAAATAATTTTTTTTTTATGACACAAAAGCGTGATGCCAAATTCCTCTTTGTAATTATTCGTCATGACATTTTTTTTACAATTTGTTTGGATAGCAAAGATAAAATTGATACGTGAATTAGAAAAAATGACAAAACTAGTTGAATTATTGAATTATTATGAAAATATAAAGAATTTTATAAAATTTATATTCTTTTATTTTTCAGGTTATTGGAATGGCTGCTGCATTCTTCTTAGAGCTTGTGATACGTCTTTATCTGACACCACCTCTTCTGACTTTGATGGTACAGAAGACTATGATCGAGCGTGCTGCTGGTGTTGGAAAAGAGATCGGTCGCCACGTCCCTGGACCTCTCAAACATTGTCCTCATTATGTTCATATTCATAACGCATTTCGTCGTGTGCATGTTGGAATAGCGATTGGTAACATAATCACGATGGCATGCACAGTTCTTCATCTTCAATACATAGCCAGCAAATTATGTGTTTTATAAAAAAAAGCGTCTAGATGTTAGAAAAGAAAGAAAAAAAAAGTTTTATAATCAAAAACTATTGATCACATTGTATTAGAAACATTTTTAAATTGCAAACGATTGTCTTTTCCAAAATGTGAGAAGATCGAAAACCATTTTTAGACTCCGTAACAGGGAACTCTTGCGTCAAAATAGAAGTACTAGGGTAAAGAGGGAAAGTGAAAAAAAAATGAAAAAAAAAATCAGTAACGATATAGTCCTTTTAAAATAATGACGAATGAGCAGAAAATAATAAGTTTTTTTGTAGTTAAAATTTCACTGGTGGAACAAAATGGCTCCATTTTAACTTACTCATGAACAAGAATCTCTCTGCGCGTTTGAGGAAAGCAGACCACTCGCAACTGTTGTTATTTATATGAAATTAAGTATTTGGTCAGCTTTGCTCCATTAACAAGATCACAAGATTGATAAGATTCGTGTAATTGGCCATTCTGGTATCATGATTTTCATTGTACCCTGATTAAATCAATATCTGTCGATCTTTAAGGCGATCTTTTTGTTGTATGAGTGCGAGAGAGATAACCAAAAAGCAGATACACGTTGTTCTCGGATATCCTTGATATTTGGAGAAAAATAAAAGTTACGGACTGTTCTTTGACGAAAGGAGACGTCGTGGAACTTATATTTTAACTGAAATATCGAGCCTCTGCGAATGAAACGTACAGTAGAATTTTTACCCACCAAATGACTGATAGATCACCTTAAGGAAAAAATAATAATCTGAGTGGCACTGAACATGGCCTGATACGAACTTCCAATGGGTTTAGATTTAAAAAATTCTCGAAGCTTACTCTGTATCAGAGTTACATTAGTATTATTTCTGCCTTCATTTACGACGATGTACGACGTATTGCGCCACTTATACGATCGTTGTCATGTTCAAACCGACAATTAGCAAAATTCGAATAAAGAAATTATGAAACATTGAATCGAATAAATTTGACTGTTTTTTTTTTTTTTTTTTTTTTTTTAATAAAGAGAAAACTACGATCAATATCCTTATGACATTTTTATCTTAGCAGGGTCATATGTTGAATGGCCTTAACTGTTGGACCGTATTTTGAATCGAAAAGCTGAACATTGAAAAATGATTACATTTTTCAATGTAATCGCTTTGATGGCCATATCTTCTAAACGACTAATATTAGAGCAAAAATGCATGAGACTTATTTTGCAGAGAACAAAATCTCCCACAAAAACCTCTTCAACAGTATTTCTCTATCTTTGGTAGTTTAATCCTAGGAGCGACTCGAATAACGGTGTTTCAAACTAGCATTTTTCATCATTTTCGATCCTTTCTCAGGACTAAATTATTGAAGATAGAAAAATATCGTTTAAGACTTGTTTGTAAGGAATTCAATACCCTGCAAAATTTGTCTTATGCAATTTTGTTCTATTTTTGATAAATTCGATGCTACGCGCAATAAAGTCCTCATATTTATCGACTTATCGGGAAGTCCTCGGCTTTTCGACTCGTAATCATGTCCACAAATTAAGTTCACATTATTGCCTTTCAATTTGTATCAAATAGTGTATATTTTTAATGTTGTAAATGTCATATCATATCAATTTTGCCAATAATATTGTGATAAAATGATTTTTAGTTCGAACTAAGCCGTTTCGTGAGGCCATACGAAACAATAAGAAACTTTCAAAGGGGAGTGTTGTAGCAATAAATATGAACTATGCCACTGACTATATTAATAATTAATAATCATAAAATAAGCAAGAAATATAAAGATGCAATGAAATTTTGTTGTATAATACAAATTGACGTTTTATTTATATGCATACCGCGAATCATATCACGATTGTAAATAATACATTACGTCTCGTTCATTGCATCGGCGTAAAGATTTTTCGTCGAAAATATAAACATTATTTATGTTTTTCTTATTATTCAATTGTTTTTGTTGTTGTTATTCTTTTCGAAAAACCCGCTTTCCTCGTAAACCCGCTTAGACACATGATATATTTGTGGGTTTGACAAGCTCGTCATTTTTGAGACTTTTTTTTTATCGCAATAAACATTGGAAAGGAGTCTATTATTTTCCTACTCATTTATGACGTCATGATTAATCGTAATTACTTTTACACATACAAATATAAAATTATTGAATACTACAATGGTATGGATTTGCATTTTAAACACACTGTTTATTGATCATTCTTAAATTGTCTTCTCGTATATCATTGCACTAATATATACTCGAAATATTGATGGCGATATTCACAATGTTATTTTCTTTAACTCCTTTCAAATTTTCGTCTGAATTTTGTATTTTTTTTCGCACACCATCGATATACATATATTTACAAATTATTCAACGAAATAGATTCATTTTTATTCCAATTATGTGTTCTTTTTTCGAGCAATTGAAAACTGAAAACTTTTCAGTCGATATTCACTTTTTTTGGGTTTTCGTTTACGGTTATTGTTGCACACGTTGATCGATTATGTCACTATAATCATACATTCTGCTGATAATAGTGATTGCTTAATTCTATGTTTGTTTTTTTTTTCTTTTTTTTTTCACTGTCCCGTTAATGATTTCGGATATAAAACAAATATGGGAATATTTTCAAAATTGATAATTTTTTTTTCTCTCATTAGACTGATGATTTTATATTATCTAATTATATTTCAGTTGAAAAAATATCAAATATTATTCCAGCGTACGATTGGGAAGGAAATAACGATTTACCGCTTTTTTTTTTTACCAAAAACTTCGACTCTGCACTCTAACTTGTTTCGATTTTTTTCACAATTTAAAAACAAAAAAGGAATCATTCGTTCATACATACGCTCACTTACACATACTCACATACACGATACGGGATTGGAAGCAAACGTTTTCCAAGATCGATTAAAATTCAACGACCGTTATGTGTGTTAATTGTCAGTTCGTCACGTTATATATTCGTATAAATAATATTTATTTATAGTTTATCAGTCTGCCGTAACTCACACTGCTGAATTAAAAAAAATCACTATTTTACACGAATCTCGTTCTTGGCGAATTATTTCCTAGCGATTGGCTCTGCCAGAATCTTGTTATTCGTCCACATTCGAAAGATCTGAAACGAGAATACAAGGATTCATTATTTTTTTAATCATTCATTGCACGTATACGAGTTTCCAAATAAAATCAAGAAAAATAAGTAAATTTTTCAAGAATTATTCCACAATGCATTGAAATCGAATGATTTTTTCTGCAAAATATTTGAGTATAATCACAACAAGGCCTTAAACACAACGAAACGACACTGCCAACATTTTACTAATAATCATTATTTGCATTACAATTCATACGATTCGTAGAATTTTCTAAAAATACGAATCGAATGAATAACTATTTATGTAAAGCGTAAAAAATATCGAATTCTCATCTCAACTGATCAGAGTGCAATCAAGAACGGTTTATTGTACAAATTGAAGAAAAATCAATTGATTAATCAGACTTTTATAAATTCTCTTCAACCTACGAGCTATGCATCGTACAAATCGTGAACGTTTTTTTCTCTGTTTTTTTTTTCCGGAACAAAAAAGCTAAGAACCAAAAAAAAAACACACAAGGAACTAATAAATTTTGGAATATCTAATGAAATATTAGTTTTTGCTCATCTACTGAATTTTAAATTGCGTACCACGATAGTAAAAGTAGTAGTAGCAGTAGTGTTATCAAATTCCTTGAAATTCCGTTAGACTCGTAAAATTTCAGCGGCTTTGTTGTAACATATCGCGATCCAATCGGGTTGTGTAGCACCCCATTGAATCTGATTGACTTCGCCTTCAGCAGCGGTGTAAGCGAGAATAGGATCTTCGATAGCTCGAGGCATTTGTTGAATATCCCAAATAAGAGCTTGATGGTCATCCCCGGCGGTACAAATATGACAAGAGGAGTGTGGAGCCCAAGCGATGCCGTTGACACTTGCACGATGATTGTTCAAACGTGCGACTGGTGTGCAAGGTACTCGAACATCAAGAATTATAACTTCGCACGCATCCATGGCAACGGTAGCGAGATAATTAGGATCTTGTTTGTTCCATGCCAATCGAAGAAGCGGTGTATGTTGTGGGTCTTCATAAATAATGGTCGAATGCTCGAGATGACGAAGATCGAACATTCTCACCGATCCATCGGCACCGACCGATGCAAACATGTCACGTCCACCACCAGCTCGACTGAACGCAATGTCGTAAACTTCTTTGTCGTGTGCTATCAGCTGCGTTTTTACGTGTCCCGTTACCATGTTTATTCGACCGAGTACCTGACCCGTCTCTAATCCCCAAATTGTGCACGTCGTGTCGATGCTCGATGTTCCTATCAAATTCGGATCGACCTCGTTCCAATCGAACGACGTCAGGGGCGCACAGAAGTCTGAATTCTTGTTATTGTTCAGCACGCATTCCAAACGGGTCTCCGGCTCTGCTGCTCTCCACACACGCAAATAATCACCTGACGTCGCTAGCAAATCCGGAAATAAGCCTGAATCACAAAAAGAAAGAAAAATTTTCATGAATTATATTTTTTCGTTAGTTTATTCAGTTTTGAGCTATCCTCTTAAATGGAAAAAATGGTATTACATGAAAAATATGGACATTATAATGACATGTTTGATAGAAACACAAACCTTTACTGTCTGGAATCCACATTATTTTTGTGGTGGGATAAGGATGATCGAACGTGCTTTTAGCACTGAATTCTGAAGTCTCTTCATCGAGAGAAACTATCTGAACTTTGTTATTATATTCTTCCACGAAACTGCCAAGAGCCAGACGAAATCGTTTGTCCGGTCGTACAGACCAGTTCATACTGTACAGAGGCCATGGCGCCTCATACTTGTATATTTCTTTGCGCTTCGGCGGCACGCTGTGTAGAGCCATTTCTATACTCAGTTCCTATAGAACTACGTAGTTTCGCTGGAAATATAATAGAAAAATTTAAAAAAATTTCTTTCTAAAACTTGTTTTTAGGGCTAAATCAACAGCGCAGAACTGAACTGTTTCTTGCATATAAAATGTGCAAATTTATTTTGAATAACAAAAGCTGAAATGTTGGTCAAGTAAATGATATATAAATATCAACAATAAAAAATATATTATTACAAACAATTGAAGCAAACAATGAAAAATTATAATTTTGTTTTGCCTTCTGAAACACTTTTTGAAATAAAAACAACACTGTGTTTAACTGGGTTTATGTGAGAACTCTGTGTATTTGAATAGGTTAGTTATCGTACAGAATTTTTGCAAAATGACATCCATTTCCGAACTTTTTTAAGGATACTAATGGAATATGTAGAAAAGTGTGAGTACACAAATAATGAAAATTCAACAAGTTAAAATCCGATTGACAAAATATTTGTAATGAATTTTAATGCAACGTTCCATCCTGCTTGTAATTCTTTGGGTCCATAATTGGAAACGTAAACGTCAAAGCCGATGTGAGTACAACAAATGACAATCGACGGTACGAGGATTTATTTTTGAAAAAAGGAAATGTAGCTCTGGACAGTCCATCGGGTGATGAGAGAATAGTTTAAAGAATAACAAAATTTAAGGGCACTTACGAAATAAAATAATGTTCGAGTTCTTCTTAACGACGTAATGAATTTTACAACAATTTTGACGAGAATTCGTTTGTTTTACATACACATGAAGACCCTAACCCTTCTAAGCTCGTCAAATCTTTCATCTAGACACCACACGAATCTTAAGCGCGTGATACCGGTGAAAACGTCAGACGCACAATCAACGCGTGCAACAGAATAATATTTTTTTCATAACCGACACTTTTCCGGCATGTTCTAACTGTCGCAATAATGACACGATCGATCAATTATTTATGGCAAAAAAAAGTTTATCACACACGTTTTTGACGGTAGCGTCGGTGCTTGGACAGCCTGAAGCCGACTCCATTTTTAGAAAATGGCGTCTATAATTAACCCTTATCAGTTGTTACGATGGAGATAATATATCGTTCGTTTATTAACGATGAATAGTTATTTCACGTAATACTTTGTTTGCACTATTGTTTAGTTCATTCGCGTTTGAGCTTGTTATTCTTCTGTTTTTTCTAACGCTCGTTTGGCACATTTCGTCTTTCACCATCTGCTGATCAATACCGAGCCAATCCCTTTATTACCAAGGAACGTTACTGTTTTCCCCGTTGGATGGCATTCAAAGTAATTTCCTAAAAATACTAAAACTTTATTTCATTTAGTTCGCACGCATTTTGTTCTATAAAGACAACTAACATTACGAGATAATAATCCATTACATCGAATTTTAAGGAGGATCATAAAAAAATACATTGATATTGTATGGTTCGTTCATTAAATTTGTATAGAGAATTTATTTATAAAGTTCTCAATAATAAATCGGACTGTTAAACTTCCCGGTTAAACTTATTATTACATCGGAGGCGCTGTCGAACAGAAGAGAAAAAAAACGCAGTAGCCTAGTATCGAAAACGCGGGAAATTATTAAGGGCTAAACAATGTGAGAGAATGATAGTTTGTACATTTTTACTCAATATTGTTGAAGAAAATTATTACCGCTGTTGTAGAAAATGCATTCATAACAAATGTTATTGGTTGAAGTTATGTTAGGAGCAGATCTAGAATCTGGCGGGAAACGAGTGCAGTTTCATTGGCTACAAAGAGCTTATATTAACACGCACAAGTTTTTCGACCAATTACACGAGTCACGAATGTTTGATTTTGGAGCGATTTCTCAGGCACCCAGTGCTTATTTCATCACCTGACGTCCCGCGAGTTACACGTAGCTCTTTTGCAAGGAAAATATTCCACTATAATTATAACAAAGCAACAAAATGCCGCTCCAAGTTTCCAACAAAAATAACATCACTCGAACGTTGGAGAACATCAGTTTCAAAGAAAATGTAAGTCAAGAACTTTCATTTAATAAACTAAATTAGAAAATTCCTTCCCTCGCGTCTCGTTTTTTTTTCCCAAGTTGTCCCGCGTCCCGAGCCATGTCTTCGTTCTCCTTATTCTATCAATGTTTTTCAAAGAATCTAATTTTCATATTCAACTTTTCTTAAAATCTACAACCTTGAACGGAGTACATTTTTTTTTCGCTCAACCGACAACTTTTCTGACTTACGCCTGTCCTTTTTTTTTTACAAAGTTAGCACGTTTTTTTTTCGTTACCTTATCATGTTCTTCAAGCTTCGATGATTATTGACGATCGACCCGATTACATCGTTCATTAGTCATAATTGTTGAATTTTTTCTACTGTTAGATAGTTGTTTTTTTTTTTATTTCCATTAGCTTTAGCTCCTCTGTTATCAATAGTTTCTTATCAAACATCCTATGCAGCAGATTAGCGTATTTCGTATTCTTTTATTTTCATTGTTAACTCTATATCAATGCTGCGTAAAAAAACAAACGATACATTTTCCGAAGTATGGCATCGGTTGGCTGAAGAAAATTGTTGCTCCTAATTATCATATTCTCAATTTTAATGCAAATTTTTTATACTTTTTTTTTCTTTTTTCTCTTAAGTAAATTATTTCGCATCTTATAAATAAAAAATCACACAATATTTGAGTAAAGGCCAAACTTGAATATCTAATTTTTGCAGATGTTTTATTTTAACAGCTGATCTGAATTTAAATTCATTGTCGATATTATGATTAACTTTACCAATTAAAGATTATGACAACTTTGTTCGAAAATCCAAACAGTCCAAGACTACCGGTGTCACCTACCTATTGCAAGTTCTATTAAAAGTTCTATATATACCTTTACGGAGTATTTCATGTATTCACAAGTTGAGCATGTGACAGAGAGGTTACACATTAGTTTTTTGTTTGCTTAAACCAAAGTTAAAATATGATATAAAAAGAGAAATTGTGAAATTTGTTGAAAATGATCTATAATTATGTCTTATTATCTAAATTCTGCACATGTGAGTATAAATCATTATCGAATATTCTTGGAATTCAAGAAAAAACTGTTAGGAGTTTTGTCTCGGTAGCGGAGTCAATAATCCTCAACGGCTCCATTTTTTGTTGAATCCTTCCTTTAGTTTGGTAGAATAAGTAAAAGTTTTCTAAATCATTTCTCTACACGAATAGAGCTTCAAAATTTATGTATACATTTGGAATACTGCAATGGAGGCTCAAAAAATAACAGTAAATAATTCCCTTCAAATAAAATTACTTTCTAAGAATGATGATACTGTTGTATTATATACATCACTGCGTAAAGTGATATTGCACCTTATTGTGTAATGATTAAGAATGACACATAACAATGATGATTGGATTTCAGGTATCGCCAAAGAAAAAATTATGTGTGAGTCCGGAAAAATCTCAAGAAAATGGAACAAAGAATGGGGTGAGTGAGAAACTATTTAAAAAATATCTAATTTACAATGTCGCACCCAACAGTTTGTCATTTTTTGATAATCAAGACATAAAAATAGCAAATAATTGTGGTTTTTTTCTTCAGATTGACAAATCAAAGGCAGTATGTAAATTAGATCTGTCCGAGAATGGATCAGCATCGAAATTCGACATCACATTGGAGCCTTTGCTGAGAGAAAATCCTAAAAGATTCGTCATATTCCCAATCCAATGGCCAGACATCTGGGACATGTACAAACAAGCTGAGGCATCTTTTTGGACGGTTGATGAAGTCGACCTCTCCAAGGTAAACATTAAACGAATTTTGAATAATTTGTTGTTGAGGAAGACGAAAAATAAAATCATTTTTTTTATTTTTTATTATAGGATTATAGCGATTGGAATAATCTCAATGACAACGAACGTCATTTCATTTCTCACGTATTGGCATTTTTCGCGGCTTCGGATGGCATTGTTAACGAGAATCTCGTCGAACGTTTTAGCCAAGAAGTTCAAGTTACCGAAGCCCGCTGCTTTTACGGTTTCCAAGTGGCCATGGAAAATGTGCATTCGGAGATGTATTCCCTTCTGATCGAGACTTACATCAAAAATCCTGAAGAAAAGTAAAATTTATTCACGATTTATTTGATAATTGAGATCAACATTTTTTACTAATTTACTTACACAATTTCATTGTTTCATCCAAAAATTTTCCACAAGAATCAATAACTTTTACAAATTTCTTAATGGCAATGAAAAAAAAGTATTAAGATCATAAAAATTTTGTCAAAACACCGACAGATGTAATTTTTTATTCTTTTTGCAGAGACTTCTTGTTCAACGCCATTGAAAATCTTCCTTGTGTCGCGAAAAAAGCAAATTGGGCATTAAACTGGATAAGCAACGACAAGGCAACTTTTGCCGAGCGTGTAATCGCCTTTGCAGCGGTTGAGGGTATTTTCTTCAGCGGCAGTTTTGCATCTATATTTTGGTTGAAAAAGCGGGGTATCATGCCCGGACTTACTTTTAGTAACGAACTCATCTCTAGGGACGAGGTACATTTTTGCTTTTTAAAAACCCATTATTTATGCATTTTTTCAATCTTTTAAATAATAATGACTCACGTGTAGTTTATCAGACGTGGGAATTGTAACAAACAAAGGAGAATTGATAATTACAAGATTTTTCTTTTTTTTTTTGACCGAATTTTATTGCTAGCTGTTCTATTTTTTCGAATAGAAATATAAATTCACGTATTTATTTATATTTTCTTCTTTACAGGGATTACATTGTGACTTTGCGTGTCTGATGTTCAAACATATTGTACAAAAACCATCAGAAGAACGCGTAATATCAATAATAAGAGACGCAGTGACGATTGAACAAGAATTTTTGACAGAAGCATTGCCAGTAGACATGATCGGCATGAATTGCGGTTTGATGAAAACTTACATTGAGTTCGTAGCTGACAGACTTCTCCTTGAGCTCGGTTGTCCAAAGGTATTTATGCAAAAAGAAAAGATATTCGATATTTGTTTTTGTTTTGTCATGTGTACATCGTGAGACGAGTTTCTTACTCACTAATAAATTTTTTTTCGCCTATTTCCAGATCTACAATTCGGAGAACCCCTTCGACTTCATGGAACACATTTCCCTCGAGGGAAAAACGAATTTCTTCGAAAAGAAAGTCGGCGAGTATCAAAAGTGGGGAGTGATGGAAGAGGAGAGTGCGAACTTTGGAGTAAATGCCGATTTTTAAGAGACTCGCAGGCGATAACGACAAAAAACGATGACGAAGATTTTTTACGTTGTTATAAAATCGAATCCACAAGCATTGAAAATTTTTGTGCTAAAGCCAATCGATTTTTTATGGCTATGTTTTCTTGACGCAGAGCGGTCACGATCTTATCCAAAGTTTGGACACATATTCATTATTTTTTGCACTATTCGACCTTTTTTTGGACGATTTTGTGAAGCAAGACTTATTTATGATTAAGGATATAAATATGACTTAGGAAATGGACATATTTGTTCATCGCTCGTTTTCAAATGTTCGTGTGTGTTTGTGAGTGAATGAGAATAAGGATGTATTGATGTTTGGATTTGTATAAGCTTCGAAAATGGCAGGAGAGAAATAATGATAAGTTTTGCCTAATAGTCAATTTCTTAGTAAATCTTTTTACATGTCGTGACTGCAATATACAGTTTTGTAAGATAAATAACGCGATAGCCATTCTGCGAAGAATTTTGAGACCCGGTTCGAAATAACGAAAATCTACACATATTGAAAAAAAAAAAAAAACATTTATCATTTCGACTAGAAATTTTGAACATTCGCTGAACCAATCGCTATATTGCGATCATTTTGGACTCGTAATTTTTTTCCGAAATCTTGCTGGTAAATCATTATTTCGAGATAAACTTATGGAAAGTAAACACTTTAACGAATTGTAAACAAAAATGGTCAAGATTATTGGAGACAGACTTTTTTTACTAATTTTTTCTTCATCCGAAGACCTTAATCGATCATTTGAACAATTCACAAAAGTATTCCTTGGCCACAGAAAAAAATAGGAATTTGTTTGTTGACAAACTTTCACGTGGCTCTTCAGTCTCATTATTGGCATCGATTACTTTTGTAATCTTCAGTTCTTTGCAGTATTTGTATGTAAATAATAATCGAATAAATACAATTTTATAATTGACTACAAAATGTGATGTTTATTCATTTATTTAATTCAAACTGAGTCAGTACAACATTCGTAAAGTTCGGAATATTGTGGAAGGCTTTTTGGAAGCTCGTTTGTAATTTGCTAGTTGTACTACTTGGTAAATGGTCCCATGAAAAAAAAAATTGTTTTCCTCAATTAGCTTCGACTTTGAATCCTTGCTTCAAACGATCGAGATATTGCTGACGAGCTTCCATCTTGTCAGCTGGTCTGTTGTAAGGCAGCCAAACTGGTTCACCGACAAAGTATCTCTTAGCCTTGATGAAATTCTTTTGAAAAAACAAGTAACAGAAAAATTACGTTTTCATTAGTGTTATTTCGACTCTATTCAGTTTGAAAAACAAAAAGAAATCGTTATTTATTTATTTATTTATTGAAATTTTGACTTACGTTCGTGTCAAGGGTAAATCTGTGATAAATTCCACTCGGTATAATGATCAAATCTCCCTTAGTTACTTCGATACGAATCCATTCGTCGTTGGTGTCCCTAACATCGAAATAACCAGATCCATCCAAAACCAGACGAATTTCCTCGTCTGTGTGCAAATGCTCCGTAAAGAAATTTTTCAGCTGGAGAAAATTCAACGTTATTATATTGACGCTATGAAATTTTCCATTCAACGAAACTATTCATTGTTTTTTACTGTTGAGGGAGTTATCTCACTCGCTACAGTCGTGTTGAAAAGTCAACGCTTCGGCCAATGTATGAATAAAAAGCTTCGTGACTCGCGAAATATCCGAATAATGTTAGTTGTCAAGCCCCTTCCATACGATGCCGATTTTCCTTGCACACGAAAAGACTTCATAGGAATGTTGAAAGTTTTAAAATGATGGATAAGGAAAGGTGTGTCAATTGCTAACACTGATTTCTCGATTATCCCTTCATCCCCTCTTTCACGCTTATTTTCATGCGATAGACCCATAAGTATGTTTACTTATATGTTTAGTATTGTGAGGTCGTTCGAGCTGTGGAAACTCATTTTTTTCAAGGTAAGAGCCATTATATATATTTCGTAAACTTCGATGTGGTTTTTGCCTGTGTTATAAATTTATAAATGTCCGTGATCATTGGTTTCAATTTCGGTGAGCGAACTATTTTTGCAATTTTCATTCGTTATAAATTAACTTCTAATATTTATTAGTTGGGGATACTTTTGAACAACTTCTGCGCGGCGATTGCTAACGGTTGGATTTACCCCCATTATTGATCGAGGACTTTTATTTCAGATAAAATTGTGGAATCGAATCGCCTTTGATTAGATGAAATTTTGATAAAATCTTAAAAACGCGATTGATAGTTTCATACAAAGCAAGTCACAGTTCAAGTTGTTAAGAATGACCCCAGTCAGGGCAAGATATTTTTTTCTGAATATTTAATGGTAGCTTTTTTTAATTTTTAGAAGTTTGTGTCAGCTGGCATGGACAAGACATTGCTCAATAAATTACAACTAAAACTGATTTCATAATCACGTGATTTGATTGATTTTTAACAATAACTTTCGAATGTTGTGTTCGAAATTACCCCACTTGGCCCTAAATATATAAAGCTTAGAGTTTCATAAATAACAATGTTTTCCACATCTCGTAATCCTCATTTTCTTTTTTTATTGATAAAATATATATTTGACGAACTGAACTGTCAGAATAGTTCATAACTTATAAATTAATTTATCAATGAACTTTTTATCGAAATAAGTTGATATTTGTAATTTAAAAAAACAGCACAAGACTAATCGATTTCTCCTACCTTCTCCTCATAATTTGGCAGACACGTTTCTGAACATACAATCTCGTCTTCATAAGTGTAACCGCGCTTTTTTTTGAGTTCACAAAGGACGTCGTCCGCTGCGTAATTGTTTGCGTTAATCTGAACGAAAAGAAAATACAAGGCAAATAGACATAATATTATCGTCGATGTAAAAACATAACTGTCAAAATTCAGGTTCGTTTGAAGATTTGCTTTTACATCTTCCAACGACATTCCTACGAACGTCATTTGTTATTATCTCTCCTAACCTTGAAATATTCAACACCGGAAACTTCGTAAAGTTTATCTGTGTCCAAAAATCTTGGAGGTTCACGATGATGTTCCAACCGTTGATCAGTATCACTTGTATCCATATACCAAGCTCGCACCATTTTTAAACGAATTCTTACACCTTTGAACGATGATCAATCGACGAGAAAAACGAATCTTTATGTTCAAGTTTTTACGGTTAGAATTTGTAGCCCGAGATAAATGGTTCAAATTGCTGATGATTGCTGATGGCTAAAGTGTACGTTCGTACGTGATGTAAAATATTACGCATTTAAACACATACACAAACATTCAAACATCGTTGTACTGATAATAGTGACATTGATAAATGTCAGTTTTTTAACTCATGAAAAACTTGAAGCTTTCTATCATCTTAATTTCTAGAAATTAAAGCCTTAGATTATTAATTGTTAAATTTCCGTATTTAGTGATTCCAGTGATGAATATTCGTTCAAGTAAATCGTGAAATAACGAAATTGACAGGAGTTTTGTTCAAATGTTATGAAAATTCGTTGTGATTATCAGTATTGTGAAGCATTGTTGAATTTTTTGAGACCATATGTTATTTATTTCATGAATTGAATCAAATTGGTTGCAGCAAAGTTGTTTGCAACCCCACAAGGATTCTGAGGGTCGAACCAACCCACAGAACCATTCCCAAAATTCCAGATAAACCCATTGAACTCTAGAAAGAACCTTAAAAAATGATGTTTCAATCAATTTGTTTAATTCCGTAATCATCAATTAAGTTTTTTGTCGACTTAACTTTTTAGCGATAAATTATTTTTCCAGCTCACTGTCTCCCTGATCCGTAAAGCTCCCGATCTCCACGATGGAGGAAATGGATAATCTTTATAGCAAACTGCAAATTTACCTGATGAAGAAAGATGACGAATGTGGAAAATTGAGATTTCTCACATCAAGAACAACGGGTGAAAATTCCAAGAACGTGCAGGAAATTTGCGACGGGATTGGAGAAATACTGAAAACCTGCGGAATATCAACAGAGGAGAATACTTCGGCTGAAAATCCTAAATGCGTGCAGACGTTCAAGTATCTTGTATTAAATACAAATTTTGATTCGCAGGAAATATTGTCGGAAGATCCATTGAACGGTTATTTAGTAGACATGTGTCCTCCTCTTTCGCCGTATCTTCTAATCGAAGTTCTTTGGTCACTGAAATACGAGGAAATCCTTGCAAGATCGATACTTCACGTGCCTCTCGACCTGGCAGTTGAATTGATTGAAATAGCCAAACGATGTTTGCAGCTCTTGGATTTCTCTCGTGGTTTGAACTTCTTGTTTTCTCTGACAGTGAACAGTTACAAAGCATTGCGTTGTATCGCTCAGAACGGTGCAATAACGGTAAAACTGAACGAGAGTCTTGAAAGATTAATGATTTACTGTCAAGACTTGATGACTCTGTTCTTAAATGAAAATTTCACCCGAATAAACGAAGTTGCAGGTATTAAAAAATCGGAGAGGCATGGTTTGATAATGAAAATGATGATTAAACTGACAAGGGAGTGTCTCGATTGTGCGAAAAAGGGTGTGACCCTATCGAGCGAAGATACAGCTATGTATAAATTGACTTTTGGTCGTGAGCCTTACACATTACCGAACGAAAATTTCGTAGGACAATTGAACATGTTGGATCAGGAATTCGTTCATAATTTGTTGAAGAAAGGGTGTGACATTGATGTGCTCACTTATCTCGATTGGGCGAGTCTGGAAGATTCGGGTGAATCAAAACTTTCCTTTCAAAAATCACTCGGTATCGACTGTTATCATTTTATTGAATTTATAAAGGATCACGACAATTTAATAAAACTGGACAATCTTGTCGAAAGTCTGCAACAAATATCTTCGAAGCCTGGAACCTCTGGAGCTGATGATTCAAACATGGATCTCAAAGAACTGCAACAAGGTTTGATCGATGGAAACGAAGAATGTTTGAAAGTTCTTTTAAAACATCATCGCAAATGGAATCACGAAATTTTCGACGTTGTACGCAAACATCATACGTTGATGGACAAAGAAGATTTCCTCAATTTACTTGAATACCTCACGCATGTCATGACCAAGGAAGGACAAGAGGAGCACAAACGCGAAGTTTATACAACAGTTACTAAAGTTTTGCTTCAGCAAGATATTAAGAACGTTTACGAGACAGTAGTCGACTACATATTGAAGCACGACGCTCGTAACATTCTCGAGTCCTCGTACACCGAAGACGTATTCAGGAATTTCATGTCGCACAACAAGAATTTTAAATCGTCGACGAATTTGCGTTTGTTACTATTTTTCCTCGTGAAAAATCCACGCAAATTCCTCGCTATTCTTCTTCAAATGTGTATCGGTCATCCGGACTACAATAACACAATGATAACGCCGAGTGATTTCATGCTGCTCTCTCCAATCTTGAGTATACGTGAAAAACAGGAAGAAAGCTTAGTGCTCTCGACTCTGCGAAAAGTTTGCATTGACAACAAAGAATGGAATTCAAAGAAATTTTCACACCTCGTAAAAGTGATGCTTGACGAGTACGTCATCAATTTTAATGAACTTGTAAACAGAGTATTTATTCCATATCTCGATGAAAGCTCTAATCAAATAGAAAATTTGATCTGCGTGTTAAATTGTTTGCGAATAAATATGCCAAAATGTTCAAAGGAAACGGACTTTCAAGCTTTGTTCGCAGCGATAGCGAAGAAAATGTCGTGCGTACGCAGCGATGTAAAATTACGAAAATCTTTGATAAGCCAAGCACTCAGTCTTATGACACGTGTTATAAATTTATTTACCGAAACTCAACTACGAGAGTTGAATGAAATTGCGAAATTGGAGCTTATAGAAAAAGTAGAAAAACCATTAAGACCAATCGACAAACAATACGTCGCGTCATTGCTGTTTTTAGAAACACAAAGGAGTAATATTTTCGATACAATAATAAAAGATTACGAGGAACGTTGTTTTAGGGTGTTGACGAAATTTCGTCAATCTAATGTACTTGGATACGACTCCAGAGACATAAACCTTGTTTTTCGTACTAATAGATTACAAGAGTATTTTATTTGTCACCTAATTTTAACATCAACCGAAAACGAATACGTTAGATTGGCTTGTGATGCAACGATCTTTCAATGGGAGTTTTTACGGTGTGAAAACGAGTATTTGGCTTACGAAAAATTAGTACGTCTAACGATCGAAGCCTGTGTTTTTTGCCTGGAGTTTCCTCAAGCAAATTCGCCCGACACTTTTCCAACGCAGCTGAAAAAACTTACACGATTTACCAGCAAATTCCTGAATCTCCAAAATATTTGCTTGGAAAAAATCGACCAAGGATTGACCGAACACTTTCGAGAATTGGACAAATCCATCCACCAAACGATATTCTCTTCACTCTACGCGAATGTTATCGTTGAAATTAATAATCGCGATCCTCGAGAGCCCATCAACGAAAATTTGCAATCTGTCCTTCTTATGATCGACAATTTTGCAAATAAGTGTCTGGAAGTTCCTTATGCGGAAGTTAAATTCACAGGTGAACTCTCCAATGAAGTTAAGAAGTTCAAGGTCGCTTATGATTTTATTCAGGAAGCTACGAGCCCCACTTATGCCGACGATAATTATTCAGCATTATCTAAAATTTTCAAATTACTCTACAGCTGTGAAACTAACAACTAATCTACATCAACTGCTTCGATTTTTTTCATAACATCATTGAAATGTGATCAAACAAGTCCTTAACAATTTAATCATTATTTTTGTCATCTAACTTCATAAAATGAAAGGAAAAATATTACTAAACGTTTCGTTAATATAAACGTTATTTCACTATTCCAAACGATCTGCTTTTTTCAAATATTTTTTCTCCACCTATTCACCTTTATTACGTTTATAAAACATTAAAGACTGACCTTTAAATAATAAATTCAGATAGACTTTGAAACACGTGTACAAATTTGTTGTTGTTGTTTTTTTTTTTATCGCCTCCTATTGAATTGCAGAAAAAATGTACTTCATCTAGTGATTCATCGTTTATTGATTACTCTCGAATTTTATTTACTTTTTTCGGTTTTCTTTATTCAACGTTGCTGTGATGGTTCCAAATTTCAATAATTGCGAAAAAATTTCTTCATCTTTTGGTATTTAATCGAAACCTTTATAAATAAACGTATCAATGTACAAAGGATTTTCTTTGCAAGAAAGCAAACGGTAATAAAATGTTTTTACTAAGGACGAGATTTGTGAGCATTTTTACTTCGATTTGATTAAACGTCTCGAATCCTTCCAAACAACGACATTTCCTTCCTAAATATCCTGATAGAAATCCGATACTAAAATGGACACTTTTGTATCACAATGACACAAAAAAATTAAAGAAATTAGGCAAATGATTTGTTATATATTTTTTTTTTGTAAAGTTTTGAAATATTTAAAGAAAACGATGGATGCAGATTTATTTATAATTATTTCATTATGTTGGACTAAATTTCAAGAGCATTTGCGGTTCATATACAAGTCGAAATCGTTTGACGGGTGAAAAAACCAGCCACAAGTTCCTGTTGCGATACGACAAAGAGAAAAACGAGATCGTAAAGGCTCCGAGTATCTTTTTTGTGCTTTCCTATCTCTGGCTCTCGTTATCACGTTTTGTTTCCTACATATTTGACGTATTTTTTTAAATACATGGAAAATGACATTTTTGCGAGCAGCCAGTGTTCTGCAGGCTCACAAAAAATGGTATAAATTGTTTCGTATATGTACGTATAGATAACGATGAGTTACGACGATAATTTCTATTCTTCCTCAACCTTGGGAGCAGCCAATCGACGAAAAAAAAAATAAAAATAGAACCGCAGCGCAGTATATTTTCGAGAAAATCCACGAACGATTTGAAGGTACGTCAGAACGAAGAAATCGTCCAAAACCAAATTTGCTCCGAGGTTTATATTATATTTGTGCGATATCGACAAAATGCCATTACAATGTTTAATTACAAAAGAAAGAAAAAAAAATGTGAAAAATTCGCGAACGAAGAAAAAAAATGTGCATCAGGTTGTTGTAATATAAAAAATCATAATGTTGAAGAAAAATTGACGAACTTTATGTATTATAATTAATTGATTACATTGAAGCATAAAAAATGTCTTTTCTTTTTTCCCCATCAATAGCATTACTTTTATTTCACCTTGTCGTTTTTTTAGTCTTTCAATTTTGTGACTTTGAGATTTAACAATAGGATACATTTAATTCTCCTGGTCTTTGCATCATTTTTGTTTTCTCACGCGAAAAGATCAGTCGAATAATTGCGATTTATTCCACGAGCACGTAACAGCGTGAGACGTGAATTTTCAAGACTACAACAGATTTTGTTTTTTTTTCTTCTTCTCGTTACATGACTAGATTATTATGTCGACAATAAAAAAAAGAGCCACAGTATCGATGTGTCTCAAATGTAACACGACTAAAAAACGTTCGAGGCATTCAACTGGTGTGCGACTAAAGGTAACAGAAAACGCATCAACGAGTCGAGTTAATTTTTTTTTTTTTTTTTTTACTGATAACAACATTCGACCTTGTCGTCCCATCGATTTTTCCAGGGATATATCAAGGACAAACTAGTGCACAATTGCGATTTGAAATGTCTCTGAAATAACGGATTTTTACAATGATTAATTAACAAAAAAAATATAGAAGACGAACCAAGGATTGACGACTATGTATACTTTCACCTATAATATTTAATGCACATTTTTTTTTGCTGTAAGCTGTTCACTGTAGTCTTTATCATTTTTTTACGTGTGAGATAGTTAATTTTTTTATTGTTATTATTATTACTATTATATATATATGTATATACATATACGTGGGTTTGTATATATAGATACATATATATAACTTGATGCTATAATATTTACAGATTTTTCACATTGTAAAAAATATAACATATTTCGTACTCAATACCATACGCAGGTAGTACTGAAAGGCCGATATACATCTAAATTGTGGTGTTTATTTTGTTTTCTCTTAATTCTTTTGTTGTTGCAGTAGTTTTTGTTTTTCTTTTGTTTTTATAAATCAATATAAGTGACCCAGTTGCGCAAATAAAAAGTAAATATATATAATAACGTATAGCAATCAAAATAAAAAATTAAAAAATACGAATTGTTCTGAAATCTTGATGAAATTGTAACCGATATTAAAAGATCGATAGACCGGATTAACCGAGGAATTGTTTTTTTTTTTTTTCATTTTTCTTTCATGTTTGCTGTCGTGGTCCTTAAAGATGATATGCTGTCTGACACACAGAGGAAGGGCGCTAATTATTTCTTTATCAATACACACTCAAAACGCTCGCTATCGAATATTACCGGCAGTACTTTGTCTTCTGTAGTTTTTTTCATTTTTTTTATTAGTTTGTTTTATCCCATGAAATGCTGCATTAAACTTGTTACGTTTTCATTTTTGTTTTATTCATCCATTTTTTATTTATTTGTTTCTTCGTTTGTTTTTTTTTTTTTAGAAAAATATGCAATTTCGAGCTTGACAAGCAAATGACTATGAGCTAACGTGGTGTGTGTCTCGGTATTCCTTTTTTTTTAATCTTCATTATTCTTTCGTAGAAATATATATAAATCGATTGTTTGTTTATGTTTTCACTTGAATCGTTAATCGGATAAAAATGTTTGTTGCAGGTGATAAGTTGCGGCGGTATCAATGAAATTTATGCTTTTTTTGGATTATAAAAAAAAGTATAAAGCACAAACATATTGTCAAAAAAACAAAGAGATATGATAATTATTATTGTATAAAGAAGTCGCGAGTGGTTTTTACCACAAATTTTACATGTTTTTTTTACAAACGTGTGCATTTTCGAATGTTCTTTTGTTCACTCTTTCGTGTGTTCGTTTTTGTTTTCTCAGTTTTTTTTTTTTTTTTTTTTTTCAATATGGTTTACATCTACAGGATCACAGAAAGACTATTCGGTATATCGAAGTGAAAAATTCATAATCACAAAACTCGTCGCTTCTTCTTCATTTTTGTTTTTTTGTTTCTTTCCCTTACATATTCAAATTAATGATCCAGTTTGTTCGATAAATTGAACGCTTCAGCTGTTTAAAAATTTGTTTTTCCCCGCTCTCACTCATTCTATCGCTCTCGTAATTATTATTTTTAACATTTAAAACATTCAATGTCACAATCCGTACAAAATGGTAAAAAACAAGGGTTCTTTTTTTGCAGCGAAATTTTTTTTCTTGTGAATTTGTTGTTTTTAGTTGGTTGTTGTTATTAAAAAATTGACTTATAACAATATTGCCGTAGTCCTTCTTTTTCTCTCGGATTTTTTTTTTTTTACCTTCATTTACTCGCGGGAAGTTAAACACTGTGCTTATTTTTGCTTCGATCGCGTACAAAGATCGTATTTTTTGTGTGCGAGGAAAGGTACAAATTTCCTAAATATTACACATTAGACAGAGAAAGGAACGAGCATCTTTCGACGAAGAAAAAAATTCGATTTTTACGAATTGTTTGAAAATGAAAAGAATTTCAAGTGTTTGATTATTTTCAGCATTGACACTTTTTAATTAGAATCGATTATTATTGTTTAAATTGAGCGAATGGATCGTTCAAAAGAACTGTGGATGGGATTTGAAAAAATATAAAGATAATTTTCAATGGTTCTGTTTTTATTTATCAACGATGAATACTTATCGATTTTCTTTATAAAAATGCTCGTCCTTTTATTTATTTTTATTTATTCTTGATATGCGCACACGGTTGCTGAATAAAAATTGATTTTGCTGTTATCAAATGGGTTCTTAAGTTAACTATTATTATCATCGTGAGTTAACGAGTTTTCGCACAATCACTCTTGAAGCAACGTGGAGAACCCAGCTGTACACATTATGTAAACTTTTCATGGTACATATATACGAGACAAGAAAAAAAAAATGAATCGAAGAGAAAGAAAATAAAATGTTTATCAAAATTTTTCGGGGGTTCGGTGCAATTAGCAAGCTCTTCATTTACAAATCGATTGTTTAAATCGTTATAATATTACGTAGTAATGTTGTTTATTTCATTATTTTTTTATTTTTTTAAATATGCGAAACAACACCCTTGGACACAAATCGATTCGACAAATCGTATGTTTTAATCGGTTTTTCGATCTTAATTCTTTTTTTTTTAATAACTATAATCATTATTTTCCTCTCGTATATTTTCTTCTTCTTCTCTTCATTTCGCCTGAAAAAACCTTTGGATATAGCATCAAACGTTATCGAATACACGTTCTTTTTGCAAAAACATCATCGCCATTATTTACTCTCCTCAAAATAGTACAAAGTATAATAAATTCCTATCTGTGACTCATTGACTTCAGGTAAATTCTTCTGTACAGTTTTACAGCATGCAGAGATGCAGATACATTTATATTTATTTGTTTTTTTTTTTTTGCTCTTTTTTCTTTCAATATATATAAGAGTTATCTGCACGCAACACACAGTCGGAAGAGAGAGCTCTTAAACAAACAGAAAAAGACAAAGAAATGAATTTAAGGAAAGAACGTATGGTTTATCGAAAATCTTAAAAACAATGGGGCAAACATTAAGGGCGAAAGTGTGGCTTTTGCAACGAGATTTAACAACCCGCGATTTTGAGAGTTTCCTTTCTTTTTTTTTTCCTTATAATCTTTCAAAATTACAGAAACAATAATCAAGAGACTCGTGATTTACGTCGAGAATTTTTTTTGACGTTTTAAATTATAAAAACGCACGTTTTTTTTCGATGGCAAATAGACACTGTTTTTGCGCTACAAAATACATTTGAGAGCGCGTTACAACATTTTACAGCATTAGGAAAAAGTTCCGTGCTAACAATCCCAAATGAATTAATTTTATGGTTTATCGTGACCAAACCAAAAAAAAAACAAAATTAGTTTCCAACTGCAGATCGCTATGTATTTTTTTTTTTTTAATCTGATAGCAAAGCTGTTTATTTCATAATTTCTTTGCAATTCGGAAAAAACAATTTTCCTAAAAACTCGGAGATTCGAATGAGAATACTTTTAGCGAGCCAAGAACTCGACACAAAATATCCAAGTGGGATTATTTGTTCTTTTGGTTTGATCGTAAAGTTAAATAAAAGCGTCGATTTTTGTAAGTTTTTGCGATACATTAACGCGAATAACGATTCCACAAATTTCCGAAATTCGATTGCACGATTTTGTTGAAAAAAAAAAAAAAAAAAAAAAAATCAATGAGTAACGGTGAATTAAGATGAAGAAATTCTAAATAGAGTACAGAAAAAATCGAAAAAATTGCGAGTCTTACTTTTTTGCGATTAATCGCAATGAAAGTTGATGCGATTTTTCGTTCACAATATGAATAGTTTTGTTATAATTTACAGTGATTACTGCTAGTGTCCACTCTTTAGATGTAGAGAAATTTGGTTAATTGCATTAAAAAAAAAAAATCATTACAATCGTATTTCTCACACAGGTGAGAAAAATGATAAAATGAGTGAGCAGTTTTTCATCATCAAACGAGAACAAAACTTCTACATATAAATCGAATCTACCCTGATTGAATTATTGCCACAAAACGCGAAATTCTTTCGCTGGAATGATAAAAAAAAAACGATTTTCTTCAACTCTTATCCAAATTTACCCTCATAATCACCAATTACTCGTGGAAAGAAGTAGTTTAAACAGCTTGAAAATAAGCTTTCTAATTGTATCGCAAAAACATCCTGCTGCGGCGGCAAAAAACAAGATTCACAATTAATACAAAATAACTTGGACATTAATTGTTCCATTCAAGGGCTGTGGCAAACAGATTTTGGTTTCATTGAGCACACAGTGAACTGAAAGTCAAAAAAACCAAAAAATAACAGCGCAACTTTTGACAATTGATTGCTTGAATATTGGCTCGATTCTCTTGCCCGTTTAGAGCACCTCACAAACGTTAGTAGCAACTTTAACATTATTAGCAGACGCAATAATAGTATTGAGTGTTCTTCGAAAGCAAATGAAGAGCGTGTTCTGAAAACTCCAGTTTGCCAAGTGTATTCTCACTTAGCCTGTCTGCGTCTCATTAAATTGAGCAAAGCCAAACGGGAAATATCGAATAAACATTATCATTTGCTGTCACTAACAATTAACAAACTCTCTCAAGACGGGGGAGTATAGACAATATCTTCTTTTGTCTCAGCCTCTCAGTACATTGGTCCTTTAAGTCCGCACATTCTCTCTCTCTTGTTTTTTTTCGCACACGCTATCTCTCTCGGCCCTCTTTGTTGCCCGCTTAACAAACTATGATTAATCAATACATATACATATATATATGGATATATATATATATATCTATTACAATATAATGTTTACACATAATACTATTCGCGTATATTAAAATATTTGGCCGTGGCGGTTTGCAGCCACGATCTTTTCGTACAAAAAACAAAATCGAAAACAAATGTGCAGCTGGCACATTTGTTTCATTGTCGTACATAGTAAATAGTCTTCCATTTCATACAGAGTTTTCTATCTCCCCTCTCCCTCGCTCTCTATCTCTCTCACTCTTCCTTTCGCTCGCACGTCATAAATTATAATTACAGAGTTTTTGCAATTTATTCACAGGTTCTATCGTCGCGACTGCATCACAACGACGTTTTCCAGCGTGTCTCTTATTGCCAAATAATGTTTTTTTTTTCCCCCCCCAGAGACAACGCTGTTCATCCTTGTATCAGCCGGAAGAAACTGATTTATGTTAATCTTTTCTATTCCAGTTTTTCAATCATCTCTTTTTAAAACTTGTTAACTAACACTTTAATCTCTGGAGCTCCGAATTAGTTTGATTAATTATTAGAGGATGCTGCAACAGCAATAACTTTTTTTTTCTTTCTCCGGACTGAAGTTCATCTCTCGTACTATTTCGGCAAACATCTCATTGACGTTTGTACGATTTTTAGCGGACGCCTCGACAAAAGGACAACCCCATAACTGCGCCAGCGCGTTCCCTTCCGCTGTATCAACTTCTCGCTGATGTTCAAGGTCCAGCTTATTGGCTACCAACAAGACGGGAACCCTCTCGGTGCCTTTGACCCGCGTTATCAATTCTTTCATCGCTTTTATGTCCTGAAACGTCTGATGGTTCGTGAGACTGTAAACAACGACAAAACCTTGACCGTTTTTAATATAAAGATCCCTCATACTGGCGAATTGTTCAGTACCCGCTGTATCAAGGATCTCGAGTACACAAGGTGAATTATCGACCTCGATTTCTTTACGATAAAAATCCTCGATCGTAGGATCATATTTTTCCATAAAACAACCTGATACAAATTGCACTGTCAGGGCAGATTTGCCAACACCACCCGAACCCAACACCACAACCTTGAATTCACGCATTTTTCACGTTTATTTATATTTTTCACGATTAAACACGAAGAACACTGGTGTTTTCGACGGATTTGGAAAAACCAACGGAAAAGTAATTAAAATACACGGGAAATAAACGTCACGAGAAAATAATGAAATCTTTGACGTATTCACAGCCGAAAAATCCTTCACTGGCGTAACGCTTTACTTTTATATCTCTCGCTGTTTTTTTCGACTGTCGTACACACTTTGAAGAATGCACATGAGATCGAGGGAAAAAACGTCGCGGTGTGTCACTTTATTACGCGTTAATATCGTATACCACTGAATCACGAAACACACACAGCTTGTTTTTTTTTTTAAGATGAAATAAAAAAAAAGATACTGAATAATACGGTGTGCGTGTGTGTGTTACAGTTGTTTTTTTCCTCTTTCTTTTTTTCGCAGCGACACGCCGCTACAAAGTTCTCCACCTTCGTGATCCAAGTACGGCGACTAAAACGGCAACGTCAAACGAGCCTCTTCTTCTTCTCGATCGTTTCTTCGACGAGGTCTTTTGCCGATCGAGACAAATCATTTGACGACTATGTTCCACGTTCTTCGATCACCGGATATTTCCTCTTTTTTTCTTACGATTCTCATCGAATCTTCTCACCATTGGCACAAAGGAATTTCTCGTAACTGAGCAAAGACATGACACACACACACTGCTCCCCCTCGCACTCTCCCTCTTGGTGTTTCACTCTTTCTCTCGCGCTACGTTCGCGTAGTAACCGCAGTTGCCGCTTCGGGTCGTCCTGGTCGACACTACTTTTATGTATATGTATATTTTTTCTCTTCAATTTTCGATCTACCCAAAAGACGAAATTTACTTTCACGAAATTTCAATATTTTGCCAGAATGTTCGTTTTTTTTGACGAATCAATGCTTTCGACCGTTCTTGACGTCACCGTTCTTCTCCCTCACTTCTCGACAAGACTGGACGTGCTGCCGCGTGACGCCATTTTATCGTAACTCCGGATTTTCCTCCAAACGTGCCAGACGTATAATTCCTAAAGTGCTTGGATGCCTCTTTATCCTGCATATACGCGTTTGGTACGTAAGCGTATATGTATATTGATAGATAAATATATATCCACAAACACACGCACGACCGAAGCACGTAAGTAGAAAAACCGATTAAAATTTGTCTGTGAAGAAGAAAATTCTTCGGCAATAATGTTCTGATAAACCCGTGAATTCGGTGCTTATGTATGAACGTCAGACGAATCAACATCCACGCACACGCTCACACAGGCAAACGTCGTATTGTGTTAAAAACGTTTTATCCGTGTGTGTTCCCACGAGAGGGTCGCGGATAAAAATTCACTGTAACGAGAGAACAAGAGGAATACGAACGAGCCAAGAATTTATTTGTTTAAAGTACTATATTGTGTTGGTCGGTGTTATAATACGAACAGGGAGACACTTTGCGATGGAACGAACAGACGGACAGACACACAGTGACGGGAGATACGTGTATATATATACATATATATATGCATAAATATATATATATAAATATATATATACATATGCGGTGGGACGGGATTTTATTGAGACACCCACGACGCGTGCTCGTAGACTGCACGAAGCGCACTGTCTCACTGTGCCAGTTCACGGAACTTAAAGGCTGCGTTTTGTTAAACCGACCAAGATGGCTTTTTTCGTCTCTTTCTCCCAGCTCTCTCTCTCTTTCTCCTTCGCGCGCGCACTAGGCCTTTTTCGGCGAATTTTATTGGACAGTACCAATGGTCTTGACTGGAGCTGTCGGACTCGTCGCACCGTTCGTACCTTTTAGAAATAACGCAAGGTATGTCCGTTCTGAAATTGAATTGGGATTACACTCGAAGATTAAGGATCGTAAAATTTTCAATAAGAACGTTAAGTCAGTACTTTTGTAATGGCGGGTAATATTTTATTCGTGAATTATATTTGCTGTGTGCATTGAGCATGACCTTTGTTATCGTGGACACGCAATTGGAACGCCATTCAACGAGAAATCCTCATCGTAGGTTATGTAGTTTCTATTTTACTAGGAAACAAAAGCATTTTCAATTATTTCATTGTCGTTCCCTCAGGCGCGAACTCTCCGTGTTCAGATATATGGAAATTTTTTTTTTAAACTATAACGTGTTTAAAAAATTCGTGCAACATTAACTACAAATAACTCGAGAATAACTTAATATTTGTTCAACTATTTTTTTTCTAACAAAAGTTTAGACAATTCAACGTCAATTCAATACAGAAAATTGAGATTATTTTTCATAGTTTTTGAGAATTAAGGGCTTAGGATAATACTTAACCAGAAATGACAGAGTTTCGAAGTTTTAACTTGGGTCCCGAAGACCCACGTGCTGTAGGAAGGGTTTTATTCATTCAAAGCCTGTTGCTTTATTCCCTCGGGTACTTTTAATGTGCATGCAGCTTAAGACCAATACAGCTGCACGAAAATTGACGTTTATTCCGTCAGTTATCTCATCTGCTGATCGTCTCACACGCACTCGTTGGGTTTTTACGCTCTTCCCGTTCTGTTTTTTCGTTTTTTTTTCTCGTACCGTTTGAACACTATCACTAGTACCAAGGGTATTCGAGAAGCTTTACTTCGTGCGTCGACTTCGTAGGGAACGCGCGACAGTTTTTATTCGTGTATTCCTAGCGGCTCTTATAGTGTTTTTGTTTTTTCGTTTTCTCGTCTCTAGTTTTTTTTTCTCTTGCCACGTAAGTGTCGAAAGCTCGAAAAACTTATAGAGCAATTACGAAGGTGTGACCGTGAAAGGTACGTTGCATGTTCCATTAAAAAACAAACATCTAATCCTTATACCTGAGTACGACCTTTACTTTCCTCGTTCTTAGAAACAGTACTAATGAACTTGTCTAGTGATACTCGACATTATAAATTACATTTATCGATCTATTCACATTATGGCTTTCATGGTTTCCTGCGATATTTCGTCGAATGGGAATTGTTTAGTCCTTTTGCTCGGGATACATCGTGTTTCGTTTTTATTTTCTCCTTCCATTGGTTTCCTCACGGTTATACATTTTACTCATTATAAACGCATTAGGTACAATCCATAGGCAAATATCTGTCAAAGGCTATTGCAAATCCGAAGTGGTATTAACCCAACTTGTGTGGGACAGTAGAGGCAACAAACCGATGAAACTGTGAACGTTAATGTTTTTTGAAAAATTCAGTAATTCATGTTCGTCTACGAATCTTCAATTAAAATAAGAATTCACTACAATATTATCTTCTAATTATTAACCTCTGGCCTTTTACAACCCATTTTTTCGAGTGTGATCCTCACAATGGGGTCGAAAACGACACCAATCTTCTCTTGAGCTTGGAATGTTTCTCGTACACGATAAAAAGTTTCATGATATATAATTCTCTTCGTTTTTCCATAACAGAGAGAATCTTGTATGATAAAATCATATTTGGCTAATATTTTATGATAAAAACTTCATGAATCGAACAAAAGTTTAGAAAAAAAATATGTCTTTACTAAACAAAATTGAAATCGTTTTCGATCCCACTTTAAGATTCTAGGGACACAAGAACGAAGACCACAATTCGAATACGAGAGTGAATTCGTAAACAAACAAGTTATTAAATGAAACACAAACAAAATTGAATAAACCATGACCATTAAATGAATAAACTACAGTTATGAGTTTGTTTTCGTGGCTGTCAAGTACATTGTCTATATGAATTATTTTATTTGTTTTGAATAATGAACATTGTGGAAATTTTACATTGTCTATTGACACGAATAACAAGTGTTATTCATTCTTTGAAGTTTTTACTATTTGGTAAACAGAGTGTGACCAGGGAACTTGTGTATCTGTGTTCATTGTAACGTGAACCGAAGCTTTGATACATAATATTTTGACATTCAAGAATGACATGGTTGTTATTGTTGATTTTATTTTTAAGTACATACGAAAATAAAGGTGAAGTAGTTCTGAGTCGGATTTCTACTGACTAAAGCCTTCGTCATTTGTAAGATAAACGAGAAAAGTACTAATTGCGCGTTGATAAACGACTAGAAGTGGATGTAAATGTATAAAGACACGTTAAGCACGAAAGATAACATTTCTAATGACGAAAACTGACAAGATTGTGGATTCGTAGACTCGTGACTCAGTTGATATTGCGTCTGTTTTCTACACAACTTTCGCGACAATGAAACATCGACTTGAAATATAAATGTTTTAAGAAAGAACTCTTACAGCTGATCCGTTAGATATACGAGAGATTGTCAATGAACTGATGACCCAATACCTAAAGTTTTTTTTCTGCTTATGAAAAAACGTTCGAAAAGTGTAAATTGTTAATAATGATTTTGCAAAACTTCTAATTCGTGAAAATTTGTTAAAAATTTAATCTCAATGCAAACAAAACATTTTTCATCACTGAGTTAATTAAATATCTATCAATCAATCATCAAATAAATTATCAAATTTTTTTAATACCTCTTTCAAAATGGTTTCTTCATTATATTGTGTGTTTTTTTTTTTTTAATTCCACCATTGAATATTCGTCACAAGGAAATAAAAATTGAAGGTAATTGTTTTTAAATTATTATTTTCACGTACGATTTATAAGTTTGCATTGATAGATTCTGTTTTGTGAATATCCTACCACTTTGCGTTGGAATGAAGGTTATCGATCAAGGTCTTCCGATGCCAATGGTGTTGTTTTCACGCCACTTTAAATAGGCAAACGATTCCACTCCAACGGAGCTCAAAAAATGTATATACATTAACTTCACGTTTCATATGTCGAGGTCTATCGGCAATAGCAATTATATTTCATCGAAATCAAATCTTACAGATTGATCGTAATAAAATTGATTATCGAACTCAATCAGATGACGCGTTATTTCAACACGAATTTGTTCATGAATTACTAAAAGTGCAACAGACATCGTCATAATAATTATGAAATGTGATGTCTGTCTAATTTCAATCGTATAAACTCATAACAATTGATATAGCGGAGCTCTTACGTTTTCAAGTCTCAATGGCGTGAGATTGAAATCTCGATCTTTCAGTCATAACCGAAATAGTCGAGAATTCTCAGGCGATTTTTGTTTACCTGCAACGGGCTTCGGACCCAGATGTGGCACGTCCTTTTGTCCTTCACGTGCAACATGTGGGATTCTTATGAACCCCAGGTGTCTCTTTCATGCAAAATGTTTTTCTTGCACGAAACAGAAGCTTTCATCATAAATAAATCTTTTTCATATTCGATAAAACAACAGTAACGCCAGTAATGAAATGCCAAAAAAATAAATAAAAAATTCAACTTCAATGAAGTTTTCAAATAAAAACAGTACGTTACAGAAAAATCTATACTATTTAAACAAATGTATATTTTTAATATTAATTTAATCGAAGCCAATTTCGGAGAATTAAAAATGAAGGATAAAAGGAAAGACGATGAGGAATATTTTATTTTTTTGCAAATTTTATTAGTTTTTATTTTATTTTCGAAACATGTTACACGAAATTGTATAAAAATGACAAAGTACTCGTTAAAAGTGTGTTTTATTAAATTTAGTAACATCCGGAATATGCAACAGGAGTCAATTTAGCTCAAGATCGCGATCAAGCGAGAAAAAATAATAGAGAAGATTAATATATTTTTATACCGTTACGAACAGAGGGTACACAAGAGACTGAATTTCAACCGAATAGAAAGCGCTCGTTTTGCGGATTATGCGCAGGCGTGGCATCTTTACCAATCAGTGCTAATCGCAACGACTGTTTAACACTTGCAATAAACGCTCAAATAATCGTACGGTTTTTACGAAGACTGGGGATATTTCGCGGTTTATCTTACGATCAATTATGAATGCAGTCTCACAGTCTCATACACTTCCTTCGTCATATTTTAGATACAAAGAGACGCAAATCGTCACTTCTCTTCAATTAAGGAACAATATGTCCTTGAGTGCGTCCTTGTGGTATTGAAAAAGAAAAAAAGATTCAATGGATATTTATAGAAACAAAAGTGTCCTCAATCATTCATTATTGTTATTAATTTAAATTCGTGTTTTCTTTTTTCTATTAAACATTTTTAAATGTATTTCTTTAATCGAATTATAAAATCGATATTTTCAGAATAAAAAAGAAAATTTCATTACAAGAATAAATAAATATATATTACACAGGAAAAATTGAAACTAAAAAATTACCGTTCCAGAATAGAAACGAGGGAAAGGAAGTAAAATATCGTTTTGATTATTGCGAAATAAATGATTTATTTTCAGTAAAAATTCAGAAGTATTTCTCATTTTTTCGGCACGTGAGTGATTTCTGGTCTTCCGGTTCTATTTCGTGTTCTATGGTCAATGAAAAAAATCAAAATTATTATGACTATTATTATTATTAGCAACATGTTGAGAGCACATGCGAATTTTGCTAGTAAACCAGCTGATCAAGCTTCCGTCTCAAAATTCACTCTCGAACCTGATGCTTCGTTGGCTGCTTATCCCCTCCATTGTATTCTTACGGGTCAGACCGGAAATGGGGGGTGGGGAAGACTGAAGGCTCGGCGTGAAATCGTACATGATGAGGGCGTGTATATCGACGATGAGAAAAAAAAATAGTTGAAGAAAATAAATAGAGAATACACATACATAGAGACCTCCTTATATTTTATGCTCGCACAGTAAATACACAGTAGCAAAATAAGTTCGACTATGAGTTGAGCGAATAAGTCACTGCACTAACACGTGACTACACGTGCGGCAAAATTTTTTCCCTGTCCCTCCCTCCCTCCCTCTCGCTCTTGCCTCTTTTCTTTTTCTTCTCTCTGCAGACCCCCTCGTTCGCATTATGAATATCTGTTTGTACGCACCAGATGCTTACAGGGTGATTCAGACCTCAAACATTCCATCGTAAACGAACGGATATTCAGATTGAAAAAGAAAACAGGTTTTCGATAATAAATTTCGGCCATAAATTTGTCCATCTTGTCGTTTCAAAATCAATTGTTACATCGTTATGAACAAATACATATATTATTTTTTAATACAGGAAACAAAAAATCAAAAATGATCGATTTTTTAAAGAACTAGAACTTTTTATTAGGGGATTCATGGAAAATCATAAGGTTCGCACTATTTTTTTTTTTTTTTTTGAAACAGTAGAAAATATCGTGTAGGAGTTTTTTCTTTATTTTCAAAACGCTCTTTCGTACACCCTTGGATTTATGCTTTCGAAAACAAAAGCTCTACAGACTTCATAAAACGTCGTTTGGTGAATTGTACACAACGAACGCTCGGCTATTCATTTCATAATGAAAAAATTACTGAAAAACTGTCCGATGAAGATGTGTAAGAAATTTTAACTCGATAAGTCAACTGGTTATTGTGATGATATCGTGGTCGTCAGTTTAAAAATCATAATTTAAAAAAAAAAAATCTCTAGGAAGTTGTTCATTATTTTTTTTTTTTTCGAAAAAAATTCTACGTGTTCTTAATGAATCAATACATGAGGGGGAAAAAGAGAAACATTTTAACAGTTTTAAATCGTCTAAATGACGAAAACATTGAGAATCAATTTGTGAGAATTAATTATGCGCGTGTAATTATTCTCGAAAGAGAATTTGTACATTTATATGATAAATGCACGTGTGATATATTTATACATTGCACGCAGTTGTACAGATATATGTGGAGGCTGACGACCTTCGACTCCGGGGATGTATCATCGGAACGTTATTCAGAAAACTGAGAAAGTCATGTGCTCATTATCTCTCGTATGAGCCGTCAGTAACATCCTTTCGGACATACATAAAAAAAAATAAATAAAAAAAAAAAGTAAAAAGAGAGGACCGTTCACAGATATATACAATTACGAGGAATTCGTGGCTGAACTCGATCTATCTTCTGACTCTTTTGATGCTGTGTCAGATTTGTTTTATCATTTTTCAAGTGTTTTCTTCGTGCTCTGAACAGCATTCTGTATTTTTTATCCAGTTTCAAATACGTTGACCTTTATTTGTGAATTTATTTGAAAATTAATAAACTTTTCTTGCTAAATACGTGTAAGAACTTTTCGCACATAATTTGTACGAACAATGCAAAAATGTATTATTCAATTATTATTATTATTTCAAAGAAAAAAAAGGAATTCGACAAAGGGACGAGAGAATCGAAAAAATATTAGATTGCTTTTTAAAATATGAGAAACAAAAGAAAAATTATCACATTTTATATTTAACTATTTCATTTATGTGGAAAACGGTTTTCAAAAATAAACAAAATCAGCTGATTTTTTAAAAGATTTTTATCGAACGTCAAAATAACGGAATTTTTATTGAATAAGATTTTTACTGGGAACGTACGAACACGTTTAAATGTAAACATTATAATGTGAAGCATGTTCCAGGATTATTATCCGGAATAAAAATAGATCGTAGGCCAAATCTAACGTCCGTGTATATCTAGTCGGTTCGGAATGTCTGACACATTCCTATCTGTGTGCAAGGGTAGTATGGATAGAAGAGAGAGAGAGAGAGAGAGAGAGAGAGTCAAATAGGGGATAGAGATGCCCTGCATAGCCCGACGAATTGCTTCCACTTCATTATGCATCCAGACATCAAGCTCGATGGTATTACGTTGAGATTTTACACATAATGGTAGAGATATGTACAGAGAGAGACACACACATGTACACCAACAGATTTTTTTTTTTCGAGTAGCATCGTGTGCGAGCTGAGAGTAAAAATGTCCATGAAAGAGTCCTAAAGGCGATGATGTCATCGGATGAAAGTATACGCCATATATATAGCTCAGTGATGTCTCATTTTACAGAGTCTCGCGATGTCACTGATGACGTACAAAATCCCAATGATTAAACAACCCGTTTACTTAGGATTTTCTCAATGATCGATGATTTTGCGAATTTACTCATCCACTTTACATTATCGGGATAGCAATGATCGAATATGTAGTTTTTTTTTAATTTTGTTTTTTGTATTAACATATTACAGTTATTGGGAAAGCGTGTGTCAGCTTTAACAGCTCTTCAATCATTTCTTACGTAGCTTCGAATCGTAGATAATTATTCGTAATGAATTAGAAAGGTCGGTTTAGTACGTAGGTGGAAATTTGACTTGCCTGATGACATCAATATGATTGTCACTCTTGTTTGTCAGTTTAGAAAGAAAAAAAAAACTTGTTTCGAGGTTTCTTGGTGGAAGGGCAATGGGAAAAGTTTCGAAAGTATGTTCGTTTAATTATTGTTGAAGTTCATATCGTTCGTGACACAATGACAATTCTTCGACTCATTCATTACTTCATTTTTTTTTCTTGGTATGTTACGGTTACTAGTAAAAAAAATAACAATTTTCGGTTTTGCATGTGAAGTTTTAAAGTGAAGAGTTACATCAACTTTTTTAACAATTAAAAACAAAACGAAATTATATTGAAAAACGTGAGAGAATTCGAATCGTTTGAAACAATTATTTTTGAAATGTTCAAAAAATACGATTTGGAAATATTGCATTTTAATTGCTTCGAGGATTTTAGTTTTTTGTTATAAATAATAACGATGAATTTACGTTAAAACTGTTGAACTTCATAAATCGTGGATTGTCGAAGATAATATTAAATCGTTGATATTTTACGACAAAAGGAATATAATGACAGGCCAATGTGCAAATTTGACATCCTCTAATATTTTTTTCTACATCGATATCTATTTGATTGGCTTTCGCATATTTTAAAGATGTATAAATAATTCATAAAGGTTTAGTGAATCAATGGTATCGTTTGCACGTAACGTAATCGGCTATAAAAACAATGTATGCGTGAGTAAATGCATAAAATATTCATTAATGTATTCTCGGGGTCGTCTAGCAAAGAGAATGAAGTACAAAAGGGTAATTCAACATGGTAATGTACACAATATGGTGTGTGTTACATTTGTGTACTCGCAGTCTCTTTTTTTATAGTCGTTTCTTTTTCCGCACTCTTTCTCTCTTTCCCTCTCGTTCTCTTTTTCTTTTGATACGTAAGTATATCTCTTCGGTTGGTCATACTTCCACCAGTCTTTACTGAAGTCTAACGACCTCTAAAATCAATGGTGATACGAGCGAGGACGGTACGACGACCTGTGCATTTTTATAATAATAAAAATACTGACCGTTGAGTTGTTTATGTGTTGTCTCTCGCATACAAAGTCAGAACACTCCGTAATATCGTAAAGATTTTTTTTCCTAGTATTTTTATCCAACAGCTCCACATGCCGGACGCAATATTTAGAACTCTTTGGAATTTACGACAACATTGCATTGTATTGACTGTCGATAATGCAGTTACCTTTGACAGCTGTCAAACAAATAATTGTCGCTGTTTATTAGTGCTCGTAGCTTCTCTTCTGTATGTACAGGGTGTCCCACGATCGGTGCTCAATTCATAATATTTCAAGCCTGGTCGCCATTTTTTTTTACATTACATTGCCAACCATTCAGAACTTTGTGTTTTTTTCACAGATTTGACGAATTTTCAACCACATTAAAGCAATGCAGCAACAAACGGCTTTCGGATCTGAAGGGGCAAACTGGCCAGGTACACGACAAGATGTTATGGCCATGACAAGGCCACCGATGTACGAAGCAATGCCAATAACGAGACCACCGACAGCCGGAGTTCATTCTGCTACTCCATCTGCACCACCGGGTAAATATAAATAACGCCTTAATAAACAGAAAAATCATTTTCACTGACACGTTGTTGGTGTTTTTGTCTTTTCATCATGAAAAATTAATAATTTTTAAGTGGACACTGTTTTTTAATTTTCATAATCATTTTTATTCATTCGTGTATTCCAGTATTTTTTTTTTTTTTTCCATTGACTGAAGCTCTGAAAATAGTTTCGAGACTTTCTGATGAAATTTGATAAAACTTATGGCCTAGTTTTCGATCGTATTTTTTTTAACACTGAAATCCTTAGTATTTGTACTTTTTTCATTTTTTTTTTTCAAAGCACCTGATAACAGACGAGTACTTGAGGTACGAATAATGATTTTTATTTGCCTGAGAATAAAAGAATAAAAATTATGTACCAATTATTATTATTTTAAAAACGTATTCATTATTTTGTTTTTTAAATAAATTTGCATAATCAAGAATTGTGTTATCTCGAAAATTAAATGGAATAAAGCTTTTGGTAGCGAGTCAAAGAATTGTTTTTCGGTTTCGCTCCAAATATTGCGACACGAAGTCCGCGTTAATCAATTCATACAAAATTATAAGAGTGAAATCTCACTCGAAAAAAATCGAATATAATTAAATCGCACGAAAAGATGATAATTTATTTCGTGGAAAATGTAGAATTGGCACTTCACGAAAAGTTAATAAATTAGTAGAAATCTTCTGAAATTCAAATCGCAAGAAATATTCAAAAAGTAATGCAACAAAAAAACAACCACAAGCATAACAAAAATTTGAAAAAAAGAAAGAAAAAAGAAAAAAACGATTACAACCAAATTTCTTAGCGATTTTGTAACCTTGATTCGTATCGTTAGTAAAATAGCAGAACATCTACTCAAAACTATAGAAAATGAGGTAAAATAACAAAGTAATTAAAAACCGAGCCTCATAGACCCCGCAACGTTAAGTAACAACTGTCATGCGACACATGGTGTAGTCTAATTTATCTGTGTAGAGAGCACCTCTTTGGGCCTTATCAGTTTGTTTAAATACGAGATACCACATACCGTAAGACACATACTTTCCTTTTGAGAGACTCATGAAAAATTTTCGTCGCTTCATTTCGTTAGTATGCACGATACGATTAATACGCGATCTTCGAATTGTTCGGACGCTACATTTTACTGTCAGTTGTGTCATGTGCTAAAAAAATAACAATACGATAAAAAAAAAATTGAAAAATTGCGTTCAGTGGCTGAGTGAGTGTGATAAAAATCGTAAAAAATCTAAATGAACAGCTGCAAAAGTATCAGAATAATTACAATGTGAATAAATTTTTCAACTTATTCAAAATAAAAAATAAAACAGTTTTTTATGAATATTATTTAAAAAATCTTGAATAAAAACATAACTGGTGAGATTTTGAAATAATTTTGACGGCCCAAGAACTTCACAAACTCTTCGAAGTTAATATATTTTTTCAAAATCTTCAGAACACATTAATCGAATGAATGGAATCGATGAATTGATATCAAAAGTAAACAAAATAATCGATGGCATTATTTCATCAATACAAAAAATTCAGGATATTTTCAATGTTTTTAATTCGACCAACAGATTCTCATAAAACTAATTTCCATTTAACAAAAAAATTAAATTTCTATAATTTTTTATAAAATCTTGAATGTATAAAATATTTAAAAAAAAGGATTGAAACTCGAATAATTATCAGGGCCAAAGAAATTCATAATGTTCCACAGCACGAGTATAATTCGTCGAAAAGTTTATTGCACACTGTTCGAATGAATTGGACCGGTGAAATAAAATTGGAAGTAGATAGAATAATCGATGTTATTGTGAGCGTGAAACTCTGACATTAATGTGCTTTGGCCTCGTGCGATTGGATAGGACTCGTATGTAACGATTGTACGACGACGAGAGTCGACGAGGGTCGAAGGAAGAACGGAGAATTACTATCTGTTCGTGTCACTGGAGTCGTACAACGGCTCAGAAGCAAAATGCACTCTTGGTTGTCTCGAATGTCAGTTATTCATCGCATTATAAAGTCTATCTATGAAAGTACACCTTTGACAGTTAAAAATGCATTCTCTTATCAGACAAAAACATATATCAAATGATAAGGGATTTATATCAGCTGGTTGAGGCGAATAAACTCATTAATACGTTCGCACATATATGTCAGCTATTGATCCGATTCGCCAGACTTTTTATTTTTTTCATCATTGATTTTTATCATTCAATTTAGACTACAAAAACAAAATAATTTCGTACACATTCTCGCGCACATACGAACGAAAATTTTGACTTATTTCGTCCACGCAATTCCGATCTAGGTCTCGGTCAAATGATATGATTTTTAATACTGAAATATCTCAATTAAAAGATATTGGATAAACCATTCCAACGTTAAATTATGTCAGTAGCCAAAATACTTCAATCATTAGTGACGTGCACAGTAGAAATTGTACTCCACACTTAAAGATAATCATGCAAAACGCACAAATACTATAATAACATGATTCTCACGAACACGTTTCATTGCTCGATCGTTTCGTTTACTTTATATTCAGATATTTACAATACAAGATGATTTTTTAATATAATTTATAAATGGTTTTTACAGTTGATGAAAAATGCCATTTGGAGCGAAAATTTACAGGTTTATCTAAAAAATTTATTTTGTTTGATTGATAAAAAAAAAAAAAAAAAAATGTTAAAAGTGATTTAAAAGCTCGTACGAAACGTAGTGTCAGTTTTCGAAATGATAATATTTAATAACTCAAATAGATCCAGTTGTAAATAAAGTTTTTTTAAACTTACATAAAAAAAATGTTTATTTTTTATTTTTATTTCAACGTAAGTATAGAACATTGATAAGAAGCTTTTATCACGAGCGTTCTAAATAGACAGGCTTATTGATATTTACTATTTCATTTTGCTATAATGAGAGTTCACTCCCTCGTGACAATCAAAATTCGTTTCCATTCATAGAGATAAATTGTTTCGTTAAGTGAAATTAGATGAAATATTAAACGATAAAAATTCCAATCGATGTGTTTTTCAACTATCAACACACAGTAGAATAATTATTTCAATAAATTCGAGTGAAATTTCTTGAGAACTTGGGATTAAATCGCGATTACGAGGCTCCCAATAAAAACTTTGTGCATTTAAAAAATAATAATTTAGTATCCCATCGAATTATATAATGGAAAACACAATAACTGCTTTTATCATTGGAGATTTACTCTCATAAATAAGACTTCGTTGGATGTGTCAATAAGGAGATTAATAAAATATAATCAATGAGGTCGTGGCTGAAGGACCGAAACTTAAGATACATAAAAAAACAGTTAATCAAATCTCGTTATTTAAGGGTTCAATTTTTCCAATAGTTAAACAAAAATAAATAAACAACTTTTCCATTTGAGATTTATACATGAATATAAATATATGCATAAAAATGGATAATTTTTTTTACTTCGTAAAATGTATGTTTATTGAGGTTTTTTTGATTGGATAATTGTACAGGCAATTTGTGGAACAGATGAAATAAAAATACTTGGGAAAAAATCAGAGGTCTCGAGATACTGGAGTTAATAAATATTCTGTGGGTTTTTAAACGAATAAATTTGTGGTGTTTGGGAAAAAAATGATATAAATATTGAAAAATGGGTACAACTTATGACGTTTCTGCCAAACAGTACGAATACATATCAACGTGTATGGGTCAAAGTTTAAATAATCCCGAGATTGAGCACTTGTCAACTGCAAGGAGATAGGAATAAAGAAAGTATTTATGAAAGTTATAAATACGAAAGAAAAGGAGGGGAGTGTAAAAAAATATAAAAACGTTGACAACGGGGGATGGTGAAAAGAAGAGGAACGGTGCATATGTCAGCGTGTCACAAATCCTCGTTGATTATATTCGAGAGAAGCGATAGAGTAACGATCGGAGTTACGAGACGAGAGAACGAAAACAGTTCGAGCGTACAAGAGTAGTCTCAAGCACGAGAAAAGTGTTCTTCGCTTCTCTTAAGAGGAGAGTGGATTAAAAAGAATTTTTCGCGAAACCCGAGAAGATTTTTGTGCCCCTCGTGATAAAAGCTTACGAGAGCGTCGAATTAACATTAATTCGTTTTAATTTGAACTCAGTCCGTGCTGAAGAGAACGGAAACGAGTGGGTGATCGTCAATTCGATCACGTGCGCTGTACTTGTGCAGTGGACTTTGAGAAATTTAACCACGGCTACGAATTCGTTCTATCAAAAGTAACGTTTTGCTTCTTAAGACACTTTGGGAAACATTCAATTTTCAAATCACACTTTAAATCGTTTATTGGACATGAAAAAAATATTTCGATTTATACCTCGGATAAAAATTGTTTGATCAACGATTGCAGTGAAAATCAATGGATAATTGATCCCTAAGTTATCAGAAAAAGGACGGGAAATAATTATGATTCGAAAGATGCCAAAAAAAATGCATTTTTTTCGTCTCATCGATCCGCGATTGTAAATCGACGGCCAATGGTGCAAAAAGAACTCCAAGTGAGGAAGAACGACCAAATGAGATATATTAATTCTCATTGAATTGATGACTTCCGGTTGCCAATATCGAAAGCGTCTACTCGCCTAATTGGGATAATTACTCTGCATAACTGGATGGCCGCTCTAATTGAGGTCCGCGCAGACAAATAAAAGAAAAAAAATAATATTTCCAATATGGAAAACATCGCTGGATCATGGAAATAATGAAATTTCATGGTACAAAGATTTTCTACGAGAGACTGATGGAGCGATTAAAACTTTACTTTCCATATTTGAAATCTTGCCAATATGGTACTTTTTTCGTTATTGAAATTTTGGTTGATAAGATTATGCTAACATTTTGATAAGCAACGAAAAATAATATTAATGATTTTCAATCATTCGTCTGGATCTTTCGCTTTGGATATCAGGTTCACGGTCATTTTTGAAGAATTTATCGAAAACCAAAGTATCGCTCACAAAATAATTGAAGATAGGAAATTTCACTACTTGCATCAATTTAATTCATCCGATATGGATTCATTGAAACCTGCCTCCGAACGCACGTCTTTAATTAATAATCACGAACGCGTTATGGACTCCGAATACTTCGAGATATCATGGAGACTTCGTCTTGAATGGCTACGTAGACGTGTTGTGAATTTTATACGCGAGACCACAAAGAAATACAGAAAGAAGAAGGAGTACATGCAATTTCTCACTGACGAGGAAAGAAGGTTAACAAAATCACATTTTTTGTTCATTTTTCTTGCCATTATATGAGATTAAATGTCAGATAAACAGACATTTTTAGTAATCAGTGAAATCGTTATATCTGTATTTTCAATAATTCATGTCTCATAGTTTTCAATTCATTGAAAAAGAAAATTATCAAAAATCAGTAAAATCGTACATTTAGAATGTTCAATATTTCATTTATTTCTCTTCAATTTTTCCAATAACGATGATCTCTGACGTCTGCTACTTTAAGATTTGACATTTTTATTCTTATCCTTTCTTGTGACATACTGAGTGCAAAATTTGAGACTATTTTTATAATCAAATGCAGGACACATAAAAAAAGTAGTAATTGATAGACAATATTTAATGATTTAATCAGTTACTCAATTATTTTTATTTCACCAAAATCTATAAATATGTGCAGTGGAATTTTTTTAATGCACTTCATAAGAAAAAAAAAAATAAGACACTCAAACATGCAGTTGTTTATAAAAAGGGTGTTGGACGAGTGATTTCATTAGTCAATAAAAAACATTCATTGTGCTCTCCATAGTGGCAATAATATGTGTTTTAATGAGTTGGACATTGTTGTACAAATTAACCAGATATATTTGTAATGAATAATGTACATGAAAAAATAAAAAATAAATTTGATATCTAGAGGAAACTAACGAAGTACGAAACAGACGTATACAATAATCTAACTTTGAATACAATTTATTGACGTTGATTGTGGATTATCGGCTGAAGTATTGCGTTATTTTTTTCGCCTCGACCATTATCACGTATGCAGAAACATATGGAATGGAATATTTCTTATTACCAAATCTCAATTTTTCGTGTCAAATTTTTTCGAATTTTTCATACTTATGGCACGTTATTTATATCGATTAAAAATTCCATTCTCGTGTTAAACAATAATGTGTCACTTTTCTGGGTCGATTATTGTTCTATACCATTTTATTTGGAAAAAAAAAAAAACGAAAGCTGAACGTGAACAAATAATTCATACTTTTTATTGAAACTTAATCGAGGAATTAAATTAATTTCATCATTATATATAATAATGTAATCTTTTTTGTTTGTTTGTTTTTTTTTTTTGATAGGTGGTTGGCAAATGCAGAATACGACATCTCAACTAGGGTTGGAATCCCTTATGCACCTTGATAAAATATTTATCGATCAGCGCTTGGAGGAGCTCGAAAGTTAGTACATCATTTGAGACCAGTTAATATCCAGGTTTTTTTTTACGATATCACAACCAAGAAAAAATGAAATTATTTTAAAGTTCAGTTTTTCTGTGTCATTGTCACTATTTTGCTGGTGAATATTGACTTTTCGATAAGTAGATTGGTTGACATTCTTTTTTCAAATCTATTTCGATAAATAAGCCTCTTTAACATTTATTATGACAAAAACTTATAAAGTATGTTTTTTGATAAATTCTTTTTTTTTCAATTCACAGTGTTTACTGGTTTCCATGGGGAAAACAGGTACACAATAAAGAACGCTTCCGGACAGTCGCTATTTCAGATGACAGAGGAATCGTCGGCTCTCAACCGGATGTGTTGCGGTAGCTCACGTGAATTCAAGATTAAAGTGTTCGATAATTCACACCAAGAAGTTTTTCGTCTTGAAAGTCCTACGAATTTATTTTTGAGGGTGAGATATTTTTAGAAAAGATGCTTTTTAAGGAATTGTGATTGAATCAATTCAAAGGCTATAGTGTATATAGCTATTGTCTATAGGCTATAATTCAAAGTCGTATAGACATTTCATACAAAAACGAAAATATAAGACTTTGTTTAGATTTCGAAAAAAAATCAAACGTTTTGTTTGTTACGTTTTTGTTAAAACATTATCTCTACAGATATTTGAAAATTTCTATAAACTAGAAAAAAAAACACACACACATAGAAAACATATTCTATAGAAACTGCCAATTTTTTTAAAACCTTTCAAAAAACAACGAAAAAATTAATCAATATCAGAGTGTTAAACATCTTTTTCCTAGAGTAAGAAAAAAAAACGAGATTTTGAGAACATAAACCTTTTAATGCGAGTGAAATCACTGAAAATTAATATTCATGACTTTTCTAATTTACTCGAATTTTTAAAAAAATTTCACGAAGTTTGATTAGGCTTGAGTTTTGTATGGCAACATCGAAAATAACAAAAAATTCTCCATTGGATCAAAGTTGATCGTCTTTTCGTCGCAAATTACTATGTACAATTTTTTATTTATTTTTTATTTATTTATAGAGCATCCATGTCTATGTGGGTAGTAGACTAATCGGATCAATCGAACAGAACCTTTCACTATTTGGTTCACAACTCAAGGTTGAGAATTCGCGAGGAACATCGTTATTCCAAATAGAGGGGCCTTGCTGTGAATGCATCTATTTCTCATCTCTCGAGTATCAGGTAAGCTTTACCTCAAAGCATCGAATTTGAATGGTTTTAACCCTAGACTGATAAATATATTTATCGGAAGCCCTACAATGGCATCGAAAACGACCCTAATCGTCTTTTTAGCATAAAACGATTCTCCTATGAGATAAAAAGTCTTGATTGTACATCATTTTCTTCGTCTTTTGACAACAAAGAGGTAAACACTTGATAGTGAAAACCGTGTGAAACAGAGAAAAGTTTTAAAATTAATTCTTAATCGATAATATTTTCAAATACTCACCATAGCCAAGTTCAGCAGTCATTATAAAATGAATTCATTGTTTAATTAAAATTTATCGTTGACTTTCACCCCCTGGGTCTCATGTGGTACACCGATCGATCAGAGTTTAACCGTCCGGAAAGCCTCTTGGGAATGAATAAATATCCAATTATTGACTTCATCAAAGTGTAAATAGTTTATGATTTTGATGATTTGCCCTAAAAAGTTACCCGGTGAGTGGCAGTGAGTCAGGAACGACACGATTTTTGTTTGGTCAATTAATTTCTGCATTTAATTTCATCTGAGACTTCTACGTAACTCGATATTTGTAAATCTCTCATTATTCATTCATTCATTCATAAATTTATTGTTTTATTCTTAATCCAGTATAAAAAAGAAAAACGCTATTTTTTATTATGAAAAATGTGGCTCTACTGATTGATTACTAGACTTATGAATATATAAAGTGTTTAGTGGTCTTCTGGTTTATTTCAATTTTACCAAACGTTAATCGAGAATATTTCTTGGCACCACTCACGTTCAAAATCTCGATGGTGTGTCGATATGACGAGGGCACGTTGAAATTTTATTATTAGACTACGAGAGCACAGCTCTCAAAGAATATTTAAACGTTGTTTGTATGGCGCGCTTACAAGGGGTTTTATAACACGCTACTATCTTCTCCATACTGGGGCTCCTGTTCTACTTTTCCTTAACGATCGAAACTTTTCAATGTATAACATAAATATATACCCCGTTTTATATATATACGTACCGGCACCAAGCTTCGATGAATTTAACGATACGGAAGATTGAACTTCATGCATCAACTTCCCATACCAAAATGTATTCTTAATCCGTCAAATAAATTGTTTACAAAGAAAATAAAAAAATGTTATTGAGTATTAAACTCATGTAAATTTATCAGCAAACGTAAATTATTTATTTCACATCGTGAGGAAAAGTCATTTTGTTTATATTCAAATTTGAATATGATTACATTTTATACTAAAAATTATTCTGACAACCAATTCATTTGCGAAAAATCGACCGTGAATTATTTTTTTTAATTTTATTTTCAGTTGATTATATGTGAAAGAATAAAAATAATTTGTTTTTTTTTTCCAGATATTCACGCCTGATAAGTCACGCAAAATTGGTGTCATTTCAAGGGAATGGCCAGGGGTGGCTCGTGAGTTGTTTACCAACGCTGATGTTTTTGGCCTTTCTTTTCCAAGGGATCTCGATGTTCATCAAAAAGTTCTTTTGATCGGGACCGCCATTCTAATTGTAAGTGCCAGCAAATTTCTCATCAGTACGCTAATAGAATCATGCCTAGAATAGCCTACATACTAAATTATGTCTACGCCATCTAGAGGTGCAACTAAATATTCAGGAACTTATTATGATCTGAATATTTTTGCTCATTTCAAACACTTCACTTTTTTTTAAAAACAGTTCTATAGTACGTTAACTTTGTTTTAGGATTTCGCAATGCACGAGAACAAGTGATGAAGATTTTATCGTCTAAAAGAAGATGACGATAGCATAATTATAGTAGATAAGTGAAAAAACAATTATTCATAACAGTGCTTTTGTGTGGGTTTATAAGAGTAGCCTCGATGAAGTTACGTTAAAAAAAAAAACCAAGCTCGCTGATTCTAGAAAATATTTTCATTGCTGTTACGTACAAAAAACAAATGAATCTCTAAACGATTTTCAATAATTTAAAAATGCGATATCCTTGCTGATATTTCTGCACACGAATAGATGAATCATTGCACACAGAGTTTTATTTTATAACTGTTGACATTGTTATGCTTTAAAGCCAATGATAGTAAAGAGGAAAGTTTTCTTCCCTCAGGGCCAGTTTTATAAGTCAATGGACTTTTCGATCGATATATTTATACCAATATAAGATATTTTTATGAAGTTATATTCTACACATGGAAATAATGTGAATTATTTCAATACTAACGATGACAAGAACACAAATCACAATAATTATTATACAAATGACAAATCATCATTCTCCTAGATTTTCATTTAGAATTTAAGTTCTGTTAGATGTGAAATCATATTATAATTATGTACGTTTTAAATGTGCGGTTATTGTTAATCTTATGAGTTGAAAATCCGTTGGTATAACGTTCAGATTGAAAGCTCATTTGAAAAATTTTACTTTCGAATATACGTAACGAAACATTTTACGTAGAAAAAATTATACATTCAAAGAATTATAATTGACAAAACGAACATGAAAATTTTTGCAACGATGGATTAACACATAATGTTTCAATATATTTCATAATGTCTGAACATATTTCTAACTACTTCCGAAAACCATTTTTAGACTTGTAACCACGTTCCGGTGCATAATAGTCATTTTTTCTTACAATTCGGAAACTTTGTTTTTCATTTATTTCTGTGTATATAACAGAATTTTATTATAATTAAATGATCTGTTTATTAAATGAAGCATTGTCAAATTGAGGCAATGTTTACTGTTTTTTAGCAGATGTGACAAACGAGGCGAATATATATTTTTATATTACTGAAAACAGTGGACAGGTGGACGGTGCTCGTCAATTCAAACTCAAAGAGTTATAATAATTTGTGCGAATCATGTTTTTCTGTGCCATACGATACGTAATACTAATAAAAATACCGAATGTGAAATACGGTAACTCGAAGAATACAGTAACCAAAACTCGCGTTCCAATGTTGGAATATTTGTAATGTTTATAGCCGACGAATTGTTTAGAATTTTTCATTTATTACGATTAAGGACCAGTTGTTTTCCACAGTGTGGTCGATTAGTTTCATGAAAAACGACGAATTCACTCCTATATTACAATTTATATTTAAACTGTCAAGTTCCAAATGACGAAGAGTTTGATTTATATCGAAAAACTTTATTGTACAAAATTGAGGCTTTTCAAGTCTCAAAGGTGTTAAATATTAAACAGAGAATGCATAATACTAGTTAATTGTCCTCCGTGTCACCTGAGGAGGACAATTCGTGATAAAAACTGAGAAATGTCATTTTTTGAAAATTTTGGTCTTGCCTACAAGTGAATCCATTATGAATTTTTGTTTCTTACATTTCCTCATCAGTTTTGGCGTGAGAATTCAAGTTCAAAAACGTAGTCTTTCCGTAATTTAAGATAATATAATAATATAAATGCCATCGATCCTCATTACTCTATAGATTTATGATAATAGACACAAAAATACCAATCCTACTCAATTTTTAAGCCATAATCATAAGGCGTTCTTCTGAATCGAAATTGTTCTCTAAAGTGTGCCTCGGAACACATTTTTGTAATTATACACCGTTCGTTCGAAACTGAACATTTTTATGGAATATATTACCTGCAAAAAAATTATCACGACTAAACTTTTCTTTTGAACCTTTCACTCTGCAGAAAAATGTTAAAAATTCATACCCAAAATTATTATTATTCCTTTTTGATTTATTTATTTATTTATCAATACAATACAATGAAATTTTCGGAACACTGACTATCGAGAAGTAAATTCTATTACTTTCATTGATAAAAACTATTTTATGAATTTTTTTGTCGTGTTTTTGGTTTCGTAAAGCTATGGAATTAGTTCTTTATGATGGAACGAGTATCAAAATGTTTCCTCAGGTTTATAAGATCGCTATTAATATTACGACAATCAAATTATTAATCCTACAGTAAATATTATTTAAAAAAATATATCATCGTTGCAATATCAAGATTATATGTTTCGCAAAAATCGTTTCTGTAAATGTGGATGAGACATTCTTCTTATTGATTGAGTAACTCTTAAGAGAGTGGTAAGAACTGGGAATCGAAAATCTGACTTGTATTCTCAAAAAAATTACTTAACGATGCAGATAATTGGCTTATAGTCTGAAAAATCAAACTCAATCGAATCATAAATGAAAAAATAATAATTCAAACTTTTACTAACTTTTTTGTTGTTGTTTTTAACAGATTGATCGAGAGGTTTTCAATAGTTGAGCCCCTTCTGGTGGACCGGAAAACCTTTTCCAGGAGTTTCGCTGAATGTTGACTTCCTCGATGAAATTTATTCTCGTACATCTTTCGTATATTTATTTGAAAACGTACTCAACAACCTTTTGCACTAATTTTCAATATTTCAGACTGAAGACTTCGAGACACTTAAATCTATTAATCTATTAATCTATTAATAAAAAATCTATTCATTAAAATGTAAGTATATCGTGAAAATACTAAAAAAAAGACTATGACAGGGTTAATGAAAAAAACAAGTTGCTTTTTTCGGGTGTATGTCTTTTACTTTATTCGTGTTCTAAAATTTGCATTCATTACAATTTGGTTGTTGATTATTCGTATTTTCTTTCTTGATTTTTCGTATCACGTTACAATACTAACGTAGGAGGAAAATGAAATCCCCGTGTTAGTGTGTTCTTGATTTCGTTCGATAAGTGAGTTTTGTTTTTCCGTTTTGAGTTGGGTAAAAAACAAAAAATCGAGGATTTATACGATAGGGTAATACTGGGTCCGAAAGAAAAAGTATTTGTTTGACAATTCGACGTTTCTTTTGTCGTAACTAAAGAATCGCTAGCCTGTTACCGCTTTGTTGTCTCATTTGTAGTTGTTATCTATTTTAACGTTAACTTTTTCGCAATGTTTAATGCTCTTTAATAATCTCGTTACAGCTACATCCTCATTTAATTCCTAAGTGACGAAAGACACCCAGTATTTTCGTGTTCGTGTGTGTGTATTTTAAAAATTATGATTTGAACAATAATCTTTCACGTAACAATTGGTGTTTATTCTTTTTTTTTCTTCATATAATCACCGTGAGAGAAAAATCACAATTTTTCCGTTGAAATCTTCGTCTTATTCAGGGAAGGATTGGAGGGTAGTGATGAGGAGGTGGTGGCAGCACTAGAGCTGTAATGTGGTGGATGAACAGCGAGTGGTTGAACACGTATCGCATAAAATACAGAATAAAATAATAGTATCATCGATCATTGTTTTTTATTCACTTTTTTTATCTTTCAAATAACTAACAACCGACGATGAACGAATAAAAGCAAGGATTAAATACACCGAATACAAGAGTCCGTGTGATCAGCTGGACGACGAAAAAAAAAGCACAGAATCTTGTGTTTCTTGGGTTTACTCAAAAGAGAAACAAAACAAAGGACAAAAATAGTACAATCATTTTGAAAAAAATGATGAAAAATAAGAGAATGCGTGGACTGATTGTAAAGAAGAAAAAAAAGAAGCAAACGAAAGAAAAAAAATACTGACGATAAATAACGTGTACGGTTTTAACGATAAAAGCAATAAGCTTTGTTCTTTCAAATGTTCGATTCTTATTGATCTTTGGATGTTGGCTTCTTTTGAATCCTCACCACTCCTCTATTGTTTTTGTTTTATTTTGCCTTCTTTGCCTCACATTTATTTGGTATATGCTAATAAAAAGGAACTTGTCAAACTTTGATGTAAGGTTTAGTATGACTCGAGTGTTGGAAAAAATCACGTTTTGGGGAGGGAGAAGTTGTTTGTTGTTTCAGGGACAATAGGGACTTTTGATGAACAACAATCGTAATACGAGAATGTAACTTTTTACAGTTCTTTCTCGATCTTGATGAGTTCGGCGATGCCGTCGTGCATCTCCTTGACGGCTTGGTACTCGGTGAGTCCGAGACGTCGCTTGTTAGAAATGTCGTAAATACCACCCTCGGCTTCGGTGTGCTCACCGCGCGTGCCACGTACTTGGAGATTGAACTTGGAAGCGACCTCCTCGAGCTTGGCCTTGTTCGCAGCGAGTTTCGGTACCTTAATGTGCACCGAAGCACGCACCGTTGTGCCGAGATTCGTTGGGCAGAAAGTCAAGAATCCAAAACGATCGTTGTGCGAAAATGGTATTCTCTTCTCAATATCATTTACGGCGGTTACGAGACGTCGGTAAACCTGTCCAAGGTCACCTCCCATTTGCATTGAAATAATACGCAAGTGATCTTCCTCGTTGCACCATACGAGGAAAGTCTTAGCATCGTTGTGGTAAATACCACGTCCAGTTGGCCAGAAACGACAGGCGTTTGCGGCTTGCAAGAAACGGTCACCCTCCTTGAAGAGGAAATGATCGTCGATCAACTTTTGCTGCACCTCCTTGCTCATTCCCGTCAACGGGTAAAATGTACCCTTGAGCTCGCCCTCCAATCCCGACAATGTGCTCGATACTTTTTCTTCCATCTCCTTGTACTGGGCCTCCGTTAAGCAAGGGTTGAACGGATAACCTTCCATTGATCGTCCGCATCTTACACGCGTCGATACGATGTAATCGCCCTGTTAATTTTTTTTCATTCATTAATTTCATGTTTTTTTGACAATTCATTTTGTCTATATTTTTCATCGTTGCAACGTTGAAGATTTAGATTATGGAAACTGGCAATATATTTTTTCTGGGTCTGTTAAATAACTCGCAATGGAAACCGGATATAAAAATTAGAATACTTTTTTTATTTATTATATTGAAAGAATGTTTGCATACTTTACATTGCGATAAAATTGAAAAAAAAACTGTATCAATATTTTTAATGAGATTCTTGACAATATAATTGAACGAAATTTGATAATAGGGATTTTTTGATCGATATTTTATAATACTTACAGTCGGGTCAAGATTTCCAAGGGTATCAACATCACCAAAGTCCTTTGGTGGATGCTTGTCAGTCTTCTTGAATCCCTGATGATAATCATCGATAATAGGGTCGAAGAGATCAGCGAAAACGGTGTAAGATTCGGCATCCGGAGCGTAAATACCAACGCCGGAGTCGTGGTTCTCGAGTCCTGATTGAATGACGTCAAGAAGAGTTGAGCCGAAAGAAGTTTTCTTCGTTTTCAGCTGATCGAACAATTCCCTCGTAAGATATTTCTTCAGAAGGGATTTGCTGTCAGATGCAGCGAGCTTGGTGAAGCCAGCTTCCAATTTATCAAGAACCGCTTGATCAACCATCTTGTTCTTACTGCAAAAAAGAAAAAAAACATTTACGTTAAATAAGAAATAAAATAAAAACACAGATCCACTTTGTTCACATTTTTCCATAAACTCGTTTTTAATGTAAATTTATTGGATCAAATGCACATTTCAAATGATTTTTTTTATAAAACAATATTCTTTTTTTTTTTTTTTTTAAAGAATCGTTGTAAGGTTCACGAGTGATCATTTCCCATTAAAAAGGCAGGGATGCACCTCGATGACTATAAATAGAATGATCACGAGGGAATATCCGCCCGAGGAAATGCGTGATACGGATTTCGATTGAACGTTTCGACTTCACATCCGTTTTGATTGTTACACGTGATTGGCGTTACTAAACTCGTCCGTTTTACTTGTTGCCTCGCACTGTTCATCACGTAGTTATTCTCGTATGCATGTACTTTTGTGAATTTGTACATGTTCGACCACAAGTATATGCAGGACATTTCAGGACAAATGAGTTTTTTAATTTTTTTTATTGACGTTAATTTCGTCCCACTTAAAATAACCTGGTGTTGCCATTTTATGGCGGAATATACATTTTTCTTGTTAATTATTCATCAGTATTAATGTGTGAGTGACAAAAATTGAAAATTTTCTAATAATTCGAATACAGAATAAAAATAGTTGTAAATTCAACGTTAGTAACTCGATCCCAGATTAATAAAATTGCTCGTTGAAATATACTTTTTTAAATGGATACATAATCTTTGTTTTTACGATCTAATACCAGAAAATTCAAGCTGTTGGAATTAGAGACATTAGTTAAGACGAAACGATACACTGAGTGAGCCAGGATGACTGCAACAAAGATATTGTTTCAGTTTTACGAAATTTTTTTCTAATCTACTGATTTTCCAGAAAAAAATGAAAGATAAAGATCCTGCTTTGTTAAAAGATTAACTCCACGTTCATTGGAAATGTTGGAAACAACGAAAAAAAAGAGTGGGAGCGCAGAGATAAAGGATTTAAAAAAATCTTATTCATTACTTTTATAATTCTAAGAGTTTCTCTTCTCCCACAGAATATCCCATGGAGGTTAGAATAACGTGCATGTGTATGAACACAACTATATATTGCTACGAAATCGTTTTCAATTGAACGCGGTAATTTGTCTCATCTCGACTACTTACAATATTTGGGGATCGGCGGTAGCGAGGTGAGCGAGGGCCCGACGAACGGAACCGGAAGGGCGTCTAGAGTGTCTCGTTAATTTGTCCGACAATTTTGATTCTATCAAAGCTTTTAATACGAATCTTGAACGCAATATGACGTTCATCGTTGAGAGCCTTTTTTCTATCGGAAGGACTTGATGAAATTCCTGAAGGATAAGAGATGCAAGATGACAGGTTGGGAAAGCGAAATCTTGCTTTATCAAAACCCTCAGGTTCGACCACGTCTTGGAAATTTCGAGATTTCGTGCGTATGAGTCAAAGTTACGATTTAGAATTTTTTCTCAATATTCCTATCGATTATTGATGGTCGTAAAATATAAATAAGTTCCAACACTTGAAATCAATCCTGTTTTTGATGAAAAATTCAAAGCGATATTCAATTATTCCAATTGAATTGTATCACAACAGCTGAATTCAATAGTAGACATGAATTTTTCAAATAAGTTTCCAATAAAAACAAAAATGCTGTTATGAATGATTCATTCCTGACGATTATTCGTCGAGGAAAAACCCGAATTTTGTTCCACAGCGAGCAATGTTCAGTAAAGTCCATACGTATTTGAATCCTCGGACGATTCGGAGAAAAGAACACGAATTATTTAATGCCTTTACGTAACAGGCCAGCAAAGTTTGAAGGTAAAATATGTCGCAGCCAAAAATTGGCTTACAGTCGAAGTTCCCATAACAAAATTTCTTTAAATCCTAAACTTTCTTATATTTTCAACGTCTCTTAATCATTTCGACGACTTGGATTGATTCGGATCATCAGTTATACTTTCATGACTTATCAAAAAAATAAACAAAATCGTTTCTAATTGTCAGAATATTATTGTAAAAGGAGATCGAAACTTTATTTTCGTGCGTGACAGTTCATTTTTTATTGCACAACTGCACAAAAATCATGGGCTCATTTTTTTTTTCACGATTTGTAATTATTTGTTGTTCAGACTCAATCGGATGAATGGATCGATGTTGGATTTGGATATTTCGGAATTTGGCCGAGTTAAAAGTCAAATTCATGGTTCGCGCGCATTTTCGCACCTGCCGAGCGGTCCTCACGGTTGGAGTGGGGGAAAGCAAGAGCAATAAATTTCTCATATCCACGATGAGTTACATGACAAGCGGTTCTACTGTATTCGTACGAATATGTGTAGAAGATATCTATACAAATGTGTATAGAATTGTGAATACTTTCTAAACTTGTCATGCCACAAGGTCTTCGAAAATTCGTGAGTTTAACCGAACAAGGAAATGGGTCCTGATCTCATGGTCGATTAAGAACCAAGACTTATTGAGTCCTTAGCATGACGCATCCATTGCCTCACTGAGAATTAATAATTTTACAGAAATTTCATTCTGTATTTGAAAAAAAAGTGTTTCTTTCCTTCCCAAAACTATTTTGTTTAAATATAATTATTATCAAGCAGTCACGAAAGCGTTAAAAAAAATAGTTTCTTGGAATCGTAGTACAAAACTTCGATTTTGAGCTACATTTTAATTTCTTAGGGTTTTTGCACTGTTTTTAAAAAAACGTATTTCCAAATAAAAATAAATGATAACGCCTGGCTGCATGTAATGAGATCGAGAAGATTTCTTTCAATAGTGACACTTTTCTTTATATGTTCAATTCTGTCGTCAAAAGGTGATAAAGAAAACTCTGAAGAGAGATAAATGACAGAACAATAAAAAAAAATACGTACTCGTCAGTGGAAGCGGTATCCTTTGATGTACATCCGCCCATTTTGTTGCAATTATATATATATATATAATCTATATATAAATATATGTAATGTTCGTTGGTGCGTGATAGCACGTAGTGAAAAGATGGAATAAAAAAGTCTTAGAATATCACTGAAAAGTTTTTTTTTTTTTTCGTACACTCACGAAATATCACCACTTAGTAAATTCGTATGATTTTGGCTACACAAGTAAATTAATAGAAAAATGTACAATATTGTAAATATATATTTTCAAGCTAATTTTGCGTTGTCTTTGGTACGAAAAACTAAGAATTTAGTAAACTTTGAAGAATGACAGCCGACTGTTCCTCGTGCCGGCTTCACGTTGTCGTGTCTGCCGGGAGAATCGTCAGGTTGGAGAGAGAACCGAAAGGGTTGAGCCCCGGGCTCGGGTGAAGGTCGCAGGGGAAAGCTCGTAGAGAGAGAGAGAGAGAGCGACAGAGAGAGAGAGCGAGAGCGATAGAGAGAATGAGAGAGTAAGGGGGTGGGGGTTTGTTCGTAGTACGTTCTCGTCTGGTTATATTGGCACTACTACTGCAGTTATTTTGTGCCTCGTATAAACCTGCACTCGCACGTACACAAAAAACGACGTTCAGGTTATAAGCGCGTGTGGGAAGAAGAAAGGGTGTGTCGTGAGATGGGGTTGCTCTAGCCCCGTGGTCCTCTGGGGAGGTTCCGGACACGATTTGCCCGGAACTCTCTCGCTCTACGCCGGCTTTTCTGCTCACTTTACACACAGAGTAAATTGCACCCTGAAGGGTGTAAAAAAGTCAGACATATAAAGTTGTACAGAGAAATCAAAGAAAAAAAAGAGAGTATCTTAGACTTGATTAAAAACAAAAATCAGTAGCACTCAATTCGAAAATAATGAAAAATTCATTGAAAATTTAAAGCAAAATAAATCAAATTGAATAATAAAGACGAAAGAAGTCACTTTTGACGACAATACCCTGTGAGAAAACTGTCACTTGTTACTTTTACAAAAATATGTATTTACGTTTACGACAGATTTATAAATTTGTTTTATTCGTCAAAACAATATCGAACAAATGATTTCAACGTCATTCCTATTCACGATTTACTTGAGTTTCATTATTATTAATCATTATTTATTTATATTATTATTATTATTATTATTATTAATCGATCATTTAGCACACTGACAAAGGACCAAAGTGAACTAAATTGGATTAGGATTTCGCGCCGAGAGGATATCTTTTTGTTTTGTTTTTTCTTCTTCTTTCTTTTTATTGAGTGGATAATAATGAATTTTGTGATTTGTGGTGTGTGGTGATGTGAACACTACAGTCTCTACGCTATCACTAAGCGAGAGTAGGCATTCTGCGTGCTCCTGATCTCTCTCACTCTCGCTCTTACTCTCACTATCATTCTCCCTCTTTTTCTCTCTCTCTCTCTCTCTCCCTCTCACTGGATCTTCGACTCTCGTTCTATCTTCCTCGGCAACCTCATGTACAGGAAGTTTATTGATAGTATTGGTAAGTCTCTCTCTCTCTCTTTTTCTTTCTCACCTACACACAACCCTCGACGCGTCCCCTACTCTACTGACAAGGGTGGGGCACACCGGCGGCGCTTCGTACGTCCGGCAACAGCAGCCCAGCACCAGCAACCAGGCAATACGCAAAGAGAAGGAAGGACGTCTGGTTCCTGCTTTTGCCGCTGTTCGCCGGTCGATAGCGCACGCATACTCTTTCTCTCTCTCTCTCTCTCTATCTCTCTCTCTGACTCATGAATGTGTATTGTGTTTTCTATCTTTCTCTTCAACCCCTGCACGCACGAGCGATATACACACACATATATCGGAGCTTTCTCTCCCCTTTTCTGCGTTATGCACTGTCTAGCCTGCTCCCTCTCTCTTTCTCATCTCCCTACATTTTAAAATACACATAAATATTTATCTCTTTCTTTCCAACCCAAATTCGCCCCTTTTTCCCTCTTCATTTGTCAACTTGCATTGAAATACGCACACTCGTCCACTAACAAACGGTTTTTCTTTGCTTGTCGCCCTTTCTATTTCGCACTCGTTTAACCCTCGCCTTCTTTCACATCTTCTCATTCACCCTCACTTGGCCCCATATTTACACACGTATACTTTCTCTCTCTCTCTCTCTCTCTTTTACTTTTTCGCAGGGAGACTCACTGTACAGCGTTAAATTTGCACGCAAACTCCTGCGCAACTACCCCTTCAAGCAATTTGTAGAAAAAAAAAGAAAAACAACAGCTGAAGCTAATGCTGACGCTGCACGCGCAGGTCTCTCCGGAAGAGAGCAAGCACCAGCCCCAGCCTCTTCATACCCCTTTTGTGTATATTTTTTTCTTCTCACAGAGACTAAAAAAATCAACGTCTCGTCAGGCGCACATGGAATTTATAGTTAACGAAACCGAACGCATTTTCAATCGAAGGTACAGCAGGTGTCGAAGGAAATTTTATCAGAGCTTGAACAATTGCCAGAAAGAATTCGAACAACTGAGCTTTTAGATTGTAACGAAGAATTCCAAATGAAAAACCATTTTTTTTTTCTATTTGGTAGACTGAAAGTTATAGCGTCAAATTCAATTTACAAAACGTGATAATTTTAACCTAAGAATTCGTAAGATTATTGTTGTAAATATATCTCGAAGTTAAATTGCATTTTTAAGGAGATTAATCTGCGAAAAATATGAAATAAGAAAATACCTCACTGTCGAAAGGGTTGAGGACAAAAAATGTCAAAGTTGTGAATGAGAATAATGAGCTATTGCTATAACGTGCGACGTTTTCTGGGTTATATCGCTGGTAAACACGCGGGTTCTAACCCTCGGTTCAAATAAGCCCTCGAGGTCTGGCCTTTCCATTTTTCTTTCGCGTCAATGGATACTTAACCACGAAGAAGGGTGAAAGGAAGAAATGAAAAAAGAAGGAAGAAAAGAGCACAGCTCGCCTTTGCGAACGTTCTCAAATTTACAAGTACTATACGTCATCGTCAACCTATCTTTTTTTTTTTTAATCTACTCGCATCACACGTCATCTGACTTGTTGAGGAAGATAAAGAAGGCTCATAAAAAATACATGAGAGATATCACATGATCACTTTGACAAACAATTGCCAATGAGGCCTTTCTACATTTCTTGCTTCTCGATATGACACAGTTTCGTTTCTATATTTTATTTTATTATCTAACCACCTTATCTAACCGCGCGATACATCCAATCAACGTTTCTTCCCCCTCTTTTTCTTCTCTCATATCGTATCGTAACAGTGATAATTATTATGATAATAATCGAAATAAAAATTTCGTGGAAAGACCCGATCTGTGCTTCGATATATTTTGAATTTTTTTCCTTATTTTTTTTTGTTTTTTTTTTACCTGTACGGAGAACTTATCATTCGCAATCTCATCGAGTGCAGACGCACGAGCTCATGCTCTCGATTTAATAGAGTTCGACAAACAATTTCACGAATTTATATTTACAGGGTGTCTCGTTACAGATAATTCATTACGTTACATCCATTCAATCAAATTTCAAATGAAAAAGTTTATAAGAACTTTTTATTTCACGAATCAGCAGTAGGACACCCTGTACATTTATTTCGGGACGTTACCGTCCACGAATACAATACACGAGGATATTTTCCACTTGTTTAAACAGTGGCTGCTCCGCAAGCTGTAAAATTGAGATCCCCGAGATGCGATAAATTTTATAGCCCGACGACATTTACGCACACTCGCACAATTTATTCTATACGACAAATTTCTTGCCCTCTCGTACTTGGTTATGGACGAGAAAATCGCAATAAGAAATTTTATTCAATGTGACGATGAAATCGTCACACATATTTCTACATGTACATAAATTTTCACACGTAAATGAACAAACTCATATACGAATTGCAAAGCACCCAGAAATTTCAAATTTATTCTTTTTCGATCTAAAATCCTAGATAAGAAATGTTTGGGATTTAGATCATTCCAAACAAATATAAAAAAAGGGGACTACACTTTTTGACTCACGAAGGTTTCAAATTGACGTTGGAAAATGAATTCATTGATTGAAAACATCCCAAGAAGCTAGTTAACAGTTCAACATGGACGAAAAATCATTTAAATTATAAGATGAGACATTGAAGTAGAATTAAAATGGCTGCGCAAATTTCCTGCTACGTCTAAATTAATGTGTGTTCGTTTTATGTCCGTCACAGTTAAAATATCACTCTTTCTCTCTCTCTCTCTCTTTCTCTCTTGCTTGACATAACTCGACGACGACGATGATGTGTCGACGAGGATGATGATCATTGGTGAGGAAATAACGTCACAAAATACCATTGTTCAGGCTATATATAGATCGAGAATACACACATTGATTAAGAGCAGTCAAAAAAGCCATTGCCTTCGTCACTTTAGAGGTTAAATCGTCAGAATTACGCCCTTTTATTTGCCAGAATGTGGACAGGCATATATGGGGCTTTCTTCGTATAATCAATATTTTCAATCATTGAATTATTGAATAATTTACAACATTATAGAAAAATAGTACCCACTTATTGTGATTTTTAATATTTACCTCCAATCTGCTCAACTAATTCTTAATTAATGCTCAATCCATAATAAAAACTCATTTATATGTGTGAGAATCGTTGATAAGTGTCAAAATTTATCGATTACTTCACCAAATTATTGATCGTCACTGTCAATTAAAAAATGAATGATTATTCGATAAAATAATGTGTTTGATTAATCAATAATTTTATTTTGTATAAAAATTGTCGTTGACTGAGTCTGTGAAAATGGCAAGAATCTAAATAAATTTGAACCAAGCTTTGAAAATATGAAAAAAAAAAGTTATTTTATTGTAATTTACATGGAAGTGCCCTATATTTTTATAATGGGTGTGTATAGCTGGTCCTAGTGGATTCAAGTTCGTCAATTTCGAGCGTCAAGACTCATGAGTCATCGAGAACGAAGAAAACAAAATGCCATAACAGCGAAGACGAATTTACGAAAGAACGGAGCGAGAAAAACGTGCTTAGAAATGGTACGGAGTGGTTCGTCACTAATTTGTTGAAGGCAAGAGTTTAGAGCGTGAAAAATATCGCACAGACTCGTGAATGACTTTCCGGTTATGACCAGGATCTGGAAGAATTCAACTCATAATGCCCTAAAACGAAAACGAATGAGAAAGAGTTTTGAAAAAGATTTTTTTAACATCCGGAAGGCATCGGTAGAGCTGCAAAAGTTTGCCGAGTTATTAGAGACGATAATTTTGTTCTTGGCGTTATAATCATCAAGTTTTACGAGCTTCAAGTAACCCTGGACTCCATAATCATTGAAAAAACGTCTAATTAGTTGAGAAAACGTAAATCGCGAAAAAAAAAGCAAAGTTTTACTTCAGATTCCTCGAAATCTGTTGGCAACAAATTTGTTCTGTGTTACTCTGTCATTATACTGTTTTTTTTTTTTTTTTTTTTAACTGCGCGAAAGAATTACTGTTTCTTCATTATCGAGTAGGCCTCGGTTACGATTTTTGAGCTCGCCAACAAGGCAACTAAAGAAACAGTGAGAGAGAGGGAGAGAGAGCGAGAGAGAGCCAATTGAGAGCAACAAGAATAATGATTGTTCCATTTTATTTTTCACACAACTCTTCACCGAACCGCAGATGAAGAGCTCGGGTTACAAGAACAAAGATATACACAGAGTATATCCGAGTTCAGTGTATCTCATTCCACACCACGAAGAATTTTTCGTATCTTGTTTCACCTGCTTCACGAGCGTCGTCTTAGCGAGTAGACATTTTATTTATTTATTTATTTGTTTTTTTTTTAGTTTTGTTTATTAAACCGAAAGCACCCGAGGCTGTGTGAACGAAACGAGCTTCAACTATTGGTCGAAACGTTACGAAAACTTTCGCCTAACTGTCCTCCAATGCACTTGATTAATTTTTTTCAATTCTTTTGCAGTGTTTTTCACTTTTGAAATTTTTTTATTTATTTCTACGTCACGACTATAGGCTGCAACGTGTAAATCCAGACTGCGAGTCTTCAAAAGGTTCTTAAGCTTTTAGGCGTTGCAACGAAACACTCAAAGCATTTACTCGAGTGTCCAACTTCTCACGTTTCATCGATTGCAACGAAATTATAACGTTCAAAATCGATTCTTTCTCTACTATTGTTTCTACGCAGTTACAAATAACTGTGTCGCCTTTGAATTAAATAAATATTACGAAAGTTTCAAGCTTTTTCTTCCAAAGATATTTCTTACGATAGAAAATTTAAAATTGAACGAAATAAACGAAGAAATTAAATGAATTTAATGTTCTTGGATTAAAATAACGATCGACCTGAATTCAACCTTGACACACACATTTTTGATCCATCAACACAAACGTTAATTTAATCCAATTTATTCGACTCGTTAAATATTAAGTTGGAAAGCTTTTCCTCAGATTCTAACATTAATTCGAATGTCTGTCACGATATCACGGTAATGAGATCAAAGCTCTGGTACACCTAGAGGACATTTCAACGGATGCTTCACGTCGAGAACAAACACGAATCGTCGAGGCGTCTGGCAAGATGTCTGTACAGACAGTGGGAGATAAAAATAATTATACATTTGTAAATCAGGCCGATTGAGACCAAGCGACTACTTAGTAGCAAAAGATTTATTGCCAAGAGAACTTAATTAATGTTTCAATGTAAAAGGCAATTGATCAGATTTTCCTGTTCAATATTTAATTTTATATTCTACATTTTTCGAAGCTTTTTATTATAAACTTTAGCCACAAAATACCGAAAATTTTAAAAGTTTATAAAAGCGTGTAAAATTTGTAAAATTTAAGGAAATAATAAAAGAAATATTATGCAGAAAATTATTATGCAGATAATTGATTTGTTTTGATTTTTTTTTTAAGAACTGTTTCTAACATTCGATGTTGAAAAAAGTTGGCATCGATTCATGTTCATTGGTATATAGAGTGCAAACAAAGCAAGCGACATCGATCAATCCTAATTTCACTCGTCAGCTAATAATAAAGCAATCAATTTCGTTCTAACTCGATTTTAACCTTGCATCAACCTTGGACATTGACCTAGTGACCTGTTCACGGAATATCGTCGGGCCAGCTTACTCAAGCGAAAGGGAAAGTTCCCCCTACGTGGCTATACATCGTGAGTTTCTTTTTTGTTGAAAGGGTTGCAAGGCGAAAATAAAAACTTGAATGGGTAGTTGGGGAGCTTCTGAGAAGACCCTATGCAAAGATATTTTTCTTGGTCACGATATTCACTTCATGGTGGACGTTGATACGATCGAAATTTCGACAACGAATAAAAAAATTATAAAATTCCTTGTTTCTGTTATTCTTATCGTGAAATTGTTGAATTGTGTCGATTTTTATTTCGATGAATATTCAAAGTTTATTATCATTTTTCCTTCAAGCAAATTCGGGAAATATTATTTCATTAAATTTATTCCATTTTTTGGACCAAAAATTCAGGACTATTTTTCTTTTTATATGAATTATTAATTTACTACAAAAATAATTTTCTTCTGTAGAAATAAAAACCCTGAAATACTTATTGAAAGATTTTTGCGAAACATTATTTTTACAAGGTTTAAAACAATTAATCATTCTTTATAACTGCAAAAATTGAGAAGTCGGCGGATGAGAGAAACGCCATCTATTGTCACATTGACTAAATAATACTGACGACAATTTGCGTGGGCGGTGCAAATATTCGTCGAGAACGAAAAGCTTTACGTCGGAGCTTGCGTAATTTTATTGCACACATCTGCTGCTACTTTTGCGGGTGTCGGTAACATTGTACTTCTGGAACGAATTACCGGAAGCATTGAAAGCTCTTTTGGCAAGAGTTCAAGACTTTAAAATTTTACGAAAAATACAGAAAGCCTTTTTTATATTTATTTTTTTAAAGCTTCATAATCATATGATTTGTAATCATTTGGAAGCAAAATATATTTGAAAAAGTGTTTTTTTATTTTTATTCTGTAAAATGCACATTTATTAACTGACAATCTTCATTAATATATTAAATATTGGAAAATTAATAGTTACTAAATGTAATGAAGTTCAATTATTCAAATTTTATAATTAAAAAATCATAAATTTTGTCGAAAATTTTTAATCGAAGATTAATTTCATTCATGGAACTATAATTTTAGTGAATAAAATAAAAAAAGTCACCAAATAAATTTATTCTCTCGTTGTATGGTATGGAATATCCAATTTCGTTGAAGACGAAGAGAGTCCAAGACGTTAAATAGACGAATAGAAGATGAGTTGAGATAAACAGCTTTTTGGACCCGGCACTAACAAAACCGGGCTGCACGAATTATATTTTTAGGTGCTCGTACGAGCAGAAACGAATTTGTTCGAATTTCAAGTCCACACTCTATGAGAATAACATTGAAAATGATCAGGTTTTCAAATCCAAGATGTTCGTTTTTTTTAGAATCCGACAGCATTTAATAACGATTAATAATCACAGTTTATAAAGCAGAATTCTTTTCATAAATCTATAAAAATAGTTATATATTTAAAAACTGAAATAACCTCATCGTTGAGTGTCGTTCAAGTAAAAACTGTGCATTATTTATTCATTGATTTAAAAATAAACTTTTATTTTTGAACTAATAAACAAATTTTGTAGTTTTTACTTGAACAATACTTGAACGTGGTAAGTTTATTTTTAAATCGAAGTACAACATTACGAATTCTTATCAAAGTTAAAAAAAAAAAAAAAACTTTACTTTATTATCGATTACTGTAAAATATTTTCGTAAAATTTTATGTACACAGCCTGGTAAATAGTTTCGTATTAATAAAACTAGTTTAGCTCCTTGATTTATATTATTTTTAAATATTGGAATAAAAATCGATGGAAGACTTCAAGTGGGGGAAAAAGAAGGTTGAAAGGATAATGTTTTGTTAAAATTCACTAACGTCAAGACTAGATCAATGCATGGGAATATAACAATTCTGTGGATCAATAATTCAGTATCGTTTTGTAAGTTCTAACCACGAACGTCCTTGCTCATTGTGTGCGTATACATTTTACATTTTATACACGTATAAAAAATGTACAGTCGTGAAATGATGGACACGTGTGTGTTCTTCCGTGTCAGCAACGACTCGACACATCTTTGCAGGGCTTCTCTTTTGACATTAATGCACAGTCTGGGAGACACAAAAATAGAACGACACTATAAAGCACGATACTGATGATAATAGTGAAAAAAAAATCCCTTATTCTGTTACCTAATGTCACTTCGACGATCGTGAATCTATACGATAATGTCGTCGTGGCTCGTCATTTGCATAAACTTTCGTGTTGACGTGAACCTGTAATTTCTACTTTTTTCTTTTTTTATAAAACTGGCTATTATCGTGATTATAATAAAGTCCTTAATAGAGAAAAAAAACTTAAAGTTTCTTTACCAAAAAGCTTCCGATCAATAAAACTCAACGAATCGATATTTATTCATTGGAAAAATTAATGTTTTGACATTTCGTACTACAAATCTTATTCCTTTAATCACGTATCGATGTTCAATCATTATTGAGTTGTTTTATTTATTTATTTATTTATATAAATAACAATATTTAATATATTTCATCCAAAGGCAATCATTTGAGCGATTTACTTAAAGAACTGAAAATTTATGGACAGAAATAACGCTGCAACATAAGAAAACAAATTGATCGAAATATTTTGTCGATTGAAATAAATGTTTCGACATATTTTTTTGTAATTTATTTTGAAAGACTATGATCCAAGTTGAAAAAAAAAAAAACAATAATTATTAAGTTTCAGCTGAGCTTATCGACGACAATCACGTGCATCGAACGAACACGTAAATATTTAAGTTTTGATCGTTGGTACGCAGCGAAATTTAGTTTTGTTACTATATCTCATCATTTTTCATATCGATTCTTTAACTGATTTTGTTTTCAAATCTCAAGAAGATTGATTGTTTATCGTAGACAAAAAACTACACAAAAATTTGTTACGTCTGGTATGAAAAGAAAAAGGAATTTTGTTACATTGAAAAGATCTAAACTTCAACATCATTATTATTTGGAAGATAAATATCAAATAAATTCAGTATGGAACCCGGAAACAATTTTCAACATTTCAAATAAATTTCACTCGGTCTCTGATTGTAATTACAGGCACAAAAGAAGAAGTAGAAGAAGAAGAAGAAGAAGAAGAAAGCAAAGAGGAGAGAGAAAACGTTAGACGAAAACACGTATACGTGATTTGTCGACAAATGTATTTTCCTTCTCGTCTCACGGAACGTTTATAAATAAATTTGTGTCTTATATACACATCGGTATATTTTGAGAAGCTTAGGGATAGTTGGACAAAATCTGTCTCAGTACGGTCAAAGAACGTGTTATGTGTCTTCAAAGTTCAAAGACTTTAATACTGTCGTCTCAGTAAGATGGGAATAGAATTGCCAAGATTATGAGACTGAGATAAATGTAAGAATAAGATCGTAGAAAACATTTAGGAACTTGTGAACTAAGGTGTACATTGACCTCACCGAATTATGACAAACATTCAGATGAAATACAACGTAAGAAAATGATTCGATTTGTTCGATTCAATACTTTAACCAAAAATCTTTTTTTTTTTGTTTAAATTATCAACTAAAGTGACAAATTATTTTAATCATATAATTTAATGAATCGATATTCTACCATCATCATTTCTAGACAAGCCAATAAATTATACTCTCGTACGCGAAACTTTGTTTACCAGAGTGTGAACGCGTGTGCCGAACGAGTTGCCAAACATTTGAAAGTTGTAGAAACAGTTTTTTCGAACGAATGTTACCAAAAAATGAGAATTTGTCTATAATTTTCGATTTAAAGAATTGAGTGGAATGGTATTTTTACTTTTGATTTTAAAAAGTTCGAAATTTTTGGACTATTTTAATTTTTTTTTTCAATTTTTAACCAAAAGGATATTCAGATGAGAGCATGAAAACTTGGAAACACGAAAAACGACTTTTTTTTTTCTAATATCGATCGTAACACTTTTAATTTCTCATTCTTTCGTAACGGAATTTTGAGTTTCGCAATTTGAAGCATGAATCAGTCAAAAAAGCATGCACAGTTTTCGAAAAAAAAAGGTTGAAAAGTGGAAATTATGTTGGAAGAAAAATTCTCAACATCCTCACTCTTCGCGTGGATACGAAGAGGCAGAAAGAACTATGGAGGACCGTCAACTATCAATTTCCGTTTTGAATTACCGAACGCATAATGCGAGCTCATGCATTCGCTGCTCATACGAATCTCCGGTCACTGTTCCGTCTGTCCTCAACGTATGTTCGTTGGCATATTTTGTCTTTTTTTACCCTGCTCCGTTGCTTCTTTAAAATATCTTGACACTGATTTACGAACCAACAAAGTTTCAGAAAGTAACGAGAAAAAAATAAAATCAATACTCCCATCGGCGAACTGCGTATTAAATTTTTTTTTTATAAATTATAAAAAGTTTAAAAGTTCGACTAATTCCTTATGAAATATTATTTAATCACAAAATTCAATTTCCAGCAAGTTTGGTATTAAAAATTCATCGATCAAAGAACTTTGTAAAAAAAAAAAAAAAAGAAAACAAACAAAAACTTAATTCCTTTCTTTTCAACTTTTCCAACAAGACCAAAACTTCGTTCTCACTCTTCGTAAAACTTAATTCGATTCCAGATATTCTGCTATTCCGAAAATTCATTTTTTTTTTTCATTCTTGCAGATAATCTTCGCGAAACAAAATTAATGAAAATATTCACCATTTGAAATATTATCGAAAAATTGTCGTGGAACATTAAGAAAGAGTTTTGAAATGAAATTAATACAAAAATGACTGTTTGCCACTTGAAAAATCGTTTCAGGGAATGTCACATCGAATTGGAAGAACGTACTTGAGTTAAACCTTTTAGTAATGAAAAAAAGGGAATTATTTTTCGTAATTTGATGGTGAAAATTGAACGATAAATTGTTATTTTACTGGATTATAATTTTTCTACAAATATCATAGACTTTTGAGAACCTCTGGCGACAGTGGAATCTCTGACTGATCTATATCGTCATAATCTGGTTGTTACGTAACGGGTGCTGCACCCACTTGATTGGGGGCGAGCCAGTGTCTCTATCACTATCGTAATCCATCAATACTTTTGACAGGGCTTACTATTTCTCACATCTCTTCATCCTGCTGTCACTGTGGTCATGAATAGTGCGCCGGAAGTTGAACCTAATCGTCGATGGCATTGTTGTACTAATGATTTACGAACTAATCAATCTTTGTGACGTTAAATAACAAAATAAACTAAAATCGATCTAAGTAAAAAGACCGAATTTTACTTGGCAGTGTTTGTAGAAAAAAATCAAATGAATTAAATCGTTACTGCGAAACGAGAACAAAATGTGCACAAATTAAACGAATTTTTGTGTCGTAACACGTTACATTGTCACACCATCGAACAAAAGCCAAAGCTGCTTTTTTTTTACTGATTTTTATTTTCGTTGATATTTTAATTTGAAAAAACTGTCAAATAATCGAAAAATAAATTTGAAGGACTCGTGGGAATTATTTTCGAATAAAAAAATAAGAAAACCCTTGAAATGTTACATTTACGTAACTCTGGGAATTATCTTTTTGGTAGAGAAAAAAAAACTTTATTTCAGCCATAGCAACGAGCAATTTTGTTAACTTTGTTTTTAAAATCGATTTTCATCGAGATTGAGATTTTATCGACAATGGCAACGACCGATAAGCTGTCCGATAAACACATTTGACGAAAACGTTTCGTAAAGCAAACATACTTAAGAAATCGAGAGTATGTAAAACAGAAAATGAGGATTGTTCGTGTTTTTTTATTCTTTGGAAAGTGAATCATAGTCTAAAGAATTTATTTTTTCTCCTTCGTTACGGAAGGGCTAAAAATCGATTAGAAATAAAATCACGGTTCCCAGCAACGATTTTTTTCTCCCTAACTTTTCGGGGGTTCGCTTTTGTTTGTTTTTTTTCTTTCATTGCCTAGTGAATAAGAGATCTTTATCCCTCGGTCGTACAGGTAACCCGAGAATTCTGTTTCGAGCTCAGGCAGCCATAATACCAATGAACGTGTCAGCAACACTTGTGCACACAAGGAAGGAAAAAATAAAATTTCCAACGGACTAAAATGTGGGACAAAAAATTATTTGGAAGAACGTTAATAAAAGGCCAAAGGATCTTGTTTTCTAGTAAGTCTCGTCGGACTTTCGATTTTAATTCGATAAAAAAATGAAATAAACAAATATGATCTTTTTTCTTCGAAAAAAATTTGTTGATTTTCAACTCGAACGCAAAAAACTTATATTTTTGATTTGTTTTCATCATTAGCTAATGTAAATAATCAATAACAACAAATTTAATTTTATATAAATAACTTTTGTCTAATACTGAAAATGATAAGCGATGTCAATGAATTTCGTACGAAAATAAACTTTTTTTTTGTCAATAAACAACAATGTAAGCGTCGTATTGATGAATTCGCAGAATAAATAATACGAGAATACACGTTTTTTTTAAAGAATACAATTTCCGAGTTCCCGTTACTGAGAACGCACTTTGTATCGATTCATTATTAGAAATACGGTTCTAGGAAGGATTGGAAAAGCAATTTTTCGATGTTTGTATTTTGGGGCAAAAAAGAAAAAAGTTTCGAAGACTGTCAAATAAACGAATGTATTTTTTGGACTTATTACGATTCCGAAAACAAAGGATATGAAAAGATTAATATTAATTTAACCTCTGGTCGAATATTCTTACCTTAAATAACACGACTCGAAGGACAAAGGTAAACGTCGAAGTAACGGAGGTGGGAAGAAAGAAGAGTAAAGGAAACACGAGCTTCGGCAGAGACCTCGTTCCAAGTCGAGCAACCACCCACCCTGGTGGAGTTACACAACGCTTACTGTAACCGATTCTGTCTTTTTTTTCGTCCCCTCTTTCTCCTCGTTGCGGCGGTATCATTTGTCAAGAATTTAACTCAGCGATTTGAAGGATCAAATATCTCGATGGAATTCTTTGAAGAAATTCTTTCAGCGTTTATAACGAACTGTCTTATTTTGATAAACGATAAACTAACGATCGATATTTTCACCGCCATTCGGTACGCAGGATCGTGAATCTACGACGAAGCAGGGGGAGAGGGGGAGAGGGAGAGAAGATACGAAATGGACTAGTCCGGGGAACGAAAAACCGTTGAATAAAAAAATCGATTTTGTTCCTCGTAACCACGAAAACGGTTGACAAAAAAAAACAACAATTTGTATCCCGAACGCGGAATCCTTCAGTCTGATACTTTTCATTTCTCACTAACTCTCGTGTTGTTCAATATTTGTCACTCTATCCCGCCTTTTTTCACCGAACAACAGACTGTCGTCGAAACAATGGAAATCGAATAAAATACCAAGGGATGATACATCAGGAAATAATCGAGGTTTCCATCGACAAAATTTATTTTCTGGTTAGAAAATGTAGATTTTGTTGGTTATATTATTTTTTCTGATGTTCAACTGACCTTTATAGCACGGACGAAGGAAGGGTTGAAGCTCAATCAAGACGATATAACAGCAGCAGATCTCTGTGGATGGGCCACACGTCGAACTGATTCGTGAGTCGGGAACGAAGTGGCGCGGATTCGGTTCTCGTCTGTGCCACTCGGCTCTTTGCTACTACTACTCCCGGGTGGCGCTGTTCTCTTCTATATCTCTCTTTCTCTCTTTCTCTCTCTCTCTCTCACACATTTGCTATATCTCACTCGTTCTTTGGCTTCACTGTCTACCCCCGCTCCACAGCCAACATCCCTTCTTCGTCGTAGCATCGGCATCGTTGGTAACACACTCGTGTATACACAGGCAAAAGCAACGTCTCACCAAGGGCGAAACGCTATACGTGCATCATACGATCGCTGCTTTAACCCCCCAACAGTCATTAGTATGCAAGGATTCTAATTTTGTATCGTATTTTTTCACATTCCCATTGATGTTTCATATATTTTTGGAAAATTCAAGCCAGTTTATAAAAGACAGTGACGATTTTTTATTTCCTTGGTGACAAAGACTTTATTGTTTCTTTTCGACAATAATTCAACGGTGATAAAAAGAATTTACTATTGTCTAAAAGATAATTAACTATAATTTGTTGATAACGAGGAATTATTGTTCTATGGACTGTACATTTTTCGGGATTATTGTGTTTTTCATGCATTAATAACCTCGAAACTTATAATTGAGCATATTTCTCAAGTTTCAACCATTCATCGATGAATTTTTTACACAAACGATGTGTATTTACACCGATACTTTTTTATCGAAGTTCAAAAAGATATTTGACACCTGTCATTTTTGTATAAGTACGATTAATTTATGATTATTTAATCGTTTGAACCACTATGGGACTTACGTTGTTTTACTTCGTTCTTTTTTTTCAGTTTTCAAAAATAATTCATCAATTAATTATTAAAATTAATAAATTTAAAATGTTGGGTTTTTAATAAATACGAAAATTTCGTACTTTTTCATGGAAATGGCATTTTTTTTCGCAAACGCAATATATTCCAAAGAATTCTACATAATTTTTACAAAATTTTTCGTACTGTAGTTTTTGTTTAAAAAAATAAGAGAAAAATTTATTATGATATTCTTTTTTTTTTTTTTGCATTCGTAATCAATAATCCTCAAAAACACTCGAATATCAAATTTCGAGTTAATTGAAATTAAAGAAGAATGTATGACTCGAAAAGTTAAGCTTTTGGTAAAATTTGTTGGTGCACTGTCAAGTAATGTATAATTCTCGAAATTTATGAGATCGAATGATTTTGTAAGCTAATAATAATTTCAAGCCTAATAATGATCATAAAAAAGTCCGTAAATGTTGACTTAATAAATAATTCCGATGATCGTTAGTAACTTCAAAAAAAAAATCATGACTTTCAATATTTATTCGGAATTTGGGGTTATAACGGTAAGCAAATTGATCGAAAAAGTATTTGTAAAAGATTTGGTAGGAAATTATCACGTAATATTGTAACGTAAAGCCTCGACTGGGAATAACAAAGAAAGTTGGTTTCGCCCGAGGGAATTGCGTCGATGTTTCAGCAGATCAGCTGGTGCGCCGGTCACGAGCTCGCGTCTTGTTGTTCTAGGTCGCGTTGGGGTTTTCTCTTATCACCCCTTCACCCCTTAGCCCTTAACCAACGATCCGCAGACTTGCTCTCCCATTTCCGGGTTTCATTCTACCCTGCGACGGCAGCACAGTCGACCCTGGTCTACCTCACCCTTCACGTCATTTCTCCGCCGTCAATTTGCTGCTCAAGTTTTTGCAGATCCACGCGGGAGGGCGCCACGAGGATGAGACGAAGAGCGAGGGGAGAAAATTTAAAGGTCGACTCGAACAGCCAGTGCAAAACTCCTCTCGCCGATCAATACTGAATTCAACTTTCCATCTATAACCAACACTCGATTCCAACCCTTCCAATAGCAAAGCTCATAAAAAAATCATTTCGTAAATCGCAATAAAAATTCAAATGGTCAAACGATTGACATTTTTTAGTATTTGAATTCCGATTCAAGGACAGTTTACTCTCCATTAATTATATTTCGACAAAACCAGCGTAAAAATCGTCGGTACACAAAGATATAAAAAAAAGTTCGTACTGCATTTGAATCGAAATAAAAAAAAAAATTTAATCAATTAAAATGAGATTATTTCATTTTGCAGCTTGTTGAGAATAAAAATCATGCATAAAAATTATTTTTCATGTGATGATTATTGTTCGTAAGAAAAATCGTAAGAAAAATTCGTAAGAAAAAGTTAAATAAAAAAACTGCGATGTTTTCAAAACAAAATAAATATGTTTTCATGAATTTTTTATTACTATTGAAGCAATTAGTCCAATATACAGTGACGTACACAATACAAACGTGGAAGGAGATGTTCCAAGAAACGAGAAAAGTAACTTGCAGCTGATTTTCTTACCTTTCAAACGGGACTCGCGTTGCATGAAAAATCACTGATCAGAGTTTTGTACGACACTGGAGAAAGACTTTTTCATTCATAAAATCTCGAAAGTAATAATAAAAATGTCGATTATTTTGTTCGATATTGGTGCAACTAAATATTTTGCGATATTTAAAAAAATTTCTATTCGTTTAGAAACCTTCACGAAAATACAATTTATCAAGTGACCACATTTTTTTTTTTTTATTATCATAATATGTTTCGTCGATTTCTTGAAACTTAATAATTGACCTTTTCAATTACGGAAAAAAACTTCTCAGTGTATGAAGTTCGTACGTTGACGGAAATAATTACAAAAATTGTTGAATGACAAATAAATAAAGTAAAATTGCGAGAAGACATTTCAAAACAAATGGCCAGTTTACTCTTTGTGTATAGAGGTGACCAAACGTCAACATATATGTATTAAAACGATATTGGTATTCGATATTACGAGGAGCTTCGTGCAAGCTTCGTAACGTATTTCTATTTATATTTTATATAAATATATATATATATCTATATATAATCCATACCACGAAGAAGATTCAATTAATTCGGTTAACGACCGATTGATTGGACTCTCCTTGTTTCTCCGAACCAATCGAACGGCTGTATGAACACGTCTGTATACATATGTAGAAAATTCGTGATATAAAGTGAGACCTCATTTCTGAGTAAACTGGAAATATCTATTTCGAACGACAAATCGATTTTTTTTTTACGACACGTATTATAAATAATCATGTAATATTAAATACGATATTGTATGATGTCAAGAACATTATAAAATACGAAAAAATTGAAAATCATTAATATTTCAGCTTAAGAAACTTTTTATTTTTATTTCTTTAGCTAGAATATTAATTACGTGATTTGAGGATTTTTGAGACATATATTTTAAATGGTACCAAATTAATGAAATTTTTACTAATTATTTGTACAACTGTCTCGAGGCTGATGGAAAAATTTCAAGACGTTACACTAAACCGTTTAAGAAATATAAGAATTTTTATTTTCTACAAATTTACACGTAGTCAAATGAGAAATCTGTTTCCAGGTTCACAGGAATAGGCAAAACACATTGAAAAAATGTGTTGTCACTCAATAATTAAAAAGTAAATTAATAAAATTTGATCAAAGTGACGTTGGGATTTGAGCTGGCAAGATCATTTTTTTTCGAATAATTATGACAACAAAAATAAAGCGTTTCACAGTCGAGTTCATGGCAATTTCATCCACAAATGTTTTAGGATACACAACAAATGATAAAAATTAATAAATTTCGAAGAAATCAATAAAACATAATAAACTACGTAATTAATAAAAATTCAACGGTAAAATTACATTACGCACAATTTATTCACTGGAAATACAAAAAATATCGTGTTATTAGTGAAACAAAAATTCTCGACGGTTTTGTCGACGAGTGTACGTCCAGATGATCCTTAAAAAAAATGAGCTCCAGACCCCCGGGTTGTTGAGGAATCTAAAACCGTCGATAGAGAAAAAATATTTTAATTTTTGAAGAAAATAAATAGAACGATTCGAGTTGAGACCATTTTTTTTAATTGCCTGAAATTATAATACTCATTTTTTTTCTTTAACCAATGTCTAAAAAATTGTCCCTGTAAAACTAGGTCCCTCGCTTAATAAACATCGAGATGAAATAGAGTCACGAGTGTTTTTTTTTTTTTTTTCGTTGAAACTCGTCGTTGTGGTCGATTGATCACGAGATTGTAACATCAAGGATGGAAATTGTCTGGGTTTCTATTTAACTTCGTTTTTTTTTCTCGTACACCTGTAAATTTTTCATGACAATAAACACAAGGACACGGTTTGACGGACACCTGGAATTGTTGTTTGTAGTTATGAGGATATATTCAGTATTTTTGAAGGCAACGAGAAATTCAACAATTATTTGGACGAACGATTTATCCTCGGTGTCAGAGTTACAAAATTTACGAGAAAACTGTGTTGTTCCTTGCCAGAGATCTGACGTTATTGCGTGATGGGCATTTTCTCATGTTGATGAAATTCTTCAAATGAAGTTTTCGAGTTTTCCTTGAATTTCATTTTTAACAAAATCATTAAATTTAATAATCAATGAATAATAAATAAAAGATTAATAATAATGAATAACAGAACTTTCAAAAAATCATCAAACACTGCTCTCACAAGGAAAATGTGAAAAAAAAAATGTTTTTCGGCATCATTTTCAAAGACAATTTAATCTGCAGTAATTTTTATGATTCAAGTGATCAATTAAGCCACAAATCCTTTCGCTCATAATGAAGTAACGTCAACAAACGTTTTTATGAATTATGTAAAAAAAAAAATCTTCAAAATATACAGCGATTAGGTGTGCAAATGTTTATTTTTCGTGAAAAAAAAATAAATAAAAAGGTTTAACGTCTTGCAACCGTCGCCAAAATGATTGAAACCTGGCACGAGAAATCTCGTCCACAAATTGCTTGCATTCGATCCAAAAGTTTTGTAATCATTGTGTTGGAATTAATAGCGAAATAAAATATAACAATTCTGCTTTTTACGAAGGCGATCTTCGGAATGATAGATCAAGTACGAAATTTCGTGTACGTGACTTTTTATCGTCTGTACCTGACAAAAAGAGTGACTGGCTGACGTGTAAAAATATTGTCGTCATGTAAACAGACAACACGTCAGAGACAGGAATCTCTCATCGAATATCGCGTTTTAGCGAGTAGAGATTAAACGAAGCCTTGGTGATAAAGCAACGAATTTTGACGATGACACAACGCCAGGAGCTTTGCCGAGGATTACGTGAATTTTAACTTCTCTCGCTCGTCTCACCTTCCTTCCATCTTTTTTGTACATATGAGACATTTTTTTCGAGCAATATACTTTGACGATCCTTTTTAATTTCGCTGTATAGACTTATTCATAAAATCTGAAACGTTCTGCAATTAAAACTTAAAATCTTCATATTCCATCGTTAATCCTTTGTCGACACACTGGGTCATTTTGACCCTAACTTATTTTTCGCCGTTAATAATCCTCAGGGCAGAGAAATATTCGAAGATTGCTATTTTATAGAAATTTACGATTTTTTCATTCCGGAAATAAGCAAAGTTCAGGCGTTTGAATGATTTTTTGCAAATCTCGTTATAAAACTATTTGAAAAAAGAGCATTTTTCATGAGTACATTTTGATCAATGATAATTAATCACCGAAATACGAAAAATTCAAAAATTTATGATTTTTAAGTAAAATTCTTAATTTTCTGACTGTCGAAGAATTCAATAACTTTTTTGAAAGCATTAAGTTTGATATTCTCTGGATTTTTATGGTGCCCACATATTCAGGAATATCTGAAGCGTATTCATGATTTATTTTTTATCAAAACCGACCGAAGGACTGTCAATGACCTTCATATGAAGTTTCCTCCGGGTCAAGTTGACCCAGTGTCTCAAAAAGTAGCAAAATGTAAGTGTTTCTCGTTTTTTCAACAATTTTATAATGATTTTATTTATTTATTTGTAATCCTGTATTAAAATAAGACATTTCCATCATGTGATCGATCGAAAAAGGGCAAAAAAAAGGTGAAAAGTCGAAAATACTAGCGACGATTAAAAATCGTCTAAATTCTTCGTACTAAAAGAAGAAAAAAAGTAAATAAAAAAAATATACAGTCAAAAAATGGCACATGTCTGACTTCATAAGATTGTAATAACGTGTTTATATGTATTCGCATAAATGTAAGTCCATGTGTAAAAGACTTAACAGCAGTGAATAGAGGATAAAGACAACATTTACGTTTCTCTCTTTCTTTTGTGTAACGGTAGTTGCTAAGCGGAACTAGTGTCTGTCATTTTGTACGATCGTTACCTACGAGAGTACTACGAAGCGCGCGCGCCTCCAAAATATTTTCCGTATAAGCGCGAAGTATTTTTTATGTAGCGATATTTAAAGAAGAGAAGAAACAAAAAAAAGATTTTCGTTCGCTATAACCGGAAGTATGAAAGAGTGGTGCATTGGTTTTTATTTTTTCTATATTTAGAGAACCTTGCTCTTGGAAAGCTCACGGAGACTTTTCAAATAACCGCAGGCAATACACGCTGCCCCTGGGATTCTTACGTAACGCCCTTCCCCCCTCCCCCCTGCCTCGCTCTCTTTTTCCACACGTACATATATTTGTCTAGGGGAACCATCCACAGAAGGGGAAGAAAGGAAGGGGGGAATTGACACACAGAAGGTGAGATGCAAAGGTGCGAAAATGTATTTTTGGCGATCATTACGTGGGAGTTTGTCATATCACCTGTCGACTCGATCGTCACATTTATTTGAATATTGAGAAAACGATGAGAATTTAAAAAATATTTAAAATACTGTAGAAAACTCATTTCCTGTTTTTTTAAAGTTGAGACATATTTTTTGTTTTTTTTTTGTCACACGTGTGTCTGATGCTACCTCGTTTTTCAACAATCTGACGTTAGTAGGCATTCTTGAAATATGAGAAAAATATTTAAAAATCGAAAGATTTGAAATAATTTGAAAAAAAAATTAGAAAAACACTGACAAATGATTCGATTGGATTTTTTTTTAATTCTCGAAATACACTTTTTTTTCGATCTTATTAACTTATTGTACTTTTCTTCATAGTTTTGAAGGAAATTAAAATTGACAACGATAAAGAAATCGGAATGTGTTCAATTTTTCAAATATTTTTCAAGCTCTCTTCTCTCTCTCTCTCTCTCTCTCTTTGTCTTGATCTTGAGTTACCAGTGAAAAATGCGGGTTTCGAATGGTTGAAATAGTATATAAGCTCGAGGGAAGTTGGAAGGCGGACGCGTCATGCTAATTAAGACGAACGGTCTACCAACCGCGTATGTGAGGTCGTTAGAGCCACTTGACGTTAGAGTACAATCAGCCTCCCAAGCAACCAGCATTTGTATATTTTTTTAGCATTGGTTCATGTATTTTTTTTACGTATATCCTTTCGTATGCATGTTCTATCATCACATTTTCTAGACAGTGGCATAAAAATACAGGTGGGACGTAAAAAAAAATGTTTAATATTAAGATTTGCAAAAAAAAAAATATAGTTTTGCTAAATACTGTAAAAAGGTAAATAAAATAAAAAATGGAATGAACCACAAGAAAAAATGTGACTGTCGAATCGAAAATTCACTGTCAACATGTATTTTGACAACTAAGTAAAATTGTTATTATTATTTTTTACCGTTCCTGGCGAATTTCAAACGCAGTTTTTCATGTTTCTGTTCCAATGACATCTCCAAAGTGTTGCATGCAGCCAGTCACTTATTATTATAAATTTATCATTAAAATAAAACATTCATTTTTAATTACGTTTTCATTTTTAATAAAAACGACTTAACGACTATGGAAATTGTTTCAAATTTTAATCTTCATTCTTAACTTTTTTTTTTGTGAGTTTACGTGATAATTAATGATTTTCAAGGAAGTGAAATAATTGTAGAAAAATTGTAAATGTAGGAAGAAAGAAAAATTTACTGCAAACATCATAATTCATAATTAAATAAAAATATTAGAAACAACTTAACGAGGATTGAGATTCCTTTGAATTGATGCTTAAATTGTTAAATAATAATTTTGAAGTTTGCTACAGATAAAATGATGAATTACATAGAAAATCATTAACGCGATTATAATCGAAACAATAATTATTATTTTGTGGTTTTCATTGGATTCAAAAAAAAAGATTGAAATTTTTTTTTTTCCTCGAAGAAATGATTTTTGTTGGGTTTCTTCTCATTTTCGTTTGTTTTATCAGAATCACGAAAGATAAAAATAATCGAACAGTTATTTAATTAGCTTATTTTTCTCTGAGGAAGGAGAGGATTATTCCAGCCTCGTGTCAAATCAGCTGAAAATCTCGTATTTGCACGTTTTTTTTGGTTCTATATCGTGGGTGTTAAACGTCACACTTAAATAGACTCACGAGACTGTAAGAATATTTGAAAGAGAATATTCGGCGTTCAAGGTTCGTTAGACCCGGGCTATTGCTACGCATACATTTTAATAGTTCTTCAAGCAAAACACTTGCAAATCCGAGTTTCTCAGCTTCAAGATAAAGCATATATTCACATGTATAATTATTTGTGTGTAAGCACAAAGCGAACTGAGTGGTTATTGGCTGAGACTCAAAAATTCGTCCCCAACGTTCGAGCACAATAAAATATATCGAAGAAAAAAAAAAAATCAGGAATGAGTGCAAAAAAATGTGCTTTCACAACTCGACATTTTTTTTTTCTACTGTTGACATATATTTTATTCATGCAATCAAAAGAAACAGACGATTTAGAAGCTTTCGAAGGATCTAAACGTTTAGCAACCAACAAAATTCCATAGTGACAAATTCAATGACGTAGTATTTAAAAAAAAAAGAAAATAAACAGATTAAATGATATTTTTTACTCGTTCTATCAACGACTTGACTCTCTTACGTTGACTTATACGTATGTACATAAAAATCTCATGCGGAATTTGTCTAGTAGGGATTAACGAGGGACTCTGAATAAACAGATGTTTCTCGTAACTCTGTATGTATATTCATTTGGCAAATATAAAAGCTGAGCTATAATAAGTACCGAGTGCAATGCAGATGGAAAAAAAAAACGAACAATATTGTTGATATCAAATAATTATTAATTAATCATCAAAGTGTCATTCTTTTTGTCATAAAGTTTGTTTCTCTTTTCGATGATTACAAAAAAATTTAAGCTTAAGATTCGAAAAAGGATTGAGATTTCGAGTCGAAGAGCCCACTCGAAAGTCACGGTTTTCTACAGCCCTCAGGACGAAAATATACTACGAATTCAGCCTATTTTGAGATCTGTCGAATTTCTTGTATTTCCATTTCTGTAGCTTCTAACTTTGTATGTTACAAATCTAGAAGACATTCGAACTCGACTCCAGCTTACGATCTTCGACCTTTTATAATTCCGTGTACATTCTTTATAGTACGCGTAACCTTGAAAGACCTTGAAATTTTTATTTCTTTTTCCATGTCGATTGTAAGGTAAAAAAAAAATTTGGTGGAGTGACAGAAAATCCAGGATAATTATATTTATATATTTTTTCGTAATTTTAAAATTGCAACGTATTGATTTGAAAAATCGATCAAAATGACTCAATATTTCCTGATAAATGAGTGAAACAACCTCTGGATCGTAGAGACCCAAGTGACGATGGAATTGAGCATTTAACTGATGACAAGTTTTTAAAAATCTAAAATAAATGTCAACAGCATTTTTTTTTTTTCATTAATCACGTTTCTGAGATAAATTGAAAAAAAAAAATCACTGGAAACACAATAGAAGACAAAATTTGACGTCTACGTTACGAAAAAGAATTTAAAGAAAACTGAAGAAACACAAGGAACGATGGTTTGAAGGAATTTCGTAATAAAATAATTTACAGTCTGCCCCAATTTACAACAATCTCAGATTTCGATTAAGCTTAGAATGTCCTGTGTGACAGTACAAAGTAAAGTGCATATCCACACAACAAAATTACCGAGTTCTCAGAATCCTTTAAATACTCAACTGTACGCCACCCTTATTCTTAATGACCAATGGTGAGGTCATTTTCTAGGAGACACAAGTGAATAAATAATCAGAATTTTCGAAAGCCACAGCTATAAATTAAAAAATTCAAAATCAATTATTGATTTTCTTCCATTTTAAATAAATTAGTTTTCATTTTATTTTTTCGAGCAAAAACCACCGGAAGAATTTTTTTTTTTTTAATTCTATAAGATTCTTTGAAGTGTATTGAGTTTGTGAAAAAATAGCTAATCCGATGTGCATAGGGGTTGAGTAGAAAATCCGTTTTTTCATGAAAAAATATGAAATTCGACTATTTAAGGATATGTGCCATTAGTGCAATTGACAATTAATGACAGTTCATATTTTTTTGACATTTGTGAATGTCCCGACGACTATAGGGAACGAAAAAAAAACCCAGGACTTGTCGTAAAAATACTATTTTAATGTTTGAAATAAAAAAAAAACTGCAATTGTAGCGACAACGTAAGAAATATCATGGCTCAAAAGGTTAATGAAGTAAAAAAGTAAGGTTATCCTAAATGAGAAATTAGTAGTGAAAAAAAAGCTGCGAGAATAAAAAAACAGGAGAACAGGTGAAAATACGGTAGGAAAGTTAAGTAGAAAATGAAACAAAGTGCCTTGAGAGCGATGAGTGATATAAATATAAATTTGAGGGGCACAAAGCGGGAGAGGTCCAAGAGCGTTATTGTTGGGCGAGGGATCTTCTTGGCCGTGAAAAAGCGTCTCGTCGGGTTTCTTCGTTTAGACCGTCACGCACTTGAGAGCTTTACGGCGGATTGGCTTTGGTAGGCTGGTGCATAATAAGAGTAAAACGCAGAAGAGATCCCTTGAGTCTGCGAGAGCGTCTTGCCAAAAATAATTAAACGCATTTCCCTCTCTTTCGTGTTACTTGCTTCCTCTCTACGGTTGTGCCTCTCGCGTTAATTTGTTACGAATTCTTTTCTCGTCTCTATCGTTCTCGTCTCTCTCATTTTTCCTCGTCTCTATCGTTTCTATTTATTTATTTATTTTTTCTCGAAAAAAGGCGTATCTCCTGCGTAAGAATGATGATGAGGGAGCCGGTTGGAGGGTTTAACGACAAATATTTTTGCTACAGACACAGAGAGCCATGCAGCTATTTTAAAACGCGAGGGGAACGCTGTTGTCAGGCGCGGTACGTTCTCTACGTTGTACTATTAATATATACACTTATATATTTACGTGTAGAGAGATTAATGTAAATATTTGCAATAAAATTTACTGCACATACAGTTGTGGATTTATTTCAGTGCAACATTTCCGTCAAGTATTTATATATGTGTCGAATTTCCTTCTCGTTAATTTATTTATTGAACATTAAGGTTATGTTGTCATTTAAATACATTGTAATCATTTTCACGTTGTGGGTTTCGTTCGTATTGGTTTTGAGGATCGACGAAGCTAATTATTCGAGGGAACGATTTAATGGAATTTTTATTAATAATTTCCGGTGAAATTTCACGATGTATTCAAGTTGAATAGAACATTTTACTATTTGTACACGATAGAAAAAATATATCGCGTCAATCATGTGGAAGTTTTCATCGTTAAAATGCAAACATGTCAAATGGTGATTTTCCAGTAACTGAAGTTTATTTTTCGTTGATTTTGTTTTTCGGTTATCAACGATGGATGTTAACAAAGAGGTTTGAACAATTTTCGTTACTTGAATGAGCAAAAAAAATTGGTCAGAAATTTGAGAAAAAAAGAGCTTGCGTTGCGTTACGATGATTTTTTATTTTAGTCTCTTTGAAGTTCACTGTTCATTTATTTCGTTTCAGACGATTAAGCAATAGTGCAAACTGTTACCCATGCCAATTCCACTTCAATTTGTCTCAATTAAAGCTTTCGCACGATCTCAAAAGCTCGATGAAGCTTCCTGTATCGAGAAACGAGTTTTATTAACAATTAAGAATACGGATCAGTATCCACCCTCCGTTGAGTTTTCGAAAGTCAATTTTTGTCTCATTGTACGTTTTTGTTCAGGATAGAAAAAAGTCTCAGCTCATTTTTGTTATTATTCTACGTGGGTAAGACTGTTTTTCAATTCCCATCGGAATAAAATGGCAACTCAGTCAGTTTGACATTTGGTTTCAATGTCACACTCATGAGTTTATATTTTTCTTCAATAATTTTGAACTTCCTGGATGAGGATAACTCTGATTGAAATTTCGATTTTATTCCACAACATAACAACAGCTACTTCGTTCAACTTGAATTCTACCGCTTGGAATATGCAGCGGTTAGCTCGGGAAGCTTGTGAAAAGCTTTTCTTACTCCGTCGATAAAAACATGTGGATTTGACAATCGATAAGATTACAATCCACATGAAATTCGTTGACCACGAGAAGCAAGGTGTGATTTTATCAATGCTTCGTTTGATGCTGCCATCTGGTGGTGAGAATTTTAAGTGAAAAAAAATAAAAACTTTTTTTCATAAGACAATCTTCATTCGAATGCGTTAATGGAATTGATGAGAGATTTTAGGAAATACTTAATGCAAGAAAAGTGAAAATGTACTTCGGAATAATGTAACGTAAATATATTTGTGCCAAATATTTCGAATATGTTTTCTTCACATCGAGTATTATTATTCTTCATATACAATTTTTGTTTTTAATCATCAAAGTGATCATTCAGGACCTTCGTACGTGGTTTGCATAAGAAAAAAATTCAAGATTTAAAATCCCTCGAGTACAATCGTAGGACGTAGGCAAAGTGGTAAAAATGGGGTGGGGATGACGTGTGTTACCCTGGGGGCTGTCTTGAGTGACCGAGTGAAATTGCACACACATCCCACCAAACAGGCTGACTTTTCAAGCAACGAGGTGTGAACTATCCCATGACACTTCCGACCACAAACCCATTCATTCTTTTCTTCAACATCATTTTTCAGTCTCGTGTATGTACGAACGTTTCAAACGTGTATTGTAATTATTATTGTGCTATATTTGTATCGTAATCGTTAACTTTTCCTTGTGCCACGTGTCGACACGTTTTACAATCACTAGAATACAATTTTTGATGGATAAGTTATGCTCAAAAGTTATTGAAACAAACGATCACGACGGGACGAACTACGGAGGGTGACGAAAAATTGTACACTATAATTTGTCTTCGATGAATTGTAGAGATGAGTTCTTTGCACAACATACTCATTATGCTTCATTTTGTAAATACTTTTGTAACGTTTTTTTAAATTAAAAATCCTGTAGAAAAATAAGTAAATAAATATATGAAGAAAATTTCGTAAGTTTTTACTGAACTCTTGCTCACATTAATTTGACAGAATGTTTCCATTTGTTACTGCAATCTTTTCGAAAAAGGATTATGAAAATTTATATATTTATAATGTTAAAGGTTGCATTGTTGGTAAACAATAAATGGTATGAAAAAAATGACATAATTTTGAACATCTAAATATATAAGTAATGGGACAAATATTTTTCTTTACTTCTCAATTTTCAGACACCAAAGTATCAATATTTCAAGTTGGAATAAAATTGGAATAAAATTTGTTTTTTCACTGATTTTGACACGAAACACATCGATTCTCGAATATCAAACGTTTCAAACATTTTTTAAAGTTGTTAGTTTTTTTTTGCTGGAATTTGAACTCTGATCTCAAAACGCATATTTTTTAAATTTATATTTCATGCAGTGAAATATTTAAGTATTGTAAATTCGTTAACGATTATCAAAATCTATTTTTTGTTTAATATTATTTACTCATCAGCGACTTAATTCTCTGGAAAATGGAAAAGAGGTAGAAAAGTGGAAGACGAGGATGAGTTCGTCAAGGCGAGCGATAGTATGGATTTCCTGGTGAGGATCAGGTGTGGCTTTCTCTCCGAGACGCATCTGCGACGCCTTAATAAACGCAAAGGAAATTTTTTCGACAATCTACCCCTGATACTTTTTGTCGCGCATTTCTTTTCTTCGGTACTGTCTCAAAAAACAATTATCTTCGATATTTTTATACAATTGTTAAGAATAAATTCGACTATTCGCATTTTCACTTCTAAATGGAATCGAAACAGGAAAAAAACTTATCTTGCAACCGAAGGCAACGAACATTCGATCTTTTCATTCAAAATAAATAAACAAATAAATATAAACGTTCCAGTGGATTTACTTGGTGAATTTTTCCAAATGTAAAATTTCCGAAACGTACGCACTCTAATCAGTAATTTTTCCAATAAAACAAAAAAAAATATTGTAAAACTCGGAGTCGTTTTCAAATTTGATTTCTTCGGGTCATGGATAAAAATTCAAGAAAAAACCAAAACGTATAGGGTGACATTTTGAAAAGGCTTGTTGATATGATGTAAGAAACGAAAAAATTAATTAGAGTTTTAACTTAAATTTCAAATCATAACCGACTACACTATTTTTTATTGTTAAAATATTTATAAATTGTTGAACGAATGTAAAAAACAAATAAACTTTCGGGAAAATTTCCTCATCCGTGTCTCTGTATTCGAGAGAAAAAGAGAACAAAATTTGTAGAAAAGTTTCGAAGTTATTTCGCGAAATGTGAATTTTTCTACTGTTTCCTGAACGTAAAACTGTGGAATCCTTGATTCCCAATATCCCGAATACGAGACAGTGAATCTGTTTGTAATTTTGCACGTAATTTTTTGATGGTTCAATAAATAAGTGCTCAAAATGCAACTAGAAAAGTTAAACAATAACAAGAAATGTTGGCTGAATAAATGTTTGTAATAATATTTAGCAGTAAATAATTCGAAGAACTTTTTAGTCTGTAGAAAATTCGAAGATGAATTAAAATTCCATTAGAGCAACGATACTCGTAAAGTTTTATCAAAAATTCACAAATAATCGAGCAATAATGGCGCCGTATCTACGGGGCGTGTCGCCATCAACCCGAGATGAGAAATTTCATTGGAGAATCGGAGGGAAACTGCAAGGCGAAAGGGCGTGGTTTATGCGACAGGGTGGAAACAACCCCTAGTCGATGAAAATTCGGGTTCTGGGCCGAACCATCGGACGGACATCGAATTCTTATCAGACACAATCTCGATCTCGGTAAGTCGGTACTTCACGATATAGTTCGACAGAGTGAAAGAAAAAAGTTCATCGAAAGTTTTGTTAAAACGATAAAAATTCTATATTTTTTTTAAATGTTATAATCCTCGAGTGATAAAAGCCTGATTTCGTTTTGTTTTTAATGAAAACATCGATTATGCAGATTTGTGATTTCGAAACATTTTGACAATGACAAGCCGGATGTACGAGGTCAATTTTTTCGTGTGAATTTGACCCCAAATTTGGATCATTTGTCATTTTTCATCAAAGGTAAACATTTTGACGATTCCAGATTCTTTTTTATTTCACCTTAACGTATATTTTTTAATTCACTAGACTCTTAAAATTAATTATTCACGAGCATTGTTCTACGTGTTTCTTTTTCATTCGATTTTCAATTTTTATTTATTGTTCGCGTTAAAAAATGGCGTTGAAGCCCGCATCGTCGTCAAATACAAAAAAATACAATAAAAATCATTTTTCTATTATTGTCAGGATTTTCGATACAGATTTGAGTTTTGAATAAAACTGACGATAGCGATAACTTGAAAATTTTGTAAAATGAACGTAATGGACAAAGTTTTTATCGCACTTTAAAAATGTTGTTGAAAAACAACATTTTTTACGAGTCGAAAGTATATTTGGATTTTTCAGAGACTGTCACCAAACTGTATTGTTGACATGTCAAAAAATGAATTTAATTAAAAGATCTTCAGTTGACAGTAATCAACAAAATATTCGACTTTTTTCACGGAATATTGTTATCGGTGTGTAATTTTCTCAAAAACCAACGATGCGTCAATTTCCCGTTAGATTTCTGTCATTTCTTTAACATTATCTTTTTTTTCATACTTTAAAAAAAAATTGTACGTTTAAAAAATGCAAATGTGTGTAAAGATGAATCCGCAGCGACTGTTTCGTGGTTTTGAAATTCCGAATGTGCACAATGAGTGAATTATTGATAGAAATAGGGTTCGAGAAATGTTTTCGAATCCATATAAATGGCTGGTTTACCATAAAAATTTGTTGGAACGAGAGACACAGCGAATTTTCAAGTAAATCGATGGGGTGTGATTTTATTTTTATTTCTTTTTTACCGCGTCGTTTTAATGCTTGATAAGGAAAGGATCTCGAGGTTTGTTCCATTTAATAATTTATCCAGTGTCCCGTTGGCTGTCGAAGAGATTCTCCGTTGATTTTACGTTCGCTTTTTATCCTCCTCAGATTTCTTTTTTTCACGCTCGTCTATATTTTCCGGTCGCCTATTCTCGTTCGAACGAATCGAACATGAAATTCCCTTGGGATACATTTCCCTGAATTCTGCCCCTCGATATAACGTTTTCCCTTTTCTTCTAAATACATACGTCTCTCGAAATATCTCTTCTGTCAAATAACCACGTCACACGTCCTATTTGACCAAATATTGACTGCATCAATTATCAGATTAGTCTGAACAACCCTTTCTGTATTTTTCTCCTTACAAAAAATAACTCTTATTGCTTTATCGATCATTTCTTTATTATATAAATATATAAATTTTTTTCCAGTTAGATGATGGATAGGGAAGCTCTGCTTTCGATATCAACTTGTTGCAATTTGAATCTTCAACCTAGACGCAGGTTTGTAATGAGTTTTATCAAAATAAAAATAATAAAAATGACTAATTTCGATAATTATGTTGATAAGGAAAATTGAATTGTGAATTCAATTAATTTAGAGCTATTTTTAAGACACGATTTCTTGTTAAAAATGCTCTTTATTTTTATGGTTTTTATTCAATTTTACCATCGCATTGACACACACTGGGTCAATTTGACCCAAGACTTAATCGGCCTGCCATCACGAACTTTTTGGTCGGGGGATATAATCGGCGATCATTAACACCGGAAAAAAAAAGATCGGGTCAAAATGACCCAGTGTGTCAACAAAGGGTTTAACAATTTTACAATTAATTTTAAGCCTAAGCAACTATTTCTTTTTCCACGAGAATTCAAGTTCGCAAATATTTATGGATTTCTTTTTTTTTTGCATTTATATTGCAATTTTAATGTTTTTTTATTGTTGGATTCTTGATATTGAAAAATATCAATTTTGTCCTTTTAGTGAGAATAATTCGTGACATTGTTGAAAAAAAAGTGCGGACTTCTAATGGTTTTTGAAAACGTTAATTTCTCGTAATTGAAATGATAATAAAACGATTTTTTGATTAAACAAAATTTCTAGGGATCGCGAAAATTCGATGGTAAACGGTAATCACAATATGGCGAACGGTCCAAGCTCAGGATCCTTGTCGCGAGAGGAAAGACGTCGACGAAGAAGAGCAACCCAGAAATATCGAACAGCCCATGCGACGCGGTGAGCTTAATAAATTTTGTAAAATCATTTATGATTTCACAATAAATCGCAAATTATTTTCTCATTTCATAGTAACGAACGATTTTTTTGTCGAATCAAATCATCCAAAACTATGATTTTGAAATTTGACAAAAAATCCAAAGTAAAAAAAAAATAAATATCGTGTTTTAACGAAAATTCCTGAACATCGTATTTGCGAAGTTATATTTAAAAAATGTGAAAAAACCGAAAAAAAAGATTGAAGAGAAAGAAATTTTCTTTTTGCGTTTAATCATTGTTTAAACAAAATAAATAATTAAATAAATAAATAAAAGAAAAATATGTTGAAACAGTGAACGAGTACGTGTGGAAGCTTTCAATCTCGCGTTCGCAGAGCTACGTAAATTGTTGCCAACATTACCACCGGACAAGAAGCTTTCAAAGATCGAGATACTGCGTCTCGCGATATGTTACATCGCTTATCTGAGTCACGTGCTCGAGGCGTGAGGGAACAATTAGGAGAGCAAAATAAAGAACAAATAAAAATAACCAACAAAAATTGAACGAGGGCCTAATGAAGTTATGCTTAAAAGTCACTAAAATGTTCATTACTACCTCCTAACAGCATATCGTTGATTCATTATAATTATTTTGTCAAATATTTGCATATGTAATAAAATAAAACCGTACGTATAATAAAAAAACTGTGAATAAATTAAAAAAAAAATTAAAAAAAATGATCGAAATTATCGATCAATTAGAAATAATAAAAATCAATTCTACAAATTAAATAATAAAAAAAAAAACAGTTTTATAATTCACCATGTCATATATGTTACTTCAACGAAATCGATCACATAATTTGATTTGTTTTCTCATATATTTTCACCATCCTGAATTATACGACTGTAAGTAGTTTCAACAAGCGTTCAAAGAGACACTCGTATCGACGCTTTTCTCATTCGTTTATCGCATATGCTCTCGAGAAGACTCTCGAGCCCATCTGGTCACGTGTATTGCCGGACTTCGTGGATGCACACGTCCCAAGGGATCACTCACATCCCCCCTGCCCCACAAACTAAGTGAAAAAGAATAGGATTACGGGAAGCCAACTTCACGGATCGACGCCCTTTTTTTCTCTCATTTCGAACTTTATCATCAATTTATCCGTTCGTATATATCTATAATGTGAAATGCACTTTTTTCGCTACTTCAGTCGTCGCTCGAGCCCTCGTCAAAAACGTTCAACTCTCTCCCTTCTTTTCTGTTAAGAGAATTATCGATAAATTATGTTTAGAGCTTTCGTATTCGAATCAGTTATTTCAAAATCGCTGCCGGAGAAGCCTCTGTCATTATCACGGGGTCATTTTGACCCAGGCATAACATTTAGGACGAAATCGAAATACACTTTTTTTTCGTAATTTATTTTCAAACTGTCAGTGCAGTGAAAGGAATCGTTTTTCTTCGACATCGAAAGCTTTACCACGTTCTTAGTTAGAAATTGCTCTATTATTTAGAAAAAAAAAACATCGAAAAATACCGAATTCTTCAAGAGTTACGAGCATGCAAAGTCCTTGGGTCGCCAAGACCCATGATAGTAACGACGACGTCAAAAAAATCGTGCTTCGTTAGGTCAATAATTCAGTAATTTTTACATTTTTTAAAAACGTTTTTATCAAATCTGTTCGTTATCTTTTTTGCTTGGAGGGCTATAAAAAATATGGTGGACCGAAATCAGGTGAAGTTGAAACCCAAATATTCGACGAGACGATTCAACGACTATTGTAACTGGTAGAGAAGAATCGAAAAAAAAAAACAATTGTGATCGAAACATAAAAAAAAATTGTATTCGTATATTCGACAGTAATCCAGGCGACTCTGGACAACATAATCTTTATGTATCGTCGATGGGCGTATGCTCCTGGACGGCTTATACTGCACCAGCAAAAACATACATATATATAGATATATATTAGATTTGTAAGCAACCCCTCAAATCTGCACCGATGTTTCGACACCCAACAGGGACAACCGAAAGCTTTAGTTACATGTGTTTCTTGCTGGTATTTACGACACCACGATTCAAGCACACCCTCGTATTGTTGGGGTCCTGCCCATTCAAATTTTATACACGCGGTTATGCTAATAAACCCTGAGGAGATGCATCTCGAAAAAAAAATGTTTCTAAAACAATCATTTTGGCATCGTGCACCAAAATGAATCCAATCACAAACACAGTGCTTTTCGACGTGGAAATGAAATTTCACAGTTTTCTGATAATAGGCATCAAAATGTTACGAAACATTTTATTTAAAAATTATTTTTAGATTCGAAAATACTTTCTTTATTATTTGAGAAAAAGTGAATCATTTTCCAGAGTAAACATGAAATTCTTTTGTTGTTATCATTATTCAAAATTGATAGCAGCTTAAAATCTACGATTCATGTGTACAAAATATCGTCAACTTTTTCGATGAAAATATTGTATGAATATAAGGATTGTAGGATAATCAGTACGTGTATAAAAATAATATTATGCGATACCTGGAATACAAAACAAAACTTGAAGGTCGATTCCAGGCGTTGCTTCACTGATTCAGGCGTTCATCACTGCGAGCACGAAGTGTATTTTGTTTTGTTCGTGCGTAAATTTGTTTTTTATTTTTTATTCGTTCCACGAAATAGAAAACTTTTCGACTGAACTACACTTTTACTTTGAAATTCCGTATACGATTCCTTATGAATAAATAAAACTTTCGTTGTCTTCTAATGTATTTATTTCGTGCAAAATGTTGAATCGAAAAAATAAGTCGCGATTTCGTACCGAACGTGACGATGTTTTGGTGAGAATGCGGAATTCGTTAGCTTGTATTGTTTTTGAGACTTATAGGTGGCGCGAGGAGAGGTGAGTGAAGAGCGAATGAAAATACACCAAACGACCAAAACGAAAGGGCTCTCTCGCGTCATTTCTCGGAAGAATAATAACAATCAAAGAAAATACTGTAAAATGTTCTCTATCGACGACGTAACTACATCATTTAGAAAAACATTACGATATTTTTGCTTTAGCACAGTGTGATTATTTATTTCTAAACATTTTATGTTGTGAAATGATCATCGGGTAATTCACGAATCAAAAATAGAATTGCGTTCGACTCCTTGGGAGAAACGGTACAATATCGATTTTGTCGAATTTCAAGACTAACCTAAAAAATAATTTATCGGGTGTATAATTGTAAAGCTAACTATTATTTGTTCACCCAATCATCGGAAATTTATTGCCGGGTTTTCGGCAATTCGGCAAAAAAAAAAGGTAATTAGCTGAAGTGGATACTTCGAACGCGATTATATTTTCACCATAACCTCCATTATTTTAATTGTCAATGCAACATTGTTTCATCTCTTAGGAAATGAGTTTGACATATCGGGAATAATCGCAAAACTGATAGCAGAAAAAAATTCTGTATTATGCATTGAAAGTATAAAGTATTGAAATCCTATTATTATAATTATCGCATGTTGTGCATATCGTTTGGTCGAGAATGTTCTTGACGTTGCGTCATGCAATACTCGAGACAATTGAAGATCAGACAAACTTCATTCCGGGAATAATTCTTACAAGGGCAAAAATGAACTTTAATCTATGAAAAAACTTGAATAACCACGATGAAAAAAAAATTTCACGGTATTTTAAAATTCTCTGAAGAAGGGCAGGCCGATATTTCTTTTTATTTCAATGTGACGTAATTTCTTGAAAAATTGAAGTTTCAAGATTATAAAATTTCCTTTATTCATCGAACACGATTCGAGGGAACTTTAAAAAAAACTTCAATGTTTTTATCGATCATTTAGATACTAACGAAAAAATATCTAAGAGAATAAATTTCTAGATCATAAAATCGATCTTTTCATCAAATCGCCAGAAATTATTGTTTTCACCATTTCTCCTTCCGGGACCGAAGAGCCAGTAGTATCGCGTAGTGTTTTTTCACATTTTTTTGAGATGTTGTCTATTGTTGCGTGAAACACGCAAAAAAGAATCGATCGGAAACGAAAGGGCACATTTCTCTTGGGAATGGCGCTTTGTCCTTCGATTAATAAAGCGTGTTCGCGAATGGTTTACAAATACGTCAGTTAATCGTCGTCTCTCTTAGCGAGTTAACGAAACATTGATTGAACATTTGCGAAGCTTGAATAAAAAGGAGAAATAATAAAATAATAAGTCTGCTATTTGTACGAAATAAAATTATTGTAATATTGAGAAAAGCGTTTTATATTGAAATATTATTAAATGGCATGGCAAATATGGAAACCAAAAGTTTTGGCAGATGCAACATTTCCCTTTATGACGATAAACGCGATACTGGGTTTCGGGGTTTTTCAATATCCTGTCGGACGACCACGAATTTTAATCAGTGTCATTTACGTGATTATTTTCTCATGTGTTATATGGAGCGCATTTATCAAGACTGTTGTCAAATCGTTTGATCACAATCATTTCTCCAAAGCAAATAATAAGTCGAATTATTATTTGAATTACGTTAATCAGATAACAGCTGCAAGTGCACAAATTTTAAGTTTTTGGCACGTGAAAGTACGTATTATTAGTGAATACGAAGTTCATGACTTTGGCCATCTGTGTACAGTCATAAAAGGTATCTCCGTTGTACAGACTGGGTCTGCAAGACCCGTACTTTATTAATTCGAAAATATCGTGAGAAACGAAATTCTTTTTTTTTTAATTTCTTCGTTGTCAGTTCTAACAATTTCTTGTCAATTTATAGATAACAAATCGAAGAGTTTTTTTTTCTACGTTGAGTTTTAACTTAGCAGTTTCGCCACAGCGTTTTTCTATAGATTTTTTCAAAATTTATGGCTGTACACAAAGGGTCAACGAATTTTCGATCGAAAATTCTGGTACATCAATAATTATTAAAAAATAATGAATCTAAATAACGTGTTGGACGAAAATGTTCATATATCGAACAGTTTCATATATCGATCTTTTGCAATTTATGCATATTTAGATTATTTTTAAAAATGTGATATATTAGGAAACAATATTACTCAAATTTTTTCGTTTTTTTTTTTTTTTTTAATTGACGTAATTGCTTCTCTAACTACGTCCAGAAATTACACTGTCCGGCATCACCCACCGTCCGAGCTACTCGATTCTTCCCTGTATAAAATGTTAGTTTTTTTAAATAATTCAAATCTCAAAAACTTTTAAAAATAAATTTATACAAAATTAAGAACTTGCTACTTTTTCGTATGTTTATCAACGTTTTGCGGAGTTTTTTCCTATTTTTTTTCTACCATTGAATCGGTGCAATATTTCCAAGTAGTTAGACTGCGCGTGTAGTCAGACATATTTTAGTTTTTTCTGGAACGTCGTATTGAGACAATTTTTCAAAAATCTTTGGCTAACCTTTTGTTTTTTTAACTTTTGTTATAAATCTACATAAAAATTATGAAAAATTATCATTATAATAAGACTCTGAACAAATGATCGTAAATAAAAAAATAATAATAAATTTTTTTTTTCTGGGCTCAATGAATTTTCTGTAACTAAGTTTGTCGCTCGTTAATATCGAATTTGAATCCAATTTAGAGATTAACTTGTTATTAACGTATCTGATTGATTTTTTCAAATTTTTTTTTATTTTTTTCTTTTTACCTCAGAAACAGTTACGTGTCATCAAGAGATTGATGAAGATCGATAATACTCTTTACAAACTCGGAGCGTCTTTCAATTACCGACAGTGTTTGCTCTTCGGAATAATTAACTTAAGCTTTTCGTCGCTGCTCATATTTGGTCAAATTCTTTGTCGAGTTTTATGGCTCGTTGATGTAAAGCCACTTACGGAGGCGATTTTTGAGACGATACTTACCAAATATGCACTGATCATCAGCACGATTATCGCATTTCAGTTTTGGTTCATTCTTTGGTAAGATGTGAAATATTTCAATAAAAATTAATAATTTGAAAATTCGTAACATTAATTGTATTTTAAACTTGAAACATTATCTACGAACGTGGTAGTATTAAGAAACCAACAATTTAAAAAAAAAAAAAAAAAAAAAGCTTTGACTCTCTCGACGTCACGTGAAAACTGGGTTCGATTAATCGAAAAAAAAAAATTTTTTTCGAGAAAATAATGACGAGTTATCGAAAATGGTTCAAGTTTTTTTCAAATAATTGGTTTCTTTTTTTTTAGGTATTTGGGCCACAAATATTACGCAGTAAACAAATTACTCGAAGAGCCATACAAACACATTTACGATACATTTGAAAATGATGATTTTGCAACTATGGTGCAAAAAAGATTTAACATTACGTCATTTAATATGTCATTGTGTCAACATTTGATCAACAACGTTGATCGAAGCAGTTTTATTCAGATAATAAAGTAAGAGTATGTACATATTAAGGAGGTTGGAGCGTTAGGCGAATTCCAAGTTTAATTGTTTAAAATTCTTATGAACCTTCTTAACAATAATACCCAACTGTGGCTAAAATTTGAGAAACTTTTACCGTCTAGAAATCAAGTTATTTATTGTGAAAAATCGTCTTTTTTCGTAACTTCCCACAAGACCTCTTGTTAAAGTTGCAATTTTCAACACTGAATATCTCGATTACTAGACGGTGAAATTTTCTCAAATTTTTTACGCATTATAATACGATGCTCAAGAAGATTTACGCAAAATTTCAAAAAATTATCTTGGAAAAATTGTAGCTGATTATTTTGCCTTTACTTTGTATATACTATTATTATTATGGAGCTTCAACCTCATTAATGCAATAAATATATTGCATTTAAGTAATTCAATAATTTAACTTTTTTTTTAATTTTTTATTCCAAGGCACGTACATCTCGAAATAACACTTTTATCGAAAGATGTTAATGAAATTTATGGGGGATTACTGTTGCTGGAATTCACAGAGAATTTTGTCTTGTTCACGTCACGTTCTTATCTGCTCTGCGATCTTATGATGCAACCACAAATTGAAAAAAGATTGGTCCTAACAATTGCCACATTGTCGTGGATGGTGCCATGTTTTTTGAAAATTCTACTCATCAATAGTATCTGCGATAGCGTAACAGATGAAGTAATTGAATTTCAATATTTTTTTCAACAGTCAAAAAATAATACGAGTGTGAAATCAAATCTAGAAGCTCAAAAAACATTTTTTTTCATCACGAAACCAGTCATTTTTTTTCATCTATTGCGAATATAAAAAAACTTCATGAAAAACGAGAAAAATTCGATTAAAAAATTGATTTGAACTTGAATTAATTTCATAAAAACTGGAATTCATGTGTTGTTTTTTTTTCTTCTTTGCATCAAGGCAAAACGCACAGGTAATCTTATTTATCATTTCACACACTCTGATGAAAATCCAGAATTCTCTGCCGAGGTCAAACAATTTGGCTTTCAACTGTACAACGTTCCCATTCAGTTTTCTCCCATTGGATTTTTCGTGCTTGGCTATAGATTTATGAGAGGTGTAAGTAACGATTATTCATTTTTTAAGCTTCTTTTTTTTTTCTAAATGTGAAAAGATAAGCAGGTTGTAATAAATCTTTTTTTGCAGTTTTTTGGGACTGTTCTTACTTACCTGATAATTGTAATACAAGTCGACAGCGACGAGAAGTTGTAATTAGGCTGAGATATTTAATTCTCAGTTCAATATTGAATAATTATCTCTGAGTGAATGACTTTTTCGTCCAACGTCCAATGAAAAAAAAAAAAAAAAACAAAATGAAAAAAAAAGAATGAAAAGTAAAAAATCCTCTAGTTTTGCTTAAAATATTATTTTTAAAGTCTCAAAGAATTCTTTTCGAAACTACAACTTAATGAAGTTTAGGAATTTTTTGATTTTTTGTAAAAATTTCGTCAGTTTTCGATCAACTTTTAAGAGAATTTTTATTGAAAATTTATTAATAAAACTAATGATAGAGATGGAATTTTTGCTGCCTCGATAAACCAACATTTTTAATATCACAAATCAGCAGAAAAAAATAATATGCAGACATTTCTGAACATCTCAGAAAAAAAGGTTTGTAAACATAGTTTAACGAGTGAAGATAAACGTTATAGGATCTAATAAATAATTAAATCACCTCAATCGTTTCAGGTGTAAATCGACATGATCGAGAGAAGGAAAAAGTTTTGGGTTGAAGAGCGATTTTCCGGCAATTACTCGTCGGGGTTATCTCTTTTCGTCAATTACAACGACCCCATGGAGCTCTGGCTAGTTAAGGGGAGAATTCTACGAGTACAGATGGGAGGCGTCAGTCCGTAAAATTCACCAATTGTGCTACTGATCCTCCGGTAATCCAGCCTGCATCGATCATACTTTCGTATTTTCTGGTCATTGAATTTAACAAAAAATCGTTTATTCTCATTTTTTATTGTTTTGTAAATTCTACAATTATATTTATTATTAACCGAGAATTATATTCCAAAACTCTCAGTACTTTGTCACCAGTATTGACATTTTTTTAAATTCCTAAATCAATTTAATTTCAATTCATTAAATAATTACCCTTTTTATCAAAAATCTCGTCAAATATTATTATTTTTTTTTTTTTTGAAAATGTTATTATTCATATCGTTTGTTTCCAAAATATGAAAAAATTATGATTTTTTCAGTAAAATGTTCACTTTTTCAAAAGTTAGAAATTTCATTAATTTTAAAAATCAAGAATTTAATTATTTTGTTAGTTCAAATGATAGATTATTGAGGAATGTTTAAATCATATTTCTGATTTTTTTTTTCAATAAAAACCAATCGAGGGGCTGCTAATGACAGAGGGTTGATACGCTCCGGGTCAAATTGACCCAGTGTTTTAAAGCAGTGGTCAAATGAAAGTTCGTCAACGAAAAGTTGATATGCACAAAAAATTCGAATTTATTAAGAAATTAATTTCTATTGTAATTTCATGTGCAATGAAATGTTGGCGATAAAAAAGAGAAGACAATTATTTGAAAAGACAAGTATCGTATTCGTCGGATAGAGAAGAGGGGGATATAGCATTAATTGAGAATTAGAGAGGCGCGAGAGCGTTTTGGAAGGCGTTCAAGCCACCTGCTACTACGAGAGTCCTCGGGATCCAAGGGGATTGATTTATCGCACCCGAGGGGATCCTTTCCGCTGCTGGGCTCGTCCCTTTGTATTCCCTCGGTATATAAGGATAGGGCACATAGTCGTTCTGTTGGATTACTATGACTATATATTGTACTAAAACATTGTCAAAGTTCTCAGTCCTGTACCAAGTGCCTCGGTAGTTGACCAACCGAGGCTTTTTTTATGGTTGTCAAAGAAAAAAGTAATAAGAGTTAAGTAATGCTTAAGAATTTGTTTATTTTTCATATGGAATCCGAGTTCGTAAAAAACGTGATGATGATAATGACGAAAATCGAGAAATAAAAAATACAAAATTCGAATACAAAAGAAAATTTAGTGTTTTATTTTCAATTTGACAGATCGAAATAATCGATTTTTAGGGTCGATTATTGACTGAATGATTGTCAAAGTTTGTGTTGTGAAATAAAAGATAAAATCAGTTTTTTGAAAGAGTTCAAAAAGAAGAAATCTGGAAGAGAGAAAAGAGGCAGAATTTTTACCGATTCGGACGATTGTCCTACTACTCCCTCGTTACGAGCATCAGTGACAAAAATCAACTGGTCGTCCTTCAAATGTAAGGCGTGGTAAAACAGTGGGGGAGAATCTTTTTTTTTTGTCCCCATAAGAAAATGCTGCACCATCAAACATACGGGATGGCTTATGAAACGGGATCGGATTGTAGAAAAGCAAACCCAAACTGTTCCCCGAGCACCATTCCTAATAATCCGCAAACATCGTTTATCATTTTAAATCACTTTGTGCTGCGTGTACTTTGCTTTTTTTAATTTTAATACATTGAACGTTTGGGTATTTTCAAAGGGAATTTTAACTTTAAATCTTTTTCATGGATCACGGTAGTGAATCTTACTGTTTCTTTTATTAGTACAGATGTTTTTTGCAAAATCATACGAAGAATAATTTACGAGTTTCTATGAAAACTTATCAAGAGACGCGGTAGCGGCTATTCAATAAAATATTAAATAATTAGTGGGAAAGCGAATCGAATTATGTTTGGAGACAAGAATATTTGTTTTCTCATTATCAGCAACTCTTTACTTGCAAGAATTTATTTATTTACAAAAACAATAATAATAAGGATTCTTTTACTTCTTCCCATACTTCAATTTGTTTTTAAACTTCTTGGGATTGAGGCCGTAAGCTTTGAGTCTCTCAGAGCTCAGTAAAGCCACTGGATCAGTTTCCTGTTTCGATTTTTTCTTCTTTTGAACTGTTGAATTAGTCAATTGATTTTTCTTCTTCTTTTTCATGATTTTATTTGCGTTGGAACTGTTGAGTGCATCAGGATTTTTGTTTTTCTTCGTTTTATTTCCTTTTGGGTTTTCCGCCGTATTTTGTGATAAATTCGCGGAGTTGGAATTATTAAGTGAATCTTGATTTTTGTTTTTCTTCTTCTTTTTTTCACCGTTTGATATTTTATTCGCTGTATTATCAGAGGCTGTTGCTGTTGACACATTATCGGGCTTCGATTTCTTCGCCATCGGTTCTGTCACTTCCAATTTGTTCGAGTCTGTCAAGTCCAAATTTTTAGCAGCTTTTCTCTTTTTACTTTTTACCGGCGGATCATTCGTCACTGTTTTTTCCTCCTTTATCTCCAATTTCGTTGGCGAATCTTTCGAAACGTTTTTCGGAAGCTTTTCTTCCGAAATTGCTTTTTTCGAGATTTTACTTTCGTTTTGTTGGGAAATTTCTGTTTTCGGGATTTTGCTTTCTTTCTGTAGTGATTTTTGCTCAGTTTTTCCATCGCTCTTTTGTGGCGATCCAACTGCTTCTTTCTTTACTGTTTTCTTCTTTTTCTTCCGCTTTTTCTTCGAAGATTCTTCGGACTCTTGCGTCACAGGCGTTATCATTGTTTCCGGATCTTGAGGCTCTTCTTCCGGACTTTATAATCGAAATAAAAATTACATTATTTCACGATTGTTGTAAAATTTTTTTTTTTTTTTTTGAAAGAATTTATTTTATAAATACTTGTCAAGAACTTACGTGTACAGACTTTTGAGGATTTTTTTCTTGTACTGTTCGTTGGTGGCTTTTTGCCGGTAAATTTGAACTTCCTTCAATTCAACATTTTCGGGCTTGTGCTCGAGGGCTCTTTTTAACGAACACCATTTATTCAACTCTCGATCGTCGGCAACGAGTATCTGAATTGAGAAAACAACGAAAATAATGAAAATCGTTTTTACGATTTATAGTTTTTTAAAATTGATCCAAAACGTTGGTCAAAACAAACTTTGAATAATCATCGATCATTCTGTATAAAACATGAAAAAAAAATGGAAAAACTGTCCGATTTTGTCAACATTTATTGTAAAATTCCAAGGGTTTGGTATCTTCAATATAAATTTATTGGGAAAAGCATTATCAAGTAAAAAAAAAAAAATCAGGAATAGGGAACTTACTTCTTCGACGCTTAAGCCATAATCGTTTGGCGTGACCTTTCGATATTTGAAACGGCAAGGTAAGTCATCGATCATGTCCTCGTAATCGAGAGCATAATATTGTTCGATATAATCGCGATACGAAGCATGCAGTTTTGGATCGAATTTAGGCTTCTCTTTCGCAATGACTTCGGCGAATTTACTTTTTCTACGTTTCTTCTTCTTTTTCGAAGAGTTTATGAGTTCGTTTTGCAAAGCCTTCGTTGGATCGTAATCGGCATCCATCTGAAAACAAAGTTTTGATTAGTGAACTGAAAAAAATTGAAAAATTATTGACAATAAATGAAATTTTTAATCAAAAATCGAATTAAATAAATATATGACTATTTTTAATAAACAATAATAATAATAGTTCATTTGAAAATAAAATTCTGATTATTGAGTTGAAAAAAGTATGTTCCACGAGAAAATCTTCAAGTTGTAACGTGAATCATTGTTTTATTTTTTATTTACTGTGACCTAAACGTCAATTATTCGTGAAGTTTGTTTTAAAAATGTCAAAATTTTATTTTAAATTTACGAAAAATGTAATTTGGTGAAATTACGTTAAATTCAGGATCTTCGCAGTGAGAGGTTCCAGGACCTGGTAAATCGTTATCAGGAACGATTTCCTCGTTTTCGGGATCGTAATCGTCCCAAGTTCTTTCGATACCGAGTTCTTCATCGATATCTGGAAATTCAGGTTTGATATCATCCTCCGGCATCGCGTAATATTCGTCGTTAAATATTTCCTGCATTTTTCGATCGTGTTCCTCCGGATCGAAGTCTGCGTCAAGATCAATATTCTCAAAATGAGCGTCGTCATTGCCTACAAATCAGAACGAAACAAGTATTTTTGAGATTCTAATAGAAATTAAAATATTTGTGCATCGAATAACGAAGAAAAATCATAAAACTTTTTCTAACCAGTGATTTCTTTGAGCTGAGCAATTTTATCAGCAATTTCTTTTCTCTTCAGAGCTTTAAGTTGTTTCAATTCCTCCTGTTTGCGAACTTTGTCCTCCTCCTTTCGTTGCTTGACTTCTGCTCTTTTGATGGCTCTTCTATTGTCCTTTTTTCTCAAAGAGTTCTCCAAAGTTCTTGGATATCTTTTGATGAATTCTTGATCAGGTTCTTCAAACCGAAAATTGTATTTGTGTTCGAATTCCTCTTGTTCTTCGATGATTTTTTCGTCCTCGGACAAATTGACATCGTTGTCGTGAGCAACGGGTTCGTAATGGAGATCATCATCTTCAGCATCGTCGTTGCCCAAAAATTTTTTGTTCAACATGTAATCACGAAGAAATTTTTCTTTAGGATCGAGGTTTGGATCGACCCAAAAATCACGCAAAGGTTTTAACTCCTCTTTTTCGCTATTTTCGATTTCAGATTTTTGACCTTTCAGCCACTCCTTGTACGCTGCCTCCTCTTTCAACTTGTCTGACTCCACCTTTGCTTTCGGAACCAAAAGATTATCTTCTTCGTTCTCGTCCTCGTCGTTCAGGGCTTTGCTGATACTCTCCTTCAAAGCCAATTGCTCTTCGACGTACGTGGGCGCTCGAGTCTCTCTCTTCTTGCTACGAATCGTATCCTCATCCTCACTATCGCTCAATTTACCTCCACGTTCCATGACTATTTCACGCTCGTAATCACGAAGAAAAAGCTTCTTCTCTTTTGGCGTTTTTTTGCTAGAACTCTCACCCAGATTTTTCGATGAATTATCAAAAAACGTTACATCCTTATCGTAAATTTTTGGATCTTTATTCTTCAAACAGGCTAAAGTTTTATAAAACTTTTTCTCCATCTCTTCTGTTAATTCCTGGAACATAATTATCAAATAAGATCATTCAGTAAAATGATTTGGTTGTAAAAAAAAAAAGAGAATAGTACAGACTATTGGAGTTTTATCAACTCCAACTCAAACTGTATAAAAGGCTTGAAGATGTAGAGAGAACATGTGTTTTGGGTTTTGTCGTCGTTGAGTACATCTTTACGTTTTGAATGCTGTGTGAGCAGGGCTCTTAACGCACAGAATAATTGTATCGTCGTAAGTGTATTCAGAAATTTTTCTGTATTGACGTAGAAATCTTTATGACATCAATACTATTGTTATTATTATTATGATCACTACTATTTTCAAACAAAGTTGTAACAATTGGAGCCCTAGAGTGCCATATATTGATCTCGATAGAAAACTCAATATTTCAAGAAAAAAGAAAATCATACATTACTCTTTTTTTAGCAAAGATTAATGCAAGACTTTATTTTTTCCTCTAAATGTCAATCTTTTTAGAAAAAACTTAGAATCTGCTTTGTCGCTATCGCTGTCACAGGCACATGGCACATGAACGAGTGCTAAATCACTGTTACGTGCACGAACCGATGACGAATAAAATTAAGCGAGGTTATAAAATATATTTCAAAATTATGTTTGTATTTATGGCATTTGGAATACTGGATTACTTACCGCTCCATCTTCATCTTCGTCCGATGAAGTGTCAGAATCTTCGCCCGAACTTGGGAGATTTCCAACATCTTCTCCATACTTTGTTTTGACTGAAAATTTATAATTACTTTTTTTTATTTACTGTTGTATGATAATTTAGAAACAATATTAAATATAAAATAATGAAATTTGACGTGGGATAATTGAGAGAAAATCGAATCACTTGGGGGCACTCACATTTATTCAATTCTTCCTTCTGCCGCCATGTATTGTAATTAGTGGCATATCCATTGTTTATTTTTAATTCTTCGTCAGAATCTGAATTTTCATCGTTGAACAAGGTTGACATTTTGTATTAAAGTAATACGAAATCAATGGTCAACAGAACGAAAACACGTTGTGGTTAAACATAACCTCAAATTGACCCGGAAAAAATGTACACGATGTTTCTGTCGTTTTGCTTTTTTGCTTCAGGAGGGGATAAAGAGAGGAGATGAAATTGAGCTCAGAAATGGTGGTAATATTACCACTACATCGAGGTAATGTAACCGTAAAACGTAAACTAACCATCAAAAAGGTGAAAGGAATTTAAACTGAGTTCATGCTATTCCAAAACTTGTGTGAAAAATTGAATAATATTACAAAGAGAAGACCTTGTAGAATTATATGTTGTGTATAAATAATAGAATAAATTAAAGACTTCGAAGTAAGCTTGTGTGGTATGCGTTCGGTTTGTTTACGTTCTACGCGCTACCGTGAGTCCCGTGTGTTTGCTACAGCTGCGCCTGCCGGCCTGCTGCATAGTGGGGTACGTGTTCGTCGTACCGGCGCGACGCGAGGGGGAAGCGGAGAAGCGCAACTGGTCGGGCAGGCACGGGACAGTGGGAGAGCGGAGAGCGTGATGAGGCTATCGCGCTTATCGCGTTAATCAGTAGTCGGACGCCGGCCGGCGAAGAGAGAGTAGTATGAGTGTCGTTCGGTCGCTCAACGCTACGCTTCGTCGTTTGTCGGTATTGCTAACTCTAACCGAACGAAATATCTAATAGGTCAAGAAGAATTCTTCTTTAACATCATTAAATCAATATTACCATACAACTACGTTTGAATTTTTTGAAATCAAATTACAATGAAACAATATTAATAAGCAACGGATAATCTTACTCAATAAAATAAGTAAATGAAATAAATTTTTGTTTTTATATATAATACGCAATAATAATTCATAATAGTATTTATATAATTTTTTTGGTATAGTAGAATTTTCAATTTTATTAATCGCGTTGACAAACAAATGAATAAGTTATTGATCCGTCCGTAAATCGTAAGATCTGTTCGAATTTGTTCACGCAAAAAGGACGAATAGGCCGATAGTTTGTGACAGACAGTCTAGTGACCCTTCTAACATAACTTTGAGATTCGCGCGAATGCTCGCGCGCCCCGTGCGTACTGTAGCAAGTCTGGGTTCGCCCGTCGCAGCCGAAAGTAAGCAATGCAACGTCCAGGCACAACCTGACCACCTCTGTCGTCGTCGAGGTTGTTGTCCCACCGCGCAACGCGACACAAGTACGCTTGCATCAATGTTTAGCAATATACGGTTCTTGAAACTTGCTTATGCTTAACATTGAAAAAGGCGAGCACGCACGCACGCGTGGCACTAACGTGAGCATGCTCGGGTCTCCACGAAGATGTGTTAGAGCTGTCGTTACACTGTCTGTCACTTAGTATTGGTCTACATTCATTCAATTTTGTATGAAACTAATTTTTTTCACCATGAAAAGATTTTCAGCTAGAACAAAAAACTATTCAATTTCAATTGTTTTTTTCATTCAGTTTCGAAATTCTTTTAACCGCGCGACAGTTTGTTTGTCAACGTAGTTATTCTCTACATAATAAAACGAGGCCCTTGATGGAACTAACCAATAATGTTGAAACACTTTCGGTAATAATTAAAATCGAAGCTATACATTTTTTTGGATTTTTGGATAATTCGTTTTGGATTAAAAATTACTTTTGTGATTAAACACAAATGTCAGGTGTGAAAATTTTCGAAATCAAAGTTCATAGTGCGTGTATTGTGACAAATTCGAGTGTTTATTAGACAAAGGAACGTGAATAAATAACTAATGCGTGAGATCAATTAAATTATTTGTGCGGGATTGACATTGATAAATATTGAACAATCGTTATTATAAAATACAAATTCATTAAATGGAAAGAAACAAGTGAAACGTGATTGAGTGAGAGTGTCGTGCAATGGATCTCAACTATGGAATACCCAAGGCCGGTTTTATCACACGTGGTGACTGGATGACGAGTCCCTGAGAGGTGAAACAAGACATCGAACGGTGAGTAAATCAATTATTTCAATAGCATGAAATAGCCAGCATGAAAATTGAAGTAAACTTCAAGATATTTTCGATATTAATTTTATCTATTGTACTAGCGGTGTTTATCAAGGTTGCCAATTCTTTAAATATGAGTTACTTGTTCATAGAATATTTTTTTCTGCAATCGGCCGCAAGATGAAGTTTTAAAAAAATCAACATAGTAAATTTGTTGAAAATTTATTTAGGAACAAAATAATGGTTCGTGCGGTAGAATCGCTTGAAAAATACGCATTATTCTTCGGAAAATGTAAATTAAATAAAATGGAAATCGTTTGTCAGCGAGGAATATATTAATCAAACTGTTTTCCGGATAATATTAACGTTGACCCCCACGAGATTCGTAAAGTGAAACTTGATTCATTTGCTTGGGGAAGGGGGGGGGGGGCTAAATTTTATAATTAACTTTTTGAAAAAATGGTTCATCACTGATTGGTCTAATTGCTCTACCACGAACCACCGTACCACCACCAATGATTTATATTCAATTAAAAAAAAAACATCAATTTATTTGACTTGAGAGGGCTAACTCGGGGGGTGGTCGGAATGCCACATCGAACACTGCGCCGTCGATATTGTAGAGGTATCGTACTAGTACCACGGCAGTACAATGTATTATAATTAATCAAGCCAAAGATCAAGCGCGTTATCCGTACGAGAGACGCACTCTAATAGAACTGTATGAATACGATGTATTGACATAGTCAGGGTGGCCCTACATTTATTTATTATTATTCATTTATCAGCTAAAAACCCCTAGCAGCTAAAAAACCCCTAGGTTATGACAATGGAGAGTCATTTCGTGTTTTTTATTGTTACGAGATGACCCTAAACGTGGGAAATGAACAGTAGTAATTGCTATTTTTCATTGACCAAAGTATAGAGTTCTTGTGCAATGGTTTCTCGATAGTATTGATTCGATTGAACAATCTGTAATCAAAATCCTAGATGATATATGCAATGAAGAATCGGAATGGAAAAATATGCTTGATTTTCATTAAAACTTAGCCTGAAAGATCTTTCAGACCGTTTATCATAAGCTTCGATTAGAATTTTGAAAATTTAACATTACGATTCTGAGTATGAAGAAATCTTGGGTTTTTTTTTTTTTTTTTTTTTTTTTTTTTAATGACAGCCAATACTAAGAGATCTGCGTTCCATATATTTAACCCTTTGTCATTTGTAGACGAATTTATTCTCGTCAAAGTTTGAGACAAATTGTCCTCTCACAATCCCACGCTATTTCGCACTAAACCTAGTGCGATTTCGATGTATACATTTTTTTTTTCTATTAGTCCTCCTCGAGTCACTGATTTTTTTTTTCAGATTATTTTTACAGCAAATGTAATTTTTCGGTTCTTTACCAATTGCCTAACTGTTATCTTGGATTATTATAGAGATCAAGATCGATGGAAATTCGAGTGTAGTAGTATTTTGATGCGATAAACTGTATTCCCGTCGTGTTCTCGAACACACAAAACAGATTTATTTTGTTCACAAAATGAATTTCGTCTCGAGCGACGAACATGAAATCTCAAAAAATCTCATTGTTTGTCTCATTTATTCGACCTTTTTATCGCGATCTCATACTCGTGATAAAAAAAATCGTCCTTCACCACTTGGCCATCAAAATTTTATTATCCACGATGAAAACGTGTTGACGATTTGCCATACATCGTCATGTTTCATGTTCGCTAATGTTTTCCTGCATTTAGGCCCATATCATTAAGGGGTTACATGCCTCGCGAATTTTCGAAAATTACATTTTTTTTTACAGATTTTTATCATCAATTTGTCGCGGCTTTGTTCCGTACTTTTATTTTTCAATCTCGATAATTGTTGTCATTATACTCCAACAAAAACTATTTTGTTGCAAATAATTGAACGTATATTTTTTATTCGAAAATTTTAGAAAACGTTAATAAGATCATAAATTATTTATTTCAAAAAACCTTCAACGAATGATAATTACTACAATATTTTATTAGATTTTATATGCAGTTTCTATTTCGGAACGTTAATTTTTAACTTTAAATTTGCTCCGTAAAAATCATGTTTAAATTGTCTGCGCGAAGATCAAGAGATACGTAACGAATTTGTAGAAAAATCGTAAAATATTTTTGAGACGTCGAGAATACCCGAAGGTGAAAACTTGATTTGTTTTTTTTTTTTTTTTTTTTTTTCAAGTCCAACATTGAAGGTCATTCCCCGTGTCTATTGAGTAACAGTAATTTCTAAGTTCAAATAATATTCGTGAAATAATGAGTTCAAATCCGAACCCGATTCGAACAAAACTGGTTGAACGCCTTTGACATTCAGGAATGCCCGGATATATATATATTTTTAAATGCAAAAATAATTAAAAGATCGTCCGAAGAATAATTTGTATTTGAGGTGCTGATGATTTAAATTGCTATAATTTCGAATGCCTTGATGCGGTAACGCGAAATTTGATGGACCCGATAAAAGGGAGGACAAGGTGAAATTGAATAGGATGATTCAAAACATTTTGCAAATAATCGACAAAATCACAGATAAGCTCGTAAAAAAAAGTGTATAAAAGAATTGATCTGTGAAGCAATTTACGTATTTCTCTTAGGAGTTTAAACGAATTTTTGTTTGACCAGCAAAGGTGTCACAATGACACGTACTTCATGTGAGTAAACACTTCTTTATTTAATGACGTAATTAACGTAAATTCATCAAATATTCCATTTAAACTGAATCTACGTATTTATCTTTTTTACATCAAAATAGTGATGGATACAATGCTGTCCAGCGTTTTATTGATTGGATTTGTACTGGTCACAGTATCTCAAGTCGACGCATTTCATGTCTCAAAATGTCCAACAAACGCATTAAAGAACGAATCCATACAAATACCTCATGATAATGATTGTACGAAATATTATACGTGTTTGGGTGGTGAAAATAAAGTGTTGAGAGAATGTCCTCTTATGGATAGTGAAGGTAACAGGCTTCACTTTAATGCCAAACTCAAAGTGTGTGATTGGCCATGGGCAGCAGAATGTGATCTACCTCTAACGATCAAGGCTATCAGAAAAATATCGTTTCAACCAAAACCAATACCAATCAAGTGTCCAAAAGTAGATTCTAAATACGAAACAGTTCATCTTGCCAGCGAGCACGACTGCACTAAATTCTACAAGTGTCTTCAAGGCCGAAAACTTCTGATGTCATGTCCATCTGATCAGGACGGCAACAAACTGTATTTTAATCCCAGGTTACAAGTTTGTGATTGGCCTTACAATGTTGATTGCCAACAACCAGAATTGACTCTTAGAAAACGACCAGTTGCCGCCGTACCAACAGAGTGTCCAAAGTATGATTCAGTCAATAAGACTGTACTGTTGGCTCATGAAAGTGACTGCACCAAGTTTTACATATGTTCGAACGGAAAGAAAATCCTACGGCAATGTCCAGAAATGGATGACGAGGGTAATCGACTTTATTTCAATCCGGAAGAACAAGTCTGCGACTGGCCAGCAAACGTTGACTGCAAACTACCTAAACCCATAATAATGCGAATGGCACCGAAAAAAAAAATATTACCTGTTCCAACTGAGTGCCCAGAAAAAGATCCAGTCGAATACGAAATTAATATTGCTCATGAGTCTGACTGTACGAAATACTATAAATGCTTCCGAGGAATTAAATATTTACTGCAATGCCCCAAAATCGAGGGCAGTGAGAATAGATACTTTTTCAACAAATTTGAACAACAGTGCGAATGGCCATGGAAAGCTGACTGCAATTATAATGATCTTCCTTCTACGAACGATACTCCCACTACAAACGAGGACGATTTTTCAGATTAAATCATACCACACTTTCAATTTTTTCTTTATAATTTTATAATCTGTTTTAATACAAACGGATGTAATAAAATTTAATATAAATTTTGATTTAAAAAAGTGTTTTTAAAACTTCAATGTCTGAAGTTATCAATTGATTGAATAGATCGATTTTTGGAACCGTTGATCCAGCAATGAATCAATAGATATAAGACATCGACTATGAGAACGATTTGTATCGAGGCTTATCATTAATATTCAAATTTATATGAAAGATTCTTATTTGAACTGTTCCTCAAAAATGTATCAAATACTAATGAAAGTGATTAAATAAAAAAATTACTTGAAAACATTTGTTCCAAGTGTATGACAAATCGATTCCACGTGACAATGATCTTGAAGAAAATTAAAAAACCCAATATCTTCGTCAGGCTTTTGTAAAAAAACGTTAAATGATTGAATGTCGGTGTAGATTACTTCATAAACCTGTCGAAATAATATCCACTGACGAAGTTGTAGTCAGGCACCGTATTTTTTTTTTTTTTTGATTTTATAACAGAACGAAGTTCAAAAAGTTTTTATTGCTCAAAGATCGAATTTCGTGGTTTGGATTGATAATAACGATTTACTTATCAAACGAAACTGATTACGATTAAAAAGTATGAAATGCCGAGGAAACTGGGTATGTTCAAACTTCTTTAGAATTTTTTATTAAATTTTGTACTAAATTTATATAATTTTTGCTTTTATATTACATAAATTTAAAAATCAACCCTTCTTGGCAACGATTTTTGACAAGTCTTCTCACCATTCCATCAGACATTTAAAGGGTGTCAGGTTTATTTTTACGGTTGATAATATAATTTTATCGTTCAACTGTTCCCTGCTCTCTCCTGCAAACCGAAACGAAATGAAAAACTACGTAAACGGCTGCCAAGGTGTTGTTGTTTTTCATTCGTTTGCTATAATAATAACTTTAGAGGTTTCTGTGACGACAGTTTCAAAACAGTACAGTAGCGTTTCATTGTATTCTCAACTTCAAATCCATTCGTTGTTGGAATATGATATTCCATGAAATTAGGGAGAAACATTCTTACATCGATGAACCTTCAACTTGAGTCAATTAAGAAAGATTTTTGTTAGAACTTTATTTTCCAAGAACTCGAAACGAAATTCATTCGAAAATCAGATTCGATCGATAATCGCACCAAACGAGCTGACCAACAGTGAATAAAATAAAAAAATAATTCAATTTCGAAGGAAACTATGAGTACGTATTAAAATGGTTAAATGTCGTCCAGCCAAGTTCGATGAGCCTGATAACAAAATAGAAGAAGAATAAAGTGAACAATATACGCTAAGATCGATTTATAATCTTTACAGATTATCCACAAAATAAAAGATAAGCTGACGAAACAAAGTATATAAAAGAATCGAATCCCGGAAGATATTCACTCATAGACTTTATTAGAATAGATTTGGTGAGTTTTTATAAGCATTTGATTTTCTGCTGGCAAAGGTGCTACAATGGCACGTTCTTCATGTGAGTAAAAATTCCATTATCGAGTTATCGAATTAGAGAAAAATTTGTAGAATACTTAATAATATTAAAACTCAATGTGTGTTTTTTTTTTTTTTTTTTTTTTTTTTTAATTGAAACAGTGGTAAACATAATGATGTCGAGTGCTTTAATGGTTGGTTTGGTCCTGCTCGTAGAAGCGAAATCAGTTGACATCGTTGCCTCACAATGCCCAGAAAACAGACTACCTAATGAAACGATACTAATTCCACACGAAACTGACTGTACGAAATTTTATATGTGTTTTGGTAAAGCAAAGATAGAAAAAGAGTGTCCTTTTATGGATGATAGGGAGAACAAGCTTCACTTCAATCCTCAAACTCAACAGTGCGATTGGCCATGGGATGCTGGCTGTGATTTATCTCTGACTAAGCCTGAAACTATGAAGAAGACATTGATCGAAGAAAAATCTATACCAAAGGAGTGTCCAAGAGTCGATTCAAATGACACGACTGTATTTCTTGCTAACGAGAGGGATTGTACCAAGTTTTATGCTTGTCTTCAAGGATACAAAATTCCGATGACATGCCCAAGTGATCAGAACGGTGACAAGTTGTATTTCAATCCTGAAAAACAAGTTTGTGATTGGCCGTTTAATGTTGATTGTGTAATGTCTCAATTGAGCATAAAACATAGAGAGTCGCTTGGATGTGACGCACCAACCAAGTGTCCAAGAACTGATCCAAAAGACACAACTGTACACATTGCTAACGAAAATGATTGCACAAAATTTTACAAGTGTCTTCAAGGTACTCCACTTCCTATGTCATGTCCACTTGATGAGAGTGGTTACAGATTGTATTTCAATCGCTGTGACCAGGTTTGTGATTGGCCGTACAATGTTCGTGATTGCGAATAATCTCAACTGGCCATCAAGGAACAATCCGTTGCCAAACTTATGTTCTCGAAATAATTGTTCTTTTTTTTTTTTTTTTTTTTTTTGCGAAAATCTAAAAACAAAGACTTTATGATAGGAGATTTATCTGAATTACAAGTCAAGTCTTACCATTCAAGTTTCTAAAATATTATTCAGACATTGGAACTGCAATATTTTTGTTCCTACATGTGACTTTACCTAGTTTTACATTTGCTCATACTGAAAGAAAATTCTACAGCTATTTTCATCACTAAATAAAAATCCTGATCAACATTTTTTTACAACTTGAAATGAGAGGAATTAAGTGTTAAGGTTTACACTGAATTGCAATGTAAAAATAGGACACATTCCAATTGTGTAAAGTTTTACTAGTACTTTCGAAGAAAAAAATATTTTGTGGAATTTGTAACTGTAACAAACGATTGTATTTCAATAAGTACCAACGAGTGTGATTTTTTTAAACCCATTCTACCCCCTTAACGCAATCCATTCGACCTCCATCACTCCTACTCGCCAACTATGGTCAGTTCATTATATTTTATTTGTATGTAATTATATTTTTTTGTTATTACTTTAAGAATAAGTTGTTTGACGAATAAAGACTCTTGGAGACACGTTGAAAAAACATCGTTTCGATTTCAATTTATTTTGTTTCCTTTATCAATGATATTCCATTTTACTCTAATGGAGGAAAGACCAGGAGGTCAAATAAAAATGAAAGCACTTTCCAACATTTGAAATTTCAAAAAATCTGTAATTGTAGTTTTTATGATTACGGCAGCTTGAGCTCTTGGCAATTGTAATTTTGTGATTCTTTGATTTTTACAAATTTTGCCATCGAGCTGCTGTATGGCTCTTGATTTTATTCTCACCAGACTTGGGACACAATCTATTAATTTGGCTTTCAAAAGTATAATCTACGATAACGAAGATAAAAATACGAGTGTCAAGTTTGTAGTGTCAAAAATGGAATCTTAAAAATTCTTATTGTTTTTTTTTTATTATTAGAAAAATGTTCTTTTTTTTTTAAATCGCGATCTCGTTAATGATTAAAAAATCACTCAACTCACTAGGGAGTGTTAATGTACAGAAATTACGATGATAAAATCGTGACGATAAATTTGCTGCTCGACAAACACTATCGATTGAATTACGTCGCCATAACGATACGATCTATAAAGATAAAAAAGTTAATAATCGAAACTTCACACCGCCCTTTACAGAGAAGTTTCGATGATATCATAATCGTACAAAGTCTCCGATAACAAAGACATTTGCAATATTAAAAATTCCTATACGCTTCGTTATATAACTTTTAAAACATTAATTTATGTCGATGCAGCGTTTCGTGAATATAAATAAATTACATTTATTTAAACACATTTAATGAATGTTTTTAATTTTACGAATGGAATACTGCGAGAAAAATTTATGAAGATTAAATCTGTAAAATCGAATTAAAAAACTGGGCAGGATGCAAAACTCATTCCGTTGATTTCATTTTTATACAAAAAATACGATTTCTTTATCTCCAATTAGTTACGTACAAAAAATTGATTATTATAAAGTTTAATTTAATTACATGTCCCGAGAATTAACCATCGATGACCCAGAGAACGTTTACACCCGACATTCCTAGATTAACCCGGCCGAGCATTCCATGGTCACGAGTATTTACGATGTACAAAAAAAGTAGAAGTGTATGAAACATGTTGTTTCTCCCCTGAAAAGCAAAATACGTTTAAATTTCACTAATTGAAACTTAATCGAGAAATGTAAAAAAACTTTGTTTTTCTCACTCTTGGAATTTCTTCGAAGTCTGCAGGTAACGAGTCACCGGTCAAAGCTAAACAATAATGAGGAGGATTCGTTGATTGACACACAATTATTGGTCCTTTATTTCTCGGCAATTCGTGACCTGTTTTTGCCATATATCGCGATGTAAATGTTCTTGCATCCGGTTGGTCGAGAGGTGCTTCCAATTGAGTGTCCATGTAAGATGACACCAGATGCATTATTATCTGAAATACATTTTTATAAAACTCAACATTTAATGCATTGCAAAATTGAAGAAAAAAATAAAATTGTTTAACTGTGCTTAGGTATTGCAAAAAAAAAAAAAAAAAAGAAAACAAAACAAAATTGCAAATTACTCGAGAAATGATATTGATTCTAAAAACTAGAAATTATTTCTACTAGAAAGTCGATTTCGTTCTTTATCTTTATTTCCGAAGTTCGTTTTCAAGTTTTTAAACAGTCTCGTTCTTTGTAAAGTTTTTATAAAAAATCGGCATCAAATTAATGATAAAATGAAATTATTTGTAATAAAAAGAAAATATTTTTATTATTCACCGCAGTGTCGGTTGGCAAACTGCTGTCCCAAGCCTTCCCATTGTGTGTACCACCGCTATTCCATTTGAATTCACTCATCGAGCCACCTTTAGCCAATACTTTGATTCTTTTAACAAGATAATCCTGATTGTTTGACAATTCGAGGAAAGGTACGAGGGAAGGCAGGGTTGGAATTCCGGCAACAAGAAACTGCGATTGAGCGAGTTTTCGTAATCTTTCTAATCCCACATGTCCAGGTTGAGAATCGCTCAATCCATGCCGCGTTAATGAGGTGCAAACGTTCTCTATTTCCATAGCTACCCTTTCCACCACAGTTTTGCTGATCCACTGTTTATGGAATAAATATGTATTGCAACGTTTATTTATTATTGGATAATTGAAATAAAAAGAATAGATATTTCGTTCGTTGATAAGTTTCATTTAATAATTACCATACGAAGATTGGCTGTCCATTGATTCACTTTGTTCGAATCGATTCTATACTTTCGCCAAACATCCGGACCACCGAAATATCCTCTTGGTGAATTGCCTTCTTCTGCTCCTGGACTAGTTGATTTTGTTTTATCTGTAAATATCACATTATTTGTATATTTTAATTTGCACTAAAGTAATCATAATGTTGAATACCGTATAATCCATCATTATTTGTTTATTTTATATTTATTAAGCGTTTATCTCGTACCAGGGTAAATAATGTTTTATAAGTTTAGTATTTTACTTGCTATTGAGTGGAATCGAAATTATTTTTAAACAAATTCCTTTCTAATTTGATTTTTTCGTAGATTATTCTTACACAATCGTCGTTGTTTCTGATGTTTGAAATTGCCTTTTTATGGGAACCAAAAGTTGCCATGTAGACAAACATAATTCATAAAATTCTATTCGTTTTTTTACATCCCCCTCACGTCAAGTAGAATGTGTTGTTTGATAATTATTTTCTAATACTTATGTGGCAGAAGATTATGAACAAGATCGTTAACTGCTTTCTTTGTGGATAGAAATGTTTTCATTTATTCATCCTCGTTCATTATCTCACCAACAGTCGGTGCTAGCTGATAAACGCATCTCCTTAGCATTGGGGAAACTTCAGCAGGACTTCTTGTGGCAGGATGAGACCAAAATGAGCTCAAGAGATTCGAAGGTTGATCCATGTTGGGCGAATGAGTTGACTTTCTCTCGCGATCCACAATTTCCTTCAAATAAGTTTGTAACTCTGCTTCGTCTTGTATTAAACCCTCGCCTATTAAACTGCCATTCATTAGAGAGTTTACCGAACGATTGTTGTAGGAATTGTTTGGAGTTAGATTCAAGTTTCGCGGCGATGGCGGATCACTGTATTTACAAAAGGGACTTGAACCCGAATAGGTTTCTGAAATAAATTGATTAAATCATTAATTCATTTTTGTATTACATAATGTACAAAAATTTCAGTCAAATTTCATTAATAATAATATTAATAATAATAAACTCTTTCGTTTATTGTTATTTTTATTTGAAAAATGACAATTTGTTGATATGATGACTTTAATCAATAAAATTCCTACAAGATTTTTGTTTTGTGTATCTTACTGCTCTCGTTGATTCCCGGCGATCCAAGGACGTTGGATCTCCTGCTGAGATTCATGGAAGTCAAATTAATAGGTGTCGTAGGTTCTGCCGGTTTGGGTGGGCACGGAGTACCGTTTTGAAACAACGGATCGTCGTCTTTGATACCAAGTAAACATCTTTGTCGAGGAGTCAGAATTATTGGCTGTAGGCTCAATGTGGCAAGAGAATATCTTACAATGTGGTAAAGAGCGTTCAAACCAAATATCAACGCTAGGCACCACTCGACCCACAAAAATGGTTTGTACGCTAAACCTCCATAAATTCTTGGGAAATAAAGATGAAAAATTCATTATTCATTGAATTCAGTAGAATCGTTCCATAATTACAGAATATAAATGAAAAATTATTAAAATGTGATCAACAAATGCAAATATTCAGATATTGTCTCAAAAAAAATTCTTTCGATTTTTCAACAAACACTCGAAAGAAAAGTGATATTGAAAAATTGAATTGATATTGATTGCAGTGTTTCTTTGCGCGATAATGAATAAGGAAATTTTAAAATAACCAACCGGTAGTTTTGAGTTAACCATTTTATATCCTTTTCATATTTTTTCATATTTGTACCATTGCAATTACAATGAGTAATGAAATATAACAATTTATAAAAAGAAAGGCAGAATCTTTAATTGTTATTATCAATGTAGTAGTAAAAAAATGCTTACATATCGAATATTATAATGCTGAGAAGGCTGCCGTTTACGAAAAACCATGTTATACTGTTACGTGCCTTCGTTTGAGTTTGCCGAAGATCCAACGTTTGCTGGACTTGAGGTTTTGGCGTCAATATCCTGTGTTCAGAAAAAAAAAAGCGAAACACTCGTACATAAAACACGGTTGGAATTTTCCGAAAGCAAAAAAAAAATGGATCTCGATTTGTTGAATCGAAGATGTACTTTTAGAATTTAGTGCCAAGAATTTAACGTACCTGGCGTTTGGAGAAATACATTTCATGGGTGAATGAAAGTCACCCATTTTTAGATGAAGGAAAAAAAAACTACAATTGTTTACAACAATTAAATGGTTTGTATTCTTGTCTCGTTCTATTGTTAATGAATAATTTAATAATCTACGGAGTTTCGCAGATTTGAGAATAAGTTTATCATAACCTCAAAACTTTTCGATCGAACGAGAATCCCACCAACAACGTACGAGCCGGAGTACCGGCAATAGTTTTTGAATACACCGAACTGGCGCCAACGAACGCATTCAACATCGAACAGACGACTAGCGCTATTTGCGGGAATTTTTTTCGAAGACGCTCCTCTGGTCAGTTGACAAATTTTCAAGTAATCTATCAGTCGTTCAGTCGGTAGGATTCACATTGTTGTCACCTCCCCCGAGCTTAGCCCCCTCATGTAAAAAAAATTGATTTTTCTAAATGAATAGTCCTGGCTCTGAGAGCATACAATCTCGTTGACAAAAGTTCAACATTCACATTCTGACGAGGGCAATTAACAAGTTTGTACATTTACTAAAAATATATGACCAAAGGTGATAAACGAGTTCTTAGCACGCTGTGAATTTCTGTCGTTTTGTCGAGTTTCTGCAGTTGCAGCTTACGCTCATTGATCGATTTAGACTTCTTTCCTCTCTGCTTGGCGGGTGGTTAAAAGTCAGTATTCTTCTCGTTCGTGATCTCAAATATTTTGGATTCCTTGGCAGCATTTTGGGATCAGTAAACAGTTGTATCACAACCTCTTGATTGACGAACAGTGTGAGTGGATGCAATATCGTGGGTCCCAAATGTGGTATCTCGTACGATCTTCGAGACCCGCGGAGTTGTTTAAAAAAATATCAATTCGTTAGTAACAATCACTGTCGACATCAAGATGCAGAGCTTGCTGGAGATTGCTGTACTGCAAATTCGAGGCCATGCTGACAACTAAGAACCATGGCTTGTCGGAACCGTCATTTCCACAGATGCATGGAATTTCACTGCTTTTTTACAAATATATATAACATTCTTAGGCATAGTGGACATCAACTTAAGCTTTTCGTTCTGGTTTATCGATCGGAAATAGGAGCGGCTGTCTTTCAAAGGGAATGATTGCCCATATACTTCTAGGCTTTATACGTCGAGACCGCCGTCAGAATTGTGCAAACAAAGCTCAAACGCCTTCAATATAAGTATGTTAGACACTTTAATCTGTACATTATGTGTGCTGTGAGGTTAACTCCGGCCACGGCCTAAGTCAACAGGTACTCCGCCCAGCGCCTATAATACAATGTTTACATGCTAACGCAGCGTTGAGCGAAATGTGAATGTGTGTGAGTCAATCTTTTCATTCCTTGAAATATCCAGCAGTCCTAGGATTGGACGGAATCTACTTTTCAGTTACTTTTTCCTAGCATTCACGCATAACGTGAGCAATTGATAAGTGAGTTTTCAACGTGTACGACCATGAAATTATTGGATAAAACTATAGGTACTCTAATTTACAATTGAATTAGTTGACGCAATGCAATGTCATACCTTAAGAACTGTTGCAAAGTCTAGTGATTAGAGTCATGTTTATTGCATGCAGGTAGATGATGTAGATACTTAAATGCATTTCAACGATGGTGGCTGTACAATAGACTTGTTATAACCAGCGACACTGCTCTCGAATGTCATGAGAACGCCAATGACTTGGCGACATATTGCCGTTTTGTGGCAGGCAGTTTATTGACACAGAGTAGACAGCGCACAGATGTCACTCGAGATTCTGAAAAAACACTTTCCTTTCTCGTATTCGCAGTTTGTAAGCGTAAAATTGTGAATGTGGATTATTGTTACTACACTAATCCACAAGAAGAAAAGTTAACAGTCAACATTCAATAGTATGCATACACCGTCAGGACACAACGATTTACTTAATTACTTATTGAAGATTTCGGGCCTACTACATCTCTTATCAATGCGCAACTGCCGGCGCAATTTAAAACTTTGTGATAGAATTGTTATCTGCATCGAGTGCAGAATAAGATAACCCTCCTGACATGTCATAAGATCAAGATCCACAATATAAATAGTACTCGGTCCTCCGCTGGGTTTTAGACAAAGAAGTTGAAGTGACACCAAGTGCGCGTGTTTCGTGTGATCACGATGAATTCACGAGAAAGTAGAATACTGGAAGCTCCACCACCACCACCCCCGTTCGTAACGTCAAAGCAAATCGCTTTACCGTTGGAGATAATTCTCTACATGGCCAATTTCATGGAAGTCGAAGACTATCGAAGTTTTATCCAATCACTTTGGCCCAATAACGATGAATGCGACCTGGTTCGAACAAAATTGTGGCAAATTTCAACTCACCGCTTCACAACCAAGTTTCTCAACGGAAAACTATTGGAGGTGGAATACAACTTCGATCCCTCGAGAAAAGGAGAAGAACGCATTCTCATCAATGTGGACAGTTTGTTACCTGTGTTTGGAGGTATGGTCCCTCCTGCCATGGATAAATTCACAACTTTAACGCAGTTAGTAAATTTTGTTAGAATGCATATTCATTTGAATATGTGTTCGAACTGTAGATACGCCTCTTGCCCGTGTCATATAACAAACGACGAGAGTGTGGGTGCCAGAGTGTTTGTTAAGCCTGCTGTAGACCTGTGCAAATACAGACACTTGCATCATTACTGCTCGCAACACGTTATGCACTGGATGATCTTTTGTCTGGGAGCTCTGATTCTGGACCGACAAACAGAAAAGTCTTGTGATAATGTCGTTGTCGACGAATTCTTAAATTTTCTAGATAACACAGTTTCTTTTCGAGGGTTAGATGTGCATCTTTGGGGTTCACTGTCCTACAGAGTGCTCTAGAAATCGATGTATCAATTATGGCGGGAGTAGTGAGTAGTTTTTTGATACTGGAGTGAGTGCAGAAGCGTAATAATAAATATATCCATTGAAAACGTGCAAGTCTTTTATTTTACCATGTTATTTTAGAATGATTGGAAACCGTGGTTCAACGCATTAAACTAAATTTGAACCAAGTTGCAGAAAAACTCTACAAGACTATAATGAATATTGCTACTGATTACTAAAAACGGAATCATTTCAACACAGTTTTAAAGTTTTATTTCCTAAAGGGACTCAGCGGAGTTTTTAAAACAACATAGCACTGTACTGGATACTGTGTACCTTGTGGAAGGACTGGTAGTGTCATGAACAAGTAGAACGCTTTGCGCTGTCCAAGCGTTGGTTTGACTACGTTGTCATCACATATACTTCGATCACTTTCAAATTCAATTTCATAAATCTACCACTACGTGGCTCTGTGTCTACTGCATTGCATATCAATGCAGGGACTTCACAATACATATTAAGTCTGAAACATTTGGAACTGACATTCAAGGGATAAGACGTGGACGAACAAATGGATCATTTTTTGCAACTAACGTCACTCGTTAACGGCAACATTATTGCATCCACAATGAACACTCTGGAGTTTATATGTGATCGACTACAATGGTGCTAGGTCTCTGGTCGATTTCAATAACAAAAGATTCTAATCAAGAAGTCATTTTAATTTGAGATGAATGATCATCAAACACCTGGTGCCGTGTCATCGATACGGAAGTAAGAATTGCTCGTACTCCAACATAACGTCTTCTTAGTTCAAGTTCGAGAGTACAGTATAAGGTGATTCCTTATACGCGTATACTCAATCTAGATATTATTACTAGGGTATAAAAACAGGCATCGATCGTGACGGATTCTAGGAAAGCTGAGTAGACCAGCAGGTAGTCACTACGGTCATTGTGGTACTACGGCGTCACAGCTTTTACCTACATCGTGCTCTCATGCTACAATAACGTGAAACATCTTAAAAAAAAAAAAACAAAAAAAAATCGCACCCAAACTGTTTGTTATCAACGAACAAACAAAAGCAAGATCGAACGTAGGTTATCGAGCACTGTCAGCTCTTATCAAATTATGATTTGTTGTAAACATTGCACAGTATTATAGAACACACAGCTTATATATTGCTATTTTCGGCCCCATCAAATAAAAATACTCAGATAAGAATGATAAGAATGATTTCAGTGGTTTTCAAAGTTATGCAGTGTATTTCGAAATTTATTTGACATTATAACGTCTCGGACAATTTTAGTGGAAAATGTTAGCGACACGAGCAACAATTCACGAAATGTAAATGTTATTTTCAAATGTGATCTATCCTTGATTACTGTTAATTATGCACGAAATCGTGCTAGCGCTCGTATCGCTCCGCGCTGCAGCATCATTAACAAGTTCGACAAGTTTCTTCCGAGCTGAGCAACTATTTCGATTAATTTTCTACACTGTTCAATGGTATTAGATTTCTTGCATTATTTGCCTTCGCGACCAAAACAAATCTACGCAGTGTCCAGAGTTATCGTGGGAAAAATCTTGAACGAAATGACGATAGTTGTGCAGGTGGCTGTAAACAAATTATCGCAGCAGAGAATAATGGGTTTTCCATACCGTGTGCGTCATCGCTATTTCAAACAAAAAATGAAAAACTAAACACATTATTCAAAGAAGACAAGTTATGCACAAATACAACCGTGAATAAAGCTTAATGCTATTATGATGGTCAATAAACTGCACTAACTACACAAAAAACTTGAATCAACAAAATTATGATCAGATTATGATGCATATTCCCTAGCAGTAATTTCGTTGACACAGCTGTAACGAAGTGAAAAATTAAGTTCGTTAGTGGTGTCACTGACCATTACCTGTTTGATAAACATAGTAAACCTAATAAATAGAATAAAAAACTAAGACAAAAAACTAAGTGCAACAATAATACCGTCAGTCTACCTTTAAATACTCAACGTGCACGTCTTCAGTCATTTGTATGGTTCTCAGAAACAACTAAGACACACAGTGCAGCGTGATATACATTGCAAGTTTCGTGCTATTACGGTGATTCACAGAAATATAAAATGTTGTGCCTACTTCTGTCACCGCTGATCTCAAAGAGAGAACATATTTTTCTGCCACTGGACATTATTCTCTACTTCGGCAAATTTTTGAATTTTGGAGATTATCGAAGTTTCATAAAATCAATTTGGCCCAATGGCGATGAAAGTGACATTGTTCGGACGGAATTGTGGAAACTGTCAACTCACAAGCTAGAAGCAACATTTTTGAACGGCAAACAATTGGAGATCGAATACAACTTCGATCCATTGAGAACAAAGGATCATCGCGTTCTCATCAATTTGGATTCTTTGTTACCCGTATTCGGCGGGGCCATCCCTCCAGGGGTGAACAAATTCACTAGTATATCGGATCTTTACAGTTTTGTTGAAAAGGACGTTCATTTAAATAAGTGTTCGAACTATCGATGGGCTTGCTGCTCCTGTCAGCTGATGCAAGACAGCGAAGAGTTTTATGGATCGTTCGTAAAGCCGTCAGTGGACGAATGCGAATATGGACATTTCCACCATTACTGTTGGGAACACATTATTTCATGGTTGGAGCAATATCTGAAAACCTCGATTCTATTGCGAGAATCAAAACAACTTTTCAACGAGGAAATCGCCGAACAGTACTCATTTTTTCCAGAAGATATTCGTTTTTTTCAAACTGGCAAACGAGCAACACCGGAATTTTTGCTCAGAAGTGCTTTAGAAATCGATGTGGCTATTTGTGAAAGCGATGATGAATATAAGTTTACAACAGTGGAAGTCGTGGAGGCCGATGATCAACGGTGCATCCAGAGCACACCAGAATAAAATTCAATATCAAAGTAATTCCATTGGTTTCAATCTTTTATACGTTCTAATAAATGAATATATCATAAATGGGTAATTTTTTTCTGTAACTCTATTACTATAGTATGATGAGAAGCACGTAAACTAAGAGGCACGCAGGTGTTTTTTCCGCCAACGTTAATCAAAGTTGAAACTCTTCCTGGGATATAACTGTGTTCAAACAAATTAAACTAGTTGAATGGCGTTGGACGCAGATGGTGGTTATAATTATAGCTGGCCACTTCTTTGCTGCTCCAAGAAACGGGAAATTCTTCCGCCGAGGATGTAACCAGGAGTTTCTTACTTTTCCTAGATGACGCAGATTGCTTTCGATAGGTGGGAGTACAACTTCGGGATCAATTACTATACAGAGTGCTCCGGGAAAGATAGACGTGTAAGCGTGTAAACTAGTAACAAAACTCGTTTATATCGGATTTGGGACCGGAAAAAATTCGTTAGGCATCTAGTGCTCAATTTAGAACTATTATTACCAGACATTTCACAGACATTTCATACAAGCATATATGAAGCGTACATGTGGCACATACTTGTCGGAACGCACCCCCGACTGTGCTACATTGCCTCAGCCACGCCACAAGCATATAGCACACAAGCGATTGGTGATCAATTAGAACTTCGGTTTCTCGAGGGAGATCGCGTCCTAATTAATTTGGACTTTTTGTTGCTATGCAGAGAGATCTTCCTTCCAACGTACAAATAATGCGCAAGCGTATTGGAGTGGTTCTGGATATCGGATCGGATCGTCAATATGCTACTTGTCGTGTCACTTAATAAACGTCCACGCCGGAGTGCTCGAGCATTTGTAAACCCTTCGCTCACTACGTGTGAATGCGGATACTTTTATCATCAGTGCTCACACATGCAAGTTATTACTTGAATACTTGCTTCATTACTTCGATCATACTCCTAGACGAGTGTCGATAATTGGATGAGATATGGGGTCAAAGTAGGCATTGACGCCATCAAATGTCTACGTTATTTACATTAATAAAGGAACACCTACGACGTGGGTGGTTTTTCATTAGATTCAGATACTTGAAACGAACAGTCCAGTCTGGTCCGAGACATCAAGTGGGAGCATACGTTCATCGTTCATGGTCCTTTGCACAATTATAGGAAACCATTGGTCTAGTGTTGCTAAGCTTCTGCGATGCGGATGAAGCTTGTACGTGTGAAACTGTGAACAGCAGGAGCAAAGGAGAACAGTACGTGGCACATGTCCCTTGAGGGAGATAGCCACCAAAAAATAGAATAAGAAGAGGAGTAGAAGTTCCATCATCTGACAAACGCACCGTCATCCTTCTGTCGAGAACTGATAATCGCATCGTATCGCCTCTCCGAATTGGGCAGAGTTTTGACACATTTACGATCCCGTGTGAAACTGCTGACACAGAAAGCAACTGCTACTACTATTGGTACTTCACTTTTGGTTCTCTCAATATATGGCGACGGCTTCAACAATTATTCAAATAAACCTACTGTACAAATGTGTCGAAATCTACGTTCATATGTGTGCATGATATAACTGTCAATACGTCTTCACTCGTGTCATCGGCTGAAATATCTCAAAGACAGGTACAAAGCTATTGTGAAGACTTCAGTGGATTAGCGAGAATATTGACGGTTCCAATATCTTTGAGAATCCATTGCTACGGTGGTTCAACATTATTTGAATATTGGATTCTGTGTCGAGAAATGAAATGACTGTCTTCTATGAGCACACGTTTTACTTCAACCGGTGAACAGTCATCATTAAAATCTTTACTTCAAAGTGTTGGATTAATCGGTGTAGTAACTCACAATAACGACCGTTAATAAAGGTTTCCGACAGTGGAAGTAAACGAACATCATTAAAATCTTTACTGCAAAGTGTTGAACTAATCAGTGTGGCTGTATACAATAACGACCGTGAAGAGATTTATGACAGTGCAAGTAGTGTAGCTGAACTATTGAAAATATCGTCCGGTCAACTTTGAAACACTCAAGCTGTACGTCTTTCGTATTTTGCGTGATTCCGAAAAATAAACAGTGCAGTCGTACAGAGTGCGGTGCAACATACAATGCGGGTGGTTTCGTGTGATCGCGATGATTCACAAGAGCATGAAAAATTACATGTATCCCCGCCGCCGCTGGTCGCAAAGCCACAGGATGTTTTTCTACCGTTGGACATTATTCTCTACTTGGGCAATTTTCTGAAGTTTGAGGACTATCGAAGTTTTATCCAATCATTTTGGCCTGATGGCGACGAAAGTGAAATTGTTCGTGCAAAATTGTGGAAACTGTCTACTCACAAGCTAGAAGCTACATTTTTTAACGGCAAACGATTGGAGATCGAATACAACTTCGATCCATCGAGAACAAAGGAAAATCGCGTTCTCATCAATTTGGTTTCTTTGTTACCCATATTCGGCGGGGCCATCCCTCGAGGGGTGAATAAATTCACTAGTATATCGGATCTTTGCAGTTTTGTTGAAAAGGACGTTCATTTAAATAAGTGTTCGAACTATCGATGGGCTTGCTGCCCCTGTCAGCTGATGCAAGACAGCGAAGAGTTTTATGGATCGTTCGTGAAGCCGTCAGTGGACGAATGCGAATATGGACATTTCCACCATTACTGTTGGGAACATGTTGTTTCATGGCTGGAGCAATATCTGAAAACCTCGATTCTATTGCGAGAATCAAAACAGCTTTTCAACGAGGATATCGCCGAACAGTACTCATTTTTTCCAGAAGATATTCGTTTTTTTCAAACTGGCAAACGAGCAACACCGGAATTTTTGCTCAGAAATGCTTTAGAAATCGATGTGGCTATTTACGAAAGCGATGATGAATATAAGTTTACAACAGTAGATGTTGTAAAGGCCGATGATCAACGGTGCGTCCAGAGCACACCAGAATAACATTTAATATCAAAGTAATTCCATTGGTTTCACCTTTTTTTTATCTTGTAATAAATTTATAAATCGTATATAAGTAGTTTTTTTTCTGTAACTCTAATATTATCGTATGGCGGAAAGCACGTAGTCTAAGTACAGGGGCCGTTTCCTTCAATGTTGATCGAAGTTCATTCTCTGTTCCTCCTATGTCATAACGATGTTAAAAAAATATAAACGAATTTGAACGCCATTGGGCGAAACGGTCATAAGAGCACAAAGAACATTGGAGGGCACAATGCTGTAACTTTTCTCCCGACGGCTCGACTGTGCTTCTATCAACGGCGCTGTTAAACATCTTTACTCTTCAGTATCTCTATTCCTGGTAAAGTATGTTGCAAAATATCGTTCCTCTATATTATGACGATACAGGAACTCTATTTGTTGATTCTCTACTCCAAGACAACTCTACTTTTTCACATCGTTGCTCTAACACAATTTTTCTTCATTTAACATCGTTGCTCTAACACAATTTTTCTTCATTTAACATCTCTACTTTTAAATCCACCGATAATGTGTACATTTATTTGGATAATTGATCGGACTGTCAAGTCATCTTCAATTGCGTCACCGGCTGGACGATGGTAGCTGTGGGGCGATTCTACTCAAAGAGTCAAAACGGCTCTTTTCCTCGCGAACATTACTACGTTTATCTTCAAACGGGTAAACGCGTAGAGTTAAAATTTTTACTGCAGAGTGTTGAACAAATCGATATGGCTATTTACGATAACGAATGTGAATAGGTTTCTCACAGTTGAAGTATTGTAGTTAGGCTTCTAACGGTGCGACTGAAGCACACGGACTCAAAATGGAAATTAGAGAAAAATTTATGCATATCATCCTCTTACATGCTGTATGCTGTTCAGCGTATCATCGCCACGTAGATGCGTTAGTGATAATGCATGTCTACGTTAGCTAGAGTTCGTGATTAACCATATCGCGACGTACATAACTATGTAGCATGTAGCATGACCATCAAGCACATCCGCAACTATGTAGCAGTATCGACATTGTACAATGAGACGTGACAGGTGCGATGATTGGAATAAAACCAGTTTTACACTAGTGACTTAGCAAAGAGGGGCAGTGCCGCGACGACCAGTGAATCCGGGTTCGATTCCCAACGCCACTAATGGATTTTTCAAAATAGTTATTTGCATTCTTAGTTTTTCGGAAGCCACGTCAAATATGGATATCCAAGATAGGGTCGGTGTCTTGGAAACAGAATAAGGTTTCAGTCGTGTAACTTCCCTGGTCGAAACCCATCAGATAACAAACTCAATGGCTTAGGAAGTAGCTCCAGATGCATGACTTGCGAACCACAACTATAGAAAAGGGGGGAGACACGGGTACGAAGAAAAGGAGTGAGAAATACTTGTAAACCCTGAGGGACCACGGGCGGTAAATCTACTGAATGTACTATTAGTGACTTATAGCCTCATGATTTGATCTGCTCTGGCAATATCACGGCGTACGACCAGCCTGCTATTGCTTAGCGCCAGTATTTCGAATACAGCCCGCTATAACGTGAGTTGTTGTGAAACACCTTGATTGGGTGCTTCAAGTAGCGGTGACGACCAACGGTCAGTAATTTGTTTACGATGCGTGGTTCCTCGCCCGCATTCATCTTTCTGAATTGTCAATGCCAAAAGTTGCATATCATACACACTTCGAGGCCCCCGAAATTATTTAAAAAAATTCAACTTCATTGGTACAGTTACTGTCGATATCATGATGCAGATCCTGCTGAGAATTGCTGAACTGCAAATTCGAAGCCGTCCCGTTACCCCAGAGCCATGGTTATTAAATACTAGAAACCGATAACTGGTGATTTTATTTTTATTGTTACCGACACTGCCGTCACATGTTGTCTCATGGCGTACCTAATCATGTACGTTTTAATGAATAAATGATAATAATGGCCGCGCTATGGTAATCAAAATTGGAAAAAATCCAACAATTACCAGAGATATACCATGAAAGCGATCCATTAGTTACGTGAGTGCGAGAGAGACAACCAAAAACATACGTTTTTCTCGGACATCTTTGGTATTTCAAAAAGAATAAAAGTTACGACTCTGACGAAAGCAGAATAAAGCGAAATTTTTCTTTACATCAGGCTCGAAGCATTTTTACCGATCGATCGACCGTTAGTTCATATTTTAAAAAACAAGTATCGTATTATGGTAAGTCACTTATTTGGTTGAGATTCTCCGTCGGCAAATTTATAATCGTCGAATTATCGGCGAAAAGACTTGTTTGAGATCGATATTTAACACCTGGTACGGTCGGGCTGCCCGTCTATTTTTCTCACAACCTGAAAATTTTTTTAAGAAAAACCGCTTCTTGCCAAAACCACGGCGATAGATTTAATTACTCAATTGACTAGCCGAGTAGCGACTTGAATATTTATTTCGATAGTATCTTTTCCGAGCGAGGCAAAAGATGAGAGGGAGCGAGATCGAAACAGAGAAAGAGAGAGAGAGCGAGAGAGAAAAGAAGGCGAGTGGCGCCGCTACGCGGCGGTTTTTGCGGTCGTGTTTGTCAGAGGCCTCCGTGTGGCGTGCACACAACAGTCAATCCCCAGTTTGTTACGGACTACGCGACGAGTCTGTGTCCAGTTGAGTTGAGCAGTGCCTCCGTTGATTGTTGTTGTTTTTTTTTAAACATAATTATTTCATTTTTTTGTACGACGAATAAATATTAATCTTAATTAATATCCCTGCGGAGAATAATCGAGTGTGAATGTTCATCAGTGTTCTCGGATAAGCCGAGCAGTATTTTTCATGGTGGATGCATGTGTGTGTGGGATAAAAGTCAAATGTGCCGTTAGTGAAATCATCTCGGGGCACGGGAATAGGACGGCAAGCGAGAGAACGATAGATCTGCTGATGTATATATATATATAAAAGGATATATACATCTATAAATATAGGAGAGGATATTAAAAACGAGTTGAACGATCGAACTTCTAAAAAATCGTGGTTTCATCAAGACTATTTCGTGTTGAGTGTTGTTTTTTTTTCTTTTTAACAAGCATCAAAATGAGTAAAACTTGTGCGCGTTGTGAAAAAACGGTTTATCCGATTGAGGAACTCAAATGCCTCGACAAGGTAGGTAGTTGTTGCTTATAACGTCATGAATAGAATAATACTTCGATCTTTTTTTCGTTTCGAACTAAAGTGATAATTGGATTAATTTTCGGCTTCAGTTCATGGTACAAGGATATTAAACTGTGGATTTTACATTTGTGTGTCGGTTTATGTGTATGTGTGTGTCCGTAAATGGCCCTTCAGGTCCATCTGGAATGAATGTTGAGCTAACAGCCGGTTCGAAAGTTTTTGCCCATGAAAAATTGTAATCTCTCCCTCCTTGAACTCCACATGCAACTGCCCAAAACGACTTTATTGTTTTTCGTTTGTTTTTCAAACTTTACTTTTTAGATTTACCGCGAAATTTTTTGTAAATTCGATGTATATTCACTCTTTTGCTCTCGTTCGCAATTCGAAAGCTTTTATTAGGATACACGATTTTTCACAGCATCCCGAGTTTTATGCTGTGCGTTAGTCTCCAGTCGAACCAAAAAATGGTAGATTCGCTTTGAAACATTCTCCTCGATGTTCCATTGACACGCCTAGAAACGCAAGTGAAATAATTCCGTCAAAAACCCGGTTGCTCGGGCGAAACGGGGGTGGGGTGTTCGATTTCCGCACTGCTATTTCTCACGTTGTTCGTTACTTTGTGCATTTTACCGATAATACCTAACCTCAAAATGGAAATTCGCAATCACTCGAAGACCATTTAGTTCGCTGCAATCTCATATTTATTCCGAATAAATATATTAATGTCATTAATTAATAGTTATACTAAATTCTATTTATTTTTCGTAAGACAAACAAAGCAAGAGATTATTGAAAAGAAATATTCTAATTAGATCGTATTTTTCAACTCGTGAATTTAAAAATATCGAAAAAAGGTTGAGTTTTATTGAATTGGGAAAAATTGGTGAATAAAAAGTATGTTAATGAAGAAATCTTCGTATCTGTCACTGTATGTGTTTCTCCATTATCTTATCTTTATTATTTTCTTATCTCTCTTATCGTAGCAACAATGATATAACTATTGTTCGATGACGAAAATATGTTTGTCTTGTAAAGATTTTATTTCTAGTATTTAGATAATCGTCCTGTAACTCTGAAGACGTTTTTTGACAAAAAAAAAACACAGCTTTTTGTTAAATGTATTTCTCCCTGTTTTCCCTCTCGCGTTCTCTTACGCATTTGCATTCGATGAATACAAAAGTTTTTTGAGACCTTTGAAGCAGCCCCCCGTTGTTGTTTTTGTTCGTACTGATTGGTGAAAGGGCGGCACCAAATTAACCGACATAAAGAAGGATTCAAGTGGAGTTCTTTTTCAACGTAATAAGAATCATGTTTTATAGTACGAATGATGAGTGTATCAAAAAGAAACAATTGTTCTCTCGTAGTTGAGTTAATTCCTATTTGTAATTGAATTCTTGAGAGGGCGGGAGAATATTGTGATTATATACCAAAAGTCCGTTAGTACAAATCTGTTGTTTCCGTTCTTGCTTCGATTTGAAATAAAATTTTAAGGAAAGGAAAAACATTGCTACCTCTATTCCGTTATGACTAATTCGTCGTTTCCGCTTTTTTGTTTATTGATTTATAATTGTACTTTTATTGCGGAGAAAAGAGAATTTTTTAATAAAAATTCTAGGCCTTCGTCTTAATTTTGTTTTCTCGTTTTTATTGTTTATTTCGATGGTGGAATATTGTTATTAATTATACACGTTTAAACTATCGTGTAAAAGTTTAAGGGTAAGAATTTTAGGAGGAAATTATTGCTCAGGGAAATGGCTTTATCGTTCGGAAGTCGTAGTTTAGGGTGGAGATTGCAACAGGTGGTCATATACATTATAGTTCGGACATCTCGAATTAACAACCTGTTGCTTCGAACTGTACCTACACTTTTATTGCGGTCATTTCGAAAGCAGCCTTACTGGTTCGACCATTTTTCTATTGTTCGTCTGTCTTATTACATAAAAACGACAACAATAGATAAATATTTTTTATTTATTTTTATGATATTTAAGTTGACGTTGTTCGATTGCAACAAAATGACTTTTTCATTAATTCGTTCTTAGATCTTTTTCAAACTTTTGAATACTTTTAACAATTATATTCGTGTTGAAATTACCAAAGCTTACATCGTTCGAGGGCAACAAAATTTCTTTGGTTTACAGCCGTCAATATTTTTTTATGAAAATTCTTTTTATGATTTGATTGAAATAAGAATTTTCGTTATAATGAAGAATTATTATTATTGATTATTTATATTATCAAAATACTAATAATTATCAATGATTATAATTGATAATAATAATTAATTATACAATAATCAGTGATAACTTTTGTCATTTTGGTAATGTTTATATTTCATTTAAGTAAATATATATTCATTTATGTGTAACTATGAGAAACATTGAATAGTTATGATGATGGTCCAACTCAAGTTTGTGTCAATGCTCCCAATGATTTTATTCGATTAACCTTCACTCTTGGTCGCCGATACCTTTCCCCTCTGTTCGTTTCCCATGTGGGATTTCTCATGCATTGCATACGCATAATTAATGTGATTGCCATATATTCATTGAGTCGATGTATGAAAATGAAAAAGTTGATTCGAATTGTAGATATAATTCGAAGATTAATTAGATTCGCAATTTTTAAACGAATTCGATTTTCAAATTATATTTATTTCGTCAATTACGCTAATTGAATATTCATGGAACAAAAAAATCGTATTAATTTATTGATGTAGAGCAACGGAAGGCCCAGTATGGTTCAAAGGATTAAACATAAAATTATTGATTGTGGTTTTAGAACCGAGATACGTGATAAGAATTCGAAGCAAAGTTTACAAATTCGAAAGTAATATCGTGAAATTTAGAAAAAAAAAAACGTGTAGCAAATAATTATTTAAGCGAAGAAAAAAAAGACAATTTGAAAGAAAGGGGGCAGCTGAAAAATACGATGAAATGTAGACACACTGGTAATAAAAATTGAAGAACTATATATAGGAAAAAAGATATAGAAATATTGTTGAAACAAGTGAAGGAAATTTCTTATGAAGCTCTCATTACGTTCGGATCGTTATTTAAGCTTCATTTGGTTTAGTCTCGACAGACGTGAGCTATTAACTGATAACGGAGAACCTGTATGAATGCTAAGTCTCTCGTACTAAAAACTCTTTTATACAGCACGATGATTTGCAAATTAGGAGTCGACAGCTGTTAGTTGTTCAAAGTCTAAGAAAGTAGACACGTGCATGATGAAATATTTTGCAAAGAAGTAAAAAAAAACGTATTGCAATTACCTCCGGATTGCCCTTAATTTAATTCATGGATAAATGAATAAAAAAATGTTCCATAACCAGGATACTATGTACCGTTTCGTTACCTTATGACAATTTTTCTCTCAACGAAGACTGATGAAATCCAGGCACGTACCGTACACCATCCTTCCTCGTATTTTCTTTTCCCAGGCCGTGTCTCGTAATGTATAGCTTCACTTCCGGTTTCGTATGTTTTTTTTTTTCATTCATACTCGACTCCTCGCATACTCACGTTACGAAATTTTCGTCTAACGAAAGGATATGTATAATTAAAAAATAATAATAAAAAAACTGTTTGTCAGTATGTTGTGTCTTGAATGTATGAGCCAAAAATTTTACGAATATGATTGATGTCCAGAGCTCAGGAAAATAACTGTGAAATGTCACCATGTACCGTTTCGCTTTTAAATTAACTGTCGGAGCTTAGGAAAATAATTTTATTACTTTTTCATTCTGCATAGTTTATTAAAATGTAATTCAATTCATTTTATTCAATAAGTAGTTTTTTTTTTTTTTTTAATTCAATCAACGAATTTGTCAAAACGTGGGGATTTTTTTTAATCTCTCGATCGTTCTCTTTCGTATTTTTATTTATTTATAGAGCTTCTTAAAATGTAAAAGTTTATTTTTTTCATACATTTTTTCTTTTATTTCAAATTGTTCGTTCGAAGAGTTTATTGTCTCATTTCCAAAAAAATTGTGGCATTTCAATTATATTCAGTTGACTGTATTTAACGAAAGGAAATTAACGGAGAAATTAACGTTTCTCAAGTTTAACGTTTAAAAAACGTTAAACTTGAGAAACGTGCGATAAAAAATTGCAACAATTTTGAGCTGCAGTTGTGATTCAATAATTTTACTTAACAAAATAATTCAACCGTGGGAAGTGAATTCCTAACTATTCAACAAAATCTCTTTTTCTTTACATGTACAGAACAAATTAAAATGTTATTAAGTACTATAGTATTATATTGAATGAACAAAACTTTCTCGTTGCTTAGTGTCACAGCCGATGAGTTTGGTAAATCGCTTATAACGGTATCGCGATCTCTCCATTTGATATTCAAGCATTTTGCTACTTTTACTATTTATTGCAACAGAGAGTTGTGCGTCTCGTGAAAAATATATTTTTATATATATAAATATATATTTTATTCAAACAAATCAATCAAATTATTTAATCCAGAAGATTTTACAAGCGTCTTTGTAATTGAATGACTCATTCTGTGAGAGTTAATTTATGAGTAAAAAATACGTGAGTCATGACCTTGATTGAGGTTTGAAAATCAGTTTTCCCGGACAAATTATTAGTGGAGACTGTTTCATCATGTTTTAAATATACGACGAGACTTGATTAAAATCTACTAGATTTTTAGTCAGCGATAAATATTCGATGACAGCGTGTTCCAAAAAAAAAAAAGGTGAATAAAATAAATATGACGAGCCATGGTCGTAGTTCGAAAAGAGGAGAAAAAAAGAGAACGAGATCGTTGACTCTTGCATTGTTCGTCAGTTCGTTACTGCCGTGCGACTCTTTTCGCTCTTGTCCCCTTGTTTCGTGGTCTCTCATCAGAGAGTCCTCTTATTACAAAAGCGAGCCAAGCAACTTTCACTCTCGATTGCGACGCGCCATTTTTTTTTCTCTCACTGTCGAGATTCACCAAATCGTAGTCCTTGTGGCAAAGAAAAAATATTGTGTTACGAAAAGTTTCTTTCGTTTGAACATTTCATTTCAGCTTCTAAACAAAATAGTATTTTTTGATTTATTATATTGCCAAAAAAAGAAACAATTTTTTTTTTTCATCGATTTTATTAAAAATCATACGTTTCTAAACCTTGAAAGAATTTATGAATTTACGTAGCCGAGAACTCCTGCAAATACTTTTTTGAGAATCGAAGAAAAAAATATGAATTTCCGTTTTTTTTTTTTAAAGGATGTTTAAAGGATGTACACGATGATGTCATAAATAATAAAAATCGTTTATCTTGGTCCATTACAAAAAAGTCTGTGTCATGAGCTCATCCTATGAGTACAATCGAATAATAATAACAAATACAATAATAATAATAATAATAATAATATTAATCACACGGTGAAACCTACTTTCCACGATCCAAGTACGCGGAAAGTAGGCTCTCCGGTAAATTAATTACTCTTCATGTGCAAACTCTCGATTTCAATGTCGAAGCTGCTGCATGTGCGTATGTGTTCGTGTGTTGTGAATTCATTACGTCGATCGTTTTGCATTCGATTAACAAGAAGGCCGTCGACTCTGTGGGAAAAATGGTTGAGAATCGTAAAATCGTTTGAATTTTACGATTTAAATGATTATTCGTTGAAAAAATGTCCGGTTTTTATGTATTGAAAAACAAAACAAAAAATAAGAAATTGAACAGTGCTTTTATAGACTCATAATAAATCCGTGGTGAAAATGAGTAATTGAGAAATTTGTTATTTTTATGTTTTTCGGGTTTTTCAAACCCGTGAAGCTCGTGTTTGCTATTTTTTTTGTCTTTGTTTTCAAGTTATTACTTTATTAATAAATATTATTTTTAATTTTCATTATTTTGACATCCTAGTACGAAATAAAACATATTTTTTTCAAGTCTTTCGTTAGAGGCAGATGTTACTTCTTTTATTTTCAATTTTCTTAATTGATCGAAACACGTGGTTTGATTACGTAAACATTTCATATTTGTTACAGATCTGGCACAAACAGTGTTTCAAGTGTCAGGGATGTGGTATGACACTCAACATGAGAACGTACAAAGGATTCAACAAACAACCTTTTTGCGAGGCGTAAGCATCAAAATATTTTTTTTCATCTTCATTATCCACTGAATTGAGAGAATCAAGAATTTACTGAGTCAAGAAAAATATATTTTAATCGTAAAATTACATGAAAACGGGTTAGAAAAATAATGCATCAAAATATTTTTTCATCTTCATTATCCACTGAATTGAGAGAATGAAGAATTTACTGAGTCGAGAAAAAGATATTTGAATCGTGAAATTACACGAAAACGGGTTGGAAAAATGTTGCTAACGTTAACAAAAAAGAAAATCACTAAATGATAAAAATAAACTTTTTTTTTCCTCACTATGATAAATATGTCAAAATTTACGGTTAAATATGTATCGTAAATTTATATTGTTTCAACGTCCGTTGACACAGTGGAATTAACGTAACGTCACCGTTAATTTCGTGTCGTGGACGAAAATTAAGGCGCCAAATAAAGTCGTGTTGTATTTCGAGTCAGAACCGAAAGTTCTACTTAATGTACGTACGACGATTTATTGTTGCCCGGAGAGAGCCGAGGGGTTAGCGCGTTTAAGTCATGTAGCGCTTGTCCGTGATAATCTCACCACAGCATCAAACTTGTAAAGATTTTTACATTGCCTTATGATTTTTTTGCTTATTTTGTTGGCCAAATTCGATTTTAGGACACATTCGTTTTCCCACTCATCGTTAAAACCCAACGAACTCTTTTTACACAATTTTTAGACTCGATAAGTTTTCCTACTCGATATGTGGGCATAATTAATTCGTTCGTTTGAATTTTTAGAAGGATTCACTTGATTTTTTTGAAGGATCAATTCAATTCATTAATCGTGTAGGATTAAGATGTGATTTTACAATTTTTCATATTTATGTTGTTTTTTATTTGTAATTAAGAAAAAAAGATCGTAAAAATTTATACCAAAAAATATGATTTATCTACACACGATGGAACGAAACGGAGCATTATTATTTCTTTTTTCCAAAGATTATAATTATTACTATGGGTTGAGAAAAAAAATATTGCGATCGAAAAAAATTACATCAAGTCATTGTCATGGTGTTTTCGTTTCTTTTTTTTAAAAATGTTTTATTATTTATTATTTCTCTTCATTCGATTTCTCTTTACTTTTTCTTTGTTGCTTTATTCCACGACCTTCTCATATAAGTCCAAGGAGAGATCGTCCAAAGTATTTCGTCACTGTTTTGTTATTATCATTTACTGGTACACATATCTCTATATATTTAAACATACACGTGTGCGTTATACGCTCGTTGTGCTCTACACACAAGTTACGCAATTTTTAACGTTTGCGAATTGCGCGCCACTTTCCTCGATTCTCGGCACATGAACTTTGCCACTTAAATCGATCGGTTTCGATCTTTTTTGTTTTGTTTTAATTGGCTCTAGATCGTGGTACTCTCGACACAAATCGCTCATTTCGATCGAGATCGTTGGTTTTTTTTTTTAACACAAATAATAACTCTTAATCGATTCGCTAATTTAATGAAAAAATTCATGAACCCTTTTTGAAATAAGAAGATTGAAAATTTTGTGTGTCAAAATATTTTGGTGCCCATACGATTTTTCAAGCTTCCGAAAAACTTTTTGGACTCTAACATGAAAAAAATTTTAATTACATTTTATATCGGTTTTTCTCGTTCGAATAGAATCGAATCATTTAATATGAAACTATGAAAAATAGAAACTAATAAATAGGCTTTTTTTTCTCGATAAAAATACTTCATAAAGAAAATATGTTTAGTTAAATGTAAGCTAGATGATCGCTTCGGTTTTTCCCCGGAGCAATCTTTAATGAATCTTCTCGCCCACTCCTTCTGTTCACTGTAAATCCTATGGCCATCGGGTTTTCTTTATACAGGGTGTCCCGACTCAATTGGGCAAGAATTTTGTCCCTTAATTTTTGAAGAATTAATGCATGAACTTCAAAAAAGTTGTCAGAAATTTGCTTTTTTTTCGAACTATTCATAGTTTTTTTGCCTGTTTTATTAATTCTATTATTTTGAAATAAATTAAATAATGATTAATCAATACAATAAATGTTGCATGATAAATTAGTAATATTTATTAATGATTATTATTATTATTGTTTAAAAAATGAATAAATAGTAATTTGATCGTTTTTTTTATGGTAATAATTTCAATAATCAAATGAATTTTCCTTCGAAATATTTCAAGTTAAAAAAAATTGATGCCACGGTAAGGAACATGAAAACTTTTAGTGGAGCTCATTTTATAAAATTCCTCAGGCAGTGTTGAGCTTTTTCATCGAAACGAGACACCCTCTATATTTTAGTATTACGAATAGACCGTAAACCGATGCTCTTCCTCTCTCTTCATTTTTCTCAATTCGTTCTCGTGAGCACGATAAGCGTCCTATTATTGGACTCTGGGTAGACATCGTTTCCCCTCTCGTATACTTTGCCCTCCTACAACCAAATTGCTCCCTTTAACTTCCTGACGTTCCCGAGGTCTGACTTCATTCACTCGGTCATTCATCCTTCCAGAACTCCACGCAGTAACATTTTTTTTTTTTTTTCTATAAATTCCTCGATATTCGATACTATTTAAAAATCTCCGAAGATGAGCAATCCTACTCTCGTTTACACTAGACAAAAAAAAAGATTATGAAGAAATTAAGGTTCCAATTATTCTGGCAACAAAATTCCTGCATTTGTTTGAATGAATTTTTATAAATTTTGGGTTGGAATGTACTGGGTTTTTCTTTTCTCATAAATAATTTACTCATTTCATCAAATTGTTGTTTGAATAGTTGAACATTGAAGCAGTAAATGGATGAAAAATATATTCGCCATGTCATCCCATTTGTCCACGAACATTTTTTGTCGAAATGTTTTATTTTTGTCACTAAAAAATAGTTCGTGTTTAGCATTTTGTAATCTCAGTGAGAAAAAAAAAGTTTACGAAATTCTTGGGCTGTTCCATTCATCGCTACGAGTTTCGTTTAATTGGTCCTCCGAAGAGACGTTTGTCACTTTGTGATTAACAGTCAGAGCACGTCCTGTCGCGATGACACACGAGGCAACTCATTCGACGTTAATGAGACACTTGCGGATACGCGTTCACCACACTAAGCGTGAATTCTAGTCCTCTCCCTTCTTACAACTTTTTCTATAATTTATTGAGTTATCGTGAGCAAATAAAATATCGGTTGATAAGAAGATTAATTTTGAAGTTCATTTTTATTGCTTCCGACCTTTTTTAAAGCTTTTTATTCACTTCTAGACATCCATTAAAGGTTTATGTAAAAGAGAACAGATTTCTTGATCACAAATTGGCCAAAAATAATTGAGACAACATCAATCTATAATCAAATGTCAAATTTCATAAAATATGACATTAAAAATTGAATTTGAACAAAAAATACTTTTTATTTTAATCGCGTAATTAATTTTCATTTATTCGCTTGTAATACGAAACGATTATCAGTCGTATTCGTACTCCAAGTCGATTATATTTTTCCCTGACGCGTCAACATTCTTCCCGAATGTGATCGCACGAGCACAGAAATCCGATTCATTTTTTTTAATAGTTAGCCTTTTATATGGGAACTTTACCATTGTTAAAGCTTTTTTCTAAATTATTTTTTCTCGATCGGTATTTTATTTTGTGTTCGAAATGAAATATATTTTTAATTCTTCCTGAACAAATATGGGTCTGTCAGACCCATACGACGGTTTGAATTATCGATCATTTCAATTGGTTTTTTTTTTTTGCGCAACTGTTTTTTCTCAAAGTAATTATCAAATAATTCGATTATTTCTGTTTCTCCTTGAATGATGCAAGATTGTTAATTATTTTGTTGCAACGATATCGATTTTTCGATCAAATATTAAAAGAGTTCGTTTGAAAAATGGGTCCAAACATTTATGCGTAGAAAAAAAAAAATTTATCATATTTTTCATAAGAATTCGTCTTTAATGTATAATTTAAAGAGAAACCAACTTCTGAATGCGAAAGTGCACCAGAACGATGCATTGTGAGACAAGGTCGCCGCACAAGATGCAACGACAATAAAAAGGTCACGCCATACTGAGTAACACTTCACGTTTTATGTATTGGCTGTTTTACAAAAGATCGTGACTCAGGATGTTTCATGTGTAGACTCCAACGATCTTTAATTATTTGTTTCTTCGCTATTTGATTTTGAAATGAATTTCAAAAAATACTTGGGCATTTTATTGATAAAAAAGAAACGAAATTTTTCCATAAATTTTGATCACAATTTAGTCTTGCACGATAAAATCATTTCAGACAAAATCTTAGTGACTTTTTTTCCACTATTTTTGTTGTAACAATGGATCAAGTTCGAACAAATCGATTTTTCAAATTGTTTGTTTAACAATAGATATTACACGATTAATTGAGTCGAAGTTCATGAAAAAATAGAGATCTCGTTAGTGTTATTACAATTTGTCAAGAACTTGAATGATTTGAAAGTGATTTTAGTCATTTTTTCATACTTTATCTCTCAAATACTCGATTCGCTTTTTTTCTCATTTCCGAAGCTCAATTTCGTTGCACTTGATGCATTAACGGGGGCGTATCGGATGCGTTGAATTATTCAGCGTACGATTAATGCGCCCGCAGCGTCATTTCTATGTACTACATACACATTTTCACGATGAAATACATATTTATATAATTTACAATACGCACAGAGATCGTAAGACATATACAACAAGTTTTGATGCATATACGGGTTCGCCACGATCACGCCCACACGTCTCGAATCCTGATAGCAATTGCTTATAATAAAAAATATACCCGGGGCTATATATGATTAAATGTTCTCGCGAGAGAACGTACAGCTTGAATTTTATTCTTTGGCCAAGTCTTTTTTTTTGTTCTTATCTCCTCCCAGACATCGAAATGAATTTCATGTTTAAAGAAGTTTCAGTGCGAATTTGAACCATGAATCGTTAATGGTATCCAATGATTTTTTTACGTTAGAATTAATATTCGCCCAGAAGGATAAAAAAAAAAAAAAAAAACATTTTCAAAATTTCATTCATTTCGTATAATTGAAAGAATAACAAAGAATTATCAAAAATTAAATGAAAAAATGCATTCGATTAACGTAGAAAAATTTCAGGACTGTTTTTAATAATTTTTTTTTCACTGATTTATTGAAATAAAATATTTTTAACTGAATGTACGTACTCGACCTTGAAAAAACATGAAACACACACGTACATGTCGAATATAGAATCAACAACGAAGCTCTGAGTTAAAAATTTCTTGATGTCCTCGACACATCACAAAGGCAAGTGTTTCATGTCGCGGAATTCGAGTCGAGAAATATGCACAATTACTATTTAAATTCTGTATCGTATTGAGAATATTTCGATCTACTGAGTCACCTGTTTATATAAAGATTGAAAATACATCAGTCATTTCAGGCTCAATTGACAAAAATTAAGGTTTCGCAAAAAAAACATCCAAAGTCTGGAACAGCCAAAAGAGTTTTAAGAATTTTTTGAAATATTGATTTCGTCATTGTTGGAGAAAATATATAACGTTTCAGAGATTTGCTAAATCTATTTAAACAATGGGGTCAACCTCAGAGGCACCTCAGAGGTTGGTCAATAAGTGGATTAAAAATCTTTTATTATTTATTTGACCTCAAGTATTATTTCAACTGCTTTACGTTCAATATTTTATTCTAAACAATTTCTGCCTTTGTTTATACGAAAAGCTTTCGGCTGAGGAACCCATTTTTTTTTAACAATGTTGTGAAATAATGTTGTCTGTTTTTTTTTTCTTCCAAGTCATTGTCAGCCATATATTTTTTTAAATTACTAGTAAGAATGTTCTTGTCCATTCGACACGAAATGTTCAATACGTTCCAGAGCCTCATGTATCCATTGATGTGCTTGTGTGTATAAAATCATATTACGTGTGTACGCAGTGAAGGGGCTTCCGGATTCGCTACCAGCGTCAATCACATAGACCACGGCAAACAAAAAAGAAAAGAAAAAGAAATATGCCATGTGCAGCAAAGCTCTGAAGCCCCAGACACGAGCTGTTTTACCTCGAGTATTAAAACACTCGTGGAATTATGTTGATGATTTTAACACATTCCTGCCTTTTTTAACGTTACACTATTGAAAAAGAAAAAAAACACACGTTTTTTTGTATACTGTAAAACGTCATACTCTCTTCAATCAATTATTTTATGACTTATGGACGTTTTCCTTCAAATAATTAATTAATACTCAATCGATTGAACATTAATTAACGAATTTGAGTTAAAATGAAACATTATTTTTGATCATTTCCGAAGGTCTAAACCAAGCAATGATTTCCAAATACAATAAAATAATTCAATCTATAAAACGATTAGATAACAATAAATAAAAATTGCATTGTTGATGAATTTCGTTCTTTGACGTTACGTAACAAATATTTGACACATGAATGGGTCTGAAAGTTAAAAAAAAAAGACGGATACTAAGAAAAAGACAGAGGAAGAGAATTCGAAGTGTCGGGCAATAATACAAACCTCACGCGGTAGTGCGTATATGTTACTCCCACCATATGTGGAAAACGAACTCGTGACACACATCTCGATTACAGAGGTGAGCGTTGTCGAGCCTGAACTTACTCGGCTTACCTCGCTGAGGCATTCCTCACAGTTACAAACCCACAATGTTTCAGTTCTTAATTCAAAAATATTATCTTTTTATATTATATTTCATTCACTATTGTATAAATTTATAAAAATACGAGAACAAAATGTATAATTTCAACACTTATTTTTATTTGAAGCTTCTGGACCGTTATTCTTGTGGATAATTTCACAAAATTATTCTTTCAAGATGTTGGCCTTGTAAAGTCTCTGCACGAAGAGAATTGAATTCAAAATATTCGAATTCCCAGTAATTGTGAATGTGCAAAATATACATATTTATGAAAGTATAACAAAATTTCGTGATTATGCAAAAAAAAAAAAAAAAAAACGTTTCGTCACAGTAAATTTGGTTCTTAAATCTGTTCTCGAATGCAAATTTTTCATATTTTCCAAAAAAAATATCCGACAAAGAGAAATTGTTGGAAAACTAGGCTTATCTTAAAAAAAAAAACAAAAAACAACAAATTTGATCTTGACGACGAATAGTTGGAGCATCGAAATTAAATTAATTAATTTGTCCTGTGTAATTCATTGTTATAGTCGACATTTAATTTAAAATATAAAAAAAAGATTCTGCATGCATTCAAAAATTAAAAACAAATATGTATTTTTTTTTTTTATCAGGCACATACCAAAGGCAAAGGCAACGACAATGGCTGAGACACCAGAACTCAAGCGCATTGCCGAAAACACGAAGATCCAGAGTAACGTTAAGTATCACGCTGAATTCGAGAAGGCAAAGGGTAAATTCACTCAAGTTGCTGACGATCCCGAAACACTTAGGATCAAGCAGAACAGCAAGATTATATCGAACGTGGCTTATCACGGTGAGCTGCAGAAAAAAGCGATAATGGAGCAAAAGAGGACGATGACAGGAGAGAACGGCGAACAGATTGGTAAAATTTTTCATAATTCGCTTTTATTTTTAAACACCTTTTTTTTTTTCCACACTCACAGACATTGTATTTATTTAATTGTCTGTTATACAAAATGAAAAAAAGCTGCCTTTATAATCACTGCCTAGAGAGCTTCATATTCGCCAGTGTGTAAAAGTTTGTTAATTTTTTTTGTTCACTCGTCAAAACACATTTTTAGTTATTTATGTTTGTAAAAATAACAAATAACCTTTGGTAACCCCTTTGTGGACCCCATACGCGTAATTATTTCCATTAAAAAATAAGCGTTCCAAGTATCGATTTTCATGATTTTAAAGCTACAGCTTATAAAAACATTACTCCAATCAGATAAGAACGATAATTTCTCGAGTCCGGAAAATCATTATAAAATAGTAAATTTACTCTGCACCTGAAATTAAAAATTCCATTAAAATCTTTGTGTGTAAAAATAATGATAATTTAATGAAATATCAATAATGAAGATATTTTTTCTGAAAAATGAAACATCTATTTGAATAATTACTTCGAAATCAGTACAAAATGTTTTTATTTAAAATCGTCTTCTACAATAAATAAATAAAAATTCTTTAATTATATTACTGTTTAAAAAAAGTTTCTATCGCTATTTGAGGCATTTGAGACCCACACGTCGAGCTTTGTGTTGCTTTGTGTTGCTTAGAGTACGTAGAGTACACGGACGGTGCGATTACACCGACAGCTACGAGCGTAAACGCGAATCTCGTGCCAGCAAGAACAGCCAGTCCGTTGCCGGTTACGACACCGGCAGCGATACAAAGAGCACCCGGTAGAATTGCCGATTATGATCCCCTTACCGAGGCAAGACCGAGTCCTTATTCCGCTAGGCAGGCCGCAACGACCGTTATTTACACGAGTGACAAGGGTGCAGGTAAGAATACAAATATCAAAAAACAAAAAAAAACATTTAAAAATAAGACATTCCTGCTGAAAAGTGTTTGTTGACTTTAGAAAATATAGGCATCGAATTTATTAATCAAAATTTGTATCGAACAAGGAGTCTATAAAAAAAAAAAAAAAACAATTAATGTTGTTATTGATCCACGAAACAGATCTTTGTTTATAATTATTCGTTCGATAAATCCTTGATGAAAATAAATTTATCATCGTAATTATTGATGTTTTCTTGTCTGAGATATTGGAAGAAAATCAAAATAACAAAAAAACTTACGAATTGACCCAATGTGGTGTTTGGAGCTTAATTTCGTGATGTCAGTGTCAACATTACAGTTTCTCGTCTCTCTATTGACTGTGTGTACGTTTTTATTTTTTTTAAACTGTTGCTAAGAAGGTGCGCGGGTTGTCTTAATCGAAAACATTAAAAATGGAAAATGTGTTTTCATTCATAACATATCGTTGTATCGAAATATTGTTGAATGATCGAGGAATTTTTTTGTGACTGTTCACTCAATGCCCACAGTGACGAATCCACCCACAAGGAAAATTGGATCAGTTGCTGATATAGATCCAGTTAACGAGTATTATGGCTCGTTGACACCTGCCACGAACAACAATCACGTACCACAGCATCAACCGCCTCCACCACCAGCAAATAATCTGGTAAGACTTTTCCCATTAAATGACAGATCAACTCGTCAACAATCATTGCTTCGTTAATGTTGTCACTTGTTCAATTTCTTAATTCCTTTGGTCCTTCAATTTATTGGCTTTTGTATCAATAAAAATTCTTCAAAATTGCTGCTGAATATTTCGAAAGAAAAATCTGTCTTTGCTATGAACTAAAAATAATTTTATCTTTTCTTTTAATTCAAGTTTATTCATTTTATTTTCATTTTTTTCTAGTTTCATCGATTTTTATTCATATTTTTCGACTTTATTCGTTTTTCTTTCTTTTTATTTGTGTTTCTTGATTTTTTTCTATTAATATTAGTTTTTTTGGATTTCGTATGATTTTACGTTCACATTTTTCCTCCTCATTTGTTCCGGTTTTTGAATAATCTATGATCGATTGTTTTGGTATCTCGGTGACAAAAAAGCCATTCGAAAGCACAGAAAATTGGAGTTAAATAAAAGTTGAACATTAAAATAATACAATAATCTTCTCAAAGGTTCAATATATTTTTTTTTACACCAGCAATGGAACTGTCATTTTGAATAGAAGTCAATTGAAGTTTTTAATTCCTTCAACATCAACATAATTTGTGTTTATGGAAATGTTGTTTTCCGTATTGAATTTAGATCGGTTACGATTCCATCATTTTTTTCTCCATGCCATTAATGAAAAGCTACAAGTACAAAAGAGACAGTGTCAAAACTTTGAAAATGAAAAATTTCCGATTTTTTGCCATTTTTGTCAAATTTTTTTGCCGGGTCGAGACTTCTTTTTTTAATCCGAATGGCTCAACAATGTCAAAAATGTTGATACTTTTGAAAATGTGCAGTAACTAAGCCATGGCCTTAATTACTAGTTCTCCCGAAATCCCGTTCTATTCATTAAATACAAATAAATATCTTTGTTTTATAATTTTGCTTTTTTTTATGTTCTTTTCGTATGATTTTTTATAATTTTTTATTTTTTGTTTTGGTTCATCGTTTATACAGCGGGTATACCGAGCGATGTACGATTACGAGGCTCAGGACACAGACGAAGTGAGCTTTTGTGACGGTGATCTTATCGTTAATTGTACAGCGATTGACGAAGGCTGGATGACCGGTCTCGTACAACGTACAGGACGTCACGGAATGTTACCAGCAAATTACGTCGAGCCTGCTCAGATCTAAAGAATTCTAAGAGCAATAAAAATTATCCTGCAAAATTTTCTCCACGTGTTAAAAACACGTGACACACGAATATCCAGCTTTTATCGAGAGAATTTTTACCTGATTCTCTTAATAGAATATTAAAAATAACAACAACTCGAAGAATTTCCATACGACAAGCATTCGACTCGATTAGTGACGAATTTTTTCGTGTCTTGTAAAATAATTATCGTCAAGACACACACGTGGTTACAATAATGACATTATCCTTTTTACACTCTATTTAAGTTGAAACAAAAAAAAAAACGAAAACGTAACTATACAACTTTCATAGAGATTATCTGATTTTTTTTTCTATTTTTTTAAATCCACAAGTTGGGAGAAATCAAGTTCACTATTAAACTGACGAAAGAGACGAATTTTTCTATTCCTTTGTCTATATTTTGTCATTGACAAGAAATTAAGAAATTTTAATTATTATTTCATGTTCATTTGATCGATTTCTCTGTGTCCCAGAATGAATTTTTCTGAAACATTATAAGAAAAAATCATTACGAGAGACTTAGTAAATATGCGAATTCGTATTTGTTTTGACGAATCGCTGTATTTTTCATTCCGTGATATAGTTCCATACTGGTTTACTTGCGAGCGTGAAAAAAGTAACGAGATTTGAAAAAAAAGTTGTTAGTCGCTGATATCGGGCTCGCAAGTCCCAGATCAATCGCAATAATTCCGTGTGTCTTTGAACAATTCCTCGCCTCTCTCACCGCCTGATCCAATACAAACGCGATCACTTTTAAAAAATATTTTTTTTTGTTGCTGTTGTGAGGGACCTAATTGTTGAGGCGATTCAACACAATACATACCAACTTAGCGTTAGTTATAATGTTGTAAAAACACATTAGAGACAAAACGCGTCTTTTACCTCGTTCCGTCAAAAAATATTCGAGCTTATGTAGTAGAAAAAAAAAGAGAAAACAAATTATAAAGAGAATCTACGTATATTTTATACGCGATGTACACGAAATGAGAATGAAGAGGATATATTTACAGATTGTTGATTACATAGCAATTCTTCCTAACCAAGTCAATGTCGAACTAAGAAAAATTGATCGAAAAGCCAAAAGTATGAGAAAAATTACATCTGTCACTTTTTTTTCCATCTTCAACATTGAAATTTAAAAAATATTTGAACGCTCACTTTATCTTCCTTTTTGCGTTATGATAGCGTATTGGTTTGTGTTATGGGATAATTTATAATAAAGTCCATTGGTCTTCAAATCTTGACTTTGAAGGGTATAAACACGGATGACCTGAAATTTGGGTTCTAGGGTTAAAAATATTGAAATGTTTGCTGTATTGAAAAAACGTAAGTGCCAAACAAATTGAAATTCACATTTTCGCTTTGAATTATTTATTTTTGCACAATATTTTACATATTAATGAAATTTTAATGTCTTTATTGCATTTAGGATTCTTAGCTGTAAAACACGACCGTGAACTCATCCTTTTGTGTTCGAAGTCGTGAGAGAAATTGTTGAAATGTAAAAAAAATGGAAAATTGCAGGGAAAAACATTATGTTTAAAATTTTTGTTCGAGAGTGTTGCAATTCCTTTGTGAAAAAACAAAATATGATAATTTTTCTTACTTCGACACTGATTTCGACTAGTAATTCTTACTTTCTATAGAGCAAGATGATTTTAAATGATGATATACAAACGAGAAAAAAACCGATGTGCCTTAAATATTCTTCGTGGCCTGTTTCACGAACTTTCAACATGAATTTCGTACTTTAATATTGTATGAGATAATATGATCTTTGAAGCAGAAAAATGAAGAAAAAAGCAATCAATGTCGCTGAGACAATGTTGACTTTCGCTCTACTTGCCCACTGTTAACTTAAAACTATATAAACTATGAAAAATCAATTGAAAAAAAAGCTAAAAAAGATAAACGAGCGTTAACGATTAACGGTTGAAAGCAAATTGTTACAACTGACTTTAATTGACTAACGACAATTAATCGAGCAATTTATTTCTAGTATTTAAGTTTTATTACAATGAACAATACATGTTCGGCAGGACGTTGTAAAAAAAAACAACAACAAATTCAAAATAATTGAATCCTTCATGTACGTATAAAAAACAAAACAAAATCGTCCAAGTGTCTCAGAGTTGAAGAAAATTTGTTTTTTGTGCGCTCGGCGAAGCAACGGCCATCAACGTAGCGTAGATATGAAAAAAGTTTAGATAAAAAAAAAAAAATCGACAATTCATAATTACGATAATTGATTAATCAGTATCGAAAGAATCTCGAAAAGAAGTCGTTTTTGGTTTTTTAAGTTTTCTTTCGAAATCACAATTGTTTTTCCAAATTTTTCGATTTGGCAAAAAGTTAATTAATTTTGTTTCCAAAGCATTTTTCAATTGCAAAGTATTTTTTGTCATCTTGTGTTTTATTTTAAAAATATGGTTCACGAAGGTACAGAAGAAATTTACGATAAAAAATTTGGAACATAAAGAAATATATGTTAGCGTTGTGTTTAGAAAGATAATTTTATATTATGATACACCAATCATAATGAATAAATATGTATGTTATGTAAAAAAAAAAGGAAACAAAATCGCCGAGTTTATTTTTAAGACGATTTGTTATTGTATTGTATTATCGCTCTGTACTTTTTTCTCAGCCACCCGAACAACAACCACTCTCCCCTATTCGTTTGTCTTTGGCATGATTCTCATGACCGGAGGTTGTTGCAACTCGCTAAATTTTAGCGTCGGAACAGCGTCAGTTGTGGTTTGCATAGTGATTGTGCAGGTAGACTGCCGCGCTACTCGTGGTCATCAGTAAAAGTGTTTGGGTGCATCGTATCATTATCAGAATACTGAAGTGCTAATTTTTTTCAATAATCAATCGATTCAGTTATAATTCCGGTAAATTTTACAATAAATTAAAAGCTATTGGTATACAGTTATCTAAAAAAACGTTAAGCAGAAAGTTACGAACCCGTGAGTGGCGTGTTCGGAACGCGATTTTAAACAAAAGTGCCAAAGCGTTTTTTTTTTTCGGAGCAATAATTTTTAAATGGCAAGCAATTTTTTTTTTTTTGTTTTTGAGCTTCAGTAAATAGGCTACAGGACAATACGTCAAGTATTAAAAAAAAAAAAAAAAAAAACGTATGATGGTTTCTCTATAATTTTTTGTTTTTGAATCGTTTTCCCGAAGGAACGAATTGAGTAAAAAAAAGTTTTTATACCTTAGTATTTTTATTGTGGATTTTTACAATTTAAAATCACTCATTGAGGCAATTTTTGTACAAATTCTATCAAAGTTTTATTGTTTTTCACAACGTTTTTCGAACTTTGACATGGAAAATAAATTGAGCAATTACCAATGTATGACTATATATGTTTAGAGAATTGAAACATCAAATCACGTGCAGGCTGCTTCGAGATTGTGACGGAGAATTTTTATTTACTATGGTAGATGTTTAACTTCGTCGAAAAGATTCATTCTGCATTGAGCTCTTACACTTTTTGTGACTATTCAAATTTCTCCTGTATGAACAGTCTGTTATTTACGTTTTCACAATTTTACTACTATCCTTGTTGCAACAAATTATACATCGAGTAAGTAAGTTTCATCAGCTAGAAAAAATGGCAAACGATTGTCAAAGAAGGCTTTTTTCAATGATATTCAATATTGAGAAAAAAAAAAAAAAACAATAACAAAATAATTACACATGGATTCGAAATTTCTTCAATTTCATACTAAACTATTATTTGGAAAATATATTAATACAAATATGATACTAACTCTGTTATAAGAATCAAGGGACAGAATAATAATGTGGCCACTGGTGTACTGAAGACGATAATGAGTTCTTGTCATCATCAGACGCAAATCTTTTTTCGTGCTTGTTTTCAATGAATACCAGTCCATGTCGTAAATCGCGTTACTAACGTCCATGCTCTGCGTGCCATGCGTTTCTTTGTCAATTATTTAATTTATCACAAAAATAAAATGAGACGAGAAGTACAGTTTCGAAGTAGAAAAAAAAAAAAAATTACCTCCGTTATGACCTCGTTGCCGTACCAACATAGAAGAAATATTTGTACGATCATACATCCAACATAGAAGATTAGAAATGTAAATCCAGCACTGTGCATTGTCATCTTTGAGAGCATATACGTACTCATGCATATCACAAACGCACTCACAGAAAATTGTATCAACATGACAACATTGAAGACTTCATTCGATCGTTTTACAAATCTACGATCAATATTTTTCATATAATTCACCTACATGCGAAGAAAATTGAAAAACAAGGGACTGCTTTTCATTTTGGGCTACTTTAACGTTCAAAAATACAATTTTCGTGATAATGAAAGATAATTTCTTAAAAATCGATGTTTCATTGTTCTGAACAAAATTTTATTTACTTATGTATTTCTTGATGCTGCTGAACGCACATTTTGACCTCTTCCCTTTCGCTAATCTCAACGCCAACTTGCGATTTTTTCTTTTCTATCATATCGGGTATCGAGCGAAGTCGATATTTGAGAATATTTAATTTAGCACAAACTTGAATCATGAAACCGTGGAAGAGTGCATCGTGGATCCCACCGATAGTAGCTGCCATTGCGTGCGCTAAAATCTGGTGAAGAAATGCGATCCAAAAGCTCCAGTCGTTAGTATAATCGAACGGCAACCAGGCCTGAAATGGGAGAGTTCGGTGTGGAACGTTCTCCAAGAACGAACCTATCGTCACTGCGATAACTGCTCCTTCCGTCAGTCCGCCGAAGAACATGGTATTGTTCCTTTCAAATGGTTCACTCGTTTCATTAAAAATAAAAAATTAATATAAACGTTCGAAGTATTATGCGTAAGGAAAATGAAATTCAAGAAACGTTTTGTAAGAAATCTTCGCCCGCATCATTCAATGTGGACAGTTCGATTTTTCGTGAATTTGTGTTAAAAAAATTATTTTTCAAAACTTTTTTTCATGTCGCGATTTCTTGAAAAGGGTTGAATATTTTCAAGTGTTTTGAGTGTCGCTAAGTGCTAAAATTTTGGTGCAATATTTGCTGACGTAAATAGCGACAATTGTTAATTTAAAATGAGTTTTTTTTTCTGCTCACCTGCTCAGTTTGTCAAATTTCATTTGTATAGCGATTTCTTCATGCCCGCGAGGACGGCACATCCTGTTGTTCAATATGTCAACGAGAATTGTGATATTGTTTTGATTTAAAACCCAATTAGTCATTTTGTAAGATATTCCGACCATGGTGAGTGCCATAAAACTGCTGTTGGCTGCTTCATCGACATTTTCGGACATTGTTATTTGTATTAATGTCGTAAGCGTAAATGTGTAAACCAATAACATTGAAAAAATCGTATAAACGTTATAAAAGTATTTTTTCCAACCACTGGACCATTGGCGAGGTCGCCAAATACCACAAAATTGTAATATACCAAAGTTCCAAGGTAATACAAGCATCTCCATAATGAATGACAATTCCGAAGGTAAAGAAGCAAAGAAAAAAAAATCTTATTGCAACAAATTCGTGAAGAAAATGATGGAATGTACAACAGTGTTGTTTCTTGGTGAACTCGGTCTTTTAGAATGATATTTCTACAAGTAAAGTGACTGAATGAACGTGGAAGACGTAAAACACGAGAGACTTTTTTACTCCCTCTGTCGCATCCTTGCATTCATTTTTGTCTTGTATGCAATGGTTGCCTGTATGATTAGACGTTCCAATATTAAAATGGAAAAATGTTTTCATCGTTTGGAAATAAGTACCGATAATTGCAGCATTTGTCATCCGTCAGAAAAGTCATTCTTATTCTGAGGGAAGAGAAAAATAACTTGATGGCCAATTACTTTTTTCAACCTTCCATTGGACTCCATTACGAATGCACCCCTTACGGGAGTTTGTACTACATTCGTCGTGGCTAAGAATTTTGCAATGGATATAAAAATAATTGTCGTATTTTGTACGTTTACGTTGACGACATACGTTTGAATAATTCAAACGATTATTATCTCCCTCGTTTTCTTTATTGTCGATATTTCCGCCAGGACAAAACAGAATATCGACCGTACTTTTAATTTCCGGAAAAAGTTTCAAACTCATCACTCAATCGGAGACGAAGCATGACTTGTCGCCACAAACGCCGTCCTGCACTCTCTGTTTGTTGACGTTTCTCTAAACCGTTTATTTGACAACGTGCTGGGAATTGTGCACACAGTGAAAAACAAGTGATTCAATGTTCGAAAACAAAAATTTCCGAATTTCTTTAACACGCTGAAAACAACTGCTTAGCTCTGTGATGAGATAATTGCACTGTTTCTCATTCTTACGACAATTTACAATATATTTCCCGTGTCGTTTAAGTGCGAGGAACAAATCAACAGTGATGTGAATCACATTAGTGGTAAAAAATATATTTTTGTCTGACATAAGAATTAAAGTCCTTTCGGTCCTTTCAGCGAGTTCAAAACTCAAAGAAGTTCTATATTTATAAAAAAAAACAACAACAAAAAATCCATGTGTTGATAGCTTCCTAATTGAATCTCTCCCTCAATCTGCTTATTCGGCAGAATACTCACTAAAACGTAAAGTAAATGATGGGGATGCTTAACGTTTCTAAAGACCTAAAAAGAAAAAGCACACGATTCTGCGAAGGAAACACATATTCACAGGGTTTCGTTCATTCCCACACAAAAAAGAATTGAATAATTATAAAGAAATGAATCCAGTGTTCTTTATTCATTTCAAAATCAATCCAAACGAAATGCCATGTGGCTTTTGTACGAGATAAGGATGAAGTGTCGATAGACTTTTGCTGCCATTTAGTGTATTCTGCATTTTTACACTACAATCGAATTTTTTCATCGTGTGCATCAGATCTATTGTTTTCTGAACTTTACGTTGACGTTTGCAACAAATTATACATCGAGTACGAAAGTTTCAAGAGCTGAAAAAAATTTCATCGAATTTAAAGTATTCGAAGACTCATAAAGATCATCGGAAACTTTTATATCAGGAATGCACAAATAGGAAATAAAATAAAACACTTTAATTGACAATATCGATGAACATGTGGCTTATATTGTTTGTTGGTACTCTATTCCAGTGTTTCCAAGCTGAATCAATTATTTCTGACCCTAGGTTTCTACTCAGGGTCAGTTTGACCCAAGCCAAAAGAATCTTTGGCACGAAAAGGGAGTTGGAATTTAAAAAAATCCAATATCGAAAAAAACATCCATTCTAATGAGATTTATGAGCCTGTGAACTGGTTTGGGTCAATTTGACCATACGTTGGAACGCTGGAGTATAAAAAAGTTCAGATGGAACGTAAGATTAAAAAATTAAATTGCAAAAATACTAACACTGTTATAAGATTCGAGGGACAGAGTAATGAGGTGGCTAGTGGTGTATTCAAGACGATAATAAGTTCGTGTCATAATGAGATGCAAGTCTTTTTTGGAGTTTGGTCCCAGTGAACACCAATCCATGTCGTATATCGCGTTACGAACGTCCATACTCTAAGTGTCATTAATTCATTGATCATTTGAATAAGTACTGAAGACAAATATGCATCAAGAATTAGAGTTTTCATTGATATTATAACTTACTTCCAGTATGACTTCATTTCCATGCCAACACATGAGAAATATTTGCAAGACCATGCTCAAAAGATACACGACAATAAATATAAATTCAGGGCTATGAATAGTCAGCTTCGAAAGCATGTACGTGCTCATACAAATAACGAACGCACTCACGGAAAATTGTACGAGAAGAACAATATTGAAAACTTCGTTCGATTTCTTGACAAATCTAGGACAAAAATTTGACAAATAATAATCAAATTCATGAAATTATTCAAACGGCGTATATCGATTTCACTATATACGATTCTTGCATTCAATTATACATAAATATATTTATTTATAAAATCGTAACTGAATTCTACATTCATATTTCGATCGTTTTAATATAAAAAAAATAGAAATACACACTCGTGCGTTTTTCATGTTAGATGTTTGTTGAAAAGAAAGAAAGAAAGAAAACTGAGAATATTCTCTTCGACAAATTTCAGCAATTGATTCGAAAAAAAATTTCAACATGTAAAATTTACTTTTGAATGACACTAAAAAAATTATAGCTGATTCGCTATTTTACATGAAAATCTTGGAGCACTCTTTCAGAAAAACCGATTTTTTTTCTGCCTTCTGTTAATTGTAGTTTTTAAGGTTCCGTTCAGTCTTATTTTTTTGTTGATAGAAATCATTCAGATCTTTAAAAAAAAAAATCTTAAGAAATAAAAGATGAAAATATATGAAAAGTACTCGAAATTGTTACAAGGCTCAAAAAATGCATCAGAAATTTGAGAAGTTTGTAGTAATTTTCAAAATTCGTGAAATTGTATATAATAAAATGATCTACATATTGCGAAGCAGTATTTCATTGAGACGAAGATATATTTTTAATTTACTTGTATATTTCTTCATGCAGTTGAACGCACAGTCTGATTTTATTTGTTTCGCTATGCTCAACACTGACTTTCAAATTTGGCTGCTCTATCACTTCGGGTATTGAGCGGAGTCGGAATTTAAGTATATTTAATTTAGCACGAGCTTGGATCATTATCTCATGGAAAAATGTATCATGGAAGGTACCGATGTTAGCTGCAATTCCATGTGCCAAAATCTGATGAAGAAACGCAATCCAAAATGTCCAATCACTTGTAAAATCGAAAGGAAACCATGCCGGAAATGGGAGAGTTCGTTGTGCAATATTTTCCAAGAATGAAGTTATTGTTACGTCAATTACAATTCCTTCTGCAATTCCACCGAAGAGCATGGTATTGTTCCTTCAAAATATTGCACTCAATTATTTAAAATTGGAAAATTAATTTAAAAAAATTGGAAAATAATTAAAATTTGATTTTTTTTGTTCAACCTGCAGTCGAAATTCCTGTTTCATGATGTATCTTAGTTATGAAACATTTCAACAAATATCCAAATATTATTTCGACCGCCTAATTAAACGAAAAAATCCATATTTTAATAAAAAAAAAAAATAGAAAGAACGCTTCACCCACAATCAAACTCGGCTGAAAAATGTTCGAAAAATGAGTTTTTTTAAATAAAAAAAACTTTAAAGAAAATCGAAGGGGACAGAAAGGGCGAAAACTAATATTTTTTACATTGAACTTGAAAAACTGATCGTATGAATGTTTTAAATGTTTTGAACATACTTTAAAACAATTATTATTAAAAACCAAAAAATTATGCAACTTCCATTTATGAATATTTATTTCCATAATCAATATTTCCTCGTAGCATTCAATTTCTGAATGCACGTTGTATATATTTTTATGGGCATCGATGTATCTGTCAGTCAGGGAGATTTTTTTTCGTAATAGACACGCAATTTCATTGAATTATTAGTAAGAAATAAATTAATGAGAAATTAATGATCGAAATAATTGCAGGTTCTCGTTTATAGTTTCTATGATTATCATGGTGACTATTCAGACTCAATTTTCGAGCGTAGATATTGTTGGCATAAAAAAATTTCAATGAGTGTTATTTTTTAAACTCACCTGCTTATATTGTCGAATTTCGTTTGTATCGCTAATTCCTCATTTCCACGAGGGCGACACACGTCATTATTCAATATTTCCATGACGATCATAATATCATTGGATCTTAAAATCCAATTAGCAATTTTGCATGATACTCCAAGCATGGTAAGTGCCATGAAGCTACTCCCGGCTGCCTCCCCAAAACTTGGAGACATTATAATTTTCATTAATCCTGTGACCGTGAATACGTAAATGCAAAGTGTCGAAAAAATTGTTAACGCATTGTAAAAGTACTTTTTCCACCCACTGAACCATTGTCGAGGTCGCGATAAACCACACAATTGTAACATGGTAAAACTCCAAGAATATGAAAGAAGCATCACAGAAGTTAACAAAGTTCGTGACAAGAGTATCAGAAAATTGGACGAATGTGTTCTCTCCAAGTTTACTTCGTCTTGTGAAGGAGAACTTTAAGTGAACGACCGAAGAAATGTATAAAAATTATAACATGAGAGAGTTACGTACTCCCTATGCAGAATAGTTCAATTTTGTTCGTCAATCCATTTGTCAACTGTATCATTAGGTGATAAAATATTTACATGAAAAAATGACTTTTTCTCTTCAGTTATAAGTCAAGATAATTGCGAGAATTTTTCATCTTGCAAAGCCATTCACTTTTTCTATGCAAAAGATAAGCAACGATTGACAGTAGTTACGTTTATATTACGGAGTTATTTTCCTTCGACTTTTCATCGAACTCTATTAGAAATGCACCCTGCATGCAAAATTCGTACTATGTCCTCGTGTGGTTCAGAATTTTGCAATGAATAGCAAAACAATTGTCGTACATTCTACGTTTTCGTTGATGACACTTCTTTTAATAATTCAGCCGATTGTTATCTTCGAGTTGACATTTCTCGTTGATTCTAGGGGCTGAAGAAAAAAAATATTGATCGTACTTTCAACTTCTGTCCTTCTGTGTAACGTTTTAAACGCATCAGTCGAATGTTGACGTTCCATTAAGGAGCATGTTCATTTAATCCTGGATATTCGTTATTGAAGATACAGAGAGTTAACGGTAAAAAACTTACAAATAGAATAATATATCTGTAAATGGCTCAAATATTGATGATTGTTGAAAAATGTTTAAAGATGTTGAAGAATTTTTCTCTTTATTCTGATATCGTCCAAAATCGACATTTATAAGATCGAAAATCTTGATGGCCTTCACGCGGATACTGGACCGTTGGTGTCTTTTAAGGTAGTAGTCTCCGTAAAGCGTTTTTCTAAAGATTTTTATTTCATGTCGAAGGCACATTTAGGGCACCGTTAGGAACATGCGTCGAAAATTTTTTTTTCGTCGTATGTTTTTATAAGGAGTAATGTCAAAATTCACATTTTTAAAAGTGGAAGTTTATATGTTTTTACATGCTTATAATATGAAAAAACTAACATTATTGGATTGTTCTGCAAGTCATGTCTCCGCAAGCTTTCAAAAATTAATTAAAAGGTTAAGTTTTCAACGTTGCTTCCAATTATATATCAAATAATTTGTTACAATTTTTCTTTGGTTTAATTAGCAGAACTTGTTATTTTAATTTTTCGGTTTTCACGTCGATGTTTGTTGTAACAAATTGTAGATCGAATAAGTGAATTTCATCAACTGTAAATAGAAAATAAATGCTTTGTTTATTCTATTGCTTCTACGAATAGAAGATAAACATTCACGTCATTTTGTAAATTATGAATAAAATCTCAGAACGTCACCCAGTATGTTTTCCACGATACATAAAAAATGTGATTCCAACGGACTCATATTTGGGTAAAAAAAAAAAAATGGAACAACTAAGAAAACGGATGAACGAAGAATTCATCATTTTGGAAAATTAAAAATAGTTTTATTTTACTACAAAACGAATGTGTCAAAAATTTAAATGCAAAAATATACTCACGCTGTTGTAAGACTCGAGGGAAAGAGTGATAACGTAGCCACTGGTGTATTTAAGGCGACGATGAGTTCGAGTCATCATTAAACATAAATCTTTTTGCGTGTTTAGATTCAACAAATCCCAATCCATGTCGTAGATAGCGTTACTTACGTCCATACTCTGAGCACCATGAATTTATTAATCGTATCATTTATTTCGTCTGATGAAATACACATAAGAAGCAAAGCTTCAAAATACAGAAAAACTCACCTCCGTTATGACTTCGTTGCCATGAAAACACAGGAGAAATATTTGGGTGATCATACATCCAAGATATACAATGATAAATGTGAATCCAGCACTGAGAAAATTAACTTTTGACAGCATATAAGTGCTCACGCAAATGACAAAAGTACTCACGGAGCATTGTATGAAAATGACTATGTTGAAGATCTCATTGGATAGCTCAACGAATCTGGAACATTTTTTTAAAAGAGTGTTTCTCAATAAATGCATTTTTATTTTCATACTAATCGCCATTATCCACTGTTGTGAAATCTAGTATTCTAATGACATTTTCGTCATTTAATGCGATATTTTTCTATAAATTGTTTATTTTTTTTTGTTTTCTTTCTTTGATACCACCCTTGAAGAGTGTTGCCATCAGAGAATTTTTTCCCATCGTAATTTCGCATGTTTTTCAGTATCAGGAACTCAGAAAAGTTTTTTTTTTGTTCAGTGATCAAACCATCATAACCCATCGGTTAAAAAATAAATTTTTTACTTAGAAATTATACTCCATGTTTTGTAACAAAAATATTTATCTTTATAATGTGTAATTATTTTTATTAGTTTTATTTAAAAATGAGTTTTAATGAATTCTCTACTTACTTGCAAATTTCCAAATGATGTTGAACGCACATTCGAATTTTTTGTTTTTCTCTAGATTCGAGACCGATGACTGATTTTTTATATGCTACTACGTCAGGTATAGAATGAAGTCGAGACTTAAGTATGTTTAATTGAGAACAAGCTTGAATCATAAAACCGTGAAAAATTGTGTCGTGAGCACCAGCGATAGTAGCTGCTAGTGCGTGCGACCAAATTTGATGAAAGTATCCAATCCAATAGCCTAAATCACTCGAATAATTAAAGGGCAACCATGCCTTAAATGGAAGAGTTCGATTAGGAATGTTTCCAAAAAAAGAACCAATAGTTACTGCCACTACAGCTCCTTCTACCAGACCACAGAATAATAAGGTGTTGGTGCTATAAAAATGTACAATTAATACATTAAATTATTAATAGAATTTTGTGTTTGAAAGAATTCAAATATTACGGTAGTATTATTTTTAATTGTTATTTTTAACAGTCGAGATGATTCCTTATCGTTACTTTTCTTCTTACCTGCATCGCTTGTCGTGTTTCATTTGTATTCTTATTTCTTTATCTTCGATAGGGCAACATCTGTCATTATTTAAAATTTCCAATAGTATCATAATTTCGTTTCGTTTAAAAATAATATTGCCAACTTTGTAACATACGCCGAGCATTGTGATTGCCATAAAAATAATGTTCACTGCGTCGTCGAAATTCTCAATGAATATTGAAACTTCGATCAATTCCGAAAGCGTAAAAGTGTAAACGGAAAATATTACAAAAATTGTATAAGCGTCGTAAAGATTTTTTTTCCAACCACTCGACCATTTGTAAGGTCGCCACAAACCACAGAATTGTAATAAGTTGAAATTCGAAGCTAAGACGTGCATTGTGACGATGGATTAAAAAAAAAAGGTTTGCAACAGAGTGGGTGTTACTTTGTCAACTTTTACTCTTGGTGATCAAGTCTCGAGTGAACAATTCCGACTTGTGGTGGAAATACAATTTGATTGCGATATTAGCATTTCAGTTTTCTGACCCTTTCCGGATAAATTCAAATAAATTATAGGGCCAATGATAATTAACTCTGGTCTGATCATTTCCTTGTCTGCTCCCAGCCCCATTGTTTCATTAAATATTGCTTCGTTTTCAAGAATAATTACATTTGACCCTTTTGACTTCCTCGCAATATTCATAAAGGCTTTCCAAAACGTGATTAGATTTCATGAAAAATGAAGAAACGGTCGTTTCGTCATTTTTGTTTCATTTGATCGTAATTCAGTGACTCGCTCCACTGGAATATTATTTTTCGTTCGAGAATACTTTGAAATTATATCAAAGTTGGAATTAAAAAAAAAAAAAACATTATTTAAAAGCAAAAAATAATATTTGAGCCAGTTTATACGTAAAATGTGTACCATGGTGAATATAAAAAGTACGTCCGATCGAAACAAAAAAATCTTAGCCCTTATTAACTATTTCCCTTATTTCTGAATTAAAAAAAAAACCTTTTTTTATTCACAGTGATCAAACTGTGTTTAAAATGTTCACTTTCAATAAGTTCGAGGAGATTGTGGGTGACTCATCGAAAAAACGTTGAACCAAGGATTAATAATTTGAAGAGAAGAAATATTTTTATTGCAACTTGTTCCAGTGTTTGTTTTCAAGTTTTTTTACATTATTCCGATGTTTTCAAAAAATTGTAGATCGAGTATGAGAGTTTGAGGAGCTGAAAAAAGTATGTTTGGCATTAATTTAAAAATGAAGCTTGCAATAATATGTAACATCAATTTTCCAACATTTTAATAATAATTGAGATTATTTTTCTTAATAAGAAGAAAAAAGCTTCTGAGAATCATTCACAATTTGTAATATACTCACCTTAGTGTACGTGTCAAGTGAAAGTACAATAATGCCGCCACATTGGAATGATAAAGGTGCAAAGCTTCTTGAAACTATCATAATAAGTTTTTTTTGTGTCCCGATTGTCAATAGTGGCCAATCCATAGCATACAGTGCATTATGGACATTGACGCTCTGGGAAAAAATGATGTAGAATTTGTTTCGTATATAACATGAAAAACTGCTGTAATCCAGTAAAATGAAGAGTTGTGTCTAGTCTAATAGAATGACTAGATCAACCATTGGCTTTTTACATTTCTGTGAATCAATTGTTTGCAAAATTTTCTCTGCAGAGTACAAGAAAATATGAGAACAATTTACGAACTTTTGAATACTTCATTCATCAAGTAAATGTTTTTTATATTTGAAAAATCACATTTTCATAATATTGGTGACTGCAATATCTCAAACGCTGCTGCATCGATTTACTTCAAATTTTCTAACGTTAGAAAACATGAGATAAAGCAGTTTTTCGCCACATGATTTTTAAACGCATTTTTCATTTTTTTTTTTCAGAACGAAAAAATCCTTTTTCTAAGGTCATTTAGGAAATCATTGCACAGAAAAAAGGATATGATACATCGTCATTACCATGAAAAAAATACTCAAAAAGTTCTTATTTGATCCTCTGACTAGACAAAACCACTCAACAATAAATCAAATTCACCTGCAGCATCAATTCATTTCCATGCCAACAGTATAGGAATATCTGGATGAGCATGCAATTCATGTATGAAATAAGAAATGTAAACTCGGGACAAAATAGTGGTACTCTCGTAATCATGTACGTACTGATGCACAGCACGTAAGTACTCACAGCACATTGAACAAATATTAGTGTACCGAATGTTTTGTTCACTGATTTAACGAATCTATGTTAATGAAATAATAATACTCTTTATAATTGAAAAACAAATAAATTGCCCGTAAGGATTAAGCGATAATGTTAAATTGTTGCAAATTAATTCTATTGAAAGAAGAAAAAAATGAAATGTTCAAATGTAAATAACATAAGAAAATAACTTTATTATATAAAGATGATGGCAAACACATTTTCCCAAAATTCTGGCTTCAAGATCTTTTGTACTCTTAGAATGCGACTGTATATCCTTCGAGGCTTCAGATATTGTACTGGGTATAGATTGCAATCTGCTTTTAAGTATATTTAATTGCGCACATGCCAGATTCAATAGATTGCAGAAAAACAAATCGAAAGTGCATCCAATAGCTGCACAAAAAGCATCAGCGAAACTTTGATGTACGTAAGCGCACCAGAAACCTATAAACGTTTCATGTTCGAATGGTATCCAACCATTGAATGGCAAGGTCCCTGACATGATAGAACCCAATGTAACTGCCATAACAGTAAAGCCAACAAGCAATTGGTATAATAGTATCCACTTTCTGCAAATTTTTAGATTAATATGAAAAAAATATTTTATTTAAAATTTTTTAGATTAATATGAAAATCGATCTCGCATTAGAATTTTTAGAACGAAATGGACTAAATATTGAGAGTCACAGGTATATGGCTCAGGCGATATTGCAAGTCGAGCAGCCTCAAGTGAGACGAAAACTTGATTGATAATATTTACCTCATTTTTTTTTCGAAAAAAGTCTGCTTTTCTATTTCGTCGATATTTTTTGGTCTGCATATATCGTTGTTCAAAATATCTATGACACCCTGAATGGCTCGTTGATGTTTTAATAAACTTCCTATTTTACATGTTACACAAATTGTCGTGACAAGCAAAAAAGTATGATTGGCAATATCTTCAATTTCTATTTCGACCATTAGTAAAAGGTTGATCACCTGAGAAACAAGAAATGTACAAACTACACCAACAACGAGTAAAGTATGAATCAAATAGAAATGTCTTTTTAATTTTGATTGACAATGATCCGGACGCCAAACACCGCAACATCTGAAGACGTTCAATATAACCACTGATATCGCCATTCTTATAGAAGCAATTGTAGGTTTACGACTTCGTGTATTTGTACGAAATGAAAGATAGTTTTACCTTTTGCGCATCTCTACGAATAAAGTGGGAGACATTGAGATAAATGTACAGAGTATGCGAGTACGCACTAAGCTATTATTTCGTATTGATGAGCAATCATCCAGGGCCTCGAGGGAGTACCATCTGTTGTAAATATTGTCACATATAATTGGCTCTTTTATCTTATAGACGTTTTTTATCGGTTGAAAAAGAAAAAAGTTTTCAGCCCCTCATATATTTTTATTATCGCTGTCTCATACAGTCTTCGCTACGTTGATAATAGAGTGATATACAGACATATTACTGTTGGTATAAACATTGGTAAAGCCATTGTTTTTCATTCGAATATTCATGAACGATTAGAACGACAATTGTCTCTGAATAAGGGGACGATAAAACCCTTTGCATTCTCTCTGCATTCTCATTGCATTGAAGACTTGCTGTCTAGAGTAGATTAATTATTGATCATGCACCTATGAGTCTGAGTGGGGACAATACTTATTTTTCTTTATCATTTATTTTAACATTGTGATATTTTTTTATTTCCGATTGCATCTGCACCATATAACACTAATTAATTATTCAAGCGACAAAAACGCTATGTCGCAACATTTTTCTATCCCTTCCTCTTGGTTTTGAAAGCGATAAGGTAAGTGGAATCGTCCAACTACGTTTCATTGTTTCCTCAATCACTTTCATCCAACTCCATATCTTCACAGTCGTTAACTTTCGAGGATGTGAAACACATAGAGATGGTATACCATAAGGTAAGCGATCGATGTTTCATAGTAACACTGGCACACATTGTTACATGGAGGGTGTACAGAGATTCCTAAACTGGTTTCGTTTGATAAGCCCACTGGATTGTCTTAGAAAAATATGTAAGTGGATTCAATATTGGATGATAATTTTGTTATATATTGTTTTTTAAGTAAATTTCAAGTTTGGAATAATGTACCATACACACAAAACCCTTTTTTTATTAACGTTGCTCAAACTGTGTCTAAAATCTTTACTTTCATAAGTTCGAGGAGATTGCGGGTAACTCATGGAAAAAACGTTGAACCAATGATTAATAATTTGAAGAGAAGAAATATTTTTATTGCAACTTGTTCCAGTGTTTGTTTTCAAGTTTTTTTACATTATTCCGATGTTTTCAAAAAATTGTAGATCGAGTACGAGAGTTTGAGGAGCTGAAAAAAGTATGTTTGGCATTAATTTAAAAATGAAGCTTGCAATAATATGTAACACCAATTTTTCAACGTTTTAATATAGTAATTGAGATTATTTTTCTTAACAAGAAGGAAAAAGCTTCTGAGAATCATTCACAATTTGTAATATACTCACTTTAGTGTAAGTGTCTAGTGAAAGTACAACAATGCCGCCACATTGGAATGATAAAGGTGCAAAGCTTCTTGAAACTATCATAATAAGTTTTTTTTGTGTCCCGATTGTCAATAGTGGCCAATCCATAGCATATAGTGCATTATGGACACTGACGCTCTGGGAAAAAATGATGTAGAATTTGTTTCGTATATAACATGAAAAACTATTGTAACCCAGTAAAATGAAGAGTTGTGTCTAGTCTAATAGAATGAACAGATCAACTTTTGGGTTTTTACATTTCTGTGAATCAATTGTTTGCAAAATTTTCTCTGCAGAGTGCAAGAAAATATGAGAACAATTTACGAACTTTTGAATACTTTATTCATCAAGTACATGTTTTTTTATATTTGAAAAATCACATTTTCATAATATTGGTGACTGCAATATCTCAAAAGCTGCTGCATCGATTTACTTCAAATTTTCTAAGATTGGAAAACATGAGATAAAGCAGTTTTTCGCCACATGATTTTTAAACGCATTTTCCATTTTTTTTTTTTTTTTTTCGAAACGAAAAAATAGTTTTTTTAAGGACATTTAGAAAATCATTGAACAGAAAAAAAGATATGATACATCGTCATTACCATGAAAAAAATACTAAAAAAGTTCTTATTTGACCCTTTGACTAGACAAAACCACTCAACAATAAATCAAATTCACCTGCAACATCAATTCATTTCCATGCCAACAGTATAGGAATATCTGGATCAGCATGCAATTCATGTATGCAATCAGAAATGTAAACTCGGAACCAAGGGGTAATGTCGTAATCATGTACGTACTGATGCACAGCACGTAAGTACTCACGGCACATTGAACAAATATTACTGTACCGAATGTCTCGTTCACTGATTTGACGAATCTATGTTGATGAAACAATAATGCTCTTTGTAATTAAAAAACAAATAAATTGCCCATAAGGATTACGCGATAATATTAAATTGTTGCAAATTGATTTTATTAAAAGAAGAAAAAAAATCAAATGTTCAAATGTAAATAACATAAGAAAATAACTTTATTATATAAAGATGATGGCAAACACATTTTCCCAAAATTTTGGCTTCAAGATCTTTCGTACTCTCAGAATGCGACTGTATATCCTTCGAGGCTTCAGATATTGTACTGGGTATAGATTGCAATCTGCTTTTAAGTATATTTAATTGCGCACATGCCAGATTCAATAGATTGCAGAAAAACAAATCGAAAGTGCATCCAATTGCTGCACCAAAAGCATCACCGAAACTTTGATGTGCGTAAGCGCACCAGAAACCTATAAACGTTTCATGTTCGAATGGTATCCAACCATTGAATGGCAAGGTCCTTGACATGATAGAACCCAATGTACCTGCCGTAATAGTAAAGCCAACAAGCAAGTGGTATAATAGTATCCACCTTCTGCAAATTTTTAGATTAATATGAAAATCGATCTCATGTGCATTCGAATTTTTAGAACGAACTGGTCTAAATATTGAGAGTCACAGGTGTATGGCTCAGACGGTATTGCAAGTCAAGCAGCCTCACGTGGGACGAAAACTTGATTGATAATCCTTACCTCATATTTTTTTCAGAAAAATTCTGTTTTTCTATTTCGTCGATACTTTTTGGTCTGCATGTATCGTTGTTAAATATATCTATAAAACCCTCAATGGCTCGTTGATGTTTTAATAAACTTCCTATTTTACATGCTACACAAAATGTCGTGACAAGCATAAAAGTATCATTGGCAAAATCTTCAATTTCTACTTCGACCATTAGTAAAAGATTCATCGCCTGAGAAACAAGAAGTGTACAAATTGTACCAACAATGAATAAAGTATGGATCAAATAAAAATGTCTTTTGAATTTTGATTGCAAATGATTGGGACGCCAAACACCAAATATATTGAGGACGTTCAATAAATACACTGATATCGCCATTGTTGTAAAAGCAATTGTATGTTTACAACTGCGTGGATTTGTGGGGAATGAGAAATAGTTTTTTCTCTTGCGCATCTCTACGAAAGAAGTGGGAGAAATTGTGATAAATGTAAAGTATTAGCGAGTACACGGCAGCCTATTATTTCGTATTGATGAGCAATTATCCAGGGCCTTGAGAGAGTACCATCTGTTGCAAATATTGTCACATATAATTGTCTCTTTTATCTTATAAACTTTTTATATCGGTTGAAAATGAAAAAAGTTTTCTGCACCCTCGTATATTTTTATTATCGCTGTCTCATTCAGTCTTCGCTAAGTTGATAATAGAATGATATACAGACATATTACTGTTAGTATAAAAATTGGTATAACCATTATTTTTCATTGGAATATTCATGAACGATTAGAACGGCAATTATCTCTGAATAAGGGGACAATAAACCCTTTGCATTCTCTCTGCATTCTCATTGCATTGAAGACTTGCTGTCTAGAGTAGATTAATTATTGATCATGCACCTATGAGTCTGAGTGGGGACAACTCTTATTTTTCTCTAGCATTTATTTTAACATTGTGATATTTTTTTATGCCCGATTGCATCTGCACCATTTAACACTGATTAATTATTCAAGCGATAAAAACGCTATTTCGCGATATTTTTCTATCCCTTCCACTCGGTTTTGAAAACGATAGGGTGAGTGGAATAGTCCAACAATGTCTCATTGTTTCCTCAACCACTTTCATCCAACTCCATATCTTCGCAGTCGTAAACTTTCGACGATGTGAAGCACATAGAGATGGTATACCATAAGGTAAGCGATCGATGTTTCATAGTCGCACTGACCCACATTCTTACATTGAGGGTGTAAAGAGATTCTTAAACTCCTTTCATTTGATAAGCCCACTGGATTGTCTTAGAAAAATATGTAAGTGGATTCAATATTGGATGATAATTTTCTTATACATTGTTTTTTAAGTAAATTTCGAGTTTGGAATAATGCACCATACACACAAAACCCTTTTTTTTTATTAAAATTGCTCAAACTGTGTCTAAAATGTTTACTTTCATAAGTTCGAGGAGATTGCGGGTGACTCATGGAAAAAACGTTGAACCAATAATAAATAATTTGAAGAGAGGAAATATTTTTATTGCAACTTGTTCTAGTGTTTGTTTTCAAGCTTTACTACATTATTCCGATGTTTTCAAAAAATTGTAGATCGAGTATGAAAGTTTGAGGAGCTGAAAAAAGTATGTTTGGCATTAATTAAAAATCGAAGCTTGCAATAATATGTAACACCAGTCGGCGAATCACATTACACGGAAATATTTCATCAACTGTTCAACGTTTAGAATTTTTTTCCTTCATAAGAAGAAAAAAAACCTCTGAAAATCATTTCGAATTTGTAATAAACTCACCTTAGTGTAAGTGTCTAGTGAAAGTACAATAATGCCGCCACATTGGAACGATAAAGGTTTGAAGCTTCTTGATACAATCATAATAAGTTTTTTTTGTGTCTTAATGGTCAATAGTGGCCAATCCATAGCATACAGTGCATTACGGACATTGACGCTCTGAGAAAAAATGATGCAGAATTTGTTTCGTATATAACATGAAAAACTACTGTAACCCAGTAAAATGAAGAGTTGTGTCTAGTCTGATAGAATGAACAGATCAACTATTGGGTTTTTACATTTCTGTGAATCAATTGTTTGCAAAATTTTCTCTGCAGAGTGCAAGAAAATATGAGAACAATTTACGAACTTTTGAATACTTCATTCATCAAGTACACGTTTTTTGTATTGAAAAAATCACATTTTCACTATACTGGTGAGTGCAATATCTCAAAAGCAGCTGCATCGAATTGCTTCAAAATTTCCAAGGTTGAAAAACATGAGACAAAGCAGGCTTTTACCACATGATTTTCAACGCATTTTCTATTTTATTTTTTTCATAAAAAAAATTCTTCTCTACTTAACGAAATATTTGAAAAGTTCTCATTTGATCTTTTGACTAGACAAAACCACTCAACGAGAAATCAAATTCACCTGTAACATCAATTCATTTCCATGCCAACAATATAAATATATTTGGCTGAGCATGGTAATCATGTATGCAATCAGAAATGTAAACTCAGAACCAAGGGGTAATGTCGTAATCATGTACGTACTGATGCACAGCACGTACGTACTCACAGCACATTGAATAAATATTACTGTACCGAATGTCTCGTTCACTGATTTGACGAATCTATGTTGACGAAACAAAAATACTCTTTGTAATCTCAAAATAAATAAATCACCAATAAATTATCACGCGATAACGTTAAATTTTTACAAATTGAATCTATTAAGGTATTATTACCTATTAGAACGCAAAAAAAAAAACCACAAATGTTCAAATTTGATTATCTCAGCTTCTTTATTAGTTATCACTATGATTTTGTTTTTTGAAACACTAGGCATTTCATGGAGAATAAATTCTCTACCAATCACGGACAAAATGACAAGTCAATGACTCGGGTTTCCCTTTATTCTCCATGAAGTGCCTAGTGTTAAAAATAAAATAAAAAATAAAACATGGTGACAACTAATAAAGAAGCTGAGACAATCTAATTAGAACATTCGTTGTTTATTTTTGCGTCCTAATAGGTACTAGTACCTTAAAACAACATAAAAAAATCACATGATCAAATGTAAATAACATATAAGAAAATAACTTTATTATATGGAGATGATGGCGAACACATTTTCCCAAAATTCTGGCTTCAAGATCTTTCGTACTCTCAGAATGCGACTGTATATCCTTCGAGGCTTCAGATATTGTACTGGGTATGGATTGCAATCTACTTTTAAGTATATTTAATTGTGCACATGCCAGATTCAAAAGATTGCAGAAAAGTAAATCAACACAGCTTCCAATAGCTGCACAACAAGTTTCAGCTAAACATTGATGTACGTAAGCGCACCAGAAACCTATAAACGTTTCATGTTCGAATGGTATCCAAGCATTGAATGGCAAGGTCCGTGATATGAAAGAACTCGATACAACTGTCACAACAGCAAAGCCAACAAACGATTCGTAAAACAGTATCCACATTCTGTAAATTTTTAGATTTTTAAGAAAATCTCATGTGTATCAGAATCTTTAGAACGAAATGGTGTGCGGCTTCGGCGATCTTGCATCAAGTCAAGCAGCCTCAAGTGCGACAAAAACTTGATTGAGTGATCGTTTCGCCATAATATCATCACGAATTATCCTTACCTCATATTTTTTTCGGAAATATTTTGTTTTTGAATTTCTTCAATACTTTTTGGTCTGCATACATCGTTGTTAAAAATATCGATGAAACTTTCAATGGTTCGTTGATGTATTAATAAACTTACTATTTTACATAGTGACGTAAATATCGTAACAAGAAGAAAAGTATTATCGGCAAAATCTTCAATTTCTACTTCGATCATGAGTAAAACATTGATAATCAGAGAAATAAAAAATGTACAAACTGTACCAACAATGAATAAAGTATGGATCAAATAAAAATGTCTTTTGAATTTTGATTGAAAATGATCCGGACGCCAAACACCAAATATATTGAAGACGTTCAATAAATATACTGATATCGCCATTGTTGTAAAAGCAATTGTATGTTTACAACTTCGTGTTTTTGTGGGGAATGAGAAATAGTTTTTTTTTTCTTGCGCATCTCTACGAAAGAAGTGGGAGAAATTGTGATAAATGTAAAGTATTATCGAGTACACGGCAAGCTATTATTTCGTATTGATGAGCAGTTATCCAGGGCCTTGAGAGAGTACCATCTGTTGCAAATATTGTCACATATAATTGTCTCTTTTATCTTATAAACTTTTTACATCGGTTAAAAATGAAAAAAGTTTTCTGCACCCTCGTATATTTTTATTATCGCTGTCTCATTCAGTCTTCGCTACGTTGATAATAGATTGATATACAGACATATTACTGTTAGTATAAAAATTGGTAAAGCCTTTATTTTTCATTGGAATATTCATGAACGATTAGAACGACAATTGTCTTCGGATAAGGGGACAATAAACCCTTTGCATTCTCTCTGTATTCTCATTGCATTGAAGACTTGCTGTCTAGAGTAGATTAATTATTGATCATGCACCTATGAGTCTGAGTGGGGACAACGCTTAGTTTTCTTTATCATTTATTTTAACATTGTGATCTTTTTTTCTTCCTGATTGCATCTGCACCATATAACACTAATTAATTATTCAAACGACAAAAACGCTATGTCACGTCATTTTTCTATCCCTTCCACTAGGTTTTGCAAGCGATAGGGTGAGTGCAATAGTTCAACCATGTTTCATTGTTTCCTCAACCACCTTCATCCAACTCCATATCTTCACAGTCGTAAACTTTCGACGATGCAAAGCACATAGAGATGGTATACCATAAGGTAAGCGATCGATGTTTCATAGTCTCACTGGCCCACATTCTTACATCGAGGGTGTAAAGAGATTCCTAAACTGGTTTTATTTTATAAGTGCACGGGATTGTTTCATAAAAATGTCCAAGTAGATTTAAAATTAAATAAGAATGTTGTTGAATATTTTTTTTTCAAGCATATTTCATTTTTCACCCCCCATTCAATGTGGGTTTCCTTATTTTTGCTTCAGCTGCATTTAAGAAAAAGATTATTACTAGTTACATGCATAAGAAATTAAGAATTCAAAGCACTAGGAGACGCTGGGCCATCAAGCAATTTGAAATTTGTAGTAATTTTTTTTTTTCATAATTTATCATTGTCAAGTGCCACGGAGTTCCTTCATTGTTTATGCTTTTGTACTCACCTGCAAGTATGCATTTGAAACAGTCGGAATAAAAAAGTTCCTTTTTTTGACATAGATACTAACATGCAAGAGTGCTGATTGTTTTTCTATGTACAATTTTTAAGGATTTTACATCCATTTGTTTACGAACTTTCTTTGTGTCTTAGCTTAAAATGATGAATAATAAAATTAAATAACTTAATAAGCAACAAGAAATAATGATAAATAATACCGATTTTCAGGTACTGAAGAAGCTTATCATAGATAAGCTATAAATATCCAAAAATATTGTGAGTATTTACAAAAAAAAAAAATATTTTGAAAGACTGAGAGATAAAATAAACTGCAACAATAATTAATCGTACATTATTCAATTTTGTGTCCAACTTTTTAGTTGTCAAGCTTCATAAAGATCACTTTGTAAGTATCAATTTGAAGCAAAAAACAGAACGAAAGTACTCATTTTTTCAGTATACGAAATATTTTTTAAAAATCTACAATGAAACATTTTCGGAACGAAAATTCAAATCTGGCTTGAAGGTCGAGATTGTGGATAATAAAAAAATGAAAATAAATCATTTATATGACATTTCGTAAAAAACATATATATTTATTAATTTATTAATCAGCATTTAAAAATCCGTTAAAATTTTCAAATTTGTTATTTCTCTATTATGAAAAACTTCCGAAAAGAATGAATTAATTAAATTGAAAAAAAAGCTCACATGAAAATGGATATTCAGGATCTAATCACTTTTGCAAACCAATTGGTTCCACGAGTCAAATATTTGGTGGAATTCACGACGCGATTTTGTCTCGACGAAAAAAAATCACAAGGAAATTTTGTACAACTTTAAAAAAAAAAAAAAAATTAAAACAATAAAAATGGTATAAGCTGCACACGATACTTGTAGTTCACAAAGATTTATAAAATGAATAAATGGCAAAGTCTCAGTAAATCGAAAAAAAAAAAAAAAAATTAATTTATATATTCAGATCTCAAGAATGACGTTCATACTACACAAAAAAGTATTGTTTTCTGTACGAACATTTTCTCTAACTCACGAATAGACAGGAGAAACTCTTCACTCGACTGACGAACTCCAACTGAGCTCTCGAACATTGAGATACAACCCTCGAAGGGTCTGTTGACAGAACGCATTTCATTCTACACGTAATATATTTTCTTTCACTGTGACATTAAAGAACCTATTATTTGAAGTCCAGTTATGTACCATAAGAACAATCGATGACATTACTTCGATAATTCTTTCTTCTATATAACAAAAGAAACGTGCAATACAATGTCATGCAATATTTTCTCTATTGTCGTATGAAAGAATCCATAATTATCTGCACTCAGTTCGAGAAAAACATCGACGATGCTTTCGTACATTATTTTCCCCCATATGTGATTAAGGGACGATGCATGTCCATGCAGTCTACAGTGACATTTATTATTCAAGGATTGATTGTAAGAGAAAAATGCATTGTAATACGTTGTTCCCCTAACTTGTCTTCCCAGTACAAAAAATACTGTAATTATCCTCTACGTTTGCTAACATTTTTGTCGACTTGTCTTTCTAGAAGTCAACGATAAAATCCCCACTCCAGAAAAATGCCTCTCTTACAATTTGTCATCGATTTGTTTGTCGTCAAATAAATGGAACAAAGTGAACTTATTTTTAACTCTTTGTCGATCAATATTCTTTTCGATCCTCAATGTCGACCAATCGTTTTTTTAACAGCATCAAAATCACGAAGTACAAAGATCGAACTATTTAATTCACGAATTTTATTTCATTGCATCACAAAAGTAATTCGTTACGTAAACAATCAATGTTACCTTAATCATCGTTGGAAATAACGTTGAAAACAGAGTATGACAGTTTCAGAAGCTAAAATAATCATTCATTACAATTAGCCTTATTATTTTCAAAAAATAATTTATACAGACAATTAATTGGCTGCGTTAGTAAATAAGCTGTATACTCACGCTGCCGAAAGCATGAAGGGACAACATTATAACATGATAACAAATAAAAGTAATCGGTCGCTGTGACCGTAGCATTATCAGGATGAGACTTTTTTTCGTTTCAGTACAAAATGAAGTCCAGTCCATCGTGTAAACAGCCTGGCAAATGTCCAAACTCTAAAAAATTGATTTATATCAAATATTATGTTTTGAAACGTATTTCAATTGAGAAATAATGATATTTCATTATTAACCATTTCCGTTATTAAATCTTTCTGAAAGTGATATTTGTATGAAACAAAAAATATTGAGTAATCTGACTCAAGTGAATCAGACGCAGGCAAAAACTTTGCAACATTTGTTTGCCATTTTTTCACTGTGTAAATGCAATAAATTAAAGTTACTTCACCATTAATTGAATTTCTCAAAATATATGATGACTAATTACTAAGAAAACGCAGCTAACAATATTACCTGAAGTGATAATTCGTTCCCGTAAAAGCATAAAATAAATATTTGCATCAGCATTGAAGCAAGGTACATAACAGTAGCCACGAATTCTGCAGTGAAAAGTTTTACTTTTGAAACTTCATAGACACTGACGCAAATGACGATAGAGCTGATGGTAAATTGAAGAAAAATAACGAAACCAAAGATACTGTTCAATGTACCAGCTAATCTATAATTCAGACGATCTTGAAGTACTTCTGAAAAAAAAAACTTTGCGCAATTTCGTATCGTAGAGCTAAAAGGTCAATTATTTACTGAAATATTTTGATGTGATGCCTGATGCAATCTGTTAACAATTGAGACTCCAATATTTGGTTCATCTTTGGCTCACAGTCTTCATTGTCATCACTGTCCAATAATTTTTGTCGCTTTTTTATTATTTGCGGTATAGCTTTGATGCGATATTTAAGAATTTTCATTTGGGCGCAAGTGAGGACTATAAGACCCGGAAATAATGTGTCAAAGGCACTGTTGATAACAGCCCCTGTACTGACAGCTATAACCTGATGAATGTACGTGAAAAGAAAAAGATTTTGTCTTGATTCGTAGGTGTAAGGCACCCAGCCTTTGAAGGGCAGTTTACCCTCAGGCAGGTCCATTATCATTGACTTCACCATTATGATAGAAGCTGATGATAGTGTGAGTGTCGTGTATCGAGAAAAAATCCATCTTGAAATCAAATTAAAAACTTTTAAAACAATAACTTTTTCAACTGATAACACGCTTAAGGGTATAGGTCAGCCACTTATACTCTTGAAATTCTAAAAGTGACATTTGTGTCAAAAGTGACAGGAAAGAGAAAATGGTCTAAAACTTTATTAATTTCGTATGACACACTGCCTTAAGAGGAAAAGATGTAGACGAACGGTTGCTGAAAATCCCGCGTCAAAGATTTTTCTTCCGATTATTTATATTTCAGGCTTTTCTTTCTTCGTTTTTTTTTTAGAATAAAATATGGTATCCGTGAGCAGCCCTGACTCTAGTACCGACGACGACGCAGTCAGTTAGTGATTTGGTCTGTGTGACCAAATATCAAAATTTTTATCTAACCAGATAAGTAAATTATCCGCAAACCGTAAATCAAAATTTATGAAAGTAAGAACCGGAAATGGTAACTCGTCAATGGAAAAGTTGGATAAAAATACGAAAAAATGTACCAAAATTGTTCTTTACGATTAAAAAATTTTTAATAAAAATATCAGAACAGTAAAGAATCATAGAAAAGAAAAAAAAATACTCTTGTTATTTGTATTTTATTAATACTCTTTGATTTTTTTTTTCGAAGCTGTCTGGCTGTTGAATGTTTGAAAACTAATTTCATAGCGTCTTACCTAGCATCGTATTTACTGTCTGACTGAATTTCGATTTCCATTGAATTGCGTGGTTCGCAGACGTCGTTTTTCATGGCATCTGTGAGATCAATTATTTCTTGTCGTTTTTTTAATAATATCACAATTTTTGTGAAAACCCCAATCATCGTTAGAAGCAGAAAAGAACCAAGTGCAAATTCTTCAACACTATCGAACGAGGCAAAGAGTTCAATAAACGCAGATATAACAAATGTGCAAACGAAAAGAACCGTAACGAACGTAAAACAGTTGTAAAGAACAACTTTCCAACCAGTAAACCATAACAACGGTCGCCATAGGCCACAAAATTGAAAAATCGTAAAATTCGATGATAATGCATTCATTTCAGTGTACGTTTGTATATGTCTTTTGTATGTATGTATCGATACTGACGACGAGTCTCTTCGATTTCGACAGAACATAGAATATCTGGACAGAGTTTGTTATTAGAGTAATTTCCTTAAAAGACGTCCAGAAAAGATTCAAAGAAAAAACTGTAAAACGAGAGAACGAAAAATGTCATCCTGGAATAATTGTAGTTTAAAAATTGATTGCTTGATGATGCAGAAAAAAAAATAGTCAATATTCTATTTCAACGAATCGATGTAAGTATGTGGAGCTTTTATCTTCACCATATTTTCATCGTTCACTCGATAGCTCACCATACAGAACGACAGCGATTAAATTGTTCTATGTACTCCGTTGACGACTTCGTGAATAATGTAATTACGTTTAGAGCAATTGAGCTGACGATACATAGAGACATTTGATTGCTCTGAAACAGTACCTTTTGCATCGATTTACAAATTTCTACCAACAATCGACCCATTTTTATTTCATAACTCTAGGGACATCGGATAATACGTAATTGCAACTAGTTGCAGTATTCGTTTGACCAGCGAGCCAGTATTAACAAACGAGTCGTCTTCGTAAAGAGACATCCGTGGTACTATTAATTTAAGCACATATTTCAAACAATACAAGAAATAATTTCGAAAGACTTGTCCTCGGACTTGTCACTTGCTGAGATGCATGCTGTTTACTTTATACTTACGTTGACCCAGACGAATCTTAGGTGCAGTAGGAATTTCGTCAATAATCACATCAGCCAATATTCATTTATAAATTATTGTTTTATTAATCTACAGAGTTATTACATCTCCCGTTAATAATTGTTATCACCTTAACCATCACTGGAAATAAAGTTGAATGCGGAGTATGATAATTTAACAAGCTAGAAAGATCATTTTTTGCGGTTAACCAAACATGTATAACATGATGATTGACAGATTGGTGGAAAAATCTTTTGTAACGATCGATCAATACTTACGCTGACAAATGAGTCGAGCGTCAGTTTAATTATGTGATAGCAAATGACAGTAATCGGTCGTTGCGAACGTATCATTATCATGATCAAACTTCGTTTCGTTTTAATACCAAACGACGACCAGTCCATTTTATAAACAGCCTGGCAAATGTCCATGCTCTAGAGAGATCAATTCATAAACAATTCTGCGCATATTAGTATAATCGGCAGTGATAAGTGCATGGTCAGTTTGTGGCTTGGACAAACCCCCGAATTAAAGAGCCTCGGGTAAGACCAATACTCGGCTGGGTGACCGTTTAGCCATTCAAAAACTCGCACATGAATTGCTGACGAGCGAAAGACAGTTTTTTTGAGTTTTAGATTGTGCTAACGATAACTTAAACTTAGTACAAAAAATATTTACATATATATATATATAGTCGCTCGTATCGACGGGGTTTTCTTAGCCCCGTGTTCGAAAAAATCCGCAAAAGTATACGCAGAAACATTGGATATAAGTATTAGTGAGTATAAAATGTTCTCAGCTTGAAAAAATTTGTTTTTTGATTCACGCAATCTGTTAATTTACAAATTTTTACTCAACTTTCATTTATCAAGAAATATGTAGAAATTCAGCTGTTTCTTGGTTAAAGAACTTTTGGTATAGATTTTTTATTTTTTCGGTAGATTGTACGCAACTATACTGTCAGCAATGTGCAAAATGTGTCAACATTGAAAGTTGTGAATCATATTTTTAAGAAAACCTAATTCTTAATTATATATCTAAAAAAATTATATTCTAACAACAATAATTATAGCAGTCATGAAGATAATACCTGGAGTGACAATTGACCTCCGTAGAAACAGAAAACAAATATTTGGACCAGCATAGTAGCCAAATACATAAAAGTAGCTGCAAATTCGCCACTGAAAAGTTTCACCCTTGATACTTCATAGACACTGACGCAAATTACGAGAGAGCTCACCGTAAATTGTAGAAAAATGGCAAAGCCAAAAATACTGTTCAACGTATCGGCTAATCTATAATTTAGACGATCTTGAAGTATTTCTGAAAGAAAACGTTGTGGAATCCCGTATCGCAAAGTAAAAAGTTAGATTTTTTACTGAATTATTTCGATGTGATGCCTGATGCAATCCTTTAATAATTCAGACTCCAATGTTTGGTTCTTCGTCTGATAGTCTTCATTGGTATCACTGTCCAAAGATTTTTTTTGCGCCTTTATAATTTGCGGTATGGCTTCAAATCTGTATTTAAGGATTTTCATTTGGGCGCATGTGAGTATAATCAGACCAGGAAATAAAGTATCAAAGGCACTGTTAATCACAGCACCTGTACTAGTAGCCACAGCCTGATGGATATACGTGAAGAGAAAAGCAATTTGTGTTGAATCATAGGCGTAAGGCAACCAGCCTTTAAAAGGTAGTTTACGTTCAGGTATATCGTCAATAATTGAGTGTAACACTATTATAAATAGTGTTGATAATACCAGAGCCACATATCGAGAAGTCGTCCATCTTAAAATAACAAAAATTAAAAATCACGTAAAAGTCAATTTTCAACCCTTTTTATTATACACACTGGTGGTACTAAGTGAAAAGTATTCTTAACAGTTTGATAATTGGTTTAGTCACAGAAAAATAAAAACAAAATATTATACGACCTCAAAAGATACTTAAAAACTCAGAATTCAGATTTCAGTTCGATCAAGTGACAATCAAACGAACAAGTTCGATATAAACGAAACCAATTATCCTTTAAATCAAAAATTTTGGAATGGCACAACTGATGGTAATCGACCGAGGGTTACACACAGTATTCCTTTACGTTTCCTTATGGGTGTCAAAAGTACGATTATTCTATAAGTGTATATAAGTTTTCGACTCTTTAAAATAGAATTTTATGTTTCTGAGTAAAATAAATATTTATCAAGAAATAAAAATTTCCATAACATGGAAAAGAATGGAGCATTTTTCTCGGCATTTTTTTCTATAATAATAATAAAGTACGTAGTACCATTTAAGGAATAATTTCGTCCTTAATTCAACAAAGTATCGAATAATTTATGAATATTAAAATTGATGTATAAAGTCGAACCGAGCATCACGTTCACCATCAGCTTGAATTTGAATCTCCATCGCATCTCGTGGTTCACAGATATCGTTTTTCAAGGCATACGTAAGGTCGATTATTTCTTGTCGTTTTTTTATCAAAATCACCATTTTTCCAGACACTCCAATCATTGATAATAACAGAAAAGACCCATGAGCAAATTCCTCTGCACTGTTGAATGAGGCAAAGAGTTCAATGACCTCAGATATAACGAAAGTGCTAATGATGAGAATGATAATTGATGTGTAACAGTTGTAAAGCACAAACTTCCAACCAGCGAGCCACACTAACGGTCGCCAGAGGCCACAACATTTAAGAATTGTAAAATTCAATTCTAGCGTATGCATTTTTATATAAAAGTGTGTAACACTTTGTTAAAGTCTACGAATAACCCCAAGTTGGAACTGAAGCATTTCGATCTTGACAAAACATTGAAATGTATCATGAAATTCGCTATTAAAGTAATTTTATAAAATTACGTTTGATATACGATACAAAAACTGAGGAAAACGATTAGACCGAACCGTGGGTTATTTAATAATTCATCATTGGATGATGATGTCAAAAAAGAAAAAAAAAACATAGGCAGCGTTCTATTGTGATATCGATCGATGCTACCCAGGGACTTTATCTCTCGACAATTTTTCTAGCGTTTAAAGTGACATACGAACTCTATTGACGACTTCGTGCATAATGTAATTGCGTTTAAGGTAATGGATCTGTCGGTACCTAGAGCTACTTGATTGCTCTGAAACAGCATTTTTGTATCGATTCACATAACGGTTACATCAATAAACACATCGTTATTTTATGAGTCTAAGGACATCGAAAAATACTGCTGACAACTCATGGCAGTATCTGTTTAACCAGCAAGCCAATATAATAAACGAATCTTTTTCGTAAAGGGACATTCGTGCTGTGTTCAATTTGTAAAGATGTGGTGATCAGGGTAAAAGAAAACTTGAACCAATTTTATCACTTCGTTCCGTGAAAAGGATTCATTCGGTGCTGTTGGTTTCACTTGCGTTTAGTTCGTAAAATGATTTCAATTCTGGCAAAAAAATTGCAATTACATTGAAAAATTGCAGAATATATAAAAATATTTGCTTTTTTCCTCGTGGTTGCCTGTATTTGTGTGTTTGTTTGTTTGTTTTTTTTTAATTCTATGCTTACACTCTATGAAAAGCGCAGGCTGCGTGATCAATACAGTGAAATTTGTTACCTTCCATAGAATAAATAACTTGCCATCGGAACACTGACGCACTGTGTTCATTGTTTTTGTTTTTATAAGACCATTTTGTTGTTAAAAATGCTGTCTTCGAAGGCCATTTTTAGGACAGAATAAATCTAAACTCTTCGAATGATTTTTTCCGATTTTTTTTTTCACACGTCGTTGCTGTTTATTAAAAAGTTGTAAAAAACATTGACAAAAAATGACAAATTTTACCTGACAGTTATGGATAATTACGTATATCTACTCACAGTAAAAATATTCTGACCAGCGATCAGAGTTCTGGACGTCGTATGCATCCGAAAAAAAGACAACCAAATGTATTCTTAATCGGGATCAATGTTAGGAATGTACGAGAATCAAACAAAAACTTTATCTCCTCATAAAATGGATGATGTATCAAAAATGAACAATTATTTCCAGTTAATTCTGCTACCATTCATGAAAAACGGTCGAATGAAGATGTTTTTACCAAATTTCAACTCAATTTGCCAACTAGTTATCGAGCTATTTCCGTCAGCAATTCAAAAAGTATATTTTTTGAAAAAACCATTATTTTTTTGTGACAAAGTTTATACGTGCGTGATCTTGAAGGATCAATGAACACGTGTACAAAATTTTCGAAAAAAAGCTCGTCCAGGTACAAATTCGTTCTATTCGGAAAATCATTTTCAAATGTATCATGCTCTCTCGCTTTCTCTCTCTTTCACATTCAATCAAACCCACGCATCACCTTAAGGCTATAAACTTTTCAAGTTTTAGTGCATTGTTCCTTTTTTTTGTGCATTTGTTGATAATCAAATACGTTGAAGAAAAGATTTGTTCGAAATTGATTATCGTTGGAGCTTTTATGATTTTTTTTTTTCATTTCGTACGCGAGAGTCGTCTTACAGTCTGACGTTACCTAGAGCTGTACCACTGCAATATCTTGACATGAATTTGCTTAAGTATAAACATGAAACATTTGTTTTCATCGTCATCGTTGATATTCTGTTACACATCTCTTAAATCAATTGTTTTAGTGTTAATAAATTCACCACTAAATACACACAAATTTGATGCAATATTATTATAAGTTACGCATTCTATGATCGTTGTTGAAGAACGTTGAAAACTGAATACGATAGTTTTATTATCTGCAACGAGAATGTAGCAAAATTTACGACGGAATAATGTATACTAAAACGAAAAATAGTTGAAGAGGTGAACAACAGAGAAGTTTCGTTACGAATGACATTAAATAATGCAAAAAAAAAAAGTATTGTCCATTCTTTATATTTATTACTATTAGTTTTCACCTCTTCCGTTTTAGGACAAAAGCAATAAAATGCCACTAACACTGTTGAACGAATCCAGAGAGACTGTAATTACGTTGCCACAGGTGAGTGTAATGGGTCGTAAAGAACGTAACATTATTACCAACATAGTCTTCTTCGTTTTGATGTTCAATAGAGACCAATCCATTTCATACACCGCGTCACAAACGCCCAAGCTCTGAATGCATTCACCAAAAGATAAATCGTATAAATCTTTGAAGTTTACGTCATCAATTTCAATTATCCCGAATTAGTATTACGAATACATTAAATCAAAAACTTTTGAGAAAATATGTAAATACAAAATCTCTTGATCTTTTTCACTGTTGCAGGGTACCAGGACGATGATCTTGAAATAATATCGCAACTGTAAACGGTGTTCAAAGATTATAACGAAAAAGTTTTATCATTCCATCTGAAGTAAATGATAGCAGAGTAGAACGATTCTCTGAATAAAAAATGTTTTTTGAATTTTAGATTTTTTTTTATTATAAAAAAATTTGCACACCGCAACTTACCTACCTGGCTATGATCTTTCATTCTAACACATTTAGTGATTTTCATCAAACCTAAACAGTGACATTTCTTTAAATTGTCGCTTAAAAATCTTTATCTACAATATAAATCTTCAATTTGTGCTAAACAAATAATTGCTCGGAGCAGTCTGAATCGATCATTGGCGAGTATCCTACTTTCTCTTTTGATCACTATTTATGATCAGTCATTACAATTTCGACAAAAAAAAATCGAGTCTTTCAGGTGCACAAAGTTATCGGCTTTTTTCTTAAATTTGGAATTCTTATATATTACTGAGATTTTTGGAATGTTATATACAACACCTGAAATTGCAATTGTCCACCGTAGAAGCAATACAAAAATATCTCTGTAATCATGCAACAGAGATACATCATAATTGCAGTAAATTCAGAGCTCAAGAGTTGCATGGCCGATGCTTCGTAAGCACTGACACAAAGTATAAGAGAGCTCAAGACAATTTGAAAGAAAACAATATTACTGAAAATATTTGTCAATGAATTGGCTAATCTGAAATAAAAATGAACGTTACGATAATGGTTTTTTATAGCTTTTCATTGAGTGACGTAATGAAATTGAGAAAAAAAGGTATTATTTTCGTTACTGAAAAATTTGAACATGATGCCTTAGACATCCTGCTAACAATTTGGACTCCAGAGACAAACGGTTCCCTTGCGATTCCTTATTATTTTCGACAATTTGTGGCAACGATTCGATCCGATACTTAAGAATGTTTATTTGAGCACAAATGCTGTGTACAAATCCAGGAAAGAGAGTATCGAATGAACAGGTTATTCCGGCTCCAATTGCGTGAGCAATTAGTTGATGAAAATAGCCGAGCCAGTAACCAATTTCTGAGGATTTGTGATCATATGGAAGCCAGCCTTTGAAGGGCATATTACGGCCAGGAATATCCAGCCACAGTGATCGCAACGTAATTAAAGAAGCGGTTGATCCAACAATAGTAGCAAATAGCAAAGTGGTAGCTCTAAAAAAAAAATTCCTAAAAATAAAATATATGTCCACCGATTGGGCCGGTTCGATAGATACTTGTGACTGTCTTAAAATGTCTTCATATTTGATCATATATCAATCAGTTACTGTGTCATAACTCTTATAATCATTAAGACATGACAGAAAATTCATGAAAACACAGACGTAAGACAACGAATAAAAAATTGAAACATTTCATTCACAGGATTCTTTTTAAAAAAGTGACGAGAGGTTCAATTATTGAGAATAATTAGTTAAGGTAGTAGGCTCGCTTCAGTTACGTTCGAAAATTAAATGTCCGGTTAATTTTTAGAAATTCAAATATAATTGCGCACACGCGTTTTCATTAATAATGTTCTGCCACTTATTCCTCAATATGATTGTATGGAGTTCAAAAAGCAATTGATTTCTACCACGTCATTTTCGGCACAAAATTCACGCATTATTAAATGTATCTAAAATTTTCATTATTTGAGCTTAAATTTACAAAGTCACCTAGCATCACGTTCAGACTCAATTTGCATTTCCGTTTCATCGTTATCGCGAGGTTTGCACAGATCGTTCCTCAGTACATTCGTCAGATGAATTATTTGTTTTCGTTGCTTTAGCAAAACCGCACCTTTTCCACACGACGTAAGGACTGTCAGAAACATGTAAGAACCGTGAGTAAATTCTTTGACATTTTCTGACGATACAGTAAGGTCGATGAATTGAAATGAAGCAAAGGTGTAAAGAAACGAGATTACAATTGTTGTGTAACAGTTGTAAACTACAGATTTATAGCCTGCAGGCCAGTTCAACGGTCGCCATATTCCGAGAAATGCAAAAATTCTAAAATTCAATTGTAACGTATGCATTTTACGGTTAAAGTAAATTTCTAAAGTGTATGCGTACAAAGGGAAGGCTTTGAAGGCACTGGCGGACTTTGACCTCCGGAAAAACTCTGTAAACGTTCACGAAAGAAAGAAAACTATCGTGACGATTACGTTTGACAATGTATTCAGGCAGTAGGTAGAAGAAATTCCTTTGCTTATGATTTGCATTTTATAACTAGTGGCTAATGATATAGAGAAAAGTACAAGTACAGAGAAGAGAAGAAATAGGAAAAAAGTGTATGTTACATTGTAACATTTGCAGGCAAATAATTCAGCAAGTTATCATTGTCTACGAAACGTTTTTGTCATTGGTTCTGAGCATATAGTATAGAGACATATTCACTTCACTATTTAATCCGTGAATATTAAAACAGAATGGTAAATATACTTGCAAAAAATTAGATCTTATTAGATCCTATCTTTCGCATAGCAAAGGGATATTTATTTGTATACCCTACCTACAAAACTAAACCATCAATTTTCATATTCAATTTGTAAGAGGGAGGGAAAACTGAAAAAGTCTCAGTGCGAAAACTCGAGTCAGTTCTCTCGTGACTGTCTGCACATTACTTAAGTCTGTAGAGGGGAATAAGTCTGTTAGGTACAGGTAAATCGATTATACTTCTGTTTTTGAAAATGTAATTTGTCGTATGATTGTCTACCACAATAAAAATCTAAAATCTCATTATCATTTCAATTTGATTGAAACGATATTTATTGGAATAATTATCGATCAGGTTTCTTAGATTGGATTTGGAAAAAAAATATATATATATATTTTGAAAATCATTTTCAAAACTGCACAATAATCCTTCATTTCGAGGAGAAAAAAGTTACACGTTCTTCTCGTCTCGCCGAAGAATAAGTTGAAACTTTGATTTTTCTCCGTGGACGTCCGAGAGAAACGTGTATGTGCTTCTACTTCTTTCTCTCGAGCACCCAAGCATTGCATTAAGGGCACAATCTTTTCACGTTTCATTGGATTGTTTCCCTGTTTTGTGCAGTTGTTGATAATCAAATACGTTGAAGAATTGTAATATATATTTTTTGATCGTGAGTAGACAGTCTGACGTTACCTGGAGCTGTACCACTGAAATATCTAGACACGAATGTGCTTGATCATAGACTTTGACCATTTGTTTTGATACTCGTCGTTAAGATTCCGTTACATCTCTTAAATCAATTGTTTAAGTGTCACTGATAAATTCACTACTGAATACATACTAATTTTATGCAATATTATTATAAGTTACGCAGTCTCTGATCGTTGTTGGAGAACGTTGAAAACCGAATACGATAGTTTTATGATCTGCAACGAGAATGTAGCAACATTTACGACGGAACAATGTATACTAAAACGAAAAATAGTTGAAGAGGTGAACAACAGAGAAGTTTCGTTACGAATGACATTAAATAATGCAAAAAAAAAAAAGTATTGTCCATTCTTTATATTTATTACTATCAGTTTTCACCTCTTCCGATTCAGGACAAAAGCAATAAAATGCCACTAACACTGTTGAACGAATCCAGAGAGACTGTAATTACGTTGCCACAGGTGAGTGTAATAGGTCGTAAAGAACGTAACATTATTACCAACATAGTCTTCTTCGTTTTGATGTTCAATAGAGACCAATCCATTTCATACACCGCGTCACAAACGCCCAAGCTCTGAATACATTCACCAAAAGATAAATCGTATAAATCTTTGAAGTTTACGTCATCAATTTCAATTATCCCGAATTAGTATTACGAATACATTAAATCAACAACTTTTGAGAAAATATGTAAATACAAAATCTCTTGTTCTTTTTCACTGTTGCAGGGTACCAAGACGATGATTTTGAAGTAATATCGGAACTTTAAACGTTGTTCAAAGATTATAACGAAAAAGTTTTATCATTCCATCTGAAGTAAATGATAGCAGAGTAGAACGATTTTCTGAATAAAAAATGTTTTTTGAATTTTAGATTTTTTTTTTATTATAACAAAATTTGCATACCGCAACTTACCTACCTGGCCATGATCTTCCATTATAACACATTTAATGATTTTCATCAAACTTAAACAGTGACATTTCTTTAAATTGTAGCTTAAAAATCTTTATCTACAATATAAATCTTCAATTTGTGCTAAACAAATAATTGCTCGGAGCAGTCTGAATCGATCATTGGCGAGTATCCTACTTTCTCTTTTGATCACTATTTATGATCAGTCATTACAATTTCGACAAAAAAAATCGAGTCTTTCAGGTGCACAAAGTTATCGGTTTTTTCTTAAATTTGGAATTCTTATATATTACTGAGATTTTTGGAATGTTATATACAACACCTGAAATGTCAATTGTCCACCGTAGAAGCAATACAAAAATATCTCTGTAATCATGCAACAGAGATACAACATAATTGTAGTAAATTCAGAGCTCAAGAGTTGCATGGCTGATGCTTCGTAAGCACTGACACAAAGTATAAGAGAGCTCAAGACAATTTGAAAGAAAACAATATTACTGAAAATATTTGTCAATGAATTGGCTAATCTGAAATAAAAATGAACGTTACGATAATGGTTTTTATAGCTTTTCATTGAGTGACGTAATGAAATTGAGAAAAAAAGGTATTATTTTCGTTACTGAAATATTTGAACATGATGCCTTAGACATCCTGCTAACAACTTGGACTCCAGAGACAAACGGTTCCCTTGCGATTCCTTATTATTTTCGACAATTTGTGGCAACGATTCGATCCGATACTTAAGAATGTTTATTTGAGCACAAATGCTGTGTACAAATCCAGGAAAGAGAGTATCGAATGAACAGGTTATTCCGGCTCCAATTGCGTGAGCAATTAGTTGATGAAAATAGCCGAGCCAGTAACCAATTTCTGAGGATTTGTGATCATATGGAAGCCAGCCTTTGAAGGGCATATTACGGCCAGGAATATCCAGCCACAGTGATCGCAACGTAATTAAAGAAGCGGTTGATCCAACAATAGTAGCAAATAGCAAAGTGGTAGCTCTAAAAAAAAAATTCCTAAAAATAAAATATATGTCCACCGATTGGGCCGGTTCGATAGATACTTGTGACTGTCTTAAAATGTCTTCATATTTGATCATATATCAATCAGTTACTGTGTCATAACTCTTATAATCATTAAGACATGACAGAAAATTCATGAAAACACAGACGTAAGACAACGAATAAAAAATTGAAACATTTCATTCACAGGATTCTTTTTAAAAAAGTGACGAGAGGTTCAATTATTGAGAATAATTAGTTAAGGTAGTAGGCTCGCTTCAGTTACGTTCGAAAATTAAATGTCCGGTTAATTTTTAGAAATTCAAATATAATTGCGCACACGCGTTTTCATTAATAATGTTCTGCCACTTATTCCTCAATATGATTGTATGGAGTTCAAAAAGCAATTGATTTCTACCACGTCATTTTCGGCACAAAATTCACGCATTATTAAATGTATCTAAAATTTTCATTATTTGAGCTTAAATTTACAAAGTCACCTAGCATCACGTTCAGACTCAATTTGCATTTCCGTTTCATCGTTATCGCGAGGTTTGCACAGATCGTTCCTCAGTACATTCGTCAGATGAATTATTTGTTTTCGTTGCTTTAGCAAAACCGCACCTTTTCCACACGACGTAAGGACTGTCAGAAACATGTAAGAACCGTGAGTAAATTCTTTGACATTTTCTGACGATACAGTAAGGTCGATGAATTGAAATGAAGCAAAGGTGTAAAGAAACGAGATTACAATTGTTGTGTAACAGTTGTAAACTACAGATTTATAGCCTGCAGGCCAGTTCAACGGTCGCCATATTCCGAGAAATGCAAAAATTCTAAAATTCAATTGTAACGTATGCATTTTACGGTTAAAGTAAATTTCTAAAGTGTATGCGTACAAAGGGAAGGCTTTGAAGGCACTGGCGGACTTTGACCTCCGGAAAAACTCTGTAAACGTTCACGAAAGAAAGAAAACTATCGTGACGATTACGTTTGACAATGTATTCAGGCAGTAGGTAGAAGAAATTCCTTTGCTTATGATTTGCATTTTATAACTAGTGGCTAATGATATAGAGAAAAGTACAAGTACAGAGAAGAGAAGAAATAGGAAAAAAGTGTATGTTACATTGTAACATTTGCAGGCAAATAATTCAGCAAGTTATCATTGTCTACGAAACGTTTTTGTCATTGGTTCTGAGCATATAGTATAGAGACATATTCACTTCACTATTTAATCCGTGAATATTAAAACAGAATGGTAAATATACTTGCAAAAAATTAGATCTTATTAGATCCTATCTTTCGCATAGCAAAGGGATATTTATTTGTATACCCTACCTACAAAACTAAACCATCAATTTTCATATTCAATTTGTAAGAGGGAGGGAAAACTGAAAAAGTCTCAGTGCGAAAACTCGAGTCAGTTCTCTCGTGACTGTCTGCACATTACTTAAGTCTGTAGAGGGGAATAAGTCTGTTAGGTACAGGTAAATCGATTATACTTCTGTTTTTGAAAATGTAATTTGTCGTATGATTGTCTACCACAATAAAAATCTAAAATCTCATTATCATTTCAATTTGATTGAAACGATATTTATTGGAATAATTATCGATCAGGTTTCTTAGATTGGATTTGGAAAAAAAATATATATATATATTTTGAAAATCATTTTCAAAACTGCACAATAATCCTTCATTTCGAGGAGAAAAAAGTTACACGTTCTTCTCGTCTCGCCGAAGAATAAGTTGAAACTTTGATTTTTCTCCGTGGACGTCCGAGAGAAACGTGTATGTGCTTCTACTTCTTTCTCTCGAGCACCCAAGCATTGCATTAAGGGCACAATCTTTTCACGTTTCATTGGATTGTTTCCCTGTTTTGTGCAGTTGTTGATAATCAAATACGTTGAAGAATTGTAATATATATTTTTTGATCGTGAGTAGACAGTCTGACGTTACCTGGAGCTGTACCACTGAAATATCTAGACACGAATGTGCTTGATCATAGACTTTGACCATTTGTTTTGATACTCGTCGTTAAGATTCCGTTACATCTCTTAAATCAATTGTTTAAGTGTCACTGATAAATTCACTACTGAATACATACTAATTTTATGCAATATTATTATAAGTTACGCAGTCTCTGATCGTTGTTGGAGAACGTTGAAAACCGAATACGATAGTTTTATGATCTGCAACGAAAATGTAGAAAAATTTACGACGGAATAATGTATAATAAAACGAAAAATTGTTGAGGAGGTGAAAAACAGAGAAGTTTCGTTACGAATGACATTAAATAATGCAAAAAAAAAATATTGTCCATTCTTCATATTCATTACTATCAGTTTCCACCTCTTCCGGTTCAGAACAAAAGCAATAAAATGTCACTAACACTGTTGAACGAATCCAGAGAGACTGTAATTACGTTGCCACAGGTAAATGTAATAGGTCGTAAAGAACGTAACATTATTACCAACATAGTCTTCTTCGTTTTGATGTTCAATAGAGACCAATCCATTTGATACACCGCGTCACAAACGCCCAAGCTCTGAATAAATACACCAACAGATAAATCGTATAAATCTTTGAAGTTTACGTCATCAATTTTAATTATGCCGAATTAGTATTACGAATACACGTATAAATTGTTTTACAAACATATATGAACGGTTCATTCCTAAATTAAATGTTCGGTCGAAAAAAAGTTCAGATATTTTGTTTTGAGGATTAAATCAACAACTTTTGAGGAAATATGTCAATACAAAATCTCTTGTTGCAGAATACCAAAACGATGATTTGAAAAAAAAATTGCAACTGTAAACGGTGTCCAATGATTATAAAGAAAAAGTTTTATCATTCCATTTGAAGTAAATGATAGCAGAATAGAAAGATTCTCTGAATAAAAAATGTTTGTTGAATTTTGGATTTTTTTTTTTATATAAAAAAATTTGCATACCGCAACTTATCTACACGGTTATGGTCTTTTATTATAACACATTTAGTGATTTTCTTCAAACCTAAATAGTGACATTTCTTTGAATTGTCACTTAAAAATGTTTATCTACAATATGAATCTTTAATTTGTGCTAAGCAAATAATTGCTCGAAGCAGTCTGAATCGATCATTGGCGAGCATCCTACTTTCTCTTTTGATCACTATTTATGATCAGTCATTACAATTTCGACAAAACAAAAATCAATAAATCAATTAAAAGTGTTAAAACTTGGAAACGTATAATATTTAGCAATTGTTAAGATATAATTTAGTTTCCGGTGATGAGTCTTTCGGGTGCACAAAGTTATCGGCTTTTTTCTTAAATTTAGGATTCTTAAATACTACTGAGATTTTTGGAATATCAAATACAACACCTGAAATTTCAATTGTCCACCGTAGAAGCAATACAAAAATATCTCCGTAATCATACAACAGAGATACATCATAATTGCAGTAAATTCAGAGCTGAAGAGTTTCATGGCCGATGCTTCGTAAGCACTGACACAAAGTATAAGAGAGCTCAAGACAATTTGGAAGAAAACAATATTACTGAAAATATTTGTCAATAAATTGGCTAATCTGAAATAAAAATGAACGTTACGATAATTGTTTTTTATAGTTTTTCATTGAGTGACGTAATGAAATTGAGAAAAAAGGGTATTATTTTCGTTACTGAAATATTTGAACATGATGCCTTAGACATCCTGCTAACAATTTGGACTCCAGAGACAGACGGTTCCCTTGCGATTCCTTGTTATTTTCGACAATTTGTGGCAACGATTCGATCCGATACTTAAGAATGTTTATTTGAGCACAAATGCTCTGTACAAATCCAGGAACGAGAGTATCGAATGAACAGCTCAGTCCGGCAACAATTGCGTGAGCAATTAGTTGATGAAAATAGCCGAGCCAGTAACCAATTTCTGAGGATTTGTGATCATATGGAAGCCAGCCTTTAAAGGGCATATTACGGCCAGGAATATCCAGCCACAGTGATCGCAACGTAATTAAAGAAGCAGTTGTTCCAGTAATAGTAGTAAATAACAAAGTCGTAGCTCTAAAAAAAAAAAATTCCTAAAAATAAAATATATTCCACCGATTATGTCGGTTCGATAGATCCTTGTGAGGGTCTTGAAATGTCTTCATATTTGATCATACGTAAATCAGTTACTGTGTCATAACTCTTATAATTATAAAGAAATGACAGAAAATTAATGAAAACACAGACGTATGACATCGAATAAAAAATTGAAACATTCCATTCACATAATTCTTTTTACAAAAGTGACGAGAAGTTCAATTATTGAGAATAATTAGTTAAGGTAGTAGGCTCGCTTCAGTCATGTTCGAAAATTAAATGTCCAGTCAATTTTTAGAAATTCAAATATATTTGCGCACACGCGTTATCATTAATAATATTCTGCCACTTATTCTTCAATATGATTGTATGAAGCTTAAAAAGCAATTGATTTCTACGTCATTTTCGGCACAAAATTCATGCATTTTTAAATGTATCTTAAATTTTCATTATTTGAGCTTAAATTTACAAAGTCACCTAGCATCACGTTCAAACTCAATCTGCATTTCCGTTTCATCGTTATCGCGAGGTTTGCAAAGATCGTTCCTCAGTACATTGGTCAGATGAATTATTTGTTTTCGTTGCTTTAGCAAAACCGCACCTTTTCCACACGCCGTAAGGACTGTCAGAAACATGTAAGAACCGTGAGTAAATTCTTTGACATTTTCTGACGATACAGTAAGATCGATGAATTGAGATGAAGCGAAAGTGTAAAGAAACGAGATTACAATTGTTGTGTAACAGTTGTAAACTACAGATTTATAGCCTGCAGGCCAGTTCAACGGTCGCCATACTCCGAAAAATGTAAAAATTCTAAAATTCAATTGTAGCGTATGCATTTTACGGTTAAAGTAAATTTATAAAGTGTATGCGTACAAAGGGAAGGCTTTGAAGGCACTGGCGGACTTTGACCTCCGGAAAAACTCTGTAAACGTTCACGAAAGAAAGAAAACTATCGTGACGATTACGTTTGACAATGTATTCAGGCAGTAGGTAGAAAAAATTCCTTTGCATATGATTTGCATTTTATAACTAGTGGCTAATGATATAGAGAAAAGTACAAGTACAGAGAAGAGAAGAAATAGGAAAAAAAGTGTATGTTGCATTGTAACATTTGCAGGCAAATAATTCAGCAAGTTATCATTGTCTCGCAATCGTTTTTTATTGGTTCTTAGCATATAGTATGGAGACATATTCACGTCACAATTTAATGCGTTAATATTAAAACAGAATGGTAAATATACTTGCAGAAAATTCACCTATTCTTCCCATAGCAAAGGGATATTTTTTTGTATACCCTACCTACAAAACTAAACCATCAATTTTCATATTTAATCCGTTAGAGGGAGGGAAAACTGAAAAAGTCTCAGTGCAAAAACTCGGGTCAGTTCTCTCGTGACTGTCTACGCATTACTTGAGTCTGTAGAGGGGAATAAGTCTTTTAGGTACAGGTAAATCGATTATACTTCTGTTTTTGAAAATGTATTTTGTCGTATGATTGTCTACCACAACAAAAATCTAAAATCTCATTATCGTTTTAATTTAATTGAAACGATATATATTGAAATAATCATCCATTAATTTTCTTACATTGGATTTGGAAAAAAAAAATATATATTCTGAAAATCATCTTCAAAACTGCACAATAATCTTGCATTTCGAGGAGAAGAAAAGTTACACGTTCTTCTCGTCTCACCGAAGAATAAGTTGAAACTTTTATTTTTCTCCGAGGACGTCCGAGAAAAACGTGTATGTGCTTCTACTTGTTTCTCTCTTGCACCCAAGCATTGCATTAAGGGTACAAACTTTTCACGATTTATTGGATTGTTTCCCTGTTTTGTGCAGTTGTTGATAATCAAATACGTTGAAGCATTGTAATATATATTTTTTGATCGTGAGTAGACAAAGATTTGTTTGTCATCGATTATTGCTGAGGCCTCTATGATCGTTTTTTTCATTTCATACGTAAGAATCGTCTTACAGTCTGACGTTACCTGGAGCTGTACCACTGAAATATCTAGACACGAATGTGCTTGATCATAGACTTTGACCATTTGTTTTGATACTCGTCGTTAAGATTCCGTTACATCTCTTAAATCAATTGTTTAAGTGTCACTGATAAATTCACTACGGAATACATACTAATTTTATGCAATATTATTATAAGTTACACAGTCTCTGATCGTTGTTGGAGAACGTTGAAAACCGAATACGATAGTTTTATGATCTGAAACGAGAATGTAGCAAAATTTATGACGGAATAATGTAAAGTAAAACGAAAAATTATTGAAGAGGTGAAAAACAGAGAAGTTTCGTTACAAATGAAATAAAATAATGCAAAAAAAAAAGTATTGTCCATTCTTTATATTTATTTCTATCAGTTTTCACCTCTTCCGTTTTAGGACAAAAGCAATAAAATGTCACTAACACTGTTGAACGAATCCAGAGAAACTGTGATTACGTCGCCACAAGTGAATGTAATAGGTCGCAAAGAACGTAACATTATTACCAACATAGTCTTCTTCGTTTTGATATTCAATGAAGACCAATCCATTTGATAAACCGCGTCACAAATGCCCAAGCTCTGAATAAATGGATCAAAATATAAATCGTATAAATAATTGAAATTTACGTCAACAATTTCAATTATTCCGATTTAGTATTACGAATGCATTTATAAAAAATATCATTCACAATACAAAATCAATTGGTATATTCATAAATGAAATGTTTGATCATCAAATAATTGCTCGAATCTGTACTTTTCTCTTTTGGTCACTATTCATAATTAGTTATTGCAATATCAACAAAACAAAAATTAAAAAATCAACAAAAGGTGTTAAAATTTAAAAACATATTGTGTTCAGCAATTGTAAACAGATTATTAGATTTTCAGTGATGAATCCTTCAGGTGCACAAAGTTACCAGCTTTTTTCTCGGCTTCTCAAATATTCCTAAGATTTTTCGTAAACTTATATACAACACCTGAAAAGTCAATTCTCCACCGTAGAAGCAATACAAAAATATCTGTCCAATCATGCAACAAAGGTACATCATAATTGCAGTAAATTCAGAGCTGAAGAGTTTCATGGCTGATGCTTCGTAAGCACTGACACAAAGTATAAGAGAGCTCAAGACGATTTGGAAGAAAACAATATTGCTGAAAATATTTGTCAATGAATTGGCTAATCTGAAATAAAAGAAAAACGTTACGATAATTATTTTTCATAATTTTTCATTAAGTGACATAATGAAATTGAGAAAAAAAGGTATTATTTTCGTTACTGAAATATTTGAACATGATGCCTTAGACATCCTGCTAACAATTTGGACTCCAGAGACAGACGGTTTCCTTGCCATTCCTCATTATTTTCGACAATTTGTGGCAACGATTTGATCCGATACTTAAAAATATTCATTTGAGCACAAATGCTCTGTACAAATCCCGGAACGAGAGTATCGAACGAAGTGTTTAGTGCGGCTGCAGTTGCGTGAGCAACTAGTTGATGAAAATAGCTCAGCCAATAACCAATTTCTGAGGATTTGGGATCATATGGGAGCCAGCCTTTGAAGGGCATATTACGGCCAGGTATATCCAGCCACAGTGATCGCAACGTAATTAAAGAAGCAGTTGTTCCAGTGATAACAGAAAATAACAAAGTGGTAGCTCTGATAAACAAAAAAAAATCCTAAAAATAATAAATATACTTCATCGATTGTATTGGTTCCTTACATATTTGTAGAAAGTTTTAAAATGTCTTCAGATTCGATCATACGTAAATCAGTTACTGTATCATAATTTTTATAATCATAAAATCATGACAGAAAATTAATGGAAACACAAAAAAATTAAAAATTCAAACATACCATTGCCATAATTATTGAAAAAAGTGGCAATAGGTTTAATTATTGAGAATTAATTTAATATTTTTTCGGAACTGAGAACCCAGGTTTTTTACTCCTTTTGCCAACTCCATGTTAAGGTAGTAGCCTCGCCACAGTCACGTTCAAAAATAAAATGTCTGGTTCATTTTTAGAAATTCAAATATAATTTACACAATAATCTAATGACCTTAGTCGTTATCATAATTCTACATAATAGTTTCACGAATGTGACGTCAAAATACATTTTTTTAAATTGTAGAAAAAACGCTTTGGCGAGTCTATTGTCTTAATGATCTAAATTGGTTAAAGCAAAAAAAAGCGATATCAATAATATTTCTGAATACACGTTATCATTAATAATGTTCTGCAACTTATTCCTTAATATTATTGTATATGAAGCTTCAAAAATAATTAATTTGTACCCCATCATTTGCGGCACAAAATTTATGCATTATTGAATAAATGGATGAAAATTTTTCATTATTTGAGGTAAAATTTCCAAAGTCACCTAGCATCACGTTCAAACTCAATTTGCATTTCCGTTTCATCGTTATTGCGAGGCTTGCAAAGATCATTCCTCAGTACATTCGTCAGGTGAATTATTTGTTTTCGTTGCTTTAGTAAAACCGCACCTTTTCCACACGCTGCAAGGACTGTCAAAAACATGTAAGAACGGTGAGTAAATTCTTTGACATTTTCTGACGATACAGTGAGATCGATGAATTGGGATGAAGCGAAGGTGTAAAGAAACGAGATTATAATTGTTGCGTAACAGTTGTAAACTACCGCTTTATAGCCCGTAGACCACTTCAACGGTCGCCATACACCAAAAAATGAAAAAATTCTAAAATTCAATTGTAGCGTATGCATTTTACGGTTAAAGTAAATTTATAGAGTGTATGCGTACAAAGAGAGGTCTTTGAAGGCACTGGCGGACTTTGACCTCCGGACAAACTCTGTAAACGTTCACGAAAGAGAGAAAATATTGTGGCAATTACGTTTGACAATGTATTCAGGCAGTAGGTAGAAAAAAAAAATTTCTTCGCATATGATTTGCATTTTATAACTAATGGCTAATGATATAGAGAAAAGTACAAGTGCAGAGAAAAGAAGAAATAGGAAAAAAGTGTATGTTGCATTGTACCATTTGCAGGCAAATAATTCAGCAAGTTATCATTGTATCGAAAACTTTTTTTTATTGGTTCTTAGCATATAGTATGGAGACATATTCACTTCACCATTTAATGCGTTAATATTAAAATAGAATGGTAAATATACTAGCAGAAAATTCACGTATTCTTCGCATAGTAAAGAGATATATTTTTTTGTATTCACTACGTACAAAACTAAACTATCAATTTTCATAAATAATCCGTGAGAGGGAAGGCACTGAAAAAGTCGCGGTGAAAACGCGGGTCAGTTCTTTCGTGACTGTCTACGTATTACTCAAGTCTGTAGAAGGGAATAAGTCTTTCAGGTACAGGTAAATCGATTATACTTCTGTTTTCGAGAACGTAATTTATCGTATCAACACTTTCAAAAATCCCCTTGTACTCAAGCACGTGAATAAATTCGTAGTCCAAACAGGCTCTGGCGACCTTCTGGTGATTTCAAAGTTTACACACAAAAGTTTTTACCGAGAAAAAATTTTTATTGAAATTCCATGTCCAAATGTGAGACATTAATAAACTGTGAAAATTCACTACTTTTGTCATAGCTGTATATTTTATCGAGACTTTCCTCAACAATTGTATACAATGCAAAAAACATACAAAAACATAAGAACGACGAATTAAGAGCTGATGAGCCTTGGGTTTGTTTAAGTTGAAAAAACTGGAGACTAATTATAAAATCCCCTTAACAATATCATCGTTCAGGCACGTAGCAAGTTTTTATATCAGTCGAACAAGGCAATGATTATGTCTGATCAATTTATGTCCCAGATCCATTTTTGTATTGAATGCTTTGTTAATTTCAGAAATATATTTATATGATTTTTGACGAGTTCGAAGATTTTTCCATTTTCTCTGATAGTCGTTACCATTTTCGATGGACAACATTGTTATTCAACGTGTAAATATCTCAACTATTAGTGATTCAGTTATTAATTTATAAATAAAACGCCATATTTTCCAGTGATGTTTGTAATTAATAAATTTATTGTTTCATACATAACGGTACGATTTCTTCGTAAGTAAAACGAATGGTATTGGTACGAACCCAACTGAACAGTTTGGACAATCAAACTTATTATTTCTTGTGTTTATATAAATCAATCGTATTTTTGATTCACAGATCTTCAATCTATAAATCTTTGATATAAAATAATTATATTCAACTGGCATATAGCAAAATGTTAGAAAACATGAGTGTGGCTGGTTATGAAATACTTACAATAATAATCTCAATTTTTCACTTCCCATATACCCAATTACCTCGACACTAGTTACTCTCCCGATCGTTGAAGAACGTTGTAAACCGAGTACGAAAGTTTGATGAGCTATAAAAATATTTGTTTTTTTTTTTTTTTTTTTAGTTAATTCATGGAAATAAAAATTTTATCAATATAATTGATATTGAAAATATGTAAAGGGCTGAATGCTACCAACCCTGTTGAATGAATCGAGGGATACTACAATGATGTTGCCACATGTAAATGTTATTGGTTGTAATGAACGCATCATAATCATCACCAAACTCTTTTGGGTTCTCGTGCTCAAAGAGGAACGATCCATTCGATAAACTGCATCGCATACGTCGATGCTCTAAATTTGAGATCCTTAAATATAGCTCACAAAATAAAATTCAGACTCCTAATTTTTGTATATAATACACTAGTTGATTCCAAAAAATGACGATAAATGAAAAATAAAAAAATAAAAACACGAATTTCTAATGTAAAAACCGTTCGAAAACGAAGACAATACGCGGTGGCAATATAGGATTTTCAATTTTGAACAGAAACAAAGTTAAGTCTATTTTGATGAACTGATAAAACAAAAATTTGAGCCTTGGCCAGTTTTAAGGACTAAAGTAATTGGCACACAGCTGGTTATTCGTTAACTTACGTTAACGTGTAACTTATTAAAATAATATGTATAAATATTAACAACTGATAATATACAACACCTGAAGTGTCAATTCACCACCATAAAAGCAATAAATAAATATCTGCATGATCATGCAACAGAGGTACAGCATGAGAGCAGTAAATTCAGAGCTGAAGAGTTTCATGGTCGATGTTTCGTACACACTGACACAAAGTATAAGCGAACTCAAAGCGAATTGAAGAAAAACTACGTTACCAAAGATTTCATTCAAAGAATTGGCCAATCTGGAATTTAAATGAACTTGGTAATAAATATTTTGATGAGTTTTTCATTACGTTTGACAAAATATTAATTGAAGAAAAGTATTTGTTTTTTTAATTACTGGAATATTTGGACGTGATGCCTTATACAATCTGTGAGCAATTTTGACTCCTGAGACTGACGCTCCTGTACAGATTGATCATAATTTTCATTATCCAGCAACGTTCCCTTGGCTTCCATTACTTTTGGAAGTGATTCTATTCGATATTTAAGAATTTTCATTTGAGCACAAGTTTGCATCATAAAACCAGGAACGAGGATATCGAATGAGCTATTGAGTGTAGCTGTAGTAGCGTGAGCAATTAGTTGATGAAAATAAGCAACCCAAAAACCAAATTCTGAACATTTGGGATCAAAGGGAAGCCAACCTTTAAATGGCATATTACGTTCAGAAATATCAACTATTAACGATCTTAGGGTTATTAACGAACATGTTGTTCCACCAAGGGCAGAGTACCAAAGAGTGTTGAATCTAAAAGAAACAAAAAACGTCACTGCTAAAATAATCTTTTTGAGTGGTATTGAGGGTTCAAACGATACATGAAAAGGACACTTCATCGTCATGTTTTTCTGTTCGTTTCTCCATTACGGAGTCACGATTACTATATAACAACTTTTGAAAAATCAATATGAAAAACATTTTTTTTTTGCATTCAATCAAAATGTGGTGCTGTTCGAAAAGTCGAACAAATTCCTCTTTAAAACTGCTGTTTTAATATTTTTTTTGTTACCAAATACTTGTCCCCCTCAATATCAACGGATTATTAACTATTTTTTTCTTTTTTAATATATTTGACACTCAGGATTATTAATGAAAAGAAGGTCAAATTTAAAACGTCACCTAACATCATGTTCGCAATCGTTCTGTATTTTGATTTCATCCTCATTTCGAGGTTTGCAGAAATGATTCGTCAGAACATTGGTCACTTTGATTATTTCTTTTCGTTGCTTAATCACATTCGCGCATTTTCCACATCCCGCAAGTACGGTCAAAAACATGTAAGAACCATGAGAGAACTCTTCGACGTTTTCGGACGATAAAACGAGACCGATTAATTGAGATAAAGCAAAGAGATTGAGGGAAGAAACCATAATTGTTGTGTAACAGTTATAAACTAATGATTTCCAGCCATTGAACCAGATCACTGGTCGCCACATTCCACAAAATTGAAGAATTTTGAAATTCAATGGCAGTATATGCATTTTGCTGTTTGAATAAATCTTATCTTGCGTTAAGCGTACAAAAAGAGGTCTTTGACAGAACTGACTCACTGTGAACCCAGAAAAACTTGATAAAAATTCACGAGAGGGGAGAGCCGTTGACGTCATTCGTCGAAACATAGAATTAGGTTTAAGGTATAGGAAAACAGCAGATGCAAATGTTTCCCTACGGAATTTGCATTTTATAACTGGTGGATAATGATACAGAGAGCGAGAAAAAAAAGTAGATGTTGCGTTGTATCGGACAGGTAAATAATTAGGCAAACTCTTCTTTCACTATAGTCGTGACTTATTTCGGTTTGTCGCAAACAACATGGCAAAAAAAAAACACTCTTTTCCTTCACTACGTAATCCGTAAATAGTAAAATGGCATGTCGAACGAATATCTAGAGAATGCACCATGTCCTTGTTATAATGGCAGATCATTTTTCGTTCTCTGCGTAGAAAATGAAACCATCAATTTTCATATTCGAATCGTTGAAGTGGAGTTAACAAAGAAAAATCTTGTTGAAAATTCGCTTCAGTATTTCGGTGAACGCTTAGGAAGTCTGAAGAACTTTTAGGTGCACGTAAACCGTATTATACTCTTCGGTTTTCGAACATTCCATTCATTATATTAACTACTGCGCTAATCAATGTGCAAACAAGCAAAGTGAAAAAATATATGGCTGCAAACACGCTTCTGACTCTTTGGCGATCTATAGCCCTTTTTGAAAGGAGGTATAGAAAAAAAAAAAAAAAAAACCAAAAAAAGGCAAATCTCGAGTCATGACCATGCCACAATGCCATGAATGGCATTGTGTGGAGGTCGTTACTTAGTTGGGTGATCGCTTTGTCATACACTGGCTCGTGTGTTGATTAGTGTTTCTCTGAGTTTTTGATGGTGCTAATCAATTGCTACGGTAGTGCATTACGAAAGATCGGCAGTGTGGGGAAGAACCTTTGTGCCTTAAGAGAAACAGAAACTCGTAGAAACATTGAAAAATATAATACATGTTCCTAATTGATTGTCGATCGAAATAAAAATCTAAAATCTGACTAGTATTTTGATTTAATTGAAACCATATTCATAGAAATAATCATCCATCACTTTTTTTACATTGAATTTGAAGAAAATGGATATGATTGGCTGAGATTTACTTACAGTAATAATCTCAATAATTTGATTGCTTGACCATACACCTTATTTCTTTCTTTATTTTTCTACATTTTTGTTTCATCAAAATTAACTCCTTCTATCGTTGAAGAACGTTGTAAACCGAGTAAGAAAGTTTGATGAGCTGTAATAATAGTTTGATTAGTTAATTTATAAGAAAAATGTGTCAATATAATTAATATTATTAACTCGTAAAAGCCCGAATGTTACCAACACTGTTAAATGAATCAAGAGAGACCGTAATGACGTTGCCACAGGTAAATACGATTGGTTGCAAAGCTCGCATCATTATCATCAGCAGACACTTTTTCGTTCTGATAGTCAAAAGGGATTGATCCATTCGATAAACCGCATTAGATATGTCCAGGCTCTAAATTCAATATCCATGAATGTTACTCTTGATTTTTTTTTTTTTTTTTATTTAACATTTCTAGGCAATGTCGCTATCATTCATACATATTGCCTATCAGTCATACACATTCTTCAGTAAAATTAAACAAATTGTTCGAATATGAATTATTTGTTAACACAGGATTGTATGTAATTAGCATTACCGAGGGACATCACTTTGAAAGAGTAGAGGGCTTTCTACATGTTATTTGTAAATTTTTGTTATCGATAAAAATCATTGATTGCAGTTAACGTTATATGATAAATATTAACGAATGATGATATACAACACCTGAAGTGTCAATTCACCACCATAGAAGCAATAGATAAATATCTGTGTAATCATGCAGCATAGATACATCATGAGAGCAGTACATTCAGGGCTGAAGAGTTTCATGCCCGATGTTTCGTAAGCACTGACACATAGTATAAGAGAGCTCAATGCAAATTGGAGTAAAACAACGTTACTGAATATATCGTTCAAAGAATCAGCAAATCTGCAATTCAAATGATTCGGGCAATCATTGTTTACACGCTTTGTAGAAATTCATTATGATAAAATTCAGAAAAATGTATATATGAATTTTCTTTACTCAAATATTTGGACGTGATGCCTTATGCATTCTATTAATAATTCGGACTCGAGAGACTGACGGATGCGTATAGGTTCGTCGGAATTTTGTTCATACAACGACGTACTTCTCGCTTCCACAATTTGGGGCAAAGCTTCTATGCGATACTTGAGTATTTTCATTTGAGCACAAGTTTGCATCATAAAACCAGGAACGAGGGTATCAAAAGTACTATTGATTGCAGCTCCAGTAGCGTGAGCAATTAATTGATGAATATATGCGACCCAGAAACCAATTTCTGAAGAATCGTGATCATAAGGGAGCCAACCTTTAAAGGGTATATTACGTCCAGGTATATCCACGATAAACGATCTCAATGTAATTAAAGAAACTGTTGTTCCACCAAGAGCAGAATACCAAAATGTGTTGAATCTAAAAAAAATGTATACCTAAAAGAATTTATTTAACCGTCTAACAGAATTCTTACAAATTCGTCATATTTGATCGTTTGTCAGTCTGTCCGTATTGTAACAACCAACACAAGATGATTAAAACATTAATTAATTGAAACAGTTTGATTTATAAAAAAAAAAACGTTACCTAGCATCACGCTCGCAATCACTTTGTATTTTCATTTCGTCAATATTACGGGGTCTACACAGATCGTTTCTTAGTACATCCGTCAGATGAATTATATCTTTTCGATGCTTTATTACACTCGCACATTTTCCACAGCCCGCTAATATTGCCAAAAACAAAGAACCGTGAGCGAATTCGTTTGCATTATCCGATGACACAATAAGATCGATGAATTGCGATAAAGCAAACGTGTAAAAAGAAATAATCATAAATATCGAGTAACAGTTGTAAACTATGGGCTTCAAGCCAGTGGACCACAGCACAGGTCGCCACATTCCGATACATTGAAGAATTTGAAAATTCAATGACAGCGTATACATTTTACTACCCAAATGAATTTATATCGCGTTAAAAGTTCGAAGAAATGTCTTTAAAGGCACTGACGGACTTTGACCTCGGGCAAACTTGGTAAAAGTTCACGACAGAGGAAAATATGTTGGTATCGCTTCATAAAAAGTTACGCTAAGGCAGTAAATTCGAAAAAAAAAGTGCAAGACACAGACGTCTTTCTACATTATTTGCATTTTATAACTGGTGGCTAATGATACGATGAGAGAGGAAAAAAGTACATGTTACATCTTATCGGTCATATAAACAATTGAGTAAATTGTTATTCTACTGCAGTCATAGCTAACATTGCCTTGTCGCATGTGGTATAGAAAAAAAACCCAGTTCCACTCAACTGCGTAATACGTAAATAATAAAAAAGAATGGTGAATGTACGTGCAGTCAATTCACCGTTTCTTCGCATAATATAATGAGATGTTCTTTGCATTCACTGCCTATAAAACTAAACCATCAATCTTAATATTTAAGCCATCAACCTGGGGGATTAAAAAAATTTAGTTCGAAATTTTTTCTAGTTCGTCGGCAACTGTCATTGAAGTCTGCACAATAAAACGAGACTCCATTTATTAAAATTAAATGAAAAATCTTTTTTTTTTTTTAAGGTTTCGAACATAAAAACTCGTTTACAAAAGAAAAAATGTCTTGACTTCAACGCTGAGCTCAGTCTGTTTGTCCTAAGAACGAGAATTTTGAAAGGTAAATCAATTTTATAACGTGAGCAGTAATAAAAAAGGATTTTTTTCATTCCATCCCTAAAATGAAAAGAAACCGTAAGTATTTTCATTTTTTTGAATATCCAAATTTTCGTAATCTAGGCAGACATTAGAACAGACATGAACATTTTGGCACACTGACAAAAAACCACAGTCCTAAAACTAACTTTGAAACTGGAAAACCCTAGCCACCACTCATTCTTTATGTTCTTGAGCAACAAAATAAGCGCTCCTGCATTAAAATCGCTCGGAATAACCAAAATCTCTATTTATCGCGTGTTTTCTATAGTCACAAGACATGCTGCAAAACTCTACCAATCGCATTGTCTAATATTCGTGAAAATTAATCGTTATTATCGATAAGAAGTACTGGAAATGTTACAAAAAAAAATCTTAGAGATGGCAGCATGAGTTATATTTATTATGAATAAAATTTTCAGTCTGGTTGTGTTTTGTTGTAAATTCATTCGGTGTTTGAAAAGAATATGTCAATCAATTGACGATTGTTATTTTTTCACATGATATTTAGAGGTTACTCAATTTTATGAATAATAAAAAACGCTATGACGAACACATACGGTGGCAAATAATTGTGACGAGATCCGTCATTTAATTAATGTTAAAAAGTAATATTGAAAATAACTCTAAGGTTCCTCCAAATTTTTCTTATTTTCATGCTAGCAAAGAAACGCAATTGAAATAATTGATTTACTCACCGTTCGATGTCTTGTTCCACCTCTCAAGGACTCGTCCTCCAGTCGCCACGTGTGATAATGCCCCTCGGGTATTCCATAGTTGAGATCCATTGCACGACACTCTCACTCAAATATGTTTCACTTGTTTCTTTCCATTTAATGAATTTATATTTTATAATAACAATTGTTCAATATTTATCAATATGTCAATCCCGCACAAATGATTTAATTGATCTCACGCATTAGTTATTTATTCACGCTCCTTTGTCTAACAAACACTCGAATTTACCACAATACACGCACTATGAACTTTGATTTCGAAAATTTTCACACCTCACATTTGTGTTTAAACATAAAAGTAATTTTTAATCCAAAACGAATTATCGAAAAATCCAAAAAAATGGATAGCTTCGATTTTAATTATTACCGAAAGTGTTTCAACATTATTGGTTAGTTCCATCAAGGGCCTCGTTTTATTATGTAGAGAATAACTACGTTGACAAACAAACTGTCACGCGGTTGAAATAATTTCGAAATTGAATGAAAAAACAATTGAAATTGAATAGTTTTTTGTTGCATACAAAATTGAATGAATGTAGACCAATACTAAGTGACAGACAGTGTAACGACAGCTCTAACACATCTTCGTGGAGACCCGAGCATGCTCACGTTAGTGCCACGCGTGCGTGCGTGCTCGCCTTTTTCAATGTTAAGCATAAGCAAGTTTCAAGAACCGTATATTGCTAAACATTGATGCAAGCGTACTTGTGTCGCGTTGCGCGGTGGGACAACAACCTCGACGACGACAGAGGTGGTCAGGTTGTGCCTGGACGTTGCATTGCTTACTTTCGGCTGCAACGGGCGAACCCAGACTTGCTACAGTACGCACGGGGCTCGCGAGCATTCACGCGAATCTCAAAGTTGTGTTAGAAGGGTCACTAGACTGTCTGTCACATAACTATCGGCGTATCCATTCGTTCGCGAAATTGAAGCAGTATTTATGATGTACGGACGAATCAATAATTCATTCGATTGTTTGTCAACGTGATTATTTTTTCAATCGTATTTCTTCGTAAATAAAATTTCGAATTTGACAACTTGGAAAAGAAAAAAAAACTATTATGGATTATTGTTTTCTATTATGTATGAAAGTACTAATTCAATCCATTTTTCTATTTGTTTCTATAAAATGATTAATTATTTTTTATGATGATTTAATTTCAAAGAAAGCCCTAGGGTTGTAAAGTTATTTTGATTAATTGAGGATAAAGTAGAATTCTACTTTCACTATTATATGCTCCGTTCCGTAAAATTTATCCGCATCGAGAAAGAATGAAGCGTAGCGTTTAATTTACCGACTGACGCTCGGGCCACTCTCCCCTTGCGTCGCCGGCAAGCGCCCGGCCCAAACTGATAGCTTACCGCGCTCTCCCGCTCATCCGACCGGCGTGCGCCCGCCCCACCAGTTGCGCTTCCCCGTTTCCCCCGTCGTGGCGCGCGGGCACGACGATCGTTCCCCCACTATGCAGCAAGCACACGGGACTCACGGGAGCACGTAGAACGTAAACAAACCAAACGCATACCACACGTGTTTATTTACTTCGAACTCTTCACTTTCAATACACTGAAGAATAAATATATCAAGTAATTATTTGTGTTTCATCAAATTTTATTCAATAAGCTTAATGCGAATTAAATTATACATACAATAAATTTGTTGTAGAGTGAATAATGCAAATTTATTCATTTAATAAATGTGAATCAATCGAAGTATTTTAGATTAATAGACGTAGAGTAGAATAAACGTGTAAAATTTATTATAAAATAAGAAAAAAAATGTGTTCAATGTCTCGGCTAAAGTCAGGTATAGTAAGGAAGTGATTCCGACTTGTCTGGATCATTTTACACGTTCATTGCAATTGATGCTTCCCTATGACAGGAATTATTATCTCGAAAATAAAACTTTGGCACTCGAAAAAGGTCGGGAACGTGGTTTTTGCATATTAGTGTCGTGTTATGGAAATTTCTCAGAAAAAACTACGTGGTGAAATGTCAGAATTTTTTTTGCTTTATTGTAACATTTATTTTTATATATATATTTTTCGTAATCTTACGCATTCACTTCGTCAATTGTTACTCCGCCGCTCGTTGGAGAACGTTGTAAACCGAATACGAAAGTTTAATGAGCTAAAATAATATTTTTACTGGTAAATGTATAAGAAAAAAAGAAATGTGTTAAGATAAATAATATTACAAAAATATAAAAAAGTAAATGTTACCAACCTTGTTAAATGAATCCAGGGAGACCGTGATAACGTTACCACAGCTGAACGTAATGGGTCGCAAAGCACGCATCATAATCATTACCAGACTCTTTTTCGTTTTGATACTCAAAAAGGATTGATCCATTCGATAAACCGCGTCACATATGTCCACGCTCTAAATTCAATCATTTCGAATGAAGCTCGCGAAATGTTTTTTTTTTTTATTTATTTATGCTTTTGCCTAATATTTTGATGTATTTTTTGTTCCGTAATATTTCGTTCGACAAAATTATATCAAATATTTAAAAATCCATTCCCTGAGGACTTTACTTTGTGAATAATTTTCATGAAACAAAGAGTAATTTTTTTTTTCGACTCTTATAATGTTACTTACTGTTACTGCCTAAAAGTGGAACTTTGATGGGATGTTTTTTTTTTTTTTTATGACTTAACCTTAATTCCTTACGAAATCTTATAGATATCGAATTCCTCAAAGTGATTTAAAATAAATGAATTATTATAACAATTCTTGATATACAACACCTGGAGTGTCAATTCGCCACCGTAGAAGCAATAAATGAATATTTGTACGAGCATGCAACAGAGATACAGCATGAGAGCAGCAAATTCAGGGCTGAAAAGTTTCATGGCTGATGTTTCGTAGGCGCTGACACAAAGTATAAGAGAGCTCAATGCGAATTGGAGAAAAACTACGTTACTGAAGATATCGTTCAAAGAGTCAGCAAACCTAAAATTCAGATAAACTTTAAAATAATAATTTTTTATATGCTGCTCATGAAGTTTCATATGAAAAAATAGTAAAAAAATGCTTTTTGTGTTTACTGAAATATTTGGACGTGATGCTTTATACATTCTGCTAGTAATTCTGACTCTAGGAACTGACGCTCACGTAGAGATTTTTCTTCATTTTGTTCATGCAGTAACGTCCTTTTCGCTTCCACAGTTTGTGGCAAAGATTCTATTCGATACTTAAGAATTTTCATTTGAGCACAAGTTTGCATCATAAAACCAGGCACGAGAGTATCGAATGTACTGTTAATTGCAGCTCCAGTAGAATGAGCAATTACTTGATGAAAATAGGCGATGCAGAAACCTATTTCTGAAGATTTTATATCATATGGGAGCCAACTTTTAAATAGCATATTACGTTCAGGTATATCCACAATAAACGATCTCAACATAATTAAAGAAACTGATGTTCCACCAAGAGCAGAGTACCAAAAAGTATTGAATCTAGAAGAAAAAAAAAACACTTATAATCACGCAAAAGTGGAATTTAACACAAAATGAAGAAATTTCATGTTAAAGCAGCAGTCTTGTCACAATCGCGTTCAAAAGTTCAACTACGAAAAGAAGAGAAAGTTTATCAAAATTTGTATAAAAATTTAGAAATTATTCCATGGAATGTGAGAATAATTCTACTGCCCCCCATAAGAACGTGTGTAAAAAGTTGTAATCCAATACCTTGAACGTGTGGTCAAAAGTTTAAATAATTTGGAGATGCGATTATAGTGACGTCATTTTATTGCAAAGTCTCACAATTCAATATTTTTTGACATGGGAGAATAAGTAAAAGTTTTCAATATTTTTTTAACCCAGAGTCCGAACCCAAAACGTCGAAATTACATTAAACGTGTCTACAACCCCAAAAAAAGGGTGAAAACTGAAAATGTGACTGAAAGCCTTAACGAGAGTTTAGTAAAAAAAAAATTATCACCTAGCATTCCGTTCGCAATCATTTTGAATTTGAATTTCATCGTCATTACGAGGTTTGCACAGATCGTTTTGGAGTACATTCGTAAGATGGATTATTTTTTTTCGTTGCTTTATTACACTCGCAGATTTACCACAGCCCGCAAGGATGGAAAGAAACATGTAAGAACCGTGAGCAAATTCTTTGACGTTCTCAGAGGATAGAATGAGATCGATGAATAAAGTTAAAGCATACGTGTAGAAGCACAAGATCATAATAGTCGTGTAACCGTTGTACACAATGGCTTTCCAGCCATCAGACCACATCAAGGGTCGCCACATTCCATAATATTGAAGAATTTTGAAATTCAATGATAACGTATACATTTCAATGTTAAGGTAAAATTTATATATTACGTTAAACGTACAATGAGAGTTCTTTGATGGCACTGACTAACTTTGACCTCAGAAAAACTTTGCAAAAGTTCACGATAGAGAAACCTATTTTTGTCATTACGTCAAAAGATAGTCTGTGACAGTAGATGGAAACAAAATGCCACAGAAATAAGTCTCTGTACATTATTTGCATTTTATAACTCATGCTAAACATACAGTCATAGGAAAAAAATATATGTTACATTTTACTGGGTAAGTTAACAATTATTTAAATTGTCATTTTACTGCAGTCGTAATATTGACTCGTCACATGAAGCACAGAATAAAATAGATCTATTTACTTCACCATATAATTTGTAAATAATAAAATACCATTGTGATTGTATGTTCACTTCATTCACCGTTTCTTCTTAGTAATGAAATATTCTTTTCAACCCTCTACGTACAAAATTTACACAGCAATATTCATATTTTATTCGTCGAAGTGGGGAAATCGAAAAAATCTTCGTACGGAGTTACTTCAGTTCTCTGGTGACTGTCCACGACTTCTGAAGCTAAAATCGAGTCTTCCAGGAGTAAGAGCATCGATCTTACTCTTCAGTTCGTGTAAGGAAAATTTCTTTACATCGAGTTTTTCTTTACAAGACTTTTTTTCAAACCATTGTCCCACAAATTCTATACAACATCAATATCTTCAATTTGTCATTTTTCTAAGTTTTTTCAAATCGTTTCGTATCGCAGAATAAAATCAACGTTGAGTTCAGCCTTGCAACACAATTTATTACACACTTCGTTCGTTATTTTGGATATTTTTTTTGTAATTAATACAAAAAAGTTGCATGAGATCAAAAGAATATTTCAATTATTATTATTTTCATTGTTTTGAAAACTGTGAATTACAAGATGTAGCGAAAAAAACTTTTGGATTTTTATAAATAATATTTTCATTTCTGTGAAATATTTCGAATGTGACATTTTTTTTGTTACATTATTTTTACTGAAAGTTTCTTACTCGAAATTAAAAACTCTATTAATAACAGTCATTAGTTTCGGACGGTGTAGGATTTTCATTTCACGTTTGTATATCCGAATATTCATTTTTTATCTGCAACATTGATGGAGACGATCAATCAACACTTATTTCTCGGAGCACTGTGAACGCTGTGTACGAAGCTTGAAGAATCTGGAAAAAATGTACGAATAATTACTATCTTTTTTCTTTAAATATCAATCTCATTAAAAAAAAAAACGGAAAAAAGAAACGTTAATGATTAGTGAAACTTTTCAGTCTCATTTAACAATTTATTATATTTTTTAGTCATTTTTTCTTATCGTGGAAAATATATCAGAGTTTTAAAATAAAAGAAAATTACATTTTACTTGATAAACATATATGTACTGACATTGACGAAAAATTCATTTGAGAGTGGCATCGCTGGACCGCTCGTAAAAAGAATCGGTTGTTTCGCCCGCATGCAAACATTCAGAATGTCCTTTTGACGATTGACTCTCAAACTAACCCAATTCATTTTGTACACCGAGGTCCTTATCTCAATGCTCTATATTGAGAAATAAAAAGTGTTTTAATTAAAGGCGAACAAATTATTAATAAAGTATGTACGAAATAAATATTTCAAGAAAAAAATTAATAAAAAGTCACGATTTTTAAAGCCAAGTGACAGGACATTGGTTTCGTAGTTTTGAAAATTCTAATTCAAAACTGTAATTGCAGAACATTATCCAAAAAATTCATTAGCAATGAATTAGGAAAAGTCGTGAATACACAAAGACTATATATTAACAACTAGTCAGAATTCGTACTTTATCATGAAAAAGGACATTGTTTACTAATGCACTATAAAAATTGCTATTCGACGGAGATTTGTACAGAATTTTATCCAAATTTTTCGTCCTGTTGTTTTTATTGCAAAAAAATGAAAATATAAACATTTGTGTTCTAGATCCATAATAACAATTCAATTTACTGAATATTTTTCGCCTATTTTGCAAGATTCAGATTACATTTTTGACTTGCGATCTGAAAATTTGTGTTTGCAAACTTCCAAGTAAATCGTCGATGTGAATAAATGATTGCGTTGAATAATTATGTTTTGAATAATGTTTTCAGTTCTTTTAGCTCAAGTAACTTAAGTGTCTCAAGTATTCACCTTCAGATGAACTTCGTTGCCAAACCAACAATAAAGAAAAGCTTCAGAAATCATGCAGCCAATAAAAAGGGCAGCGGCTGTGAATTCTGAATTTCCGATGCTGGATCGAGCTAATTGGAATGCACCTGTACACGTGCCGGTTAAACTGACGAGCATTTGCGTAGCAAAAGTCCACACGAAACATGTTTGAAGTTCGTCAGCTAATCTGAACAATTGGAAAAAAAAAAAATAAATATATCCCTTTATTATGACATAAAAATAATCACGTTCAGAAAACTGCCACGAAAATGATAAAAGTGAAAAATTATTCCAGAATAGTCAAGATGATTATTGACCTGTATTTAAATTTTCATTAAAATAATGAAAAATGTTTTATTCGGTATAAGAAATTTCCTCCGATTAATTAATCAAATTTTATTTCCATTTAAATATTTTAAATATCAATTTTAGAGTGTTTAATATTTACTTCACTTTTTTCTTTACAAAAAAGAAACTCAAGGTCTATTTCAATTCTTTTGAGTGTCAGGTCGAAAATTCTGCGTTTGAACTTTGACACGATTTGGACAAAAGAATTGAGTAATAAGTTTTCAATTAATAAATCAAATGATCATCCTCTTCATTTGGAATTTTTCTAATTCGATGAAACTCTATTCAAATGATGTGTTTACAAACTTCTAACACATTGGTAATTAAAATAATAAATATTCATAGACGTCAAAATTTTCTTACTGGAATATAAACATGTGATGATGTAAGCAATCAACAAATTTGTCTCTAATCCGCTTATCTCGAGCCAAGTCCTCATGATTGTAAATGTCGTCAAAGTGTCTTTTGGAAATATCTTCTGAATTATCATCGGCCAAGTTGATCAATCGATCGCTGAGTATATCGAGCTGACCTGATATGTGCATCATAATTGATATGCTTAGAAGATCATTCGCAAGGTTTGACAAACCTACTGCACTTGCTGAGATTTTCTCCCACATTAATGTGGACCAGAATGAAAACTCGGTGTTAATATCGTATGGTGTCCAGGCTCCAAAAGGCAGCCTCCTTAAGTGAGGATTTTTTATTACTGGCCCAAACACCATGCACTCTAGAGTCACTAGAGTATTGACTGTGATGACAGCACTGATAAAGCTGAAATTAAAAAAAAAAAACGTAAGAAGAATCGTTAGTTTGATTTTTCTCACAGTGCACAGGGTCTGAATGACCCAAATTTTTTGGGTTTTTACTCCAAAGTTCAGTTTTCCAAATGTACATTAACAAAAAATTTCTTTATCATTTTATTATTTGAATTTTCATTTAAATATGATACTTTTATGTTTTTATATGTTTGATGTATAATCCACATTTTTTTACAGTACATTGGACCGATAGTGTTCGTGCCGTGGGCATTTAAGGTCGCCAAGATCTGATTAATGAATTATTTTCAATAATTGATTTGAGTTTTCCAATCGAAAACTTTGATCGGAGGAGAGTAGAAATATGAATGAAAATACATTTAAACCACACATAAAAAAAAAAAGATAAATCATTTGTAACACTTACTGACTCAATCGCCTGTACTTTTTCAGTACCTTTGTTTCGCTACAATTCGTACTACGAAATTTTTCATTATCAAGATTGTACATGAGCTTGATAATTCTTTGACGTTTTGCCAAAAGATTTAATGCCTTGCACAGTGCATTGATTGTAGGCATTAAAGTATTGCAATTGTTTACAAAACTCGTGACGGTATCGGTGTTCACAAGGGTGTCGATAAACTGGGCCAACATAAAACTGATAATGAAAAAAGCACTCAAAATGGTGTAACAATGATAAAATAATTTTTTTATCGTTGAAAACCACATGGGACACCAAAAACCGTTGCACACGAAGATTAAAATGGGATATTTGACCATTGGCGATCGATCAGGCGTTTCACGACTCATTTTTCCAAAATTGTATTTCGTCCTATTTCTTCTTTGGTCGTCTAGGGACCTTCCTTAGTCCAAATGAACAGCGAAAAATGGAATTCGTCGTTTGAGCCATAATAGGGTTGTTAAATACAACACAATTGTCTCGAAAAATTTAATGTGGAGCAAAAAAACTTGCTTGTCCTAATTTATTACCGTCCCATTTAATAACAGCTCGGTTTAATTAACACAAAAAATCATTAATTATGCTTCCGAAGTACTTGGTAAAAAAATGAGGTCAGTCACAATTATATTCATCGGTTTGGCTATGAATTAAGTAATTTTCATTGATCGTACACGTAAGGTACGATTAAGGGCTACGAAAACTTATAATTAGTAGCAATTAATGGTGACCAGAGCACCGACAGATATCGTGATCGTTATTTCAACCGAAAAGCGACCTTTTCATTAATTCATCCGCTCCTTCGATTCTTATCAGGTCTGTAAGTATTTGTGCGAAATATTTATTCAAATTCTGGGGTAGACCTTCGTTTTCGTTTCCAAAGAAACTTAATTTCTTTCTGTTTTTTTGTTTTACATCGCGTCAGGGTGTTGCGGATAGAAAGAGAGCAAAAGTCCATAGGACCAATCTTGCAGGGAATACAGTTCCCTGCAAAAAAGTTCCCGACCGCACTTTTCTATCTTCAGAAGTTTTTAGAGCAGAACGAAACAAAGCTGACTCTGGTTTTAGGCCTGAAATTCAAACTCAGGCCAAGTTAATGGAAATACAAAAATGCAGTCAAGAATTTTTTTGTACGAAATTTTATGCTCGACAAGATTGGTCCTGCAGACGTTTGCTCTATTTCTATCTGCGTTGGCAAAATTCGCGGTAAAAAGTTGGATATTTTTATGGAATCGTCTAAAGAAACGTGTTTGGAGTGTAATTTTTTTTTTTCTTGAAACAACGGGTCCAATTATCAGGGCCACTCTTAAAGTCATGAGAACAAAGTCTGAAAAAGCATAAATAATATTTAAAAAAACATGGATAAATAACACATGTATCATTTTATTACTTTATCGACAATGTACTTTAACAAAAGTAATTATTTATTCTTACTTGCTGTACAAAAATTCATCACATTCAATAATTCACCATAGACCGAGATTCGAAGAAGTAAAAAGGTGTTCAATTCGTTCCATCAGGGCGCGCTCGACCAGCAACTTTTGGCATCTTCTTGTTCGTCGAATCTTCAAGCTCTTTCGGTTTGTAATAATGTGGCGCTACTTCTAACAGCCATTTACTTTCGATTTCAGTGACCTGTAATAAAATAATTTTTTAACACCATTAAAACTGTCTACAGTGGAAAAAAAATATATGAAAAGCAGAAGAAACTGTATAGGAATTAAAAAAGTAACGTTATTTGCGCATTTGTCGGAATTAAATAACCCTCAACAATCGATACGCGCAGACAGTGTATGACTTTGGCAATTTTTCAAGTCAAGCAGTACCGCACGAAGCCAGTACTTGGTTGGGTGACCGTTTCGTCATACAGCGGCTCGCGCATCGATCGCTGCCAGCCCAGGTTTTTCACAGTTTCCGTGGGCCCAGAGCAGATTGTCGTTCAGCAGAGCATTGGGAACGAAAAATTTTGAGGCTAACGGATACAGAAAAAAGCGAAGTGGGAGTGCGACTGGAATTGAGGTTTTGGAATTATAAAAAGCCAAAAATGGTATACGCAGAAACATTGAATACGTGAAAAAAGTTTGTAAAATAACATTAATGAAGTACTGACCTGTCGCATATATTCTTTCGTTGTGAACACCAATTCGTGATACAATATCCAACGAGGTAATTCTTGAAATAACGAACTATTTGGATGTATGGATACTGTTTGGTTGTGTTTTGCTGTTTTGTAATGTCCACCCTTTGATAATCGTGCCACATGATAAAAATATCCTGCTGTGATTGCCTGAAATTCAAATTTGTCACCGTTTTAAATGTTTGATTTTGTTAGTGGAGATCAAAATTAAAGTAATTATTGCATATTTTCATTAGAATTCAATTTGGGAAGGTCGAGAGTTTCTAGTAGTTTCATTGAAAAAAATAAAAACACTTTTTTTTATACGGAAGACGCCTCGAAGGATTGGAATTTCGTGACCGAAAATTGAACAGGAACACTATGAGATTCTAGATTTTTTAAATTTTACACTGAGAAAATCTCTCAATGCTTTCCAAGTATTTGAAATTTTCTTCAAACCAGTGAACTTTGTATTTGATAACGAACCTTTCGAATATTGATGGTCTCGGTAATGCCGGATATAAGTTCCATTTCAACGCGTTGCATGAGTCCAACGAGTTGTTCGCGAACGTCCCTGGCTCGTTTCATGGATCTATGTTGAATGTAATTTTCATAACACCAATGTGTGCTGAAGTCACACTGTTGCCATTGATTGTAAACATTAAGAAGAGTAAGATGATCACCGCCAGGAACATGAAAGTTTTTCCTCGCGGTATCAGCATGAATGAGTTTATCTTTGGGTCGATAAAAAATGGCGCCATTAACGGAGAGCATAGCGGCGATGGTGGCAATTTCTTCAGAGCATCGATATTTTTCGCTGGCCAATAACATTTTTGCCATCATTGGATCGAGTGGAAATTCGGCCATTCTACGTCCCATTTTTGTGAGTTCGCCGCGATGATTGAGAGCCCCGAGTGCATAGAGTTGTTCAAGAGCTAAAACGAGTGTTTCGTGGGGTGGTGGATCAAGAAAATCAAAATGCACTAAATCATTGATCCCGAGGGCTTTGAGGGTCAATACAGCGTTGCCAAGATTTATTCTCTGTATTTCTGGCACAGTATTGTCCTCCAATTCGTGTTGATAAGCCCAAGCTGTATAAAGACGAAAACATTTGCCTGGTGCGACTCGACCAGCACGTCCGGCCCGTTGGTTCGCCGAAGCTTTGCTAATTGGCACGACCATCAAACTTTCCATTCCCGTGCGTGAATTGAAGTTATTTTGCTTTGCAAAGCCCGGATCGATTACGTAAACGATATTGTCGATTGTGAGTGACGTTTCAGCGATATTTGTGGCTAAAACTACTTTCCGTGCCCCCTTAGGCGTCGGCTGAAATATCTTCGTTTGCATGTCCGACGGTAAATTCGCGTAAACAGGAAGTATCAATAATTCCGCGAGTTTACTGCCCAGTCTTTTTACTCTTTCGTGCAACATTTCTTGACAAGTCTCGATCTCGTCTTGACCTGTTAGAAAAACTAAAACGTCGCCGGGCGGCTGAGTTGCGTGAATCTGCAATATCGAGACCACACACGCGTCCGTATAATCCGCTTCCGGTGCTTTCGTGTAATATATGTCAACGGGAAAACGTCGTCCTGGTATACGAAATATCGGCGCTTCGTCAAAAAATTCACTAAATTTTCTCGCGTCCAATGTTGCTGAAGATATTAATAACTTCAAATCTGCACGGAATCGCGTTATGTCTTTTACCAGTCCGAAAAGTATGTCTGTGTGGAGAGTTCGCTCGTGAGCTTCGTCAATTATCATTACACTGAAATCGAGAAAGAAAACAATCGAATTACGTCCTTTGGCCATTATGTGATAATAAAAATATATTAAAAATTAATTTATCTAAATATTTACATTTTTTGTGTGACCAGGAAGAACAAAATAACCGGTAGGAAAAAAAGATGATTTACCTGTAAGACGCAAGATCTGGTTCACTTAGGAATTCTCTGTGTAGCGTACCATCCGTCATGTATTTTATTCTCGTTCTCTGTGATGTACAGTCTTCGAAACGAATAGCATAGCCAACTTCGTTGCCAAGTTTGACAGCCATTTCGTGAGCAACTCTAGCAGCAACAGACATAGCAGCAACTCTTCTTGGTTGTGTGCATCCGATGAGTTTACCGTCGTCAGTGAAGCCAGCTTCGTACAGATACTGAGGTATTTGAGTAGTTTTTCCTGATCCAGTTTCACCCTCGATTATCAAAACTTGATGACTCTTGATGGCTTCTATAAGCTCATTTTTGAATGGATAAATGGGTAAACTCTTTTTTGTCTCTTCTATCGTTGTTAAAACTTTTTCTTTTTGTTCGGGTACTAATTCACGTTTTTTGTCCTTAGTGCTGCCTGGCATACGTAATGCTTGAACAAACTCGACCTCGTCCTCCAACAACAACTCGTAATCCTGTTTAGCTGAAACGATTCGTTTTTTCATTAAAAAAGAAAACAATTCTGACAAGAATTTTACAATGAAGTTGACTTTTTTGAACCAACATTTATAATTCCATATTAACTTATTGTTTGAGAAATATAACGTCAATTTGTTTGTTCAGTTTGCAGAGCAATTCCTGGATATAATTTTCAATGTGAACAAAAAAAAGGTTTTTAATTGAAATCTACCTTTTCGATCTTTGGCTCCAAACCGAAAAACCGCAGATGTCATCTGATCCGCTTCCCATTTACTCTGCTCCGATTGAGCAGGCTCCAAGTCAATTTGATCATTTTTGTTGTCTCCCTTGCCTTTTTCCTCCGGCATATGATACCTTTGTACTCTTTCCAATTCTCTTGCTTTTTCATGCTCTTTGGCCAGTTGCAGCAACTGTTTCTTGTGATCTCTTTCTCTCCTCTCGCGTTCGGTCAATCTAGTTTTTGTAGAAAATAAAAATGATAAAACATTTGAATTTTGAAGAAAATTTAAGCACCAGAAATATTAAATTTCAAGTTTTACTTTGCCAGCTTCTGAAACACTTTAAGTTATAAATCTTACATTTTCTCTTCGAAAAGATATTCGTCATCCAAAATATCTGCCTCAAGCTCCGCCACCTTGTCCTCTTTTCTCTTTTCCAAATATTTTCTACGTGATTCCACCCTCAACTTTGGTACAAGCTTCACTTTGGAATCATCCTCCATCAGTTTAAGTCTCTTTGCTGCTTCAGCTAGAAAACCAATGACAAAAAATTCTTGAGTCTTTTAAAACTTGTACTGCGAGGATTATAAAAAATATGCAAATATTGTTCAATGCAATAATCTCATTGATTCGTAATCTTTTTTCTGTCAATGAGAATCATCTGCTGGCTCAAAATTCTCAGTCGAATATTGTTTAATTTCTCATTTTCATTGTAGAAAAAATAATCAAGCCAAAGGAAAACTCCTGTAAGAGGATTTTTGTAAATTACAACTACAAGTCTTACCGGCACCCGAACCAACGGGCATCGCAACTTTCCGCACTTTAGTGTCATCTTTTGCTTTCAGACGCGTCGCAAATTCATCTCGTTCTTTGATATCTCGTTTCCTACGCTCTTCTTCGCTGTCGCTGTCATCGCTCGAAGATTCTTTACCTCTGTATTTACTCATGTTGATGATTCGAAGAAAACCTGCAAACACGAAGGGAAAAATTAAAATTTAATTCTTATTTTCACAGGCTAATTTATTGGTTGGAAAATTTCTCGAAAATTCTAACTTAGTTTTTAGAGTTTCTAGAAAATATTTCGATAATTTTCAATGATTCACCGATGCAATGATTTCAATGCTTCACCGATTCACTGTGCTCAAAGAATAAATAATTTCGTTTTTTCACGATTTTGTAATCGAAACATTTACGTTTACGTTTTGAGGTTATAATCTAACTATATTTTCCTGTTGATCTGTGATCAAAATTACAACGAAGAGTCAGAAGTAAGAAGAAATATTTTGTAGATCTCGCACGCTATAAAAGGTTTAAAAACTTAATTTTTTTTATGAGTTTAAGAAAAACGTAAAATATTATGTTTTTTTAGGTTATGAACTGAAAATATATTCCCGGTCCGGTACATTTGATCGATGTTAGAACGAATGCTTTAAAAAAAACTGGATTCATCGTTTTGCACATAAAATCCGTGATATCAAAAGATGCAATACCTGATTAATAAAACTGTGATTTGTATTTCATATATTTTCGTTTATTAGTTCATTATTATTAATGTACATGTAAATACTAAATACACACAAATGCAGAGCAGACACCAACTTTCGTAGTTTCAAAGTAATTCGAAACTCTCCGTATGACGGCGCTGATAGCAGTTTTTGCTTGTCGAATTAAATCGCCAAATTCTAATTTTTATTGCGTGATTGGAAAATGTTGACTTTCATTGATTCTCTTGACAGAAGAGTTGTTCTGAAGATCGGAGAGTTTTAGATTCAGATCGAGTACCAAATCACTGTCGGAAATATTATTGTAGCCATTCGGTGCCAATATTTTTTTTGCATTTTCATTGAGATCGTAAATCCTCGATTTAGTTGCATCGTTACTGGCATTTTTTCTCACGAGCGTGAATCCTTTCGTACGATTAGAAAAATCATTTTTTTCAACTGCTCCACTCAATGTCGTGGCGTTAATTTTTTTATTATTCTCATTTCCATTCGTAAATGTGTGATTTAAATTTATTGATTTTAATTGAGTTTCTCCATTTTCAGACTTGCGACGCAACGAAATGGATCTCGAAGCAAAATCTCTTCCAATTGAATCTTCCAACGTCAGAATTTTGCCAATTCTATGAGAAAACGAATCTGCTGATTTAGAAACATTTTCAAAACTGCAGAGAACGTGTTGTTTTGTAAAATTGCAAGCAAGTCCATAAAATAATGGCAAACCATGACCTTCACGATCGAGGTTCAAACAGCTGTCAGGCTCTGTTTTCAACGACAGGGATTCGTCGTTGCCAAGACACCAAGAAATTTGCATTCCTATTCCTTTGCTTTTTAGCGGTTTTCCAGTCTCCTCGAACCATTTCCAACCTTCACTCGTTTCGAGCGTTTTACCTCCAACCCAAACGTGATGTAGATCTTCAATCAAAAAATAAAATGAGCCAAGAAGTTAATAATCACTTCTTTTAATATTATGTTTCAAAATTTATTATAATTATTATTTTTGAGAGAATATTTTGGGATTTGTAGACCAACACGAAGTTTGAAAATTATTTTTATAAATGAAATTGAAAATCAGATAAAACTTGCCCTTCAATACATACACAAATTCTTTGACTAATCAATCAATGTTCATGTCTTTGAATATTCAAAAATGAGTAATATTTTTTTAAAGGAATATTTTATAGTCATAAATTTGCTGTACAAAAAAATGATTGTAATATAGGAAACGACAGAATTACGATTTTTTAGAAAACTCATAAAGCGATGACTTTGTGCTGCATTTTTACAATTTTTATTTTTCTATGAAATCTTGAGCAGTTGAAAACATGATGATTAAAATCTTACATAGATCTGCCATCTTATCAAGAATTATTGACAAGGTCTTAGAGTCGTAAATCGTGGCTATTTTTCCATTATTTTTCGAACAATAAACTTGTCCGTCGTTCCAAGTCATGCGATCACTGGAGAAACTGTAATTATGACCGTCCACAGAAAACTCGTTGTTCGTCGATTTTTCGATGATTTCTTGACCGGATCGTCGAGCAGGAATTCCTGTAATAGTAAAAACGATCATAAATGAAAAAAGTTATCGTGAAAAGATTGAAATTTGACACAAAAAAAAAAACAAGAATAAAGACCGCGGGATTAACGTTCTTGAAATATCGGGATTTTTTTTTTACCATCCTGACAAACGAAAGGTCTTTTTTTCTTGCAATCCAAATCCAGAAAAACAGGACTCATGTGTTGAGGACAAAGATGGCGATCAAGAACGAGACATCTACTGTGTCTTTCATCGTCCTGATCAATTTTATTATTTGCAATTGGATGTCCATTTAGCCAAGGTGGATAATGCGTAGGTGAACAAGGGGCCGATGGCAAAACTAAACCTGTTGTGGACCATCTCCATTCTGTACCGTCGCTACTCCAACCACCCAACCAGACACTTTCTATCGCTGTAGATCAATAAAAATTCATAATTCGATTTATAAATCGTTTTTAATAATTGATAAGGTTTCAAGGTTCAAAAATTATTTTTTGATTGAATAATCCATCAAGTTTTTGAAATTTTAATTCATTTTTTTACTTTTTAATTAACTGTACAAAGGTTTCTTCAAAAAATTTGACTTCTTAACAGGGAATTATGAGAAAATATGGAGCAAGTATGTGGGAAGTGTTTTTTCTTCTGATTTACAGAATTTTAAAGTAATTTTTTCTTGATAGGTCGATCAAAGTTTTTTTTTGTACTTTATCAAAAAAAATTAGAGTTTGAAAGGAAAAGAATTTTGAAATAAATATAAATTCACATGGTCGGTTCTTGAGCATGACGGATGCTATTTTCTTTACAGCCTCATTGCTCAACACCGTTGCAAGATATTGTCCTCTTTTACGACATTCGAAACGAGCCTCCACCCATTTTACACCACCACCATTTAATCGACGAAAACCGGAATATCTTTCCGTTGACGTTTCATCGTCTTCGGCGACGGTAAATATCGTGTAACGAGTACCATCTGCGATAATGCTTGTGCCTTTAATAATTGTTGGTGGACGTTCCTTCGAGACTAAAAAAACAATGAAGTGAGAATTATTTCAAAATTCAGACATAACATCAAAACAATTCATTCGAAAGTTACAGCTGTTTATAGTTAAATATGTAACGTCTGAAAAATAAATAAAATCTTTATATAACTTGAAATAAATTGTATTGAAAATTGCTCTTTTCATTATTATATTCGTGAAATCGATTGTTCTAATCATTTTCAACTATTTTTAATGAAATAATCCAACGTTCAATTAATTTTTTTGATAGATTGGGCCGATTGAATCATATTTCACTTTTTCTTCGCACCTCGTTCTCCTATCACGAATTTGTCAATAAAACTACTGCAGACCGTGGTGAATGATGAAAATTGCTTTTTCTTACCTATTCTTGAACATACGAATGGCTTTTTCATCTTACAATCCGTTGGCACGAGTATTGGATAATTGTGACCCGTTCTTTCGAAAATTAAACAATTTTTCAAACTGTCATCAAGCACCTTATCGGTTTTGTACCAGTCTGGATAAGCAGAAGCTATTGATGAAGAGGGGATTGGAAATTCGTCACGTCCTTCTGATTCTATCCACGTCCAATTATTTCCTGACCTTTTTCTGTGACCACCGATCCACAAACCATCATATTCTGCAATAAAAAATAATTAAAAAAACATGTTTTTAGTAAAAAATCAATATTTCAAATTATATCAAATTTCTACTTTGTTGTCTCGAAAAAATCCTTCACCAGTGTTGAACACAATTTCAGAAATCAAATAAATTATTCATTCATCGCATATTGCAAAGATTTACAAAAAAAATTGAATAAAAATGAAATTTTTCGAATTATGACAAATTTCTACTTCGTGTAAAGACACTTTTTTGCCAGTGGCACACAAAAAAAATGTGTGGCTTAGAAAAGCGATTGATTAATTGTCTTTACAAAAAGTTATACGTTCCTTTTACTTTGTGTCATTGATAATATATATTTTTTTTAATGTCGATTTCGATGAAAATATTTCACGACTCGAAAGGTTTATAATCTTTTTAAATTTGTACTCTATAACTTCATAGAATTTGCAAATTACTATAAATTATTGAAAATTCATTTGCGATACAGAAATCTCCATTTTCTCACAAAATAATGAAAAAAAAAAATTCTTTACAGCCCGGATTTGAGCCAACAAGTCCGAAATTCTTTCATAGAATTTGTTTCGATTATTTTCTAACGATAATTCGATTCCGAGAGCATTCTTGCTAGCCACTCTGCCATGTTAGCTTTATCCAGAACAGCAAATCCACTAATTCCAAAATTTCTTGAATTCCATTTCGTCGTTATAAATGTTTCTCGTAATAACGTTTCGTCGATTGAATCCTCGTTTAATGGTCCATTCGGAAATGTTTGAGATGAACATAACATCCTTCCAACGTCCCAAGAAACTCTCCTGCCGATTATGGAAAATTCCCATTGTATATTTCCAGACTCGTTTTTTGGTGTCCAATATAATTTTTCAACAATGTCACTTTCGTCCAGACAATCTAGTAAAAAGAAAAAAAAATACTGTTAATTCAGTCACATTATTTATATTTTTAAGACTAAATTGTAATATTCAATAGATGAATTAATCAAAACGACTAAATCATTAATTTAAATATTTAATTGTACCTGCTCGAACTTCTATAATCAGTATAACAATATCGATGATGTTAAAAATCAACGAAATTGTATTCATCGTTGACTATAAAGATCTGTGAAACGAGTAGTTCGAAAGTTGTGTCGAATATCATTGAGGGTTTGTGGCAGTGGAGAACTCTCACGAGGCATAAAAAATTGTGATAAACGAGCGATTCCAATCGAACCATGACAGGAATTATATTCGAAACAAATACTTCAACAGACATTTTTCTTCCTGTCATTTTCGTATTTTCAACGACGTGCTTAAGCATAAAAAGGGTTTTTATTATTTTCTTTTAGACAAAGGTCGAAAAATGGGCAAAAACGGATTTGCAAACGAAAAAATTGGGATTATGATAAAAACCTATTTTTTTCACAAACTTAAGAATAACTGAAAAAAGATTCGTCTATCGTTGTCTCGAATATATTTTATTGTACATACATTAATGAAAATATATACATGGTAGACTGGGGCTTATCGAAGCAGCGCGAAATGTCGATATGGTTCGGCATCGTGTATTCCACAGTCTCGTCTAATTAATTTTTAAATCGGAAACGAAAAAAAAAAACAAAAATCGTTACAAAAGCGCCGATACAACGTTATAAAAGATGTTTTTTTTCTGGGAGTATTTTTCGGCGTATGGCAGTGATTGCCGTGATTAAATTCACAAATTACATGCTTTAATACTAAGAAATTTAATCGAAAGGACGGTAATCTGTTTGTTTTGTTCTGCTTGCTCTCTCATCGTTTATCATTCTCCTTCAATGTACATTTTTGTTTGAAATACTTTTGAAAAAAATGTTATACGATTAATCGATAGGAGAGAGAGAGAGAGAGTCTATTAAAAATTGTCGAATATATGTTTTTCCATGACTTTTGTCACTAGGAATGATCGTTATGAAAGGACGAAGACGGGGGAAATACTCGTGCCGACCTCACCCGAAAAAACGTCTGTTTTTCGTTAACTTTTCTTCATTCTCTCTCATCAACATATTATCCTTATTTAATTTTTTCATTATCTTTTTCTTTTCTTTTTTACTCTTTCCCTAATCTATTGCACAGCCAAACACTTGCTCGATCACACTCACGGTTTCTCAACGTTTCGTTTGTCTCTTTTATTCTCGGATTAAATCACTAATACGACAGTGTAAATGTCTCGATGTGTAAATGTGTAAATGTGTGTGTGTGAGTGTATTGGGGGGTAGTACGAAAAGCAACATTTTGAATTAACGATCACGTGGTCGATCAAGATTCCGTACGATTTCACGAAGAAAAAAATTCTTGCAATAATATATTCGAATGATTTGTTTGTTCCATCCAAATTTTGATATTTGAATTTTCATTGGTGATTATTGAAACGCGAGTTTGTTATTTTCGTGAAAAAGTGTGCTCGATAGCCAACGGCAATAAAAAAATAAAGCGTTATTCTTGTTTCCTTTTGTTTTTGTTTGTTGGTTTTAGCGACCACCCTTAAATACGTGTGTACATGTGATACAAATATCGATATTACGATGAAACGTGATCGTTCGAATCTCGTCGTTCAAAAAGCCGAAGAACGTCAACGATTGTCACAGATCAAAAATGATTTACAATGATTTATCGTTAATTGTAACGAGTTCATTGATTTCTTATTCTTCCTTCATCGCTCACTCTCTCTTTCTCTATCTCTTTTGGCTCACATTCGTTTATCGAAAAACAATTGCTCGTGATTAAATATCGCAGACGTATATATCGGAACATCGCTTATTTAACACAATTGCGACGATTTACGAGACGACGTTAAGACTCGAGTTATACAAAACTCTTATTTTCTTTTTTTCTTCTTCTTTTCTTTTACATTTTTTTTTCTCCTCTATTTTCGAAGGTAATGGGACAACATGCAGCGTATAAAACATATCTTATCTATTTTCATATTGATATAGTGCGGGTTTTTTTTTTCTTCGTAGGTCTATTTGCATTTATATATATTTATATAATAATAATAATCATAATAATGAAAATAATCCATTCGCGTTCATGTCATTATGATTATTGTTATTACACTTCTTTTTTTTTCTTCATATTCGTACGTGTACTCGATTACGCTCCTTAAGTGCTATCGTTAAGGATTACAAATGCGCGTAGAATCGTTACGCGTTTCGGTTTTTTGCTTTTCTTTTTGTTACGGAGTAAACGAACGTGTTTAGCCGCGATCTTTCTTCTTCTTGTTATCTGTGTTCGCTTTTTAGAACTTGGTTTTTTTTTGGTGATCTTCGATTCGTCAATGACGGGAAGAAGTTGACCGATTTTTTGTTTTTTTTTAAGGATGCTTTACATCGACTCTCTTAGCCGAAAGTCTGATTTCAGAATTGCGCTGATTAGCGATTCGACAAGCTGGTGGAAAATATATTAGCGATCTGAGGATTGATTTTTAGTTTTTATTATTATAGAAAACTTAGAAACGAATTGTTCCAAAGAAAAAAATCAACTAATTACACAACTTTTTCTCCTTGTGATAGTATTTTTTTTTTTTTTTTTTTTTTTTCAGAATTTCTACTTTTTTGATTTTTTTCTTCTTACGGTAACGGAACCATTAGGTCCTCGGGCTTTGAAACCCTCGTTCAATTCTTCAGGAGAAATTTTAGGAGAAATAAGGGTCGTTTAATTAGTTGCTAAACGGTTTTCCATTTAAACAATTAGTTAACGAATCTTCAGTATAAAAGTTTTGCAAATGTAGGATTCAACGAGTTACGAAAATGTTTGAATTTTTAACGAATCCCCATGTATTAATATTTTTTTTTTTACCAAGTCAGAATTTTCGGCTGAAAAGTTGTGTGTAAAACCTCCTTAAACACTGGGTTATTTGTCTTTTTGTGTGTGTGAGTGTTTATTTTTGTTGTTGTTGCTATTTTCGTCCATTGCACTCGAGTTTTCGGGGAAGAGTTTGCTTTTTATACTTTTCTCCTCGAACGTTATACGTAATGACGAAATAAACATGAATACGTAAAGATTCGAGGACCTCTTCTTCGGTGATTAAAAAAGTGGGTGGGTTCGAGGTGCCCTTTTGATACCTCTTGACATATTCGCCAGTGTTTTTGTTTTCCTTAATTTCTTACTCACAATACTCGTCTTATGTAATAATAATTATAATGGCCGATTTCGTTACTAGGCGCGATAAAATTAAACGTATTATTATTTTTCTTTTATTTTCGTTATAAATACGACTGTTCGTATTACCGAATTTTTTCATTATTTTCAAAAGTTCACTTCGTAATCGTAAATATAGTTTATTTAGTCTTACGGCTTTAAAACGCAGCGGCCACTGTGTAAATTGATTTTTGTTTTTCTTGTTGCATGTGTCAGTTGAATTGTGGCTACTCGGGTGAGTTTTTTTTTTATCTACAGTCAAACATGTATCTGTGTGTGTGTGTGTGTGTGTGTGTGTGTGTATTTTCAAACTCTTTGATTTGCTTTGTCAGTCTGTGTGCTCTCCTAATCCGTGTCAGCTGTTAAAAGATTTATCGGACCGCGATTAATTTATTGGAAAAATAGGAAAAAAAAATACGAGAAAAGAGTAACGTCGAATTTCGTGGATTTCTATTGTCGAAAACATGAAAAATCTTTGTTCCGAAAGTTCAGTTCAATGGATTTTTTTCTATCGATCAATTTATTAACTTTGAAAACATTTCACACAAAAACCCATTGCCACAAATTTTCTTAATCAGCGTTTTGATTTTTCACCCATCAACAATAATCTTAACGAAACTCAATTATTTTCAAGCTGTTCTGACCATTGATTTTCAATTTAAAAAATCATTGTTTTTAAAACGACCAGCGTACTTAAAAAATCTCCAGGTTATTCATGGAATAGGAACCGAGAAATTCGAGAAACAAAAAGATTATAAAGATCTCCCATTTTCATAAAGTAAGAAAAAAAGCTTTCCTACCACGGATGAAATTTTTTTTTTTCGATTTATCGTTCATCTTTTTTTGTCTTAACTATTTGTCATTATTATTACAAAAATTCAATGTTCAAAGCATTTAAAAAATGGTTTAATATTTCTCGATTATTGTTGAATCGTTGATTACCGAAAATTCCGAACGAAAAAGATGATTGGCTGGTATAATAAGTGTAAAAGGTCCTTAAGATATAAAATTGTCGATAGATAGCGATGTTACAATGTTGTTTGACGTTGATTTTAATATTTGGTTCGTATCGTGTCGTCACTCTATTTTTCTGGGTTGTTTCGAAGCTTGAACTTGAATGAGAATTAGTTTTTGTTCTTCATTCACGAATTTCGTCGTATTTGACGAGATTGGCTGGATTTATGTTGAGTCGAAGTTTCCGACGATAATCTTCGCATTTTTCTTTTGTTCCTTTGCGTTTTCCATCAACGCCGAGATATTTTAACGATCATGTAATACTGAGGGCTGTGTGACGTAAAGCCATTCCAATAATCGTAACAACACTCGTACGTCAGCGGTACTTATTTTTTTTCTGGCCGCTTTTTGATACTTTCGAGTTTCAATGCAGCGGCCCTGCTAATAGTTTCGATTCTATTCCCATCAGCAAAAACGGACGATTCATGTTTCATTAAATCGCTCGAGGAATCACAGTATGACACAACATCGACAATATCGTTGTCGCGATGCTCCTGCACTTGGTGGCGGTGTTACAGGTGCAAAGTAAGCGTGTACCTTAATGTTCGGCAGATGCGTCTGAGAATTGAGATTCAGAGATAAACATTCAATGGAAAGTTATCAAAATCAGGGAAAATATTAAAACAAAAACCCTTTATGATTTTTTCGTCTTCGAATCCCACGGAAAATTTATACGTATTTAGATAAATAAACAAATTTATTTTGATAACGAAAAACAAATTATTTTATGACTGAATTTTTCTAGAATTGTATATTTTGATGCTCAATACAAAAAATCTAATTGAATTTTTTTTTTTTTGAGCTGAGAACTTCCGTGTTAACTATTTTCCTAAGTAGTTTTTCGTTTGTAAATGTTTGAATTTGTTATAAATACCCTGAGTCTTCGTATGCCAGCTCTCGTTATGAATTGGCAGTCGTAAAGCTCGATCCGTTCGAGATTGTGGCAGGCTTGCATCAAGTGTTCGAGGCTGGCGTCTGTTATTAAAGGACAATTGTCGAGCTCCAGCACAGCGAGATTTTCCGACGCACATGGAGATAGAGCTAGTTGTCGGATACCCTCGTCAGTGATTAGCTCACAATGTGAAAGGCTCTGTACATATTAATCAATTGAAAAGATAAAGAAATACTGTTTCAAAATCATGAAAAAATAATGTTTCAATATCACATTTTATGTTTTTTATAAAATAACATTTTTTCCAATGGCGTGACACTTGACAAGGTCATAATTACTAACTTTTTATTTCGGATGCTACTCATCGTCAACTTCTGCATAATAAAACATATTTTCGTAGTTTTTTCAAATCAAAATTTCTCATTTTTTCTTTCTTATAGAAGCCTTTTTAATTTTTGAAGCCTGTTTATCTTGATTTTTTTAACTAGGATTCAAAATATTGTTTTTTTTTGTCGATACTCAAAATGCAAAAGGTTGCGTACGATAACTTCTGCAATTTTCAAATGACGGATTTTGAATTTCTATTTCATGGGCACTTTTTAAATGAACGATACAAATGATCAGAAAATGGAAACCAACTGATTTTGTGTATCTTTTTAACACTCACAAGTTTTTCGAGCCTCGGACAACCTACAGCAAGATGTATGAGAGTCGAATCTGTGATGAGGGCACACTCTTCAAGATCCATTTTCTCGAGTAACCTGCAATTCTGAAAGACGAAAAACAATTGACAATTCAACAAAATAGAACGTGATTGTTTTTATTTTTGTTGTTGTTTTTTTTTAGGATCTATTCCTTTCTTTCAGGTTTGCAATAAAAATCTTACTCTTGCTAGAGCTTGAAATCCGGCATCGGTAAAATGAGTGCAGGCGACACATTCAAGGACACTGAGGAGAGGACAATGTTGGGCCAACGTGACCAGCGAAGGGTCCGTCAAATTTGGACAATTCGAGAGACAAACGTAGTGCAGCCTTGGACATCTTTCACTTAATTCTCTCACTGCGTCGTCCGTTATATTCTGTAATAAATCACACCGACAAAATATTATCGATCGGTTAAAACTTTGAGGCTTGACCAAAATTTAAATAAAATAAATAAATGAAGTAAAATTTCCATATGAAGTTTGGTCAAGTTTTCTCAATTCGAAAAATAAACATTTATTTTTCAAAGATTGTCCAATATATTGAAATTTGTTGGTTTACTGAATAAAAATACAACCAAAAACTACTTTATACTTAAAAAATAAGAAATTTTGTGAAATTTGAGTTTGTTTTCAAGTCAAATGCCTGAATTTCTAAGATTTATTTATATTTAATCGAAAGATTGACAAATTTTTGAATGAATGTGAAATTTTAATGCATAAAAATTAAAAAATCTTACCCTGCACTCATGAAGATTAATTGCTTCGAGATTCGGACAAAAGCGTGCGATGCACTTTATGGCACGATCTGTAAGTTGTCGGCAGCCTTTGCTCAAAAAACTTCTGAGTTCAGGGCATCCTCGGGCGAGGGCTTCGACACCATTGTCGGTGAGCAATTCGCACCAGGACAAATTAATATGCGTTAAATGTGGGCATCCGTCAGAAATGTCCTTAAGCGCAAGATCCGTTATTTCAGGACAGGAGTCGAGATTGAGTCTTTGTAATTTTGGGCAATGATTACTAAGGGCCGCGCACGTTGCGTCTGATATTTTTTTGCACTGACTCAAATTTAATTCTTCGATATTTGGACACGATTGAGCGAGTGTTCGCATTGAATTGTTGCCGATACTTTGACATCCTCGTAACGATAATTGTCGAAGAAAACCACCACAACGTCTCGAAATATTTTCTATTACTGGTCCCTGGAAAAAACAAATTAAAAATTTTTCATCTCTTGATCGAAAATCTTTTTGTTTTTTATAAATTCAATTCATAAAAAATTCAAAATTTAATAAAAATCTATAATTTTTATCCATTTTGAAAATAAATTTTTAATAAATGTTTGAAAATACTGAAAATTATAAAATTCTTTGCAGTGATTCAACTTTCAATTCCATTATGGAAAAGATTGAAGGATTATTATTTTTTTTCTTTACAAATTATTGAAATAATTTATACGCACCTCGACATCTCGTTGAAAATCAAAGAGATCGATTCTTTGCCAATTAGAGCCATCCAACGCCAACACGTTCCAAGCTTTGCTCACTTGGGCACATCTGCATAACGAGACTACGTCCAGATATGACAAGATTCTGTAAGTATATAAATTCAACAATTATTCTTAATGAAAATTAAATTGGAAAATTATTTTTCACTGTTTGCGTATATTCTCACACCATTAGTTGTTTTTTTTTTTTTAATTAATTTTTGCAACCTCAATTCTTCAAAATGTCTAAAAAATATTTTTCATTTTTCAAATTAGGTCAAAACACAGTTCTGTTCAAATGTTCTGTATAAAACGATGAACAAAATAGTATATTAAAAATTGATTGTCTAAATTTTGTTAAAAAAATTGAAATTATCCATATTCAAATATAATATAAAAAATATGACTGGAAATAAAAATAAAACTGATTTGTTGTCATTGAGTTTACCTGAGTAATAATTCCTTTGGCAGTTTCTTGTTTATTTGTGCCTCGTCGTCGTGGAATACCCATGTCAGCTGTAACCAAAAAAAATCGACAACACCAGTAACTTTACGAGGGCAGTATGACGTGAGTGTTTGACAAAACATACGACCGAGAAAGAGATAATCGTTTTGTTCAATGGAAAGACAGAACTCGCTATAGAGGGTCAAATCAGTGTTTGTAAATGTGTTGTTCTTCTACATACGCCTTCGTCCAATGTTCGTGTGGGTTTAAAGCCCATGGATAAGAGACATTGAAATAGAGAGGAATTCATTGGTGATATATTCACTATGACCTAGTTCAATTATGGGGCACAAGAGTAATAGCAAAAATATTTCGATACGTGTATTTTTTTGACATCAATAAAACGATATTTCAATGATTCATTTTTTAATTTTTTTTTTACGAATCGTTGCTACTTCATCAAAGATTTTTTTTTAATCATTTTTTTGTTCGACGATTCATCAAAAAATTGCATCAAAAAAACGTCAAACTTTAGAGACAATTTTTGTTCGAAATTTGTGTTCCTTGCGACCAACACAAGATTTCAAAATGTCAATTATTTCTAAAGGCTTTTCTTGTTGGCCATAAAAACATTGCGAAATCCAATCGACCAATGTTTCCGATGGAATAAAATTTGACTTTCTGGATACACACACAGTTCGATACCTTTTTTCCTCAGGCAAAAGCGATAATGAGAAGTAGAGTCATGTGAGTACAAGAAATCATGAAGTCCAAGAGAAACCGGAGCAAAGGTAAGACGGACGGAAGTATCGATTTGACGTCACAAGAATCGTAACTGACATTCAGGTCATCAAAGATACATAGAATAATTTCGATGTTACTGAGCGAAATTGTTTTGCTAATTGTCTGTATGTATAACAATTAAAACATGTAGAATTTTCGTTATTATATGTAGAAAAATTCAAAAATAATGATTTTCAATTTCGATTAACGTGGAGAAGAAATTGAAAGATCTACACAAATGAATATTGTAATTACATTTTTTTAAATGTCGACATGAATACACATTGCAATTATTTTTATGATACAACAAAACTGTCAAGTTTTTTGTATTCAAAAAATAGTTTCAAGGGAATTTCACGTTAAACGATTGTATAAATATAATTCGACAAAATGTTATAAAAAATATATCGAAAAATTAACTTTCAATTATTATTATTCGAAATTTAATTTTCGATGTGTTATACAAGGAAAAATTTGAAGGTCAGTTACTGTTTTTGTATTAATCGGGCAAAAGATTAATATATTGAGCGAAAACAATCACAACAAAATGGTGACATTTGAACCAAGTTAACATTTTTGAAAGTCTGTTGTTCATCAGTCTGTCAAAACAATGAAAATGTCATTTATACTCATATCCGTTGTTATTCCAGGATTAAAATCATTGTATTTCGAGACGAATTCAAACCAAAACATATTTTCACGATGACGATATGAGCCAGGGATGATTTATTTTCGTACATTTTGCTATATCGCAAATGACAAAGAAGAAAAAGCCGATAGTGTCAGAAAAATAAGCAGAAATTAGAGATTGGAGCTGAGACGCAGTAGCTACGATTGTTTGTGTACTTTGGACAAACGAAAAGCATTGAAACAGTGAATTTCACTAAAAATATACAGAAAAAAAGCGATTTTGTACAGACTTGAAAAATTGCTGAGGAATTCAATGCCAGAATGGTTATAATTCGAGAAATTACGAAATAATTTTTTTTCATAAGACTAAGAATATTAAAAACAAATATCCCAATGATAAATAATTGAAATTTATCTGAAATTTGTTTAATTTCAAGTAAAAATTTACTTTACGATTAAAACTGTGATGAAAAAATATTCATAAATGGCAATAAGATTAGAATTTTCTTCAAATAAACTTTTGGTCATTTTTCAGGCATTTTCATTTTATATATTTCTTTTTTTTCTGTTTCCCCACATTTGTTTATTCATTGCTAGAAAACAAAGATCTTTTTTTAAACTACTTTGTTTTGTTATTATAAGGCAGAATGGAAAGAAAAATGAGGAAAGGTTGAACGAGAGAAAGAGGAAAATAAATGGGTTGAAATGAAGATTGTTGGGGTGTCGGTGTGCACGTGAATAGAGGAACCAACCTGCATGTAAGATTGCCTCATTGTACTGAGAGGAATGTTTTGAGTTATCGATTGGGACGGATAGTAAGCGCCTTGAAGGTGATGATGATGTTGAAGGTGATGATGATGATGATGTTGATGATGAAGATGTTGCTGTTGATGATGATTATAAGGGGGATGATGCAGTTGTGGTTGTTGTTGTTGTTGTTGTTGGTGTTGTTGCCTCCACCACTGACCACTCGACGTGGATTCACCTACGGATCCTTGGATCCCTTGCCCAATTGGGGCTGCCCCTCCGCCACCCACACCCACGCGACTTACTTTTTTCTACAAAAATAATTAAAAAAAAAAAAAATGAAAATATAAATTTTCATCTATCTCGTAATTTATGCTTTGAATTTCTTAATGAAAGATTAAGTCCTAATCCTATGCTGCTACGAAAAAATATCTATTACTTTGGAATTTCTATATATTCAAAGATCTGATAAAAATTCGAAAAATTCAACCTCTTTTGAAATATATTACGATTTAAAAAATAATCAAATTTCTTAAAAATTTCAATTGAAAATGTTAAATAATTCATTAAGAATCACAAATACTTTATATATTGATGTTCAGATGCAAAAAAATCAAAATTCCATAAACACAATTTGTGTAATTTAAAAAAATTATAAATTAATGGTAAATAGTAGAAAAAATCTCGATTATAATTTGTTAATAACTTTTCCATATCATAATGACAAAAATCAATGTTCAGAACAGCGAAAACAGTCTGAATATTTTCAAATTTTTATCAGATTCCCAAATCTTTCTCGATTGCGTGGTAAACTAAGATTTTCAGCTCGGAATGTATGTTTAAATAATCCTTCAGCCAATGTGATAATTCACGAAGAAAAAAAAAAGAATAAAGCGTTAAAATTCATCCGACGGTGATATATTTGTTATCTGTACGAATTTCAAATTAACGTCGCATCGTTTACGGTGCAACAAATGTCCTATCTCTTCTGTCTCGGCTTTGAATTTCTTCGCGCCTATGCCCATGCGCTTCTCGAAAATATACTTGTGTTTACTGTGCATATAGCTATCTCCTAATTCCTCGATTAGTATATTCATATATATTTCGCACAAACACAGAAAAACCTCTACACACAGACGCACACACACACACACACACACAGATAAATACGAGCACAATTTTATGATGCAGCTACAATGGTGTTTGGTGTGTACGTAGAGATACGAAATAATCACGGTTCCAAGCTCTATTTGTTTACATTCGGGCATCTTTATATGTCCTAGTGTGACGTACGCGCAAGCGTCCATTTTATCCATCCGTATAATCTCGCTATGACGATTGCGTTTTATTTTTGTTTCAATTACCTACTAAATCGTTTTTCGATGCTTTGTAATATTGAATTTATTTCCGTGATACATTTATTTTCAAACCTTCGAAACACTAGAAACGAAAACTCAAATGTCTTTTTTCAACACACATGGGTCTGAGTTACCCAATTTTTATACTTGAATATTTTCGAGCATAATTGGCTAAATATTACATTTTTCTTTAAGTCGATGAAGAATGAATCGTTTGAACTGAAACGGATATTTCGATTTTTTTTTAAATGAGACAAAATGAATGAAAAATAAAAGACTTTTTCTGTAACTCGATCATAAAGAAATTGTCTTTTCTCGAAAAAATGAAACTTTGAATTCACATTTCTAATGACTTTTTTCTATCGAACCCGTAAATCCGAAAGCTACGGAATCGTTCGATTTTTTCGTAATGGTGAAGTTTTTAAGTTGAATAAAAATACATTTTTCTCGTTGCGTTCCAATGATGCAAACTTTAAAACTATATTTTTTTTAACATCGAGTCAAAAACAGTTAAAAAGAAACAAAATACTAATAGAATTTCAATTAAAACCTTAGGACTAATTCCACGGGTCTCCCAGACCCGGTCTGTTCACTTGGCCTATAATTTCGATCATCTAAAAGCTCAATATTGAATTGAAAACAGTGATAAGATTTTGTTTGGGTCTCCCAGACCCAGTGTGACGATTGTAATCTAAGTATAACATCGAAACGTAGATGGAGATGAGAAAAACAAAGAAAGATTTTGCAATCGTACGCATTTCTTTGGGATTTTCTTCTCCGAATAGACGTCTGTGTAGTTAATGACCCTCGTATCAGGTCAAATAAAAAATCGCGGTCGTCTAATTCTATCGTAGCGATATCGCCACTTTTGATATATATGCATAAACACGTGCACTTGTGTTTGTATATTGCAGTGTATTCGTGTGTGTGTTTGTATGCGAATACTTGTATGTAAATGTTCGTTTGACCGAATAAACTATAATGGATCATGAATGATGAGTGGTGCACGCGGTCGAAGGGTTTTATATATACTTATACATAAGAAGAATTATTAGAGAGATATGATACGCCAGGAGAGGACGAGACAGAGACCTCTCACGTTGAGCGTCTCGTTCACCGGACTCAGCCGCCAGTGCACGCAATATATATGTACCCCGTGGGTTGCTCCTTTCGCGTGGGTGAATGAACGCAGGGAGAAGAAAGAAAATAAAGAATATAAGAAAGAGAGAAAGAGCGAGAGCCAACAGACAGGCATAAAAACAGCAGGAAAGCGAAGTAGGAGCGAGGGAGACGGAAAAAACGAACGAAATTTTCTGAACGAAACCACTTGAAATTTGTCTGGCGTTCGGACACGAAACACCTATGTTCACGTCCGAAGGACATTCGTGGAAATACGTTTTTTTTATGTTTCTTAATTCGACTCTGTTTTCTTTCATTCATCGAAATATTACTTTTGTATGGACGAAAGTGTTTAATGTATTTTTATGCTCGTATTTAACCCTTGAATAACGAGTATAGTTACTTGAGCAAAAATCTTATTCGATGAGAATTTTGACACATGGCAACTGGACAAAAATCTGACGAAATTCAGCCATTTTTTAAACTCTACGAATATTGTTGGATCACACTTTTATCGACAGATAATAAAATAAGACAATTTGTTATCACTTTCTTTACATGGAATGAGCTCGAAATGTATAGGAATTTTTATTCTTACTATTATTTGTACAAGGTCAATGTCATCGAAAGTTTCGTCGAGAAAATGTCGAAGAGAAATTTCAAGAGGCAAAAAATACGGAAAAGAGATAAACATATTCCGAATTATCAATAAATTAGTTTAGTTCAAGAAAAGAATTACTACATCACATTATTTTTTGAATAATTGCTTTTTCCCAAAGTTTCTTAACAATTGTTCAATAATTTTATTATCGAATAACAAGATTCGTAACGTTTTAAAAATGACTTAGTTTTTGAAATTTTTGTTCGAATGCCTAAGTTCAGATACTTTCACGTAATTAAATGAGTACTGACAAATAATTCGTCGATTGACCCCTAGTGTCGAGACACGAGTCCAAAAAAAGTTTGAGCTTTGTCGCATGTGTAGCCTTTTGTTTCGAATCCCTGTATCTCAAAAACTGTCACAATATATTTCGATTTTATTTTCTTGATCGACGCAAAACTCTCCAAATGTTGGTTGCCAAAAAAAAAGTAAATAGAAAAAAACGTTAAGATTCATTCGAAATTTTTGACATTCAAGTTGCAGAAGTTCCCGTTCGTCTGTACACGAATAAATCATAATGTAATAGATTCGATAGAAGACACGCTTGACGCTTGAATACATTTTGAAATAACTAGTCAATAAGGCAAAAAAAATACAAAATTTGTGATATAACATGTAGGTTAGATTGTTTGGAGGAATGAAAGTTCGATTGTTATCACTTTCGAGAACTTGTGTGTTTCATACTATTTCGAAACTGTTTCAGTAAAAAAACGATAGTATAAATAATTTAACATGCAAGTATTTTTCCAATTGCCATGTGCGTCTGAACCTCGTAATCAAAACAAAGAATGGCAGTGAAGAAATTGGAGAATTAAAAAAACTTATTGAACGTCGAACTATACAAATACGAAATAAGCGAAGATCGGCGCAGGGGGAGAAAGACTGGGGTTCGAAAGAAAACAAAGCGAAAAAGAGTATAAAACACCAATCTTGTGTAGGAAAAAATAATAAAAAACGAAGGAAGGTCAGCGATGTTTTTTTTTTTTTATCGCTTTTCCTTGTGTATGGCTGAGTGACATTTGCACGAAGGATTGGGAATTGAAATATATCTATACACATAGGTAACGAAAAAAAAAGAAAAAAATGACGATATATATAGCTCGATCGAGGACGAGTTTCCTTCGTTGTGTCTGAGCAAGTGTGTGCCGAGAACAAAGGATGGACTTGACTGATTCGGTCGATGCGTGGAAAATGGAAGCATCCCGTAAATTCAAGATGAGTATAAAAATACGATTGAATATTCAGCGAAGGAGAGGAAAAATAATAATATACACATAAACAAATCAAAATACATACAGATGTCTATAAATATAGAAATATATATGTATATATATTTAGGTGTATATCCGGCAGGGTCGATAAACTCTTCTCGTCGATCGAATAAGTTGCCAACAAGAGAGCCCAAAGAGCATAGAAAGAAAAAAAAATGTATAGGAAAAAAAACACACGAAAGATCTTCGCGTTGGTCCTGGGGTTCCTGGGCGTGAGGTAAAACAATCACAACGCACTGTCCACACCAAAAAAATGTTTGTTTTGTTTTTAAAATAAAATATAAAAGTAATAAAATGAAGAGGACAAAAAAAAGAAATAGTAGAGCTTGGGTACGGAGGCGCGCGTGTGCATACGCTGAAAACAGGCCGAGAGAGCGAATCAGCTGTTCGGCCACGACGAATGACAACATTGGCAAGGGGGAACGCACAAAAAACACATACGGGAGAAATACAAAGCACACACGACGACAACGAAGACACAACGTGAAATAAAAAAAAACACCGATAATATTGAAAAAATGGAAGAAAATCAAGAATCCTTAACCCCTAATTTTCTTCGTTTGTATGAAAATGACGACGTTCCATCTTCTTGACCTACCTCGAGCCTCGTCCGCCCGGAGTGTATCATCCTTTTGCGTCGCGTTATTTTGCAAAATTTTCCGGGCTTTTTAGTCCCGCACAGAGTTTCGGACGAAATAATAATCGTGGGATTAAAAGGGAAAGCGGGAGAATGAGAAAGAGAGAAAACGTTTGAATTATATTCTCCCTTATACGTAATGTCTCGCGCGGGTTTCAGTATATTTAGATATTTGTATATATGTATATGTATGTTTACGCATATACGTATATATATGATTTTTATTTATTATTATTTTATTATTTACGTGCTACAGAGCTCGCGAGAGAAATGGCCGAGAGCTACTGTCGCTTGGACGCTCGGTGCTATCCCGTCGCGACTGCGTTTTCCTTTGCCCCACACATATATGTGAACCCGTAATACACACACCATCAAACATTCAGAAAGAGATAGAAAATCCTGAACTCACGAAAGTCTAAGAGAGAAACAACGAGAGACTACCAGTTCGTTGTTTGTAGTAACGTGGTGGCGCTCGAGTGGGGGCACACCTAAAGCTATTTTCACATTGGAAAAATAAGAAATCAAGAATTCCAGAAACATAGGATCGAAACTGCGATCAGCTGCGCAATGTATACAAACAATGAGAAATTCAAAAAACATATGTACTCGACCGAATAAAGATGTTTCGAATGTTTATATTTTTTGCGTTATCATTGAGGACTTATCTAATCAAAATTTTATTTTTGTCAATCATTCGATACTAATAAGGCTTGCATATTTTTTTTATCTCGTGAAATTTTTACGAAATATTTGGAAAAATCAATCTTCCAACTGCAAAAGCCCCGAAGAACAAAATGCAAGGTTAATAATCCAAAAGCAAATGTGATCAGAAGTAGCTTTGACACAATTAAATTTACATAAACTAACTTAATTTATGAACTTCACGGACAACATAAACTTTTTCAACGTTTTTTTTTATTTACAAAGTCAACGAATGTGAAATCTGCAATGAATCTGCGATTATACTTTTGTTAATATTGACGGTTAAACTACGTCGTAAGCCTTTACACGAAAATTAACATTATTGTGAATAACTGTATGTCGAGATTGTTTATTGTAAGGCTATAATCGATTTCGTGTAACCATCTGTGTTAGTTAAAAATTTCCCCACCAGAGCTCGCGTGTTCGACATTTTCCAAATACTGTGAATGCACCTTCAGTATTCTCCTCTAAACACGCTTATATTTTCATTGGTCGACCGACTTTGACTTGGCGACAGCACGGCCAATCGCGTGCTTATTCGTTCATTGTTTACACCCCGACCATTGGCCGGATAAGCGGAGTTTGTGTTTTCTTTTTTGCTTTCTTCACTTCTCAAGCATGGTGTGCACGCGAGATTGTAGTAGAGATGTGCGTCGCGTACACCGTATTTTGCCAGAAATTTTACCATGTTTTTACCGTCATAATACCACTTTTCGATGACCAATTGGGAATCACCTTTTCGATATAATATTAGCGAATCATATATTTTTCAAGCCTGAATCTTTGTTTTCTGTTTTCGTTAATGTAATCGATGTTGTGCGCAGTTTGAAATAAAAACATTGTCATAAAAACAACGTACCCCCTCTTTTCAGGTGTGAATGACCGAGCTTTTTTTCGTAACGGTGAATATTTTTGTATAAAAAAAATTATGTCCACTATTTCTGCAACCTGGTGGTTAAAATATTTTTTCCATTCTCAATATTAAAGAACACAATGTTTTGTATGTCATCGCAATTATACAATGTTTTATGGAAAATGCGTAAACCGGTTTTTGTTGCAATGAACTTTACTGATTATCATTTTTCTTCATTTCCTCAAACACGATGTTCCGCAAAATAAATGGATGGACGTCAATTCTACTTGCTGTATTGACTGCACTGCAGCGAATTCTACCGGAAAAGTAGACAAGCTTTAGATGTAATTACTTACTGCAAATAAGTCAAATTTCACTTTTATCGATGGAGGCGTTAACATTTGTGTTTTTTCACTTGACGCTCGCTTTTGTCAACTTAACTTTATATCCCTCACACGATTGCTATTTCATACTCTATCACGTCAACGTTAACAACTCCTTCTGACCCATTTTACGTCCGAAGATAGTGTTAAAAAAAATGCAAAAAAATTCACGTACGTAGTTAGAGAAATCCATTCGGTTGGATATTTTCAACATTAGGGTGGTTGCCGATAGAGCTGGGATGACGAGCTTCACAGCATTTGGAGCTTCACAGCGTATTTCAAACGTAAACGAAACGAACGAAACAAAAGGAACATTTTAGAAGTGACTAGGTGCGGGTTAATTATTTGCGATAGGCAAACTAGTGGGGAATTTATATGAATGAAGAAAAGTCAATAACAACGTGACATATGGCATCGCACATCGCAACCCATGTTATTAAGTAGATAAAGTTATTTCACCCAAATATTATTACGAAAATCTCAATAAATATGGTAATTCTGAACATTTAGTTCGAAAATCATTGATAAATTTTATTTTGGCCTCCTTCATAGAGAAGAAAACATGCAGAATAATTTGTTGTTTCTAAAGATATAAATTTCCGTGAAATCGGAGAAACATTTTCATAGAGTGAAGTTTTCGAGCAAACTGATCGAGGCGTCGCGTGGTAGCAAAACAATGAAACTTTTCATCAGCATTCACTGGGATAATCATAACAGCCCAACAACCCGTGCGCTTCGTGTTGTGTTTACCGGAGAGGACCAAAGTTTTCTTTTTTTTTTAATAATAGTTTTTTCATAGGCCAAACTGAGTCTAAATCTTGATCAACGTTGGAGATAAAGGCTCTTAGCGGATAACATCAAGATTGTCAATTTTTTTTTATGTCATCCTTACAATCGCTAGGGAATCGTTTGCGCAAGTTAAGGAAACCAGTCGCAGAGTTTAGGAAACAATATTTTCCTTGGTATAATTATAAAAGTTCGTTGGAAATTTCAACAAGTAATAATAGTAATGAAAACATGTTCGAAATCATAATCAACATTTTTTTTTTCAATTTCCAATGAAATTTGAATCATATCTTGGATTTCTCAGTTATGCCGATGAGCCGAGTATCGATTTGTTTATAAAATGCTTTTGGCATCCTTATCAACATAAAAATCGATCATCTTGATCTGAACTTAAGGCGAACAATTTTGATAATAACATTAATACTTGGTTAATTATATATTAATTATTGCGAGCCCTGACAACGTACTGATTACGAAATTCTGTCTTGAGTCTTGATAATATCGAATTCGATTCTATTTCGAATAAATTTACGTAATCAAGTTTAAAACTATTTTCCCTAAGTTCTGACCTTTCTTACAACAGACTCACAGTCGTTTTCTGCTCTTGACTTGATTTTAGTATAAATCGCATAGTTTTCTATTTACAATAATAAATTTACGTTGCAATAAGTTGATTCCTAATAAAAATTCCGCAAAGAAGAACTAGAGTCTGAAAAAAAATCGCAGAATTGTTTTGAAATCACAGCTGATGACCTTCTTTTCTAAGATTTTTTCCACCAAAAGTTCAGTTTACGAATTTCTAAAAACCCAGAACTACCGAAATGGGCCTTGATTCGTCTGCTTTGAAACTTCATTTGTCACATTGTTTTATAATTCCATAAATCCAAATAAAATAAAATTCCAAATAAATGAAAATCCATAAGATTCCAAATTTAAAGAAATCCATAATTCTTAAACACTGTAAAGGTGATTTGTCAATTTTCTGTTTTTCGATCGAATACAAATTCTTTAGAATTCATTATAAAAATCTAGAAATCAAATAATATGAATTTCCACTAAGATATTGAAACACGATCCTATCAGAGTCAGTGTACACAACTAAACAAAGATTTCGCATAGGCTTTGCATGAAGAGTTCAAACAGAAAGAGGCTATAATTCTCAGACACTACATAAAATTGCCTTGAGATTAAGACTAACATAAATAAGTAAGAATTAAAGTAATTGTGCATCAGAAAGATTAATTATGTTGTTTCGAGCATTAAATATCAAAAACAAACAAATAAAACATAATTAATTTTATTTCAAGAGCATTAACTATGAATTCTGATGCTTGCTGAAGACATGAGATGGTAAGACACGTGCATAATTTAGGCTTACATCGAAAACTGTTATAAATCTTTATAAATTGTTATCAATAAGAAAAATATATATATTTACATATAGATATCGTGTAACGAAATAATTTCTTGATATTTTGAGCCTGGAAAAATTTTGTCACAATTGTGATTTGTTGGCAGATGATGTTTGCAGTGATTTAGGGACTTTGTATTCCTAAGCTTCTGCATAAAAACATATCAATTGTTTCAATCATTAAGTTTTACTTTTTAAAGGTTTTTCCTTATGTGTGATTATTATTATTATTATTATTATCATTGTTTACGAGTAATAATAATGTAGCTCATGACTTACATTGACTCATGTTTTAGAACAGGAATTTTCATTAACTTAAATTTCTACGTACATCGTTTTGATCTATTATTCACTTGGCATTTTATCTGGCAATGAAAATTCATTATTCGTGTTATCTTCGTGCGAGAAAATACACATAAGAAGAAAAAATAGATTCCTCCAAGCAATATACGTGTTGTGACGAAGAACTTGTTTTAAATCTTTATAAATATCAATGACGTTTTTATGCCTTCGACATCGGAAATCATCTTGTAAAATTTTAGAAAGACACGATAAGGATACGATGCGAAAAGATTGTTTTCGTCGAGAACCGAATCTTTTCACGCCATTTTACTATTTATGGCAGATTTAAAGCTGCTATTTGATTGAGAAATAATCGAAACTTTTTCTGGATGAAATGTGCTGATTGCTCTGATCGTCAATCAGAAGTTGTTTCTGTTCAACATTTGACAATAAAAACATATTTAAATCAAAAGAACAAATTTAGAAAAACTATTTTGAAAATTAGTTGCGTTTTCGAAGAACCAGTAACCAGGAAAATTGAAGGAAAATAAGGAAATAGCTTCTGGTTTATTGTAAAGTATGAATCATTTTTGAAAACTGCACTTTAGATAGCAAAATAGCGTTACGGTAGAAAAAAATACAAGTATCTATCCTATTTAAGTGTCTCTTAAATCCACTTCTTCGTCAAGCAGCATTAGCTAGAAAAAATTGGCAAAATCCCTCCAGTTATATTATCTAGAAACGGTGTATCCGCAAAGGTAGCTTTTTTTATCGACCAACACGATTTGAACAAACTGTCACGACGATACTGGTATAAAACAGTAGATCATTGATCTGGATTTCCGTTGACGTAGTATTAAATGCAGTGATGATGATAAGCCTTCATTAAAACTTCTGAGAAAATTCCGTCGATGTTTGTATTTGCACAAGGTTTCTACTCCCGAGCCTCGATGTATCGGTATTGTCGGCCACATTGGTAACGACCGAAGCAACCCCTCCATATTGATGTACTTTCCTATGGCAAAGCCACTTTGACGTTCGAGATATGATAATCATTTTGTTATTTAGTGATAAGGCAAACCATCTTTATAAAAGACACGGTACCCAACGAGGATTCATCAGTTAACAACGATATATTTTGTAGAACGGTATAGAAGAAAAAATAAAGAAAAAGAAAACAAAACATTGATACAGATTGTGAATTGTGATCGGAATCACGAGATTAAACAAAGAAAAATGGGAAGTAAGTACAATTTCAAATGAAAGCGTTTTTCGCCATCAACAGACGCGAGAGAGTCCAACAATTTTGGAACTTCGACCAGTTCCAATAATTATCCGATTGATCAGTGATTATTATAGTGTTAGACGATCTATCATAATCATCGATAATTCAATACTCTGGTGTTTCTGCTTCGATATCTTACTAATGGAACCCTTTATCTTGATCTCCAATTGTTCATCAATGAAGAATTTTCTAGAACCTATCTTCGGGTATTGAGTGCAGATGAAATGTTGTGGGTCTTTTCTTTCATACGTATCTGCAGTGCAGTTTGGAAACGGGAAAATAAATTTCGTCGTAGCATTTTTAGTGACTCGATGCTTCCTTCAGTGTTAAAAACTTTTTGTAAGATTTGCATTAATGTTTTATCATAGAAGACACTGTTGGTAGAAATTATTATCGAATGTCATCAAAAGAATAAATAAAACAGATTAAATTTCATGTTGCAAATGTAGTTTTCGTATTATCTTTTCCCAGAACATATGAAGTAACGTCAGATTTGGTGATAATACGCTGACAAAAAATTTAATGAGCTTGTTACCTTGGGACTTGATAGACGCTTGGTTTATCGACTGAATCAATAAAAATCAGGTAGACGATAGTTACCGGGGAACGAGATTTTTCTGAGGACGGCGCTACCTTATTTTTTTAATACGAAATATTGGTTACGTTGTGAACGATAAAAAAATTGCGCACCACCAAACGTTGACTAGCCATTAGCTACCAATGGACTGATACCCATTCGAACCCTTCAACATGACCTAATTTTTTGAAATCCGTTTCAGGAAATTGGTGGTCTGCCACTTTGATGGCAATGACACTGGCAGTGACTTTTATACCTGGAAGCGATGGTTCCAATAACAAAGCAGCACCAAAATGCCCAAAGATCGATCCCATTGATAGAACCATACATTTGCCGCATGAATGGGATTGCACAAAGTTTTATAAATGCGATCATGGGACTCCGGTTCTTTTTCAATGCCCTTTGATGGATCACGATGGCAACAGATTGCATTTCAACCCCGCATTGGAAGTGTGCGATTGGCCACGAAATGCTGGTTGTGTTCACGGCACTGAACCAACAACAGGTATCACGAAAGCTAAATCAAGTTCAAGAAAAATGAATCCATCTTCTAATAATTTCCATTTTTGCGATAAAAAAATACCCCCAGATTAGTATTCGGCTGGCAAGCCTAATCAGAGAATCTGATAATCTAATTGATGATTTAAAAGTCTATCTGATTTGCCACCTGAAGGATGACCAATCAAATGCGAGTTTCTTAGTAAGAATTTTATTAGTTTATATTTATTCCATAGGAAATGACATTACTACGCAGCCATCTACATCCCAAAGCTCATCGCGAACCGTTCCGTCTAGTTCAACAGAAAAAACAACTGCAGTGACCGGCAACGATGACAATGGATCAAGCACTACTTTATCTCCTCCCGGAACCGACATTCCTCACGAAAACAATTGCAGTCTCTATTACGAGGTGGCTAATGGTGAAAGAAAACTAAAAGAATGTCCGCAAGGATTACACTTCAGTCCATGGTGGTTAACTTGCATGAAAGCTGAGGATGCTGGTTGCGATTGGACAACCGCAGCACTACAGACAACAGCCTCAACCCATCCAGCTTGTGGCCGTCCCTGCGGTGATATAAATGATGGATGGTTAATTCCGCATGAGTGTTCGTGTGACAAATACTATCAATGTTCTAACGGAGATTTAATTCGTCATCAATGCGCCGCGGGTCTTCATTTTAATCCAAAACTTTTCACCTGTGATTATCCGGAGTCAGCAGGTTGTGAAATAACGACACCTCGTACAACTACGATCGAACCTACCACTAGCATTATTCCGTCGGAATGTCCACCTGGAAATTCTGGTCATACTGTACAAATTCCACATCCAACTAACTGTTCCCTTTTCTACAATTGTGACAACGGCGAGAAGCATTTGATGCAATGTCCTGATGGTCTCCATTTCAACCCAACCATACAAATGTGTGACTATCCACAATCTGCAGGATGTACGGCTACATCTGAGACTACCGAAGCCACTGATAAAACTTCCACGTCAGCCGCCACAAACGCAATGACGTCTACTGAAGTTTCTAAACCTACTATTACTACCGTTAGTAGTTCTAACAGTGCATCAACAAGCCAAGTGCCTACTGAATGTCCTATAGGTAATACGGAACCCCCAGTTTCTCTACCCCATCCGTACAACTGCTCTTTATACTATACATGCGACAATGGAGAGAAAGTAGTTCACTCTTGTCCATCTGGCTTGGAATTTAATCCCCGTAAACAAAAATGTGATTGGCCGGAGTCCGCTGGCTGCGTCGCATTGACAACTGAAGCAACATCAACCACTACCCAATCATCGGGAAGTTCTACGACGGTACAGAGGCCAAACTCTTCTCCATCGTCGACCAGGACACCAGCAACTACTGAAGGCTCATCGACAACCGGAAAATCTACTCAAACAGCAAGTACTTCTCAGGAGTCTACCAGACCACCAAGAACTACTGAAAGACCAACGACAACCCAAAGATCTACTTCACAATCGTCCACTAAGACACCAGGAACTACTGAAAGCCCATCGACAACCCGAAGATCCACTGAAACAGCAAGTACTTCAGAATCGTCCACCAGGACACCAGGAACTACTGAAAGCTCAACGACAACCCAAAGGTCTACTGGAACAGTAAGTACTGCACAATCGTCCACCAGAACACCAGGAACTACTGAAAGCTCATCGACAACCCAAAAATCTACTGGAACAGTAAGTACTGCACAATCGTCCACCAGGACACCAGGAACTACTGAAAGCCCATCGACAACCCGAAGATCTACCGGAACAGCAGGTACATCAAAAGCAACAAGTGCAAGTGCCACATCAGAACAAACGACAGCAAAGTTGACGACCTCTTCGACAGAATCCACAGATTCAACGTCATCGAATTCAGAAGACATTTGCCCACCGGATATGGATGGACACCAGGTACCCCACGAGAACAACTGTTCTTTGTATTACGAGTGTAAAGAGGGTCAGAAAATATTAAGGGAATGTACACCAGGACTACAGTTCAGTGCAGTCCTAGAACTTTGCGTTTGGCCGGAAAATGCTGGCTGCGAATCCACCACGATTTCGCCAGAGGGCTCATCGGCATCCCCTGATGACAGTTCGACCGAAGAACCACTCTCGTCACCGTCTGGAACGACATTTACTTCAGAAGAGGTAACTGATGTGACCATAGATCCAGGAACTGGAAGTTGCATTGGTACATGTCCCAAAAAGGATCCTCAGGATTATACGGTCATGTTGGCGCATAAGGATTGCACAAAATTCTGCAAGTGCAGTAACACTAAACCCTACGTTTATGACTGCCCCACCGGTCTTCATTTCAGTCCTACGAAAAGGGTTTGCGACTATCCAAAACGTGCTAAATGTGAAGGCAAAGGTGGATATGGGCAGCCTAACAATGAGGCATGAATGAGAGTGGCACAGAAATATTAATTGTCAATGAGAATATAAAGCTCGTATTTATCTTAAAGATCTAACAAAGAGGAATTAAGGAGGAATGAAAGGGATCTGACGAATCTATCGGAGCGTTTGTAATACGGCGGACAGTTCAATGCAATAATACATTTACGTTATGCAGATTATCCCTTTCAACTGACATCTTTGGAGGAGCATTCATTTGAGATCTTATCAAAAGACATAATGATACGATAGAACTTTATTGTGCGAGTATCATTGTTTTTAAGATTCACCACAATGTTGGTGTCTATTGTATTTCTGTTATTAAATACATCTCGTACAAAATGTCTACCTGTATTCTCGTACCAATTGTTCCGTCAACATTTGTAACGCGCACAATCAGAATAATAGAATGTCTTTGTTGACAATTTTTCTGTTAATTCCTAGTAGAATTATTATTAATGGTTTCACTACCGTCTTGAAACTATTATTTTTTTATAATGAAGAAAACCACGATACCAAATACTTTGGAAATACTGCGTTTAGCAAGGCCAAAAGGTTCTTAGTGGTCGATTTTTTCACAATATTAAGTGAACTTCTTGCTTGTTCTCTTTTTGTATTTTTTAAAAAAATTTCCTAGTTTTTTTTCTTTCTTTTTACTCATCTTCTTTTTCATATCATTTTTCTTTCTTTAGTTTCATCTCATCGTTCTTTCATTAGTTTGTAACACGCCGATTCTGTTTTCACCGCATTATAATTGATCTAATTCTGGGTTTTATCGGTCGATGCTTGGCATCGTGTTTGTAATTGGGTTCGCCCGTATTTGCTACAAATAAATACATAAATAAAAAAAATAAAGTAGAAATTTAGTTTGAGTCAACTATTGAATGTTATTCGTCGTCTTAGCAAGTTATTAAACGTCAAATGTCAATAGTTTACAATTTCTCTGTGATTTTTCTCATCAAATGTTTTATTCAGAAATTAATTTATATTTACATGTGTAATTTTTTATTCTACATGAATACAAATTTTCTGCGATGTGTTCATCGTAAATGGCACCATTCTGAATGAGGTTCACCCAGACGGAAGACTGATAAAATGTTGCAACGAGGAACCTGCCAGTGTTTTTTTTTTTTACATTTGGATCGTTGCAAATATAATTTTTTTTCTTAACACGCGATAAGGAATTTTTTGGGCTTCTCCAGTGTGTACCATATTTAATTTTTCGTAGTTTCATCATGTCTTTGAACTCTTCCAGTTGCAGAGAATCCAGTTAAGAATGTTTAAGAACGTGACATCTCATTCCAGTTCACAGATTTCTTTCAATCATTCATGGGGCAGTACTGCTCACATCGTAGCTGTCATCCAAAAATAATGACTTCTCAGTTAGAAACTCTCTTTGCCCATAAAATATTCGATATTCGTTGGGTTACCGACCATGCCATCATTGCTGAAACGGAGAATCACACCGTTCACTTTGCTAATCGTTTTAATTTTTATACGAACATTCGTAATAAGTTAAAAATAAAAATATATTAGTCAATGTTCAATTACTATTATATTTTTCGACGAATTCCTCTTTCAAAGATAACGTACGTGTTTATACAAGCTGATTGTGATTTTTTTTGCCTTGGTTATCTCAGTCAATCTGGACATAACGAAACTTTTATCCCAAAACTTCAGCCTTAAGTTTGAAGTGGAGCGGCTTCCTTCTGTGTCTTCGTAAAGCATAAACATTTTGCGATACACTACCACGTTTTCCAAACCTGTGGTGCACAGTATGAAAATAAAAAAATAAACAAAAAGTTCACTTTAGGAAAAGCTTCATAATTTAGGCAAATATTTTATAATTTTTTGAATATTTCTTTCTTTTTTTTTTTATACACGTTCGTTTCTCGTGAATAATGAAAAATAATGTTAATAGTTCCGAGTCGATTAACTGGTTCTTGAAAATTTTTTCATAAAATTTTTCGACAGTTTTTGAAATCAATTAAACGACAATACGTTGATTCCTGGCGATTGAGAACTTCAAAATTTTTAAGAATTAGCATATGCTTTTGTAAGCTGTGTAATTATAAAATATATTCCGAAACGGTTATCGTAGAAATGACGTTTTGATTGTAGATATTTCGAATATTATGTAACGAGAGTTCAGAACTTAGGATTTGTGAGCAACGATAAAACTTCCTTTAACGTGAAAAAAAAAAAAACTTTGCAATCACGCTATGAATACATATAAATATATGTTATTTCTGTCGCGGCGACTGAAAAGAATCACCGAAATGTCATAATTCCTAATCATATAAATCTATAATGAAAAAAAAAGTTCATTTCAATCAATCCCCCACAAAGAAACCGTTTATAATTCACAATATGATTTGTGCTGTACAGCATTTTGATGTACTGTTTTTTACGTAATAGCAAAAATGAAGGTATCCATTGAAAATTTGTAAAAATCAATCAAACGTCAAAAATTAAAAGAAAAATAAAATATCAAGAAGACAAATCAAGTGACATTTTGGGAGGGATTCGAATACAAGTCGAATTAAAGTTTTGTTAAGAACACAAATATTGAAAATGGCTGGAAGTTTAAACTTCACAACAAAACTCATTAATCTCGATGAGGATAACTTGATAAATTATTTACCTAGTTTTGTAAGCAGCCTGGTACAAATCTTCAACAATGTCAAGATATTCTCTCAATTCATTCATTCTTGCGTAATATTCTGGATTTGAAGCATTGTCCAACATTTCTTTGCCGCATACGAAGATGACTCGGAAAGCCAACGAAGGTAGTAAAATCCACGTGGTCAGAATAATCCAGAAATTGGTATTCATTATTCCCACCTTCGTAATGCTGTGGAGTTAAAAACAAGTTACAAATTTTAATTACGTAAAACTCCACAGCGTTAAACTCCGTTTAACTCCACAGCGTTTTAATTACGATGTGGAGTAAAAAACAAGTTACAAGTTTTTATTACGTATGACGAAATGAATTTCAGAATATTTTCAAAAGTCCAAAGATGTGAAATATGTGGAATAAAAATTGACTTTTCTTCACGAAATCTATTCATGGAACAACATCACGGAGTGATATCGATCGAAATGCATAAAACGTATAAATTTACACTCGACTCATTGATTTTAAAAATAATAATTTGTGAAATTTTAAAGCAACTACCAAAAGATAATAGAGAAATGTTCGTTTGCACATTATTGGTCAAACACTTGAAAGCAAGAATCCAATCTTTAAAATCAGATTTGATTAATGGCCACCTCAACAAAAAGTGATATTTTGAAAAAAATATAAGAATGATCTAACTTAAAAGAAAAAGATAACGGCCAAGAGCACGAATTTGTATCAACTTCGAATGATTAGATGTCACTTAAAATTTGATGGACCTGATAAAACTAGAGAACTATGTGAAACGTATACGTAGATCAAAAATCTTCTTAGATTATCCACGAAATGACAGATAAGCCGACCAACTAGCGTGTATAAAAGCCAGAGTTTAGAAAAAATTCGTGTATTCGCCTCATTGGGTTTAAAGACATTTTTTTTGGCGACAAGAGTGCTGAAATGGCAGGTACATCATGTAAGTAAATATTCCTTCACCTGATTAGTAAACTAGCGGAAATATTTATATTATTTTTAATCGATGCATAATATAAATATGTATCTTTTCTTTTATGTGGAAACAGTGATAAATACAATGCTGTCCAGTGCTTTAGTAGTTGGGTTGGCATTGTTCGTAGTAGCTGAAGTAGATGTTGATCGTTCCTCCCAGAAGGACTTATCGATGAAGATTGAATCATCCGACGAAGACTTCGATTATCCAACGGAATGTCCCAAAGTTGATCCAAAAAACGCCACTATAGTGCTACCCTACGATGGTGATTGTACCAAGTACTACTCATGCTATCGTGGAAGGAAAACTGCTATGGATTGCCCAGAATATAATGCTAATCACGACAAACTATACTTTAACCCAAAAATCCATCTGTGCGATTGGCCAGAACATGTAGATTGTAGCCCAAGTAAATTACTGTCAAAGCAAAAGTTATCTGAACCACAAGTGAGTCTTCCAACGGAGTGTCCGAAGTATGATTCAGAAGATGTTCCTGTACTGCTGCCACATGACCGCGACTGCACCAAGTTTTACATGTGCTCACATGGAAAAAAAGTATTGAAACAATGTCCAAAAATAGATAACGAGCATGATCGACTTTATTTCCACTTCGAAAAGCAAATTTGCGACTGGCCAGACAACGTTGATTGTCGACTGCCTGAACCTAAAATAAAAACGGTAACGGTGAGCAAAAAAATATTACCAGTCCCTACTGAGTGCCCAGCAATAGATTCACCGGACTACACTGTGCATCTTGCCTTCCCGGGGGACTGTACGAAATTCTACAAATGCTTGGCAGGAACTCCAATTGAGCAGGAATGTCCTAAGATGACAGGCTCTGAGGAGAGATTGAGATTCAATAAGGTCGAACAAGTTTGTGATTGGCCATGGAATGTTGAATGTGATTCGGACATACCCACACTACCCCCTACGACAACTACTCAGAGACCCACCCGACGTCCCATAACTACTCCGAGACCAACCCGACGTCCCATAACTACTCCGAGACCAACCCGACGTCCCATAACTACTCCGAGACCAACCCGACGTCCCACAACACCTCCTGAACCCACTCGACCAGCACCCACGCCTACACCTGATCCCGGAGTCAAAGGTTGCGTGGGAACATGTCCTGCGTACGAACCCCGAAACGAAATCGCAGTGTTACCGCACGAAGATTGTAGCAAATGGTGTAGTTGCGAACAACATGAAGAAAAAGTTTGGTCATGTCCCGACAAATTGGAGTTCAGTATAACTTACAAGAAATGCGTCGGCCCCGAAATTTCCGGATGTGAAGGACGTCACCATCACTACAGATCACAAGAAACCCATGGTGACGATGAAGCGCTTATGAGCATTTTAGGTTACAACAAACGCTTTGAGTGGTAAATTACACTTTTTATTGATTTTATTTTATGAAGATTCTATTTTCATTTAAAAAAATGTTCATCAAGAAAAAGATCGTGTTGAAGATCGTCTAAAATGATTAGCACGCGGTTTAAACTACTGAAATCTTGTATTTGTCTAATAATCCGATTTGTCAAAAGTTAGCATCGTTGATCGACATGCCAATACAATATATGAAAATTTTATGAATTTTTTCAATTGTATTCAAGTGAACAGCGCTGAAAGAATCTATACATAGCTTTCTATCATAAAATTCTGTACACAAAGTGGCCCCTACGTGTTCAGTTCTGATTAAAAATTGCACTACTCGTACGGCACCGTAAATGTCACTATATCATTATTCCATTTCTTCCTTTATCATTTTTTTCAAGTAGTCATGACAGAAACGCGTCACTCATTCCGAAAACTATCAATCCATCATATTGAGGGCAAAAATTCTTAAAAGCTCTTGTACATTCATAATTCTACCGATGCAAAATATCTTCAGACACGTAATGTCATACATAACCAGGATCTTGCGATCAACGAATATATGTAATCTTATGAATAAAGAATTTAGAAAAAAATTATGAATCTTAAATGTGTTTAACACTCATTCCCTTTAACTGTTTCGTCTTGTGATTAATGCAGAAAATAAGGACCGTTTCATATGCACCGTTTTTTAATTATTTTCAACAATTGGATAACAACGTTGGCTGTTCATTTTTTTTCTTTTTTGAAGTAAGAATCTAGACTGCTTGAACAAGGAAATTATGATAATATTGTACAGATGAAACACATTGATTTAGAATGATTTTTATTTCCGTATTGAATATATAAATCTGCAAATGTCAAGACTTTGAATTAAATAAAAAGCATGAAGTGTTAGAAAACATCGTGGATTTTTCTAATGATGAATTTGTTCCCGTAGTCAATTTTCTCATTGATCCTGTTATGATTTTGGAGTAGCTTAAAATTGTGATAAATTTTTATGATAAAGAAACCGAAACGACAGTTGTTTCGCGGAGTTTATATTGTACGTGATACCAAAAAAGTAAATAAGAGTGGATTAGCAAAGGTTTGAAGTCCAGACGATATCCATTGACTACACCGAGATAAATTTTACGTAAATTTTACTCTGAAATTCTCGAGAACGACCAGCCTGATACACTGCAACGTAGAATCAAGGGACAAATCATGTTTATTAGCAAATCATACAACATTTTTTTACCGTCTGCATACGGTGACGGATTAAAAATAATCTTCATTTCCAAATGAATGTTTAAAATATTTCACTTGACATTCGTAATAACTTTAATTCGGAAAAAAACATTCCTCAATTTTATTTACATTTTTTTCGAGCACATTCGTTAGGATTTCGAGTTGATCTCTCGTCACTGTGTTCATCATGATAATTTTACAAGTATATTATTTTCCCTACAATAAATATAGGCGAAAACAATAGATAGCTGAAGAATGTGCGGTACTTAAGCACGAAAACTCTTAACATTATCAACGAGCTACCTTGATGATCTTAGATATACCTCGAACTTCGTGGCACATCGTGTTTTGCATTATCGTTTATTGAATTCGAGCACGTTCACGAAAATGATTTTCATTCATTGATTATATCATCGAGTTTGAAAAGCCTTCGAGATAGACAGATATTTGCAGAACAGTTACACAGTTCTTTTTCCTCAACTTCAAGACCACTTTTTTTTCCGAATGATAAATTGTGAAGTGACAAAAATCATGTTAGCAAAGAAGAAACGTTTGACAATTAGAATGATAACGACTAAGAGCACGAATTTGTGTTAATTTCTAATGGGTACGTGTCGTCACGTAAAATTTTGATAAATTTTGATTCATTGAGTAAAAAGCATTAAAAGTGTAGAAAAGCGATTGATTATCATGATCCTATGATAATAATATTAAATTCGTTTTCGTCGTCATCGATATTTTTGAGAATTTGGCCTCGTTACAATTTATGATAAATTGACGATAAAGAAGTTCAGATAAAAGCTACTTCGTGAAGTTCGAAATTTGAGGGTCTTATGATGTCCATGAAGTGTAAACCGATTGGTAAACGTTCGAAGTTATGTTGCCATGAACCACATAACAATAAATTGGAGACGGTTGATCAATTTTTTCTAGTCAATAACGAAAATGCTTTTTAATTGATAGTTTCGTTGCAAAGAATTTGTGTTTGCATCTTATTTTGCAAATATTGAAAGGTAAAAAAAACAAAGATGCTATCACTGAAATCGCATATAATAAACAGTCGCAACTGGACATGATGTCATGCACAAAGTATATGATGACTGGTCTAGTTTTGCAAAGAATGATAACGGAAAAGAGCACAAATTTGTATTAATTTCGAATGGGCACATGTCGTCACGCAAAATTTTGATAAGCAGGATGACAAGAAGGGATAATGTAAAATGTACAAATTGACTCAGATTCTTTTTAGATTATCCACAAAATTATAGATAAGCTGACGGAGAAAGCGTATAAAAGAATGGATTGCAGAAGAAATGCACGTATTCGTCCGAAGTAAATATTGTTAAGCTTATACGCATTTTATTCCTTCGACGAGAGTGCCGCAATGGCACAAACTTCATGTGAGTATAAATTTTGGCAACGAATAATTAAATTACCGTGAAATTTTACATTTTTTTTTTTTTTTTTTTTTTTCATTTTTCTTTGTAAACTAAATGTGTATTTCTTTCCTTGTGTCTAAACAGTGGTAAACGCAATGCTGACCAGCTCTTTAGTTGTCGTTGGGTTCGCTGTGCTCGTAGCAGCCGAATTCGATCCTGCCATTGTCTCTGAATGCCCGAAAAACACGCTACGGAATGAAACTGTACAAATCCCACACGAGTATGACTGTACGAAATATTATACGTGTCTGGGTAGGAGAAGAGTGCTGAGACAATGTCCTTTCATGGATGGTGACGGTAACAGGCTGTACTTTAATCCTGAACTTCATTTGTGCGATTGGCCATCGGAAGCTGGTTGTAATTTACCTCTGCCCATAAAAATGGTTAGAAAAAGATCGTACAAAGACGAACCTATACCGACCAAGTGTCCGAAAATCGATTCGAAATACACGACTGTACATCTTGCCCACGAATGGGATTGTACAAAGTTCTACAAGTGTCTTCAGGGTAAAAAAATACCGATGTCATGTCCAGTTGACCAGAATGGTGACAAGCTGTATTTCAATCCTGGGAAACAGGTTTGTGATTGGCCATTCAATGTTAATTGTCAAACACCTCAGTTGGCTATGAAAAAAACGTTGGTTGATTGTGACGCCCCAACCAAGTGTCCAAGAATCGATCCGATAAATACGCCTGTACGTATTGCTGACAATACGGATTGTACAAAATTCTACGAGTGTCTTCAGGGAACTCCGCTTTCTATTTCATGTCCACCTGACCAGGACGGCAACAAGATGTATTTCAATCCCTGTGAACAGGTTTGTGATTGGCGGTACAATGTTGATATTTGCTCCCGGAACTCTTTGAAACCCATGAGCATTGAATTATCTGCATTGAAAAGTAATTATCCAACAAAATGTCCAAAAGTTGATCCGAAGAATGAAACTATATTGTTACCCTACGATGGTGATTGTACAAAGTTTTACTCGTGTAGTCGTGGCCGGAAAATCGCCATGAATTGTCCTGAGTATAATGAAGATCACGACAAATTATACTTCAACCCGGAAATCCATCAATGTGATTGGCCAGAAAATGTCGACTGTAATAACAGCAAATTTAAAACAAGCAAATTACTTTCAAAACCAAAGTTATTTGAACCACAAGTTGGTCTTCCATCCAAGTGTCCAAAGTATGTCTCAGTTAATGACACTGTACTACTGCCTCACGAAAGCGACAGCACCAAGTTTTACATCTGTTCAGATGGGGAGAAAGTATTGAAGCAATGTCCACAAATGGAAGACGAGCATAATCAACTTTATTTCAACTTTGAAGAACAAATTTGCGACTGGCCAAACAACATAGATTATAAACTGCTACAACCTTTAATGAGATTAGCACCGAGGAAAGAAATATTACCCGTACCAACAGAATGTCCTGCAGAGGATTCACTAGAATACACTGTGCATCTTGAGTACCCAGGGGACTGTACGAGATTCTACAAATGTTTCAACGGTTATCCATATCCGATGCAATGCGACATAGATCCACTCACTGGAGAAAGATTGCATTTCAATAAGGTCGAACAAGTTTGTGATTGGCCAAAGCACGCTGGTTGTAATGGGGATAGACCCACTCGACCGCCACCAACCCGACCTCCACCAACCCGACCTCCACCAACCCGACCTCCACCAACCCGACCTCCACCAACCCGACCTCCACCAACCCGACCTCCACCAACCCGACCTCCACCAACCCGACCTCCACCAACCCGACCTCCACCAACCCGACCGCCACCAACCCGACCTCCACCAACCCAACCGCCACCAACCCGACCTCCACCAACCCGACCACCACCAACCCCAATACCTGATCCTGATGTCAGAGGTTGTCTTGAAACGTGTCCAAACGACGATCCACCGAACTTCATCACGGCTTTACCACACGCCGAATGTAGAAAATGGTGCAGATGCGAAAATCACATTGTAAGAGTTTGGACATGTCCCGACAATCTCGAGTTCAGTACAACTCTTAGGATATGCACCGTCCCTGATATTGCCAGATGTGAAAGAAGATAGTATTCCCACAGATCACGTGGAGCCAATGATGATGATGAAGCGCTCATGAACATTTTAGGATACAACAAACGCTTCAAGTGGTAAAACATCATTTTTAATTTTCTTTTTTGAAAGTATGTAAGAAGCACCTTAAATAAAAATGGTTTTGGTCGGTTGGTTTTTAAGTTAAAAATTTCTATTCGACGTACATGTAACAACTTAACATGAATGAACAACATCATCGTTAGTGTCGTCGAAAATTAACTCGTTATCGAAAAAATATTCTCAACTCTTATGAGCTTCTTTACATTTATAATGTCACCAATGCAACGCATTGTGAATACAACTTAACAATAATTAATTAATATAAATAATAATTTATGCACTACCATGAAATCTTGTTCAACAAATAAATGTAATCTTATGAATAAAGGAATGCGGGAAATATTTGGGAAGATGAAACCTGTTTTGTTTTAATTGCCTCCCTCTCGTCGTGTTATTGATACAGGAGCAAGTTCCCAATTCGATACTGAATATATTATCAATGCTGATTCATAGTTTCTTCGTTATTTCGGGCAGGCATACGAAATAAAAAATGATTTTTTAGCTACATTTAGATTTACATTTTTAGATTTTTCACATTTTGAACATTTGAATAACAAAAATTATGTCAAAATTCGAAACATAGGATTTACTCATTTCAAACGATTTTGATTGTCATGAAAAATCTATGTCAATAAAATTGAATGTTTATCCTCGAGTAAAAAACATCAAAAATGGTTTTTTCGCATTGAAAAATTTAGACGAAAGGTGTAGGTGAAAAATGCATTCCATTTTTTAGATTTCGTTTCGTAGAAATTTCGGTTATCTTTTTTGTTTTTTAATCCTTCGCGATGTGACTATACGAATGTATTAAAATTTCATTATTCACGACAAAAACTTACCGATAAATTTGTGACGCCGTAATTTTCTACGGAGTGAAAAACTTCCTGCTGATTTACGGTCAATGTAGCGAATGGAGCGAATTATTCCTCAACAACAATACAATACACGATAAAAATGAAGTAAAAAAAAGGAAAGTTCACTTTGCTTCTTATCGAAGAAGTACGAATGTCACGAAATGATGAATACACGTATTTTTATTAAATAATGTTTGGAAGTTTAACAAGACAAAAAAAATACTTGATGGATAACAAAAATTAGGCAATCCCTGGAAACGTTGTTCCACTGATCCTCTAACGATTGTAATAGAGCTGGAAACTCGTTTGTACTTTGAATATATATACCAACCCCTTCCCTGTCGAATGGCTTTGGATTGTGAATAAATAGTCTTGGCAACAACGTTACAACATTAACGACGTCGGACGCATCCCCCGAACGTATATTCTGGCGCAGCCAAAACGAAGCAACGAATAAACCAATGAAAGCTCTCCAATGGTCCAAGAGGAAAGGACTCTTCAGTTTTTCACATGAAAGCTATTGTTTCAAAATTATAATCACGTACAGTTTGTTTTCACTGAATACAACGAAATCCACCCCATTCTTGTAACGACTGTTACATAATTATATAGTTTCGTCTTTATAGAATTACTTGTCCTGAGAAATTTCATTAATTAAAGATATTAAGAAAAATTCTACAAAAAAAAATTCAATAACATCCTTTCGTGTACGTTTTATCGTATTAGTACGATGAATGAGGAGATGGTTACGTCACTTGGTTTATCTGTTTGAAGGATAAAAAGAAAAATGAAACTATGCTTTGGCGGTATGATGAACGATGTAAATTCTAATCAGCCTTTAATCCTCGATTCCTCGCAATGGATTATAGTTGTATATCAAGATGGACGTACGGTACGTAATAAGTTGGATTCTAATGGGTTTCGCCCATTCTCACTTTCGTTATATTACTGTAGAGCCTTGCTACAATTTTATTACAATCACTTATCCAACCAACTCCTTCACCATATGTCAACTTCTAATGAACCGTTAATACTAACGGTGGTTCCAAAACGAAAATTAACAATTTCAAGTTAATCCCCTGGTTGAGAAAAGCCAACAAAAAAATTGAACAACAAATGATATATGTATTTTTTTTTTCTATCAAACTCTGAAGTCCCTACTCGAGGTGACTTCAATAAATAAACATTAAAAAATCCAAACCATTGCTGTATTTATACTTGCGTTTTAAATGCAACTATGTTATGTTATCAAAGAGCAATAAAAACAGTCAAACGTGAACAGGGACTTCGATGAAATCGTAAAACCACTTTGTGATATTATGATTTTTGTTTAAACTCAAAGCCAAGCATTAAGTAATTATCAATACATCGTATAGGCTCGATGTTATTGAACGAAACCCTAAATCCCATGGCATTTTTAACCATAAAATCGTCTCTGCAGAAACAAATGAATTCACCAGCTCACAAAAATCATGGTTTTCAAACAACAAACTCATCCATAACCCGCAGAATTAAAAAAATCGACAAAAACCTCGTATTTCGACATTCACTTGGGATCGTAATCGACCCCGATCATGAGTTCTACGATCAATGAGATTAAATCTAAAGTAAAATAAATCTCGTTAATCGAGAAGTTGAGTAAAACACCAACAAAAAATGTGAAGGTCATTCTTTATGATTGGGGAGGGTGGCCATTGGCCAAAGTACAATAACCTTACAACACTCGATATTATATATGTAATACGAGTAACGTTACAGGCTATTACCAAGGCGGAAATAACAGTCGTTTTCAGGTGTATTAGCAAACGTGGTTTGGCTGAAAGTGGATCCTGGTTCATCAAGACACTGAGAACGAGTTTTATTCGCCGAAAAGTGGTAACACACGACGGTATCATGAGAGGAAAAGGAGTGATTCGGGGGGGTTGTCAAAAATAGCATTAAATTGAAATCAATAAAAATGAACAAAATACGTGATTCTAAAGACAAAGAGAGAGAGGAAGAAAGAGTGAGAAAGGAAGATAAAAAGAAAGAGCGAGAGAGAAAGGGGGGAAAGGATATGAGAATGGGACAAATTATTTCTCTCCCTCTCTCGCAAGATGTTAACCTGTACGAGAACAGAGTGGTCGAACGACTCTGCTCTCTTACCCGAGCGTGTACAGGTTGATTTAAAATAAGTAAAACACCTGAACAATTAATCATCTAATTGCATGATAAAAAAGACAAAAAGCTTTTTTATTAAGTATCAGATAAGATGTTGAAATTATTCCAAAATATTTACACAATTCCTAAGTGATCTTTACATTTTCGATGGATGGTGCGACACGATAAAGATCACGTTTCACCTGCTTTTTCGTCTCTCTTTTCATTCGTGTACAACCATTGTCAACCTCTGACGATCCATAAAGATAGCCTGCCTCGGAAGTGGCAAGGAAAACGTTCTGGTCCCTAACTATCCACAAAGATAACGTGTAAACAAATACCAAAGAAAGTACAATTACTTTGTTTGGCATTTGTTTTCAGGAAATCTGTTCAAACACTATATCGTGCGAATGTAAACAAATGAAACGGATAAGAATAAACGTATTATTGTCGGTCGTGATTCGTGATTTTGTTTTCGTGATTGTTATTGTTTGGAAGACGTAGCTGATTTCATTGAATTCTCCACGTTTCGTGTCACATTGATAAACATAAAAAGGGATAGAATTTATAAGGTAAAACTTGACACTGCAATCGTAAGAAGGTGTTTATCTGATATGATTTCAATGGGACCAACTTTTTAGGGGGTCCGTAATTGTAGGTGTAAATGAAATTGTACAGAATACTTCGCTCAATAATACTTTCATTGTGAATGCTTTGTTATTATATAGTTTCTATTTGTCATTCTTATCCTATTTGACTCTCAAGCTTTTCACAAAGTCCTTGCATTTCCACGTATATTTCAGCTTTGATAAAATCTTTGGTTTGTTCTTGTGTTTCAGTGCCCATTTATTCATTTGAACAAATAACCATATACCGAAGAATTCTAAAAACTTTCTTGTTGGTTCCTTTAATATCATTAATAATTCAGTGAGTATCCAATATTATATCGTAAATTCTTTTCTCTATATATAATCGATATAAATGCAAATTAAAAAAAAAAATCGGTGCCATATTTTCAATAGGTTTTGCCTATTTTAGTGCAATTGAAAAATTAAATTTTCAGGAAATCAGAATTGCTATAACTTTTAAACAGTTTAGTGTAATCGCTTGATTTTTTTTTTTACCAGCATCAGAACATACAAATAATCTGTAAAAAAAATTTATTAATTTGGTAGCATTCTTGATAAATGTTTCAAACATCCAGCTTTTGAGTGCACAATATATTTTTTGAATGGTGTCACGAGAAGGTAACATCGAATAAAAATAACACGTGAGAATAACATGCAGACAAAATTTTATCAAGATAAAATGGCAACAGGACGAAATAACATGAAATTTTTTCAATCGATTCGTTTGATTTATTATTTAGTCTTCGGGTTATTTTAAAATGTAACTTTTTGAATGACCGTGTATGTATACAAGAAGGAAGGGGCAAGCAAAGAAGAGAAAATAAAGAAAAGGATAAAGAGGGAGGGGGTGAAAGACTACAGGTAAGCACATAGGGCCCTGAAGAGAGAACGGTCATTGCCACCACTCCCAAGAGGCTCGAGCTTCGATTCCACTAATACATATTTAAGGCTGTATACATACCTCGCCAGCTGAGCCTGTAATGTAACATTTAATGTAATCGCTTGTCCAAAGGCTCAGTAAATCGTGGACAAGTTTAATCATTTCGGAGGATGTACATTTCTCAATTGTTCAATAATTCTTTAGCATTATCAAGTGTCAAAAATATCGACATTTGCAAGATTAATTAAACATCTTTCATTTTCTACTCCATCAGTCCTTTCTACAGTTTTCTTACCTACAGTACGTTTCCACAATTTTTATTATGTTATATTCGCTTTAAAGATTCCACATCTTGATGGCAATCGCCTTCCAGTCTGGGGAAAGTAATTAACGTAATTGGGGTCGTCACAAAGAATAGAATGCTGTCAAATTAAATTGAACTCAATAATCGATTCGTGAAACAGATTCGGTAACATTTTGTCGTGACCCACTCTGACATGATACGTATCGATGAGTGTGACAGCATTGGCTCTCGTAACAAATAATCAAAATAAGACAAAAATAAAGTATGTAGCAGTAAGTGCAGTTGAATTGGGACATCGATTTGCCTGTTCCTTTTCTTTGTATTTCGAATTAGCTCCCCTTCCTCTATGTGCATTTGTTTGAGCATTAAGACTCTTATATAAATAACAATTTCGATAGTTGCCTAAATTAAATCGTTCAAGAATAGAAGTTACGATGTATTTATATAACTGTCAAATTTTTAGCTACTAAAGCACGTGTATTCCAGAGACGATTTGAACCTAAAATATAAATAACTCAAATTGTATGTACATTTAATAGACAGTGTGATCGAAAATGTGGAACTATCACTAAGTAAATGTGATATATCGAACGGTTTGATTATATTATACGTAACAGTCTAACGAATTGGGACTGGCGCGGGGCGGGGGGAGGGGCACTGGTTAAGTTACTAAGCGTCCTGACTCGTTTGCAACCACATCGTAAATATATTTACCTTCACATACCTGTAAGTACGTGGGCCCACACATTGACTACTTAGAAAAAAGATGTCACTCACATCGATGTACGGGTTGAACCGTTGATTTACATCCTTTTGCTTCTGGCTCGCTTTTATAACTTCCATAGTAGCAAGAAGAGTCAAACTGCAGATGTATATGTATACATAGCTGCAGTTTGGCTCCTCATACCTTTACCTCCATCCCATTGCCAGTAGGGGGCAGAGTTGCCGGTAATTTTCTTTCTCTTTTTTCTCCAGTTCCATCTCCCTCTTAGTAAACCTCCCGTAAGAGACGGGGACCACGATGAAGAAGCCGAAGAGGTAGCCGGTGGTGGTTGACGAAGAGAACGTGGCGAGTCCCAACCGATCGGGCCCCCGAGTACCAAGAGAGAAAGAAAAGAGGGAGTAAGAGGAACGACTGTATACGTGTCTTCGTGTATGTTTGTGTCAGTAAGAGAGAAAGAGGAGGAATACGACGATATACGAATCGTGCACGCTGTGAACTAGAAACGAGCCGAAAGGTGCTGACGACGGTCGCCCCGCGAGACGACAGCACCGGCTACGGAAACCCACAGGACCCACCAAATCCTCCGAAGAACTTTGGTACCATTTGGACCATTTATTTAGCTATATAGATATATTTATATATAGATATATTCATTGATTTTTATATCTATGTATATTTAAATAGAATTCAATATAGATATATTTTTAAAAGGGTCCAATTGGGTCCTAAACTCGGTCCTTATCGCGTCGATTCACATCCCGCGACCAATTTAACCGACGAGAAAAACCGAAATTAAGATAACCTCGCGATATAAACGCCAAATTCATTTAAAACAGTTGCCAAGTGTGCCAGTGACATGATTCAGTGCCGATTCAACGATTGAACTCATTCTTTAAAGGATCCAATCGTATATAAACAACTTAATAATTATATTTATTTATTGCTCAGTCTAAGATACACGTGGAACAATAAGTCAACGGATTAAAACGGTGATTGGTGAAAAGTATTATTTAAACTGACGCTGTTACGTGATGATACGTAATCGTATGATTTGGTAATTAACGATCCAACGAATTGCGGAAATTTTACGGCGTACACGCCGAAAATATTCTTTTTTCAAGGTAAGAATCAAAGCATCGGTTAAGACATTATTTGTTTACGTGTTGAAGATCGAAAAGTTATTTATAGCGTCTAATTTTTGAATTTTTACTTTTTATTGTTTTTCATTTTAATGAATTATAAAAGAATCAAGTTTTTTAAGAATTGTAGATGAATTTGGGGCAGACACATAATTTGGAACCGATCAAAGGCCTTGGGAGTATTTCGTCGGCTATGAAATTTTTTTGACATCCTTCATACTTGATGTTGTCAATGGCAAATTAAATTCCAGACTAGAAATCGACTTTACAGTACTCTTTAAAGTTCTCGTTGCTCGATGTACCCAAGAATTTAGTATATTTCAAATATTTCTCAAGGGTATTTGCGTCTTTCTTAAGGTTACCAAAAATTCTTGCAAATAGACTCTTTTTTTTTTGCCTCCTCACAATATACCACGCATGTTTTTATTGATTGAGAACAAACGAACGAGTGTAGCCCACATCATGCAGGTCAAGACAATTTTCGTTTCGACTAATCGATATCGAAGTACATTCTCGCTGTTCGAAATAAAGTATCATATCATAAGAATATAACGGATTTGAAGTATTCAGTTTTTTGAATGAGACAGCTGCGCTGGCCTAAATATTCAACTGAATCATTGAGGAGATCATTTTTGTTCGAAGAACACAAATGACTTGTTTTAATCCATGCGCGACTCGTAAGCTCCTGCGATTACAATCTCACGTTACTTGCCAATTAAATGGAACTTGAAAAGCAAATGATCTCAAGAAATTAGCAAATAGCTATTCATTTTTGTGTACAAATAGAAAAATGAGGAAGTATCAAAACTTACACGTCAATTTCTACCCTTGAGATTGTGACTCAAGCCTTTTAATACAGTCAAAAGTTATTTTCGTCTCGTTTAATTTCTCCGAAACAAGAGCAAATATGAGGAATCTAAGAAATTCGTGTTCTACTTTTGAAAATTCGATAATAACAGTGAATTCGAAAAGCTTTAATGAATTCAAAGCAAACTGATTTTGTATTCTCAAGATGATGAGTTTAACTACGATTTTTTTTCGCTTTCTCTGCCCAAGTCGATGGATTATCTTTTTCCTTTAAAAATCAAGTTCAATGTTAACGAGTATCGTGATTTTTTCAAAATTTGGAGAAATTTTAGAGAATATATAGTTGGAGCTTTGATTGAATTGAATTTTCTTGAGTATGAAACTTTTGCTTTTTGAAAAGCCCTATTGAATGGACGATTAGTTCTGTCTCAAGGTCGCATGAACGAGGTTGAAAGCATCGCAGTCATCTTTATTTTGCCTCATTTCTTCTGGTTGCTCTTGCAATTTTTTTTCTTCTTCTCGTTCTTGCTCTTCTTCTTATTCTCAGCCTTGGCCGAGGATAGCTTAGCGAAGGTGCAACCCTGAGGAATGCCCTGAGACTAACGACCGGTTATTCTCTGTAGTCTCGTCATTTTTATGCGCGTATTTCAACGTATTGTTCATTCAGTTCATCCCTTGTTAACTTTTGATAAAACATTTCGATCTTGGGAATCGCGAATTCTTCAAACTCAGGAAATACCGTTAGATTATTTCATTCGTCGAACTTTACATTCCGAATGGCATTGGTAAAAAGTTCTTTGGCTAAAAAACTTTCACATCCAAATGATTATAAAAAATATTTTCCCTAAAAAAATGTTCGAAAAATATTCTACGGAGGTTTCCTTAAAAAATGCAGCGATTTTTCGTTATCTTTTTCGAAAAATAATCCTTAACAGTGGTTTTTTTGTGGTCTCGAGATAGCATGGAGTTGAAAATGTTCGGACAATGGACGATTCGTCGAGGGTTTGCTTCGGAATATTGTTCAACCCAATACAGTTAGCTTGGTAGACTCATTAACTTTTTTTTTTTAAATATTTGTACATGTGATGTTGTAATGTATTCAAATCCCGTTTTGACGCTTATCATTTCATCAGTAAAATCATTGTCACGTGCTCAACTCCGTATTCCATAACACGTTTTGGAATCAAGAGCTTGTTGCTCCTCGGTACGTGTAACATGAGGAAAAGCCACGTACACCAAAGAGAACCGTGTGGTATAGAGAGAAACGAGAGAATCGCGAGAGAAGTTGAAGTCAAGCCGGTATGTCGTCCACGGATAGCGGTACCTCTTGGCGCTCTTGCATGGTGTGCCTCGACGAGCTCTTGTGTCTTTCGTCATGATATACAAATGAATTTTTAATTTCTTATTTACTCTTCATCTTTCGTATATCATTGTCATTTAAATAAAAAGTTTAGAGACCGTAGAATTCGGTCATTTTTTTTCTTCGGATCATTCTTAAGAACAGATATTTTTATAAAACTTTTAGACTCCAGAAAACTACATTTGTTTCTTTATTTTTCGCTTTATTTTTAAACGTTTCATGGCTCAAGAACTTCTTTCTGCTCATAATAATGTTACAATAATTAAGAACATCCTGAAATTAATCTACAAAGTACAAATGTTATAATAGCCACTGGCTGAACAAAACTCTTGTACAAAACTGGCAACCAACAAATCGCTCGTCTACGCTTTCGTGTGTGACGCGTGACTCGCTTACAATCTGGTTAAAACGAAAGTGGCCGATTCTCTTTGGCTGGTCTCGTAGAGTTACACTCGTATTTTACCGTTATCCGTTATACGCACATAAAAGACAATGTACGCATCGCTTTTACAAATGGAAAAAAAAACGAGCCATTTCGTTCTTCGGGAAACTTAAATAAACGCTACATTTTTTTTCTTCACCATTTTTTCGTACCTTTTTTTCAAGATATACATTACAACTGCCATCATGAAAGACTCGAATCTTATGATTTGAACGGTCAATTGACCGTAATGTAATTTTTCTCAAAATTAATTGAAATGTATGGATTTTCAAGAATTTTCTCTATTTCCAAAAATCAATTAAAAGGCTCAGCTCGTTTTATGACACTGAGTTGTAACGCTACCTGAATTTGTCAAATCAACTCGTTGAATTCCTTCACGTTTACTTTAGAATGAATTATATTTAAAGAAATTAATTTCACGATATTTGAAATTCGAGCATATTGCGTCAATGATTTATCGAACTGATAAATATATTGGAATCAGTTCACTTCAATTGATGTTGTATTTTTCGAACCGTGATTAATGATGTCATTGGAAGGTTTTGTTGTTTCAATCTCAAAGTTTTGTGTCAGAAAAATGTTCAAATAGTGGATTTTGGCTAAAAAAAATAAGGCCACAATCGTTTCCGTATCAGATCTGAATTAACAATGGTATCGTCTGCAAACTTCTGTTTATTTTTTAATTTTTAGTTCGCACACGTATAACAGCGACCCTAAAAACTTAAGCAAGCAAACTTTTAAGTCCAATGTACGTGAGAAAAACATATGGTTGAAAAGGTTAACAAGATTTGACAGATTGGAGCTTTTTTCAGAACAGTTTTAATCCACTTTCGATTACAAACAATAAATTATTGACACATGCTTTAGGGAAAACAGAGAACTTTCTATGAGAGTCAACAATGAATTTAAATCGAAGTTAATTTCAATTGTAATGCGAACAACAGTGAAATAGAATTGACTAAACTTTTCGTAAGTCAATAGCCTCATTCTGATTGCAGTTTTTTTTATCTCATTTGTAAGTAAATTCCTTCGAAAATAAACTTCACACAGATTTGGTAATTATATCTGCCATTGGAATAATGTTTTATCTCAGTCGCAATCATAACTCATGATAAGAATATTTGTCATTGCAAAAAAAACCATTGATTACTCGATCGTTTAATATTTATTATAACTTTTATATTTGAATTCATCATTTTTTGTTGCCTCGTTCTAACAACCGCTAGTTTCATAGAAACGTATATTCGAATGGAAGAAGAATTAAGAAAAAAAAAGTCCCATAAATGTGACACTCTCTCATGATTAAAGCGAAAATAAACAACAGCAACGTAACATGGATACGTACTCTCACGTATAGACTCCGAGTAGACAGAAAAGACCGGAAGTCAGTCTGATTCCTTTGTAAGGCACTTGATTCTTCTATTTTTTTGCTCTCGTGTCTCAAGTGCTTCGTATTTAGGAAGACAGGTGTGGAAAATTGCCAACGAAATCTGTATATTTTTAATTAATTTTATTTACATAAAATACAGTTTCTAGAATAGTGGAGAAAAAAAAAGAAAACTAAAAAACAAGAATTTTCCAAACATTGAACAATATTACAATTGATAAATCCACAATTCGTTTTCGTGTACAACTATTTCAACGATAATGTTTATAATTATTTATGTTTCTTCAGGAAAGCCTTTTACAATGAATTTCTATTCAAGATGTGTCCATACGTGTATCAATAGGTTGATTTTGTTTTAGGAATAAAATATTAAAACGTAGGAGATTGAAACAAAATGATGAGTCGTTGACCTGGCCAGGAGATCTGGCGAATAATTGAAGTTGAATGGCCGATAAAAGAAAAACAAGCGAGTCATTTGTTTTTTTTTTTTCTTCATATAAAGTATCATCTGAGTCGTAATTATGTACAGTAAAAGGACGAGACATACGATGGTGTTTGATGATTTACTTCGTGGGAAGTTTCCCAAGAGGTTCGCCGTTCGTAAGTCGGCGTGTTTCACGATTGCCACGGTCATGAGAGCCGTGGAGAAAAGCTTAAAAAATTCTTGTGCGAACGCTATAACACGATATTTCGTCGAGAATATTTATATGTCTATGTACATACACTCACTTGTTTCTTTACTATGATTTTACTTAGTCTTTTTCTAGCATCGAAGAAAGGGCAACTGATTGTTCATGCAGCGTAACAATCAACGTGTCTCGATATCGTTTTCATCGGACTCTCAGTTTTAACTTTTTGTTTTAATTCATTTGTATTTTTATTGCAGATGAGCAATTTGCCAGTCATTTGGATACTCGTGCTGTTGCATTTAGCCTCGACATTTGCCAGTCCAATATATGCTCCACAATTTCTTCCTGGTGGTGAGTTTTATTACGATTTTATTATTTTATTGATTCTAAATCACGTGTTAAAAGGATTGAGACATTTAATGGAATATGAGTCAAATAAGGTCTTAGCTTTTATTCCTCGACGAAGAATTTTGGTCCATGTTTATGGACGAAATTTCGGTCGTTCACTCTTTAGTTGTATAAGAAGAAAAAAAAAACATCGTCTTCGTGATGAATCACCCAGAAAAAACGTAGATCGTCATTTCGATGTACCAGGGATTCCCAGAAAGTTTCTTTAAACCCGCGAGGAGAAATTTTGACCAAACCTTTCTTTCAACACACCTGACCATTTAGTCACGAATCTTTCGCGAAAAGGCAATAAGAGTTAGCGGTGAATTTTTCATTCAATTTTATCTTTCTGAACCCGTCCCTTCCCCTGTTTCTTATGTATAAATATTTCTCTCTCTCTCTCTTTCTCTCTCATCTGAGCATCTGTATCTTGTGGGCATTGCGCTCGTAACGAAGAACAAGCGCAAGAGTCAGTGTATACAGCGAGAAAAATTGATGAGACCGTTATGCGAGAAGAATTCTTTCGGTATCGTCACGAGAACGACCAGCATCGTGATTCATAGTTATCTCTCGAAGGTAAACCCCAATCACGAATTTCCTTGCTACGTAACAGTAAAACTTCGGGTTAAGCAAAAAAAAAACGAGAAAACAAAACGAATACGATGCCTCGTAGCAGAAAAAAATATTAAAAAGTGAATACCTCGGTAATCGATCATTACTTCACAACAAAAAAAATTCATCGCGATTAGAAAGACTCATGATTTTTAATTGGCATTACAAATGGGTCTCGAAAAATTTATTTGTTGTTATTCCTCATGTTTTGCTCCACCTGAGCACCTTCCAATCCAATCGTATGCAATGATCACATGCTTTCAATACAACGTAAACATCGATATCCTAATTAACTCCTCAAATCAAACAAAAGTGGAATGAACTTTCGAGAAAAGTAATGAAAGTTTTATAAATCTAGAATATTTAAATAAATTCATGTATCACTCTCTTTGAAGTCGTGAAAAGAAGGACTTTTAAGGAGGTTCGATCGTTTTTCATGCGTTCGATAAATTCCAAGTTTAATTGTTCAAAATTCGTATGAATCTTCTTAAAAATCATACGCAAGCGTGGGTAAAATTTGAGGAAGTTCGACCGTTTAGAAATCCAGTTATTGTCAAAAATCGTCTTTTTTCGTAACTTCCCATAAGACCCCACGTTAAAGTTGCAATTTTCAACACTGAATATCTCGATTACCAGAGGGTGAAACCTTCTCAAATTTTTTACACATTATAATACGACGCTCAAGAAGATTTACGCAAAATTTCAAAAAATAATCTTCGAAAAATTGTATTTCATCATTTTTCCGTTACTTTGTGTATACTATTATGATTATGGAAGTCGAACCTCGTTAATTTCCTCGTTATTTGGAGAACTTAATAAAAAGATTAAATCAGTTACAAAATCAAAAGTTATGGGCAATGATAAATTTGACTTTTACTTTTAGTGGACTATGAATTTTATTAAGAAAGCATGTCTTTTGTGTTATATATCAATGAAATAAAAAAAAATTCATGTGTTATGGATGGTTTGACGCACTAAAAAGGTGCGTTAAGTCAACGACATTGAATCTGCCTTGAGCCGTTAGCTAGTGCGTGTTCTTGACCGAAGAAAACGCGTGGGTGAACTGGTCAGTGTTTTATTGCTTTTGTTGACCACACATAGATAAATTTAAGTGGGTTACACGCTTGGTCGGAGACGTTCAGAGTCCTTCGTCATTTTTCCGGGCCACTTTTTTTTCAACAAGTCCAATTTATCGGTGTAGTTTTTATGAATATACACTTGTGCATAGTTTAATGGGGATTCTCCATCAAGGTCGATGACTGGATTTCTTCTATACAGTAAAATAATTCCTATAATCATCGTATATTCCCGCATTACGACCTCCTTCCAGATCATCAGAACTACTTCAACGAGAATGTGGATCATTTCATATAATCTTCTGTCCTACCACACGCTCTGATACGACTAATTATAAACCTGCGTATTTATGAATATTATTCAAAAACATCATTTTCCATGTCATTGAACCAGAAAAGTACAGGCTGTAAATTTATGCTGTCACTCGATTTAAATTATTCTCCGCATAAAATATACGTGACGTTAACTATATTGAGGAAACATATTAATTACACAAATATGCAATTAATTTATTAATTTTTTTCCGAAATTTTAATAAATGTACGTTACACGAATGCACTATTAATTAATTTAATTATTGTAAATCAATAATCACTGATTAACTTACTTTTGTCAAATATTTATTTAACCATTTTACTCATCCATCACTCTTTTGCCTCAGGCGTTGATACAATAATTAATTTCGTAAAAAAAAAAAAATTGCACCGAAGTCATTCTGCTGGTTACAGTTTTCATTAAACCCGCGTGCTAAATTCGATTTATCGGGGGGTCCGAGAGCTGTGGAGATAGCGTGGTTGGGTTAAATTTTCGATAACGAATACATTGACGTGGGTGTGCAGATATTAATTTTCTTTCGTATTTCATGATCTTTTCCAATCATTTTTGTTGTTGTTTTATGACGGATTTGAATTCGACTTTGAATGTTTCTACAGTAAAATCGCGGTGAAGATTATGTTGTCCTGTTTCATTCTTTCTACCAGAAGTCTGCGAAACGCCCGCGCAAGCACCTCACTACTTTCTTCTCCTTCGTGACTCATTGAGTGTCAATGAACGGTTTTTTTTCGTCACTTCCGCCAATTGAGATTTACGGACTAGTGGATAGACACGAAATACATTCGCGCCACAAGACAATCGTGTCACTTGATTTGAGAAGGCTCGAACATTATTTTCTATCATTATGACGATCTTTATTAACATATTTATTATAAATGACCGACTGACCTAGAGCGCCAAATATGTCATTGAGAATTTTGGCACGTGTAACTGGATTGAAGCCTCAATTTGAGAATATCTTAAGCCTCATAAATGTCAGCTTAAACGACGACGTTTGGTCCGTTAGAAAATTGTTGTGCTGGCGGTACAAATTGTATGATTGATTCCTGTCATAGCGAGGCAAATCCGTGATGGCAGTTATGAATGTATTTATTTTGGTTTTCTCGTGTCTTTGACCGAGGTTGGACCCTTGAACCGGATTACATCGAAACGTGAGGTAGTCACTCAAAGATTATTATCTATAGAGTTACGCATCAAGTTGATTTAATATTCAAAAGGGCTTGAAGGAAGTGTTGAAGCACGAGGCTTTATACCTTTCGGGCATTACGCCATCGTTACATGCATAGCCACAGGTGGCCATTAGAAAACTGTTAGGATAATCGAGATGGCACATCGCGCCCGGTATGGGAGATTCCTCAGGGCACGCTACCCTGGAGCTGAGGAATGTTGGAAAGGTGATCGAGGAAAGGCGAGAAGAAAGAGGACAAGAAGAACGGAGGCTGATGGAATGATGGGCAACAGAGTCCAGCAACTGCAGGAAAACCTTCTGATAGAATTGACGAGAGGAAGGTAGTGTAGATTGGTGAGGAAAGACGGAGGTTAACGGTGAAAAACTGTGAAGGTGGTAATAAGAAAAAAAAATAGGGAGATGTGAAACGTTAATGAGGATCGAGCTGAAAGAGAAGGATTTACGAGACCAAATTTATAGAGGGTGAAGAATATCGAGCAAAAAAAAGGGAATAGGGAAGTATAGAATATTCATGGATAGATGAACAGATTGATAATTCGATGTAGAGATAGTACGAGAGAAAGAAAGAGAAAGAGAGACCGGAGAAAATGAGCTGTTACATAGGGCTATGACTGTGACCTACTTTTCGAGGCCATGCCACTGACTAGGCTCATACGTCGAAACGTTAACGGTATCCCCAACCATGGAACATGCGACGCGAGAACGGAAGATCAACCAACAACGAACTCAACCTTCTCTTTTCTCTTTTTCTCTTTTCATATTTCTCGCTTGATCTCGCTTCTGACATCGATTCGCGCTGTCGTTCGCTCTTTGGTATGCATACGCACCAGGAATTCCATTCCAACCAACGCAAAATCCAGCTGGACCCGTTTTGTTTATTTTTTCAATTCTTCGATTTTCGACTACCTGTGAAAAAATATAACAGGGGGCTTTATCCTTCGTGGTGAACAGCTGATTGAACGTTTTCTTTCAAGTCATTCATCCAAGGCTTGGCTTAGATTTTTTCACTATCCATTGCGCAGGGTTTTTATTTATCACAGCTACGTCCGTATTGTGACGAAGAAAAGAGTCTTCTTTACAAATAACTCTGGTTTTTATGTCGGAATGATGCAGCTTAAAAATCTTCCGAAACGAAGAATCATTTTTAACAGCCAAGGAAACAGAAATAGATTATTATTTTCTTTCTACCGTTCCAGAGATACAGTTTCTTGGACGGGAATGTACCGTAAATCTGTCAAATTCGCGTTATAAAACCTTGGACTTGATACTTTAAATAATATGATTGAATTCTCGAAAGTGATTGAAAGCAGTAAAAAATATCTTATCAAAAATGCGATTGGTCCGGGTATTTTTACCACGAATTTTTGTTAAAATAAATTTGTTTGATCGTAAATTAAAGAAATACAGAAACAAATTCGCAAAAAATCCATTTCGCTACACTGCAGTCGAATAAATGGTTACTGCAGGTGGGCAAATACAACGGTAATGCAAAATACAACATTTTGACGAACATTGACAACACGATTATATGATTGAGTGGTAAAAAATTAGTGGCGAGATAAAAATGACTATATAAGAAGGAAAATAGAAAATGAAAATAATAGTCGTTGACACGTAATACACTAAGCTCATGAATAATAACTGAGAATAGGTTAAAATGCAAATGATTCGATTATATAGTGAAAGAAAGAATTGAGGCAGAAAGTCAAGAGTTGAAAAGTAAAAATACTTTTAAGCTAATTGCTCTGAGTTATCGGGCAACAGCTGTTAAAAGGTGTTCACCACTTTAACATGTTACAGAAAAAAAAAGTAGGGACTTATCGGATGAGCCTCTTCGATGATTACGTTGAGCTTGAACGCCTCGGGAATGTGGATCTAAGAGGGGCTCGGTTACACGCGCGAGAGCGTTATAAATGCACAGTTAGTCGGACTCTGGGTGGTATATATCATAGCATACACATATATACAATACAATCTCTATATAGTTGAGTATAAAAGTAGCTCTAGTAGTAAGGAGATAAAACGGTAGTATACTGCAAGCTCTACCGGACCTCGATGCCATTGGCACTGGATTATGAATCAAGGAAGTGACCGATTCCTCGGTCAGTGAGGCAAAGTCGTGGGATTGGTCCAGTCACCACATTGCACTTCGATATGCACCTCGACCATGACTTGCTTGCTTTACCTTTGTCCCACGCAACGTGTAACGTAAAATTTTTACATTTTATCCATTCAGTAGATTCCAAAACATTCGGAAATATATTTTTTCACCTTTGTACACACATTTCGACAGGTTCTGTTCCTCGACGAAATAATTATCGAATATTTTTGTTTCATATGATTTTATAACATTGATTATAAACGTAATTCATAACCGTCCGTTACGAATTTTGATGTAACGACACAATTTCTTCAAGACATTCAAAAATAAATGTTCTTCAAAATAAACAAGTGAGAACTTTATACTTTCTCTGAATGAATTTTTAATCTTCATTTATGGCTAAACTCTTTTCTCTTGAGCTGCATTCCAATGTAATGATATTTTTATATAAATAGAATGCCTGATTGTTTGAATCGAGATGACAACGATTATCGTCTACTATATACACGATAATAATTGAAAAAAAAAAACGATCCAGTTGACCCCTTTAGCGACCGAATAAGATAAAGCTCGCATGATCAAATCAAAAATTGCACATATAATGTTACATCAGTGATAGTATTCAAAAGTTATATACCACGTCCTTGACTTCAATATAGTCAAGGATGGTTGACGCATCTGATCCAATTTATTGTACCAAAATATCAATAAGTTGATTTTAAACGTTTCAATATTATTAGGATTTCATAAATTAGTCTAACAATCTGCTTCAATGAAGATGCAAATATCCTAAAAAGTGCTATTTTGGATATTGTCGTTTCCTGATAAATCGCTCTCCGGTTGCGGAGAACTCAAAAAAATGGTAGATTTTTCGAAAATCTAGTGACTTGTGAAAATATGCAAGAATTGATCAATTTTGGATTCAAAAAAATGTTTATATTCGTTGAATTGTATGTTCCAGGTACTGGAAGAAATATCAGGCATTTGCCATGCGTTTCGTTGAGATCCGGTGAGACGGGTGTTTGCATGTTTGCATTTACGTGTGCAAAATCGAACGGCACGCACCTTGGAACGTGCATAGATCGTTTTTACTTCGGTAGTTGTTGCAAGTTGAGCGACGATGAGGATATTTATCCTCAGGATAATACGATAGAAGACGCGTCTGCGGCGAGTTCATTCGTAACTACGGGAAGTGCACAAGAGAGTAACGACATACCAGATTATTTCACGCGACCAAAACCGGTTATAGAGAAGAAGCCAGAAAGTTCAACGTCATCTACGATCGGTCAGACGGTTTCGGCGACAAAGGCACAAACAACAGCGAGAACGACGACAACAACGTCAACGACAACAACGTCAACGACAACGACAACGACGACAGTACGACCGACAACGACTAAAACAGTTCCAAAAACGACTCCAAAAATCGTGACGAAGAGACCAACATTTTTCAGCACTCCTTACACGACTACACAGCCACCGATCGGGTTTTCGACCTTCCAAACTTTGCACGATTATTCGCACGGTTCAGGTTCAACCCCAAATCACCGGCCCGTTCCAACAAGTCGTCCAACAACCATCAACAGAAATGTCACGACCACACAAACATCAACGACAACATCCGGAATTTCCGGCAGACCTGGAGTTAGCACCAGCGCGATGACGCAAGGATCTTCGACAATAACTAAAAAGCCAACTTCAACTTCACCAACGAAACACTCGACAACGCGCAAGCCTATAACCACGTCAACGACAAGGCCAACCGGTACGACAACCGAGAGAACATCCACGAGGTTCCCGCCAAGAAACGCCACCACAACGAGACCACATACAACACACAACCGGAAACCGATTCAACACAATACAAAAAAGCCAACTACCACGACTCACAGGCCAAGCACAGCTCCCCAAAGACCAACCACGTCGAAACAACCGCCTGTCGTTTCTACTTCAAAGCCGACTTCAACTACCGAGAAAACATCATCAACAAGCGTCAAAGTCACTCAAACTTCCAGGCCACCGCCTTTAACTTCTACCCAAGAGACTCCAACGACTTTCTCTGCAAAACCATCATCATCCAGTGCACCAAACTCCACTCATACAAGACCCAGTCAACGTCCAATCGTCACAATATCTTCAAGCACTAGCAGTTCGGAAAAACTTAATACAACATCGAAACCAACGACCTTTAAACCTACCACAACTTCTGGACGACCACGACCTTCGTCAAAACCAACGAGACCCAGTACGACAACTTCGGGAAGACCTACGACCGTCAAAACAACAACACGACCCCAACAAATAACTACTGAACGAATTAGAACCACCCCATCACCACCAACGCCTACAATCTCGTCTTCCTTTTCTTACACGAAACCTTCCACGTTCAAGCCGACTTCTGTAGCATCCCAGAAACCAAAACCCTCGGAAAAACCTTCTAAACCGTCTAAGCCCTCCAAACCTTCAAAACCGTCAAAACCTTCGCCTACAACCTCTACACCCTTGCCAACAACTTCGACAACAACTCAGGCTTCAACCCTTTCCGTCACATCATTAATTCTCAATGAAACAACATTGGCAAATGAAATTTTACCGCCGAAAGTCTCACTTGACGTTTCTACGACTGAGAAAATAAGTCAAACGACTCAATCACCTGGTTTCGTAACGTGGAGCTCAAATTCGGATGAAGACGTCACTAAAGCACCGCAAGTTTCTTCCTCTACCGTCGAAACTACTCATCAAGGTAGATTCAGATATTTTCATTTGTAAATTATCGATTATTCTAGACGTTTTGCTTCTGAACATTCGATTTAAGAACTGTTACCGTTCATTTTTTAAAATTGTATCAATTTGTAAGACCCAGTAATTAAATTGAACTTTTTCGTCTAGTTCAATCAGATTTTGAGATAATCTTTTGATCGATAAGATACAAATTTTGGATAACTACGACTTATCATAATAATTGACTTTTTAATGAAGCATCGACCGAACCAGAATGGTCACCCATAACAACGTCGGATGGTTGGATAATGATACAATCACCAACAACGGAGAAGACTCCAATCGATGCTGGAGAAACAACAAAACTTGAGACGACCAAAATTCCCACGACTTCCGGTGAGTACAATGGATTTATCGTATCTGATAAGAACACGAGCAGAAATGAAAAAGCGTTGTCTTTACAACAAGATAACTCCACGAGGCCACCTTTTCTTCCTCTATTTCTCACAGTATTTTGTTCGAATTTTATGCTCGTAAACCAGGAAGCTGCGATGCCACTGTTTAGTCACTTATCACTCGGAAGCTTATTGCATTTGTTCAACTTAATTTTTTCAATGACTTATCTTTCATTCTTGTGATCGAGATAACACTTGAAACAGATACGAAAAATTTCCGATCGGATATTGATATTTTTAGCGTATTTTCAAGGTAGCTCAAGTTTCACCGCCTTATAAAAGACAAATATTAAGAATTATTCCATTTTTTTGCTTTTAGTATAGTTTGATAATAATTATTAACCAATGCATTTGTTCACGAAAAATTACAAACCATCGAAAAAATTGTTCCAACGAGAGTATTAAAATAACAAAAAATCGTAGACATTCTGAAAAAAAACAGCAAAACTTGTTTTCAATTCTCGGTTCAATTCTCAACACAGTTTTGATTCTCTTTTTCTTTTTGTAAAAACTTTATGAGTTTGATTTTCTACTTATAATTTTCACAACAACAAAAAAAAAGACGTAAATCAGAAAAAGTTCGTTGTTTCTTCGATCTTCAAATTAGAATGACGTTTTTTTTTTTTTTTTTTTTTTTAGCAAAACCATCGACGGAAAGTGCCACGATGGAAAGTATGGCAACAACGAGGCCTACAATACCAGCGATGCTTTCTACGATCGCGACAGTGACCGCAGCTACGGATCTTCCTGTGCCGATAGAGACTCTCAACATGAGCGACTACACTCAAGGTATTTATCTACGAAATAGGAATCTGCGTTATTGGCAGTGATTCGTTTTTTTGGTGCACAAGAAATCTGTAAAGAAAATAATTTTGTATAATCTAAATTTTCCGGATATCGTTAAATCAATGAATTTCGTAAAGAATTTATATGAAAATAAATGAAAAATCGTTCATTTCAATCGGAGATGAATTCGCTGATGATAAAGAAGTAATCGCGAGAAAAATCTGGCCTCGTTTTCCGAGGAGTTGTATCCTTGCAAAGCCATAAATTAATTCTGAAAGACTGGTTTTTTTTCTTGTCTTTTTTTCAACAATTACACGGATTAATGAACATTGGGGCGTAATCTTCGGATGAATCACCGTTGAAATCCACTGACGAGTCGATAACGAACAGGGATTAAGAAAAAATAAAAGTGTTGACAGTTTATCGTGGAGGGTCTCGGAGTGTTCGCCGAGTTTCAAAGTCTTGAACGCTTTCTTTTAAATTTTTATGTTTGAAGTCTCGAGAGGGGTCGTCAATGACACTTATTGATAACAATCGACAACTCGTGTTTTTACAATGTGACTCAGAATCGTCAAGTACGTGAGTTTTATCGACTGTTGAACAGACGAAAAAACGTAGATAGATCGATAAATCCTTCGAAATTTTTTGGGGAGAGTCGAGCCAAGACGAAATTATTCATCTCGCAACGAGGGAGGGGAACGAAGATACAAAGGAAAGAACTGAAAAAAAAAAACAATTGAAACAAATTCTTTGAGACGGTGCACACCGAAGCTTCACTCAACCAGAGTGATGCTGCGCTTTCATACCGGTTCATCCAGTCGATCGGATGTGTGAGAGAAGCTGTTTTAAAATCCTCGTTTTTCATACACTTTCATACATATAAGTATATTGACTTATATAAATATATACACACAAATATTCGCATGTGTAAACGATCATTTCGCGCGAGCTAAGAGAGTGTGCACCAAAATGACGACTCCAGGCAGCTCGTTACTAAGGCAACTTAGCCACATGAGGGCCATGAATTCAACGATGTTTATCCTTGCAGTTTGCGGTCGGAGATTATTCCCTGAATCGAGAATCGTCGGTGGCGATCATAGCTCCTTTGGAAAATGGCCGTGGCAGGTAGGTTATGATCGAGAATTTTATTATTCTCGTTATCATTTACAACGAGTTTGATATTCATGAAGGAAGCAACATAAAATCAATTTTTCTAACGAGTTTTTCCATTTTTACGAATCATTTTTATTATTGTTTTGTTTTTAATTCAATTATTGAACTTAATTTACCATTGTTATCAAAATTCCCTATTTTGAAAGTTCAGTTATCAAGTCCGGAAGAATTTTTTTGGAATGCTATTCATGTGTTTTATTTGAATTTTTGTTTTCTATTTATTCGATCAAGGAATTGATTTTATCGATAAGAAGAAAGAATCTATTTCATTTGAAATTTCTATACAACATTTTTTTTTTTAGAACTCTTTAAAAATTAATATTTAATCATTCTTTTCAACCACGCGTTTGTCCGGGTCTTATTCTTTTTTTTTTCGTTTGTAACATTTTCTTAACATCAAAGAAAAGTTTAAATAGCCTTTCGAAGTTTTTAAAAGTCAAAAAAATAAAACAGAGAGCGAATTCGGGCATTTTTGAGAATTCTTTCATAAATATATATATATATATATATATATATATTTTTTCAAGATTAGCTCAAAAGTACTCTTAAATGATTAGCCAATGATATGAAAACCTCTATTTATTTTGAACGTCTTAAAAGAATGTGATATCCTTGGTTAGATATCGAGAACTATGATTTATTGGTTTTGTTGCGAGTCAACGTGTTCCGCTGTAGAATTATCGATAAATAATTTCTGATCGATCGCACGATATTTACAATATGAGAATCAGAGGTATTTACTATCGTGTGTATCAAAGGACACACACACACACATTTGTGGGCCTGTGTTTGTGTGTGTGTCCCCGGGGATCCACCGTTTTTGTTCCTTTGTACCGTGACAAAAATGATTCAAAGATATATTGCAAATACCTGATAATAAATATATATTTGGATCGATAATGAGGAAATATTTTATTTGCAGATATCATTGCGTCAATGGAGAACTGCTGCGTATCTTCACAAGTGTGGAGCTGCATTGTTGAATGAAAATTGGGCCATAACAGCAGCCCATTGCGTTGAACAGTAAGTTTCAATCACTCGAGTTTTTATGTAGTTCGAACAAATGGTTACGAGTCCAGTATTTTTGGGTTATTTACTATTTTTTTATTTACGAATTGTTTTTCAAATGAAAGTGCTGTTGAAACATTTTTTATCGAGAATAAAAAAAAAAATGCTGCACTTATTATTGAGACTCTCAATGTTTCATAATTATTTCAAAATATATTCAGATATTGCAATAGGTTCGATCTAGCAAAAAAAAAATTCAGTACTTTTAATGAATTTTACCAACAATACGAAAATAAAAAAATTCTCATGAAATCTCAAGGCACATGGACGCACAAAAATATTTGTTCGTGCTATCTCTTAATTGATTTTTTATGTCATCATGTTGGAAATCAATGTCAATTAAATCTTTCATGGTTGCGTTTTCATAAGATTTCAATCACAGTGAAAAATACATCGAAGTCTCATTCAATGTGATTTATCAATTTGATTGAAATACAATATTTTATTTTCTCCGAACTTCGTTTGCTATCCCATTATATCGACGTGTTGAGAAAAATTATATGAATTGATACAAAGACTTTTTAATCATAAAGGAGCGTTATCAAAATTTGTTTGAAATTCTATAGAAAAACGCTCCAGCGAAACTGTTACCTCGAAAAATGATTTTCTTCGATCTGAATATTTCTATATTTCTGAACAGTGGAAAGTATCGCTTTTGAGTTAAAAACAAAAAAAAAATAACAATTTAAACGAGTATGATAATGAATCAGATTTAAAATTCAATTGTAGTATTATTTGATAATATTTTCATGCAGAAATTGGATCACTGGAAAAAATTATAAGGACCCAGAAAGAAAAATGGTTTATTTAAAATTTTTATGTTCAATAAATAAATATTCAACGTTTAATAACATTGAATTTATTGATGATTGTTTTAGCGTACCACCAAGCGACCTTTTGCTTCGAATTGGTGAACATGATCTCGCTAACGAGAACGAACCATATGGATTCCAAGAACGAAGAGTTCAAATAGTGGCAAGTCATCCACAATTTGATCCTCGAACGTTTGAGTACGATCTTGCATTATTGAGATTTTATGAGCCTGTATTACCGTTCCAACCGAATCTCCTGCCAATCTGTTTACCGGATGACGATGAAAATTACGTTGGCCACACGGCTTACGTCACTGGCTGGGGAAGACTTTACGAAGGTAAAGAGAAAATAAAAAATGAAAAAAATATAAATCAACGACTGAGAGATGGGCTCAAAATTGTAGCCACACGTAGTGACAATAAATGTGAAGAAAATTTAAAAAAATGTCAAGTGCTTACGTCATTAGAAATTTTCTAATAATCGTCGTTTTGATAGAAGTTTTATAAAAAATCTCATAGCACTATAGATCAAGGATTAATATTACCCAACGAAATATAAAATATTTAAATATGAAAAATGAACAATAACGAAAGATCCAAATGAAAAAAAAAGTATCAACTAAATTCTTTTCTCTAGATGGACCTCTACCATCGGTACTTCAAGAAGTTTCAGTCCCAGTGGTTAATAACACGGTGTGTGAAGGAATGTACAGAAACGCTGGTTTCTCAGAGCACATACCTCACATATTTATATGCGCTGGATGGAGAAAAGGAGGCTTCGATTCTTGCGAGGTGATTAAAAAATTTAATACCCAGTAATAAATTAATGATAAAAAAACAATATATAAATCATTTAAATTGAAAAAAAAAAAGTTTAACATTTAAAATACGAATTAAAATCTATAGCCATAAAGTTTTTTTTTAAATAATAAACAAAAATTGCATTTTCTTTCATTATAAAATCATATTTTTTTATTTTTTTCAATCCAGATTATTCAAGAGTCTGATTTTAGTTATTTATATAATTTTCCAAATTTATTTATTTTAATGGACGAAAAATGATTGAAAATGAAATGAAATTATGTAGAGCTTGTAGCACATGGAAACTTTATTCTTTATAATTTTTACAGGGCGACAGCGGTGGACCAATGGTGATCCAAAGGCCTCGTGACAAGAGGTGGATTCTTGCTGGTGTCATCAGTTGGGGAATCGGCTGTGCCGAGCCAAATCAACCAGGTGTTTACACGAGAATCTCTGAATTTCGTGAATGGATAAATCAGATACTACAATTTTAAAGAATTTCGTTTGACTAGTGAGTCGAATCTCAGTGAAAATAAAAGTTATAAAAACTGCGAGACAAGAAAAAGAGACTTAATCGAGAAAGAAAAAAAATTAATCAACCAAATCACAACAACAACAAAATGTCTAAAAGCTTGCACATCGGATTATCGTGCCTCGTGACAAATTTCGTGTTCATCCAACCGCATTAATTGCTACTCAGAAAAAGTATCAAAATTGTTACAATATTTCTAATAACACTGGAAAAATAAATAAAAAGCGAATAAGGACCAGAAGAAAATCGTGCAAAAATCGACTCGACAATGTCGATTTACGTCGAGAGATGAAGGAATTTAGAGAAATTCGCATTTTTCTAAACGAGCAAAAATCGTTTGGTAGGGAAAGTGAATTTTGGTGAATCATTTGCATCGAAAATTTCGTACCTTCATACTCATTTAAAAAAATATATATATATATATTGGGTACGTTTATTGTGCAAATATGATTTCCAACGTAAATTACAAACTCTAATTAATTTATTTTATCTCTGAATAGCCTGATATATATATATATTTACTAGTATTTTATGAATAATTTTGTAAACTTATTGTTTAGACATGGGGGAGACCCTCTCATACGTAAAAATATATTTATAATTTATTTTCATAGTGTCTCAATGACGCGAAAGTCATTTCGATTTTTTTTTTTTTTTATATATCGAAAACTTTTGACAAAACTGTAAATAACTGCGCAACAACTGTATAGCCAATAAATACAATTAATATTCTTTAAATTATTTGTGTATTGCATTTTTTCATTTAATTGCATTAAGAACTTACTTGCTCTTAGAAAGGTATAAAAATTCGATGTTGTAACAACACTTTTATTTCATGGTGACAAACTTTATAATATCATTTCTCAAAAAAAAAAAAAATTATTCAAAAATGAAGAGAATGGCATAAAGTTGCACCGAACAGTTGACGAACTTTCGACTCTTCTCGTAAAAAAATGTTATCCTATTTTTGTAATTATCCTGCGTGGGCTAAAACTTTTTTTTATTTCGTTAAATTACATTTTTCCTTTCGTGCAATAAGCTTGAAATTTTGTGGTTTCAACTTTTAATTAGTTAACTAATGATTTATTTATAATTTCGTTAGAATTTAATGAATTGGTGATTATACGTGGTAACTCATTATTAATTGATCGATAATTTCATTCTTTCTTTTATAATTCGAACAGAAATGATTTTCTTTTTTATCGTTGCCCAATTTTCAACTGAAACATCGAACACGTATGACAATGATTGACTAACCAATGAATCGTGAATACACGTCGAGGGATCGAGTTAAGTGGCTTTTGTGAAAGCAGCTCGTTGTCTATTGGCCAGTCTTTAATTTTCCCAAGCAATTGTTAAAGAGAGATAAATAATTATACATTTAATTAGAGAGGATTATAATTTGAAGACAAAAATAGTAGAAAGTCTTTATAGCTCGAGGATATAAATTCTTCGGAGAACACCCACGTCGTTTAACCGCGGGTAAGTCCTGTACAAACTTAACTGAGTGAAGCAAGAGGATTTCAACGAAAATTCGCAACGTTGCATCTTAGAGAAGAATAAAGTAAATAAACTTTGCAAAGGTAATAAAAAATAAATTGGCATTCACTTTGACTCCAATCCAACGAAGAAGCAAATTTATTTTCTGATTGATATCAGGATTTCAAATTCTTTGACGAAAAAAGAAACGAAAAGTAAAACAATTCTGTTTTAAAAGCTGAATTGACTTTTATGTTTTCGGCAGAACTGACAAGTTTATTTCTATGAAAAAAAAACAGGTATTTTAGTTGTAAAGAATTCAATTTAAAATTCTATTCTATTTTTTATTTTTAATACCAGCAGAGTTTAAAGCTGACATCGTTTCAAACGTTTCTCGTTACCCTACAAGCCCCTGTGTATGTCATTTCACTGTCCTACTGTGAAAGTTGAGTTGTAACGCGAGAGTTTTGTCGAGGTCGAAAGAGCTGCTTTCGCCCTTTGCAACCCTGATGCTCTATCATCCTCCGTGCACCAACTTGTACCGGGTAAGGCGTAGGCGAGCTGCATGAACTTTGATACAGTTTTGTAGCTTCGAGAACGGAAATTCCACTATTGGATTGTATCCAATTGCAAAGCTTCAACTTGTGACGTACACGTTTTAACGACTTTATCCAAGGAAATCCTGTACATGTTTGTACGAAAGTATATACACTAATTGCATGAAGCATATAATCTGCTTTCCTGTGCTCGATCCTGAATTTTCATCGTTAGATGTGCCATCAGTGACCACGTTATTATTTTAGAGACATTTACTTCCGCTGGAGGCAATTCCCGCTCAAGGACCTTTTACTTTGTTTTATTTGATCTAAAATCTACTTTTAAATATGAACTTGTATGTAATGTCATTAGTGATTTTAATTATTTACAATATTAATAAATATAAAAATACATAAACATTCATTTTTTAATTGCATTTATACTCCGAACAAATAAACAGTCGAATTTTGGACTTTTTCATGATAAAATTTATTTTCTACTCAACTACAATGAACATCGGAATGACCATTTTTTCATGAGCTCAATACACTCCAAAGAATTAAACAGAATTTTTTCAGAATTTTTCTGCCAGCTGCCTTTGTATAAAAAAATAATATAACCATTAAATTGTTAATTTGGAATTTTAAGGTCAGACGAGTAATCGGCGATTTTGGAAACTTCTTAGTACCAAAATTTAAGTCAATCTACATAAGGAAAAATGTGTAGCTCGAACTTATCGAACAACGTAGACAATTCGTTGTTTTTTTTTCAGTTTGGATGGGGTCATGTCGTGATTAAATTTATGTATTGATTGAAAATTTAAGAAAAAGATAATTAGATTCGAGGAATCTTATCAAGAAAACATTCGTCGAAAATATTTCGTTAGGTTTCCCTGAAAAACCTCATTTTTTTCTGTTCTTCGGTAAACGTTGCTTTGCGAATTGAGAGACTTAAAAAAAAAACAAAACAAAACAAAAAAGAGGTCTCATTGAAAAATCGTGCTACAATGAAAAGGAATAAATAAATTGTTAAATAAATTACACGAAAGCTTTTCGGGCAAGAACGATGAGACGCGACAGGAATTTGGAAAGGCGGGCACAATTGTTGGGGACGACGGGTCGTTAAGATGCTTGGAATTCTAAATGATTTTCTATTGACGTACGAAAGAAACGCGAAACGAAAAGAGAAGCAAAAAGAGCAAGAAGGAGGTAGAGAATGGAGCACAGAGAGGAAACGTAAATTGTATGTTGCGAACTTTAGCATTCAACATGTAAATGCACGAGTATTTAGTGCGTGGGCGTTTGAACGATTATTCTCCCTAAGACCGTTATATACATTAACAAACGTGACAGCTGGACCTTCTACATCCTTCTCCTGCGCTCTCTTCAACCCTCTGTTCGTTCACCACCCCTCAGAGAAAAGGGTGTGAAAATTATTCCATTCATAAAATTGCCTGGAAACGTGTTACGTATAATTAGAACGATGCGTTCGTTAGTAAATTTCAACTAAAGATAATGAAGCTATCATACCGACAGCAACAGTAGGTCAGACCATTGGGGAATTCCGACACACAAACCAGCCTGGATTCAAGCACGAATTGAATAATTTCGTTGCAATCTCCGGGCTCCAGTCTCGTAAAATGTCGTCGACAAATATAGCAACAAAAATACGCAAGAATATGTTGGAATCTATCGATTTATGAAAATGAAACATTCATCAGGCGAAAATTTCACTTTAAAGCTATTGAGGCACGTTAGAAATTCTACGATGTATTTTTGCAATCACACATATATTAAGAATTTCCTTTATATCATCAATTTTTCAAAATTTTCTCGAACGAATCGATAGTAAAATAAAAAGTATTAAAAAATTGCTCGCTAAGGGCCTGAAAAAATCTAGAGGTGGAAAAAATAAAGTTTGTTCCAATCATTTTGATTATGCTGGAAAAAAAATTATTCTTTCAAACCATTTTTTATTTATTTCGAAAGACGTAGTTGTGGTCGAAGTTTTTGTAAAATACGTTTTTTACAAAATTCCATTCGCTGTACCCACGATTCCAATTGTACGCTGTAATCCAATTAAATTTGGGAGTAAAAATTCGAAATTCATGCAAATTATAATATCAAATTGTATATCTTGTGTGTCCAGGAGTCTATTTGAATTTTTGGAGAATCAAAACAAGATATTGATCGCTGTATAGAAATTGTATTTATTTAATATTATGATGTACTCTCTGTGTACCTGTGAGTATTGATAACATTTGAATTTCATGATTACTCGTATCCCACTGGGCCGGCGTGGGTAGTCTGAGGAATCATTTTGAATTTGTGTTTGGTCCACTAGCTATTTTATATACATATTTATATATATATATTTTTAACATATCGAACCTCGGAGAAGAATGAAATTGCGAAATCAAATATGAAAAAAAAAAAGAAAACATTCTAAGATATACATGGGCTATTTTTTGACTAGGAAAAGTTGCTTTATTGGTAGACAGACAACTCTCTCGTGGTTACGCGTCTCGAATATAAAATTCACAAAGAGAAAATAGAATTCACGATAAATGTAATTTACAGTATATACATTTGTTTGCAATGCGTATACACAGACATATATATCTATTTGTTTATTTAAATGTATATGCTGTATACATTATACATAATGCAAATAAAATCCATGGGACATATAGATAGTACATGGTGTACCGAATTCGTAATGCGCGACTGGAAACGAAAGGACATATGTTCTGACCCGATTTCACGTTAGTCACGGCCAGGGTCACACGCTGGCCTTCGACCGTTTCACAAAATACTTTACCGTATTGCTTCGGTACAATGTTTCTTATGCTCTTGCAAAAAAAAGAAAATTGAAATACAAAAATAAAAAGTACAAAAAGTACCAACGTCTCTTCTTCATCCCACACTGCTTTAAGGCTAAATCCTTGCGTTAATCTTTCTCGTATCTGGGTCCTCTTATTCCCGTCCTCTTTACCTGCTGCGAACACGGTTATCCACGAGCCTCGTGAGAACATAAATTTTCGCATTTTTTATATTCGTGTCATGAACCATTTATCAATGACATTTATCGTTTAAATTAATTCAGTGTAAATGAGTTCATTCTGTAATCGTTAGTGTTATTCAGGTTGATGACAAATTTGGTTCATCTGTATTTTCAATTGTCGTGAAATTTTTGTTTCATTTTTGGATGTAATTTTTTTGTAGTACCAATTCAAATTATTTGGAAAATACTGTTTTTTTTTCGTCTTATTTGTTATTTTTGTTTCTTAAAATCAATATTTTATTTGTATTTATTTGGAAAATAAATTTTGTGACGATCTGAGTCTTTGGGAAAAACGTTATCAGCAGTTTTTTTAAAATTGATAATAATACAAAACTGAAACAATAGTTAAGTTTATGTGAAATACGTTCAGTCGGTAAAAATCCTGTATCAAAGTTTCCTCCCACGGGACCTATATTTCGAGTAAATAGCAAAAACCACTCTGTTAACTTTAACCTTTTTTTTCTTGACTTTTTACTGAACGGAGAGTGGTCGTTTTTTTTTTTTTTTTCTAAATATCTGACGATGTTTAGACGCAAAAGTGGGAATGGGAAAACAAAAACCTTTCTTGCTCTGGTAGTGGCTAAGTCGATGTGTAATTTGGCCTTAAAAGCGCAAAATTGCATGGAGCTAAAAGCATCTGTGCTTTTTTTTATGGCTTGAGTCAACTTTTATGGAATAAAAGTGCAGCAATTTTATTCGTAATGTTTATTTTTATTTTATTTTTTATCTTGTCTGACTTCCTGAAATATTTTGTCAATTTATACACATTGGAGTTGCCAACAGCATCAGAATGATCAGTTTGCCTTTACAGTATAATGACCAATTGACGTTGACAAGCTTATTTTTATATTTTTTTATACATTCTTTTAATCATAAAACTCTTTCAACACCAAGTATTGGTTTTTTGGTTCTACATGGTCCTTGGGACATTAATAAATCTATTAGAAACATTAAAAGTTTATGTAAACACTGTTTGAAATGGCAATTTTTTTTTTCACAAACTGTATACACTACAAAATCTTGACAAAATGTTTTTATCATTTTTCGTACAATAGTTTTTATTTGAATGGAATTTAAGAAAAATGCATGTTGAATTTCCAAAGTTTGAGTTCAGATTTGTAATCAGTGAACCCAAAAATTCTAAAGTACTAAAAAATTTAATTAACAACTATATTGATGCATTGAAAATTATCTCATTTATGTATGATATCAGAATTAAGGTCGATTAAAACATTTAATAAATAATAATAACCTCAATACCGTGAATATATTTTGAAAAATGTATCAGAATCGAGGTTCCTTGGATAGGTATCTTCAACCATATCCATTTAAATAGTCACACGTGCACCATCACGATAACCTTTATCACCCTGATGTTACAAGCGCCATATCTTCTTACAAGACTTTCGCAAAACTCGACTTTTACGGTTAAATATTAAGTAAAGCTGAAAGGATTGCTATAAGCTTGTCGAGAATGGAAAATTGTCGCGCCATATTAGCATTGCGCCAAAGGAGGTGTCTCACCGAAGACTCTTCCACTTCCATGGGTTTTAACATACACCAAAGTGGCACACAGGTTTCAAGACCTACTTTGTCCATGGTCACGTTCGCGGTCATAGGTTGCAATTCACCTGTGATTCGTTTCTACAGTTCGAACTTGGTAACAACATTATTTGGGGCAATGAGGGTCATCGAGAAACGAAAGTTATTCTACCAGGAAGTTCTACATGTTTGTTACCACAGAAATTATAAATTTGCACTGTCAAGGCTGTATAATGTCATAGTTTGCATTTTTTTTTTAACTTTAATAACAAAGAATTCTTTATTTTTTAATTACGTTTCATATTTTCACTGACTTAGTCTATGTGTTTTTAAAATAAACAAGAGTGTTTGCACACATTTCGTAGTCCGAGTGTGCATAATAAAATTATGGCAACATCTCTGACAGATGACATTTCGTTACATTCCAACGATGCTAAATTCAACATGTTCGCAATTTTCGTACTTGGGCTACTTCAATATGTATTCTCATTATTTCTTTACCATGCAGAAATTATGTCACGTTCTCTGTCAGTGAACACATTAGGATGGAACCCGCCCTCCTTTCACTCGATTTTCAACATTCCTACTTAAAGAGGTCAAATCGTTCAAAATATTAAATATTTGAACTTTGTAAAAAAAACTTACTACTCGACCGATATATAAGGATGGAGGGTTCTTTCATATATAGTTTCAATAATCACCCGAACTCGAGTCCAACGAAGCAAGAAGCGTTCCAATTGCGGTTTAGAATGGGTTCGATCAATGCAGTTTATTTGCTGATATCTACTTTTTTGTTGTTGTTGGTTAATTCACTTTTTCAAACATTCCATAGTTTCCAGGTCCATAAAAATATTTAAACTACAGTGGTTTCATTTTCCAGCAAGTAGAAAAAACATTAAGCGAAATATATTCGATCGAGTCTGACTTTTAAGTTAGCGATTAGTTCTTCGACTATTTGCAAAGACGAAGAAATTAAATCGGAGCTTTGATGAAGCCATGACGATTGTTTATCCGTTAACGCCATAAGTTTTCCCTTGACTGACCCTCATTGTCCTCGTATTTTCTATAAGTACGTGTAGATAGAAATATGAACGTAAAATCATCGATCAAATTCCGTTCTTCGCATCATAAATACCACTAAATCGTAGAATTTTCAGCCATTTAGTGTCTCTGTGGTATTTCCTCTTTTCACTTATATTTAATATTTATATGTACATAATATAACGTACGACAACGTTAACTTGATCGCAAGAATATACTCAAAGACGAGGGGTTATTTGATAGAAAATAACAATTACTATGTGATGCATAGAACATCCCATGAATTCACACAGAGATTGTGCTGGGAAATTATCAGTGAAAGAGCTTTCATGGGAAGTCGTGGTGCACTGGGCCATGGCCACAGAGACAAGCCCGGGCAACTATCGAGCTCCAGCAACATACATAGATGTATATTATTGTTACCTCTAACCAAATGAGCTTAGCCCATGCGAATTAATGCGGAATTTATTGTGCCATTGAATAGCAAACAATTGTAACAGCAAATAACGTATACATGAGAAGAAAATCATTGACCAAAGAATAATTTAAATTCCACTTTAATAAGTATTCAAGATCGATATATAAAGAGAAAATAAATTGTGGAATTTCTAATATGTAAGTTAGACAGTGTGTCAAGTTGGTTTAATCAGTGGGTCAGACCCAAACTCATTTTTCGAACGTAATTTCGAAGACTGCCAAGACTCTGTAAAGTCTATAAAAGTAAACTTATAAAAACCTAACCGAGGGCTCCTGATGACAGGTGGATAAAGAACGCTCTGGGTCTAATTGACCCAGTGCAATAATAAATGTCTGAAGAATCTGATTTGAACAAAATATTGTTATTTAATGTTCAATATGTCAAGAAAGTAATCATTTATTTATTTCGCTTTTTCAGCGTCTTTTTCGTATAAGTCTTAATGTACAACGACATTATTTCTCTAGTAGGGGAGCATCGTGAAGTAATAATCGTAGCAATGATCCGCAGTACAAGTTACGACCACCAGATGGCTTTTCAAGGCGTTATTCTCATCAGCACTAACATAACCAAGCGAGCATATAAGGTCGAAAGAACGAAGGGATCGTCACTCTGGTTTCCCTTCAACACACGCATAAATCTTTCGCCTTTTACTAAAGATTTCCGTGGAGGGGAACAACTGATGAGTCTATATACCAATTTTTTGTGTGCCCGGCGAAAGCTGGGTCATAAACGAGAGCAAAAATAATTTACAGCTCATGAATGATTTGACCATTCAAAAAAGTTCTCCAACTTAATTAACTCTTGTAATAAAAAGAGTTGAATTTATGGCTTTTATCGATTTACGATAAATTCGTTATTTATTAACATTTTCAATCCATGATCGATTCATAAACCGTCTATCATCCAATAGTATATTTGACCTTGACCGAAATAGTGAGTAAATGGCTTAAAAATTTAGTATCATTTAAAGTATTTATCTCAATAATTAATTGTTTGCCGCTAATTAACAATTTTAATGTATTTTGCTCGCTTTTTTTTATCAAGTTTTTCGCAGCTGGCAATCGCAATAAACAAACGTCTTAAGGATTCTATTCCAAACAAGTAAAAAAATAATAAACTGCCCACATTTTTTTATCACAAACATACGATGTATTAATCATATTATAATAAATAAAAATAACTGCAAATATGAAGATTATTGCTGCACAAATATTAACATTTATTTTCAAGACCAGGATTAACTTTTATGAAAAATGTTTAAGTCTCACGATCCTGGCGGCTAAACATGACTGCACGATGTTTTATAATGGGACACGAAAGATAGGCATCAAAAAAATAATAATCCACAAACACGTGCCCATTTAAGTAATTTCTTAGTGTAATGGCCCACAATAAATAGACCGCGTTGCTACTTTAGTACAAATTGAACACATAAACCGTCATTAATGGGACGAGACTTTCGCAGGATTGGATGAAGAATGTTTTGAGACAATTTTTTTATCGTTTCGAAATATCTTCTCGACTTCTACTATCCTTACGACATATTATTATCATTATTATTGTTATTTTATTTACTTTTTTCATTCATTCTGATTGTTGTTAATGTTTTAATCATCAAAGGTAGTGTTGTTTAGTTCCTTTTTGTTTAACTCATTATATCAAGCGAGCCTATCTTATAATTCACGTTCCACTAAGCTGGAATTCTCGATTATAACGGAAAAAAAATGCATTCCGAGTTATATATAGTTGTGTGTACATATACCTGCAAACGAGAGACTTGTGATCTGGGGTAATTGATTTCCGGGTAAAATATAACGAATCTCTCTTCAATTTATAAAACTTAGTGCTGAAGAAATTTATTATTACATATTACTTTTTATTATTATAAATAATATGTTGATATCGATTAATATTTATTTAATAATAATCGTTATTTCTTTATCTTTAGGCTCGAATGGAATCGAAACGTTTACTCTGTTATTACTGGCCACGAGAATTTCACAGTGTCGAAAGTTTGTGATGAGAAACAAACACGCTGGAGATTATAATATTATGTTTTTTTTTTTTGGATTTTTTTTTTTTAACTTTTGACGAGCAGAACACGAGAGTGTAGACCCGCAAAGTGTCTTCAGGAATACCGTAAAATAATGCGTACCCGGTATATGTGACTGCAGTTTATATGCGCACACGAATCTATATAAAAATGTGTTTGTGACGAGGTAGACGAGGGGAGATGAAAAAAAGGAACAAAAAAAACAACAGAATAAGACGAAGAAGGCAACGTTGAAGGTCTGACCCACTTTTTGGTGGAGTGGATGATGCGCAGCGACCTCTTAGGGTCGGGTGGTCCTTGCCAACGTACCGTCTTTCTTCTAAATCTTATTTCTCCCACGGTAATAATAAAAGTATTCCTTTTAGTATATATTTAAAAGTTATTAATTAAACATACGGTATCATTTTTTAAAATAAATTCCATGATCATAATACTGTCCAATCGATCAACGAATAAACCTTTTCAGCTTTTTTCTTTCATTTATTATTGATGAGATTTATATTCATTTGGACACTTGTTCCAATGACACTTAGAAAAATACTTTGTTGTTACTGTTTTTTTTTTTCTGTGTTAAGATAATAAACTCGAGAATAACGCTCTCTTTGTAAAACGGTTAATGTTGATTTCACTTCCGCAACATATTCCATACACTCGTGGTATGGGTTTGTTGGTTCGTTTACAGATTTCACGGATGGTCAACAGATGATCGAGTAACTGTTACGAGTCGTCGATGGTGTCCATGACTCCACGTATGTGTGAGAGTCAGCAAAAACTCTATACAAATTATTATGTTATACTTATCTAATAATTACACTATAATCATCGAATAGATACTTTGTACACACAGATGTACAGAAAAATACCTAAACTTTATAATCCAATGATAATTACATGAAAATTAACAACTATTAAGCGTTAGAATAAAATTATAACGCTGTGATATCTATTTCAAGTCATTTACCAATTTGGGTTGACTCTTATTTTGCACTTTCGTATTCTACTTTGTACGGATAAGTGAGTTATTAAAATGTTATTGAGAATAACGAAATGTCGTTCCATTGAAACTTCCTACGGATCATAAATTCTAATTTTAATATTTATTCATTGTCAATTATAATTTATTTACATGAACTATTCCAATATTTAATGCTTCGTGTAGAAAAAAAATAAATTGAGAAGAGCACATTTAATTTTCGGTGATTAGGAACTAATTGAAGCATTGGTGAATCGATAAAAACAAAAGGGAAACTAAGTTTTTATCCTTACTTGACGCACGTGGTGCTCACGTGTCCAAATTTTTTATAATACCTTGCAATTAGGTTAAAAAAAAAAAGTTTCTCTGTAGGAGACCCTAAGAAAACCGAACATTTTATTACGATGCAATAAAACGTGTTATAAAAAATAATCACGCAAGGCGTAGGTCGCGTTCCAACGATTTTTCTTTTACTCTTAACATTTATTTCTGTCAAAAAGTCATTAATTTTCTATCATTACGTTTTAATTATTGCTATTAACCCTTCGTCAGTAGACTGGAATTTGAAAGAGTAATCGAAATTTCAACCTGTGATACCAAGTCGAACAGAAGAGATTGGAGCTCGTTCTCGTTCGAAAAAAAATACTTGATTTTTTTTCCATTTTTTTCAACCTCGGAATACAGAATGAAATTAGATTAAATCTGAAATCTCTAGTAAATTGCCAGACGGTTTGAAAAACACGATTCTTGGTCGAGGGTCAATATTTACTTATTAGAAGGACGACGTTTTTTTTATTTGCCTTTTCTCCGAGCTCCATTTAATGTAATTTTTTATTACTCAGCTACCATATTGAGATAAACAATTAGAAACAGAAATACCTTAGGGTAAGCCTGTTATTTGGTTAATTTAACAAGTCCTCAGGACCTTTGAAAGAACATCGTTCAGGATATTATCCGTCAATGCAGACACTGGGTGTGAACTGGACTGTGATACTTCGAACCAACGATTCGTGTTATTTGTAAGCTGAGTAATTTTTTCATCGTATAATTTATAGCTATGGCCTGCAGAAATGTACAAATGTATTTATAGACAGAAATCTCATCAGAATAGAAGATTTTACGGAGACCAGCTGATCTGAGAAAATTCAACAAAATAAAAATAAAGTTAAGGATCGTTTTCAATATGAAATTTCGAACGTTTATTATAAAATACGATGACTTTAAATTCAGTAAATAAACACAAATAGAACGGCATCTCCTCTCTTTTTATAATTTTATTTTTACCCTCAATTCTACGCATCAATTCGACATTTGATTTTTTTATGATTTTTTTTTTATCCTTGCAATTTTTGAATATTAAATGAAACCAAAGATATCTCTTAAGGGCTTTATTTATAAATTTCCCACACCATTCTGAGGTTTTGATATTTTGAGGTCTCCTGTATATGGTTTTAACCATAAACTGCGATGTAAGATTCAACACACACTACATTGAAAAATGTGTATATAAAATATATACTTTATACGTGTGCATAAGCGATATGTGGAGGAACGAGTGTGAGGGGAGACTCCAAGCGGGAGGAGACCGTTATCGATTACGCATTCCTATGCTACCACCTGTGAGTTCGGTTATATATTATACCATATGACTTTGTATATATATATATATATATAAAAGTTGTGTATGAATAAATTCTCACTTGTACAGTTAACGAAAATAATGACAAAATATCGAGAAACAAATGTTATTGGTTAAACAAACCAGTTTAAATAATTTGAGTAGAAAACGGAGTAATAAATGAGCGAGTGAGAATTAACACAATTGATACAGAAATTTGCATACTCACTTCTCACGAATTTTTTCATCAAAAATTTCTGTGAAACGTAGAGTTTTTAAAAATATTTTACTTTAATTCCTTTGTTAACTAAATTGGAGTACGATTCAGTAATTTTTCTAATGGATTTTAATCTTCAAAAATAAAATGTAAGAGAAAATAGAGATCGACGATGATTATCAGCTGATAATACATTTTTTTCATAAAGGATTTTGTCGAGAAACACGTTTTAGTTCAAACAAACAATTTTCAAACTCGTTCATTTGGATTTCATTTTTTTTTGTACTACGAAAACTGTTACGTCGTTGCACAAAAAAGTGAAAGTCTATGCAGTGCATGAAAATTTGTATTTTCGTGACTAAGGATGGAGAATACATTGAAATTTTAGGAAATTTACTTTTGTTCAAAAAATCTTTTTACATAATTGTTTTCTGGAAACATGAAGACCACGAGTTTCTTCTTAATAACGAGTCTTATTCAGTGGATGGATAAAATAATTATAAAAAATATGATAATGTATAAAAATAATGGAAAATATTTCTTTTCTCGTAGTATTTTGCACTGCTGTTAAGATTGAAAATATTATGAGAACAAAGAACATATTAAGTGATGGGGATTCAATTGAGGCAAAAGAATTTTCCTATTGTGCTCTTATTTGTATCTCTGTACCTCGATCTCGGAATCGTTCCGGTGTTGATTTTGTGAGGTCGGAGAAATTAATTTGAATACGGTAAACATTCAGAAATAATATCTGCTCCAGAACCGTGTTATGTACATGAACTGGAATAACAATTATAGCACTTGAAGAACTATGCATTTATTTCACGCGTACAGCTCGACGTTTTTTTCTATATTACTTTTGTTGTTGTTATTATTATTATTATTGTCCCTCGGCCGCAATAATCTACAGGAAAACTCTGTAATTGGAAGCTGGCAAAGATACACATAAAAGTCTTTGAAAAGAGAATAAAAATCCTCACGAGTGTGTTTACTGTGTAAGTCTGTTACCGGAATTTCTACTACGAGTTCCAATTCCGATTACGGTCGTCACGATCAACTCCGTTTATATACACGTTCACCCACAGGAAGGGTTATTTCTCTACATTCCCACGCGTGCCTTCTGTTGGACAGGAAAACTTTTTCAAATTGTTGACAGAACAGGATGAACGTGCGACGTTTCAGATTTATCGATTCCCATATCAAATCTACTTCATTCAAACGTCTTTACAAAATTTGCCAATAAAACGCTATTTTCTTCATAAACGAAACTTTTTACAAGATTTTTTGTAGGAAATCGACCATTTGGAATTGAGTTTGAGATAAATTGTACAAGATATTCAGGGTTTATGAAATTGCACGCTTATCGAAAGTCTCAAACTTACGTAAATTCAACATAATCAAAAGTCTGACGAAGGTTTCAGGTTTCAGGTTTTCCGGAATTCTAAATCGCAATTTTGTTAGTAAGCGAGGATTATAATTGGACAAAATCTTTTGAAAAAGCAATAGGAACAAAGTTAGTAAGAAATTGTGATGATAGCTCTAACTTTTTTAGTAAAAAAACTTCTCATTTGCGTTTTTTAAATCTTTTTTTTTCGCTTTATAAAGTTTTCATCATTGAATTCTCAACAAATCCAACTTCATCATACATCATTCTTTTTGTTATAAAAAAACGAAGAAACTAGTGTACAATTAAATCTAATTATGGCATACGACGAACATTTTATGCTATGGAGAAGATTGGGGTCGTTTTCGACATCGTTGTAAGGGTTTTCGTCCATGAAAATAATTTCTCAGAGTCTAGGATTAATTTGTTGTTTCTAAATTAGCATCAAGTTCACATTTCTTCAAACAAAATATTAGCAAAGTATTGTAAATTTCAAAAATCGCAGTTTCAAAGCCTTTGTAGATTAAAAAATTATGGAACAGCATGAGAAATGTATGATTCAAAAAGCGGGAAATTGGAATAAACTTTCCAACACTCCACAAATTGTTCACTTATTTATAAAATCGACGGAATATGAGAAAAAAGAAAGAGCATTAAAAAATTCTCCATTAATATCAAAACCTCTTTTCAATAAATATTTGCAAAGCAATCAAAACCAACAAGCTTGTAATTTCGAATCATTTAAATAGGTTTTCATGGACTTTGGTCAGCATTTTGTATAAAAAATTTGATGACTTATAGAAAGGGCTTAATTAGAATTGATTTGAAGAAAAAAATCTTGCGACCAATTTTTCTTGATGAGAAGTGATCGATCGAAATTTGAATAAGTTTTCAAACGTATATCAAATCTTTTATGCATGACTGAGAAATCTGTATCCCACTCAAATATGATGAGCGTTGATCGCACCATTGAGAATAAAAACGTTAAAAAAATGCGGGTTCTTGTATCATCATGAATGAAAACGTTCCTCTAGAATTGACAGCGTACAAACGATCATACAAATTCATACAGACACATATGTCTATATATATATATATATATATAATAAATGGGAAAAGACGTTGAAGAATCAAAGAGTCCGATGGCGTGTTGCCGGCATTGCGGCCCAGCAAGCAGCAGGGAATAGAGGCCTCATGTCCGAGTAGGACAGTGTGTCGCCGTCTTGCACGTTGGGCCCGTTCCTCCACGTGACCTGGCCACTGACCCACTTTGGTTTCTCCACTCTTCTGCTGCCTCTTAACTGCTTCCTTTGCTCCTCCTTTCGTCTGTCTTTCTCTCTTGTTCTCTCTCATTCTTTAACTATAGAACATGTAACTGCCCTCGCTCTCTCTTTTTCTTTATCTCTTTCCATCGATCGTTCTCTATCTCTTTCATTTCTAGCCCGCCAATAAGATTTTCCACTTGCCCCTATTTTTAAATCTCTCATAACTGATTCATCGAGACTCTTTCATTTGTTCAGACAATTGTCGTTAGTCCGCTTTCATAATTTCGTACTTAATGTTTCTCTGATTTTTCTAATTCAATTCTTGTCTGTTGCTGATGTTTTTTTTTTTTTTTTTTTTTTTTTTGATAAACCATAAGATTGTGGATATTGTGTAAATTTTCGTTCCTTGCAAACCGAATTAAATATTCATTTTATTCAACGAAAGACAGCACTTGATGATGAAGTGCGTTAGAATGTAATTTATTCTTGATCCAATTACAAGTATTCCATCAAGAATTTCAACAGCTGCCAGTACTGGATTTTCTCGTAATACATCAAGAAAAGTTATAGCTTTACTTTATCTACCTGTTGGTTTGCCTATCGATGCTGTTGCCACTCTTCCTGGACTCGAAAGAAGATGATGCAGCACGATACACGTGTGATGAGTGGCTGAGTTCAATGAGACTTTATTCTCAAGGACTGACGTGTTGAATTCTATGATTTACGCCCTTATGTTTGACTCGATTGTACAGATATAAATATTATAAATAAAATATATATCTGTTGTCTATCAAAGTACCTCCACCACATCTTTCGACCACCACCGACGAAGATGTCGTCGAGAGCACCACGACCACCTCCACCGATCTTTTCTTTACCGGCTGCTGCTCCCTGCCACCTCCTACCGACCAAAGAGACTCGACGTTTCTCCAGCACCTTGGTTGGTTCCTACTTGCTTTCGTTCTCTTTCTCTTTTCCTCTCTCTTTCTCTCTCTCTCTCTCTTTCTCTTACCTCGTATTCAACAAGCGGCTTATGACTCTTGGCCGTGCAATTCCGCCACATGTTCTTGTACCTTTTCTCCTCGACCCCTCTCTTTCTCTTTCTCTCTCTCTCTCTCTCTTTCTCTTTCTCTTTCTTTCTATCTCTCTCCGAACGTAGTAAGCCGCAAAGACGCGCGAGTAACCACGGTCAGACAGGTACCATCCACTTAACTAGCCGGATGGATGAATAGTTGATAGAGTGATCCCCGGTACCGGTGTCTTCGTCAAAACTCTTAAAGTCGATATATTTCGATTTTATTAACTTATTTTTTTCTTCACATATCATTCCGATCGATCCACGAGGATGATCGAATGAAAATTTGGACGGTTTGGATAGTTATAACAAATACACGTGAATGTACGTCGCGATATTCGATTCGATCGGCCGGTTCGATCGTTCATCAAAATACTCAACAATATAACAAAAACAATAATTATAAGCATTTCGTTAAATAGTATTTATAGTATTTAATACGTTGATTAATAACAATCTTATAATCGATTATACAAGTTTGTTCGATTCGGAAAATATATTGTGTGAAAAGTGATTGTATATTGTTATAAAAAAGTGCCTTCATCGATATCTGAACGTTATGCAGAATTATTGAACTTCGAACAAACGCAAATCTTTGTTGTGGCTCTTTTGAACTCTTGACTAAACTACTACGGATATCTTCGAAGAAGAAATAGAGGAATACTAGTTATTAACGGTGAGATATTCAAGTAATAATAATAAAGATAAATATTGTGCATAAATCAACTACGGAAATAACGACGACTCTCTTGTGCGTTGTCAACTTCGCAGCGACAGTTATTCAAAAGTGGGACAAATTGAGAGAGACACAGAGAACGATAAAATGAATTTAAAGTCAAATATTTGTCTAACCGGAAGTTGGCCGTTCAGGCTAACAAATACTTTCAAGCCAATCGCCATTTTTTTAACTTCTTTTCAATACGACCATAGTTTTCGTGTCCTATGGCAATATTTGGATTTGTAACTACATTTGATTAACGTATTTATTCAGTACAATTGAAAAATTCTCTGACCACTTACTCGTTTATCTTGCCAATAACTTTTTCGTGTACGATTTGTTTAATTCATTTTGAAAAAATACACTTTTCCTTCAAAGCAAATAAAATGAACTTGAACTAGTTTCTGACGATCAAGATCACTAACGCACTCATTATTTTTCTTCCCAAGCGATTGTATTAAATGACAGTCGGAATTTGAGGAGAAAACGTAGAAAATATCCAGACAAAGTGAAAAGCGACCCATATAACTTGGAGCAAAAGAATTTTCAGTGAAGGTTTTTCGCGACAACCGAACCGTGATGAAGTCCCATCACAATTTTATGAGTATCTCGTTGTTTGTTTACGACTATTATCATTAAAGTTATAACTATTATTATTATCGTTATGATTGTACTATGATCATTGATAATAATCGGTTTCACGAGTATTTTAAATAATTTTCAAAGTGGAGAAAGTTGCAAGGGTGAATTTTTTGTGTACAGGAGATCTATATACATTGTTACCACTTGACTGAACAAACAAGGCTCGTTCCCAATACTCTATGATCGTCAATAGAAATCGAATGAGAAATCGAACCAATGTTAAAACTTTAAAAAAAAGTCATGTCTTCGTGAGACAATGATTTTTAACGCTTCGACAGTTCTTCATTTCGTTTTTTTTTTCTCTTTCAATCGTTAAAGAAAGAATTATCCTACATTTTTCGCGTTCTCGTCGATACTTTTTGTTCGTGAGAAAGGATTATGCTTAAGGAACTGTTGTAGCTGATATTTTTTTTTTCGCATTGGTCGCGACGAGCGAGACGACGTCCTGATTAAAAAGTACCTGGCGCCCTCCTTTTTATTCCAGATTCACTGACTTGTCCTTGTTTCGTGTTCGGTTCAAGTCGCACGTGGACATTAATTCACACGTACATTCCTTCGTACCTAGATCCATTGTTAAATCAACTCCGAACAATTAAAACAGCATAACACGCACAATTTCAATTGCAAAATTGAAACACTTGGGTCTTTTCATTAAATAGAATAATGCACAAAACTTTATAATTGGATTTTGTCGTCAAGAATATCGTTAACGCACTTTTTTTATATGTAATTCAACGAAAAATATATTTTTCATTTGTGATCGTCACAATTTTTCTCTTAATTTCATTCGTTAAATCGCAATAACAACGTGCAACAGTAGCAATCAAATCTCGCACAGAAATGTTTGGGTTTTTTAAAGAACAAAAAAAGGAATTTCGTTGCATTCCAACGATGCAAACTTCAAGATAATTTTTTCTTTATATTCTTCTCTCGAAATGTTTGGACTGTGTAATTCTCTGCTGCTACGCAATCTGTACATTTTTTTTTTTCAACGTACATTCGTACCAACGTAATGAAACATCAAATTAAATTTCCCAACTACGAGTATATACACATTTGTGTATGTGTTTAGCGCTCTTTCTTGTTCGTATGGACGTCGCGTGTACTCCAACTTTGTTTTATACTCACACACATAAATGTATATGAGTGTAAAGTATTTTTTTTTCTATAGAGAAATAAATATACATATATTAATGTTGAAAAATTCAAACGTGCCAAGATTTTTCTATGAATGAAACGACCATAGCTTCTCTATACTTATTATTTATCGTAAATTGCTGCACGCATTGCTACGAGACAATACTTCCTCATTACGTTTCCTTTTTTTATATATATATATATTCGTACACATAGATGGGACCTTTTATTCTGACGTTCGTGCGAAATAAAAATAAATAAAAGTTCGCGTTACACTTGATTGAGACGTTTATAATGGACTACACGGATACTCAGTTGTTTGCACCGATGGAATGCTCTCACGTGCGTGTCGTTAATTGTTACAGGAAATAATACGTATTTGTTCCTCGTGATAATCTTTATCAACGTTTAAATGTGTGCATATTTTTTTTATCAGAGTTTAACATAGATACAATTAATTTTTTCGGTCGTAAACCTCACAGTGGAGCAAATAAACACCCGAATCTTTTTTTTGGCGTAAAATGTTCCTCGTATGCGATAGTAGCGTTTAATTTACACTATTTTCTTGGTTTTTTGATAACGAAGAGAACAATGTACGAACAAGTCTCATTCGGAAATGAAAACTCTGAAGAAGGAGAAGCTGTTGCGAAATTTTTAAAATTGAACTGATTTTCGAATTGGTCGTGATTACAGGACCATGGGGGCTTTTTTTTACTACACTTCCTCTTCATTTTTTATATGGTGGAGACGATACTTATCGACGCATATTGGTGTACATACTTATGAAGAATTACCGGTCTCCTGTTGGCACACTTTTTATACCAGTCGCCACATCACTTCGAATGCCTCGTGGTTGTCTCACGAGAAATCGAGAGAACGTCTAAAACCGGGAAAATTTCGTTGAACCTCTTCACACTCATCTTCGTAGAGTGTCTTATGGTCATATCTTTACAGAAACTTTTAATATAATCATTGAGTTCTTTCTCTAACGAAAATCAATCTTTCAGAGGAATTTTAGTTTCTTGCATCATTCATATGATTTTTTAACTTTCGTATTATGTAGCGAAAGAATTTACTTTAATAACGTTTGAGATAACGCAATTAAATGCAGCAATTATTAATATTTTTAGATTTTTTTTCGATGAAAATTGCTTGATTAATGAAGTTCGTTTTGATTGCGAGCAATCGGGCTCAGTTAGATCCAAAATTCGTTGTGTTAAACATGCTGTTTGCATAAATTATTGCTTTTTTTTAATTATTTAAATTATAATTCTAGTGGCCCAGCAATTAGACTGAATGTTTGAATTTTTTCAATTATCTGAATTATATAATCGTCGGATAAATTAAAAAATTGTGATCAATCTTGACTCTAGGATAGAAATAAAATACCAGGAATGACAATGAAATGCACGAATAATTAGTCCTGAAATTTGAAAAATTACGTCAAGAGGATTTTTTCAATGATTTTGCTAAAAATGTGCATTTGAATATCGTGAAAATCGGTTTTTCTCATCTTTTAATTTCAATTGTCACGATTGCGTTGGAAATCGTGTTTGAATAGAAGAGAAATAAATGAAAATGTGGATTTGAGGTTAGAACAAATTAAAGGTTGAGGCGGATGAAGAACTTTTTGAAATTGAGTTCCAATCTGGTGGGTACGTGGGTGGTAGGAAACTCAACACTTTGGAGTGAAGAGGATCGAGTCGTGTGTGTTGACTCAATTTGAAAGCTAATCGGTTTATATTTAGCCCGAGTTTGGAACGAGTCAGAGCATAGAGGTAAACTCTGATATTTAACTCGCTTGTATTTATTTATATATACGAATACGTACATAAGTAGTTTAGCTATATGAAGAGCGGAGTTACCGTGTCTCGTGATAACGGTGGTCCGAGAAGCTTAAGTGTGACTTGGTGCACGTATATGGAGCTTCTGTTCGTTCGACCTAAGACTTCAACGATCATAAATCCACATTAAAAAACCTTTTTTTGATCATAAATATTCCTAATATAACAAATTTCAGTTAATTGAACGCGACAACTACATTGTTCAGTTCTTCAATCATCATCAATGAGAATATATATTTAACAATTTATAAATTCTACGTTTTGTCTCTTCAATTAAGAATTAATTTATTAATAGTTTGTCATAGCTGATGAATCCACTGTTGTAATCGAAGATTATTTTTTATCAGAACAACAAATTTATTAATTTTTTAATTTAATTTTCACCATTAACGATAAATCAAGAAAATTTCGAAGCTTTCTTGCAAATCTTCATTCGAGTATAAACTAAAAAAAATGGAACTTTGGCAAACTAACAAGAAATGTTCCATGGGTTTCGACATACACACACATATGAACGATTGATTCTGAGAGAAGAGATTTTTGGGTTTGCCGAAACGGTCCATCGATCGCGTTAATTTCACGTCGTTTAACACCTTTTGCATGAGCTTCTTTCCGTTAAAGAGCGTCCAGTGAAACGGTGTAGTGTAAAAACGGGATTTATGTAGGTGATAAAAAAAAGTACGAAAGAAGAAAAGAGCGAGAGAGAGAGAGAGAGAGAGAGAGAGAGAGAGAGAGAGAGAGAGAGAGAGAGAGAGAGATATAAAAAAATGGATGGAGTACGATTAATAAGGATGACGATCTCTTGGTGATTGAAAGGGGAACGACAGGAAGTATCAGAACCATCTATATCCACATATATATATATATATATATATATATATGTGCTTCACCTAGTTTGTCAAAGTAAAATCCAACAGTGGCAAGTGACCGAGTATAGCAATCGTCGCCAAGAGACCGGATAATTGCAATGCTTGAAAAGAAAAGAGGAAAGAGAGAAATGGTGAAGAAGGTGTGAGCATAAGACAACAAAAGAGGGACGGAAGATGACGAGTGAGAAGCTCAGAAAATTGCGGGCGTTGATGCGAACACTCGTTACGAAAAAATAAAATACCTTGTTGGAGAGAAGTAACGCGAGTTAAGTCGCGGGTGCCCGGAGCAATCGGGTCACCCAGATCCGATCTAAACGCAATATAAAACTGATGATGATGCCCCGACCACATCACGAGCGAGCTTTCTCCACTCGCGTCTCATCTACAATGTCTCAATGATCAATGAATTATAAGTCATTATTATGCTCTTTGTCTCATCTACACTACGTTTTCTCAGTACTACGGATCTACGGACTCAGGAAATATTCTCATCTCGATATCTCTTGATTTATATGCCTCGACACGTTCTTCTGGCGTAAACACTTTAATTGGGGTCAAAGTAGACGAAATAAGATTAATTTGTCTCGCTTTTTTGTTTACTGCTTTTTTTTTTTTTTTTTTTTTTTTTAAAAGAATTTGAGCTAGTCACCGGTTCCAGATTCTCTCAAGTTCGTCGACGTATTAATTACGATGCTATCTGAACCTGATGCTATCTGAATCAAACCTCCAAATTTTGACATAATCGCAATTTAAATCAACACTTTTTACTTGTTCTGCTGATCTCAAGGACTTGCTTCAAGGATTGTAATGTTTTTAATGTCTTTTAAGATATTAATATATACTTGAAGACCACTAAATAATACAACGGAGTAATTTTATAAACATATTCCATCATATGACATTTCATTGAGAGCCTAAAATGTTGTGAATCTACGAGAAAATGTTTTATTAAAAGAAAGAAAGAAGTTGTATTGTTTGGGAATATAAAGGAGTCGATGAAAATTTGATTTCTTGGACTATTTTTTTTTTTTTTAACACTTGAACTTTTCGTGCACAAGATTATTTATTCAGAAAATTAATTTCTTTAGATCCGAAAGCACGAAAGATTTCAATCAATCTTAAAAAGATGATAAAGCCTGTCGACGCGTTAGTGCAATTCATAGATTTCCTGTCATGGGATTCGAGGTTTACGAAAAAAAGAGCACCGTGTGCTTTAACCTTAAGGCCATGACCAACCTCACGGAGCGTCTGTATAGCGTCTCCGCGGCCGATGAACGCGGAAGAATTTTTCGAGGCTCCCGACCCGCGGAAACGGTCAAGGGACTCGCGTGATGATAGAAAGGGGAGAGATCCGAGAGAAGCTGAATTCTTACCTCTCTCCCTTCGTACCTTATAGTACCTTTACCTAAGACACTCAGCTCAATGCTTGAATCCTGTTTCATGCCTGGTGAACATCTCTCACGAACATCTCGAGGGATTTATGTACAAAGAGAAAGAGAAAAAGATCTAGGAACGCGAGAAAAAGAGGATAAAATTGTCATTGAATCAAAATAAAAGAATTTTTCGTCCTTTAGGACATCAGTTTACTGTTTTCTGATTTGTGTCATTAATCTCAAATTATAGAACTTCATATTTTCGACACTTTTTGACCAATCCTAACATTTTTTATTTGCATTGAGGCAACGGCCTAGTTCAGAGGGACAAAAAAAGTGATAAACAGATGATAAAAGTAAACGAAAAAAGCACCTTACGAGCTCGTAATTGTTACCGGAAATTCAAAGAAATCATAAACGTTTTTAATTTATATACTTTTTTATCGTGGATGAATTGAGAAAAGTTCAAAAACCGTGTAAAATAAGAAAAATTTACTAGTTGGAACTAAACAATAACGATGTAGAGCGATGTATCATTTTTTTTTGCACCGAATAGTGACAATTTTTGGAACTTATTTGTTAACAATATATTGTGAGTCTTCTTTATTCCTTAATTTATTTGATTTCGATCAGATGTTTTTTCATGTATTGTTGAAACGTGAATTAAAATATGTGCAAAAGTTAAGAAAAATCATATTATTGGATTAATCGAAAGATAGGATTTTTATTAATTTCAAACAATACGTTTTAGTAGAAAGAATAATTGGATAATGTTCTCTGTTAAATAAACAATGGAAGCTGTTGACACTGAAATCCATAAAGAACGTAAAAGGTTCACTATTATTTGTTGATATTCATCAAGATTTTTTTATTCTTTCGTAAAACTGTATCTGCGCTCGTAAAAAAATGATTTTATCAATAGACAAAAAATAACAATTTCCGTCTGAGTGAGAGCGATTTGTCCAGTCGTGGAATAATTCTCATTATTCGTTTCAAATTCGCCTCTGGGCATCTTCACGGTCCTACACATACCTCGTTTGTTATGTTTTTAATAAAACATCATTTTTCACAATACACCCTATTTATCTATCATTTCTAAAGCTCTCGTTTTCACTGCAAGAAAATTTTAACAATCCTTGTGGTTCTTCCCGATAGTGGTCAGTGCATTTATCAAATATGTATGACAGAAATTGCTCTGTGTACATTAGTAATTATGTTTATATATATACAAATAAATACGTGTATATAATTTTCATACAAACAATCTCCGATGTGTATCAATCCTGTCTTCATGAATACTTGTATTTCCTGTAATTGCTGTCACATTTAAATGATAAATGTTCTCATATATATGTGTCTCGTTCAATGTTCTGCGTCAGCACGTTCGTATAATACATTATCCCACAGTCTCTCGAGAGCATCGAATGAAATCTTGTCTCTTGTGCTTCGAGTATTAATATAAATCCCTCACGTGGCATCGTAGCACGCGATTTCAATCGTAACTATTCTCTTTATTTCAATAACGAACTCAACAGTTTCACGTTCATTAATATCAATAAATTGCCAACATCCGGAAACTGCAGTATGCATTGATTTCTATGGTATTTCCGGATGCGTTTCGTCAATCGAGTCGACGTCTTTCCATGAGAAAATCTATTGTTTCTTTTGTTCATCTTGAGCTAGACTGTTCCTCAATACAGATCAATATTTTATCGGTATATAATATTTGTCATTTTTCTTTAGCTCCTGTAAAAAGCTTTTTGATATCGTTGTTATTTAAAACATTAAAAACAGCACTGTCAAAAATGTTAAGAGATTTGAAAAAAATCGATTTTTTTATTTATTACAAATCTTGAACGTATTTTCTGTAAATTTCATGAAAATCCAACCGCATTTGGATTTTGAAGGCAGTTGATTAAAAAACGAGCTGCGATACTGGAATTATTTCAGAAATAATTTCATCCAATAAATCATCGAGTATAAAAAGGTTTAAAGACAATTCCACTATATCCTGGAAATTTCACAAATGAATTTAGGGTTTCATTACCGTTTTTATTGTTCATACGTTGCGAATTACGACTCGTGGTTATGTACACACACGAACAATCGAACATGTTTATTGACAGGATGCGATAATGCATCACGAAACAGTTTAGAAGTACCTTAACAAGTACAATGAAGGCTTTCATGAAAGGAAGCTGTTTAAACTCACAATAGACGTCTGACTATTCAACAGAGTGTTGCAAAACGCGTTATGTGGGTGCAATGTGTTAACGTAACGACTTCCGTTGATATTACGTTGATCGTATTATATTTATTTAATATCCTGTTCGGTATAGTTCATTAAGAAGATTATTAGAGGGTGATAAATTGTTACTGTTCATATAAAATCGTAGTTATCGATACGCTTGAATGCTTCAATTTAATATTTTCCTGTAAACATAGTTTCAAAGTGTGCAAAATGAATATCCAGTGTTAGGAGCTTATCCTGAAACTTTGTAAGCTTCCATGATCGATTTATTAATTGGTTATATAAATATGTGATCAATATTAATGTCTTGTTCACTTTCTATAAAGTTACTGAACTGTTCGAACGATCCTTTCGATCACAAATGAGTCATAGGAGAAGATTTAAAATTGTGAAAGAGAAATAAGTGTGAGAAGGCAATTAATATCTGTCTGTGAATCGAATAATGATGAAAATTAAAGAATTTCGTCACTTTCTATGATTGTCCCAATTTCTAATGATCTTTCAATAAAAAATGAGTCATAGTTCGTGGTAAAAAAAAAACTTGAACACCATTAAGCATGTTCTCACGAACGATGACTAATTTCGAACATGAATTATTTGACACCATTCATAATCGAATCAATACTCACAGCCAAAATCCTTCTATTCATCTCACAAAAAGATCAAACATCGAAGCAAAGATTAAAATTACAACGGGAGTCAGTAACAAAGTCCAAATTTTATTGAGACGAGATTGGATTGTAATTAAACTTGAGTGCCAATCGATTAACGAGATCGATGAATTGTTTTCCATGGAATTCCTACACTGTAGTCGAAGCTTTTCACATACTCATTATTAACATCGTGGATCAGGTGATTGATCTCAATGTCCTCGTCATTGACGTTCTTCGCTACAGGTTTTATCCACCGAGAAAATTTCTCTGCACACTTGAGATCACTCTATCTATATTTGTACGTGAGAGATCGTTCGCTCAAGGAAGCCCAGAGGTGCTCGTTCACGATACGAAAGCAGTGGAAAGGGGAATTGGTAACTGGGTTACCGGTGTATGTCTCCTCGAACCTGAACCACTATTCAGTAATATATTTACTGTACATCGTATATAAATATATAACGTTAAATAAATCTTTATGAACGTCTACCTATGGGACATTTTGTTCAAATTTGACCTGGCCTTGACCCTGAAGACTTATTCAATTTTTCTTTCATCACTATGACATATTATACGATCACAAAATATTGCTATTCTCTTGGTTTTTATTTCTCACTTGTTCGGGCAAAATATCTGCTTTTTTACTGGTCAAATGAGTGTTAAATTTTTACAATAGTTGCATGCGACATTCAAGATAATAATTCAATAAATCAATATGTTTTTTTAACCTGAAAAAATATTAATAACGATCGATTTCCGGAAACATCAACTGGTAATTACAAAATTTCACAATATCATATTTTGAACGACATTTTTGAAATAATAGTCTGTAATTATTAAACGATTTTAATGCACCACCGCTTGTTTTATTCATTAAAAAATTATCTGCAAAATTCAACGAATTTATCTTTTTCTGAGACTTATCGTTTCAATGTTGCAAGCAATTGTTTGATCGGCAATAAAAATGTTTTATTGACACATTAACTTTATTTAAAAATTTAGAATCTCAGAGACAAATTGACGTGGTAAACTTTTAAAGAAACTTTCGAGGAACAAAATAAGTGGTGGTACGTCGAAATCGGTTAAGAATTGCCGATCATTCTTGTAAAAATATCGATGAAAATTCAACATCGTAAAATTTTGTGTTTATTGATTATTATTTTTTTGCATTAATTATTGTATGAAACTTTGCAGACAACTATTGTGAAAATTAAATTTTCATTGAAAGTTCAATTTTTATTTAAATTCAATATTGAACATTAGTTATAATTTTTAGTACAGACCGTGGAAATAAAAAATGAATGAAATTTGACGTTTATTTTTCCGGAGTACAATTATATATTTCCTTCTCTCAATCTTGAAATGTTTTTCTTGACCGTAAGTAAAATTTGAAAAAAGTATCAGTCGATTATATAGGTAGCACATATGAAATTGGTTTCCGTTCAACATTTCTCAGATGTGTCGTACAGCAAGAGTACACTCGACCAACGGCCGGTGAATAACGGTATTTCGTTCGTGTGTGTGCTCTGGCCGCGAGCGCGAAGAGTGACTGTAATAAAAAATTTCAAAAATGGGAGTGAAACTGCCGGTTCCGTTGGGTGTATGATACTTCGATACGAGAGACCTTGAAGAACATTTTCAAGTTATGAAAAAAAAAAAGTATCTGTGAAGTGTAAATATGTGCACTTAATTGTGAAAATGTTATGCACACGTGAAATCTGTCGTTGTAGGAACTTGGTTTCTTTTTTATTTTTCAACATTTATTTCAAGTTGCTCGTTAAAAATGAAAAAATCGGCTTAGAATTGCTTAACTAAGTGTTCAATAATTAAAAACGTCATTTTTTATTGTTTTGTTAAGTTTTGTTGAGAAAAATATTTGAGATTTCAATGTACGAGCAAATTTGGACGATGGATGATTCCGAAAACCTACAAATTGGTTCGAATTACGATTCCAAAACTTGTTTTTGATGAAACGAAAGACTCAGTGTGATGAAATATGGACAAACAGTTAGTGAACGAAATTTTCAGGCGACAAAAACGTTCCCCTATGACATTATGTGAGCAAAGCTATATTTAATGTTTTATATGGTATCACACCTTTAAAAGCATTTGAGGCGTAAAGTCTAGTAGTTCAACGTGATTGCACGTTGCAAAATTGCCTCGTCTCTTTCCTTTTCCGCGGGTACACCTACACAAACATGCAAAATAAACGGTATCGTTGGTTGCAACATATGGCGAAGAGTAGGACGACCTTGAAATTTTTATGCAAACGAAACATCCGCCTACGCTTATTTTGTACAGCGAAATCAATACGGAGAACGAAAGGAATGGAAAAAAGTGTCGAATAAAAACAAACAAAAAATAGACTTGAACGCGTTTTTGTTGTTGAAAAGAAAATCCATTTTTTTAACGCTTTATCATTTTTATTAATTTATACTAATTTTGAATTTTTCTTTCAGATGACTTCCGGAAAGATCGTCTGCGTGCTTGCTATCGCGTGCCTCGCAGCGGTATCGCCATTTTCCGTCTCGTACACGCCCCAAAACAGAGGTATTTATATATTTATATATTTATATATTTATATATACAAATACATACAAACCCATATCCATAATATACACGAACATTGTATATTCATTTTTATATTGTATTTTTTCGTTGAATGCTTTTTCATAAATAATCACGGAAAACTCCCCATTTTTACGCACTCGATTACCATCAGCTGATTATCTCGCTTAAGTAATTAAACTAGCGCCTGTGCGATAACTATCCTACAGCTTTTTATTTCAAATACCAACAACAACAAAAACATTGGCACAGTTGAGTTAAACGCATTTTTTCCCCTTGTTTTCGTTCTTTTTTTTTTTTTTTTTTTATTAAGTCATGTGTTATTGAAAGCGATTGTGTTCCAAGCTCGTGTCTATTAACCAACTCGTGCAGGTCTCACGTGAGACAATCACGATGGTATTTTCTTGCAGAAAATATTTTCTAACAAATTATTATAACAAATGATTAAAAAAACAGTTGTTGCAAAAGCAAGAATTAATATTTGGTCACGTTACTTTTTTCTAGACACTTCGAAATTGATTTCTTTTTTTTTTCACTTCCCTCACAAATTTTATTTTCTAATTATCCAGCAGATTTACTGGTTCACCAAAAGTACCAAACATTGGGTAAATTTCAATAATTTTTTTGACAAAAAAAATATGCGTTGGAACGAATGTTTCTGTTTTTTCAAAAGACCTGGAAAGTCGAAAAATTCTTTGAGGGATACACTAATGAATAAAAACATTTCTAAAAAACAAATGATTTTTTTTTTAACTCTTCAGATGTAAAAAGCCCTTAAAGCACTTTGTAATGAAAAAAATATGATTTCTTGAGAAATGTAATTGGGTCAGAAGATTGTGTTTCTATAAAAATGGGCCTGACGAAATTTTCGTTGAGTAGGTCATTAACATAATTGTAAGCTGTTTGATTGAAGTACGTCCGGCGCCTTGTAACGCACGTGCGAAACCTACATGTTTCTTCGAGCAGTCGATATAACTATACCTACGTATTGTTATGCTTTATGAATCTGTGCTTAACGAATAGTAGCACAGGATTAAGTACATAGACGCCCGGGAGCGCTCACCCAAGAGGCAAAATATAAACCGCGTGCGTGCGGTCTCGACGAGAGGTGCTTCAAACTGGTTACGTGTATTTACCGCGCAAATCGAACAACTCTTTGCCTACCTTTCCTCTCTTTTTCTCTCCAACGAGTTCTTTCTTCTACAATCGCAATGCTCTAAAAGCTTCGCGTAAAATCTGCAACGGAGCGAGAGATCGAGGCGGTAAACTCGTTACACCGTTCGACTAACTTCCATATATGACTCCCTTTAGTCACACAATAAATCGTGAGTGTAAACCACATTTGATATTCAAACGGCAACGACCTTCCATCGTTTCGTCGATTTCTCGTATTTTAGATTGTTTTATTATTTATTTAAATACTCGAGTGCTACTTTTTGTTGAGGAAATGATGAAGGAACAAAAGGTCATAACAGTAACGATAAAGTTTGTTATTTGGACCAGCGATCAATCACGAAGTGTAAAAGATTATTTTCGTAACCTACATTTGCGAGGGTCTAAAGTATTTTGATTGTAGAATTAAAAATTTGATATGATTGAGTTATGAACGGAGGAAGAAAATAAGGAAAAGTAAGCCACGACTGTTCTCTCATTTTTCAATTTATTTTTTCAATCTTGATGAATGCTTCAACATTCGGGATTGTTCCTGAATCGATTTTTTTTTCTCGTCAAATCCATCTTGGACGTATGTGTCATGAATGAGAAATTCCATACGCGAAATAAATGATCGGTGGATTATTGGATGTAGGGAGGAAAGAGAACGACGAATCTGGGTCTCCTTTGACCCGAATACGCGAATCGAATACACACTTTTGTCGCTTTCATTTCTCTCGTGAGGCAGTTATAGTCTCCGAATAGTTCTTTCCCATTGGCTCCACGCACGTGAATACAAAGAAAACATATACCACAGTTGTATTTCTGTGGCAGATAAATTTTTCGCCCGATGACTCAATTCCAAAGAATTATTTCCAATGTTTTAGTCTTTTATACTTTTCCTATCACGTATTTTGCCCACGATATATTTTTTACAAACCAATTCGTTTTTTTTCAACCCTCTTTTATGTTTCTTTCAACGTAGGAAGAAAACTGTTCGGTGGATATAGAATCGTGCCGAAGGTGTGTCAGCCAACGAATCCATCGGATATAAAGTCGAACGATCCGCCCATTTGCATGTTCAACCACGAGTGCACTCAGCGAAGTGGCAAGGTGGTTGGTGCGTGTATGGATGGATTTTTGTTTGGAGCGTGTTGTCAATTGCCACCGAAGAACGATCAGAACTCAGCAGCCCAAAGCGATAAATCACCGAACGCCAATTACGGTGTCAATTTTCATGAAATCGATCACGTTCCTGATGTGCCAATTTTGTTGAATACCGATGGTACTCCAATGGGAATAAGTCTGTCCGATGTCACTGGATCGACCAAATACAACGTCTACAGCACGTCCAATAAATTCTCAAACCAACCGGGTGCTTATACAAAAATAACGACATTAAATCCTCACGAAGGAACGCCTTCAAGTTCCACAAGACCTCAGAACGAAAATGTTGATTTAAGTAAACTGGAATCAGATTTTCCAGCACTTTTAGGCCAACAAGAAATCCTCGACGACCTAAGATTACCTGGTCTCATAACTCATACGAATAATGATATTCAAGATCATCAAGATCATAGTCCAGTCAATCCTGTAACAACTCTACTCAGCCCTGATCAGATTTTACAAATCGCTGATCCGGTCGATCAACTTCCAGCTCTATTTGCCCAAGGTCTCGGACAGAGTAATCACAGTGGAGTTGACACGGTATTACTCAATGCAAATGGTGGCCCACTCAGCGAGAACAACGATCCGGACGATCTCTTCAAGCCCCAACGTCCAAAGAATCAAACGAATACAGATAAGTTATCATTCTCTTCAAAGCCTTCGATGAACTTCCACCAGACAAGCCCATCGCCAATTTCGACAGTAAGATACTCGCAGAGCAATGAAAACATAAATGCTCAAACGACTGCAACGATCCAGCAATATGCCAATCTCAATAAAATAACTGGAACAACTTCTGCCGTTAAGTATACACCGATTAAAAGTTCCAGCTCATATTGGACAAACAGTGAAAAGAATCAGGCATCGAACATCGATAGAAACAGCGTGACAACGCCAATGTCAACGACACGTTACGGGGAAGACGAAGACGACGATCTTGTCAGAGTACCAACGATTACGTATGACGTTCAATCAGGTAATAAAAAGCATGACGAGCTGAATAGTGAAGAAATTGCTATAAATCATATCATATCAATATTGAATGCAACAACACCGAGTGGACCTACGAGAGTGACTCAACAAATAGGAAACGGTGCATCTTCGATACAGACGTGGGTGAGCTTCGATGGATCCTCAAAACCAACCCCATCGAAAATATCCGAAACCAGACCAACTGCTACTACGGAAATGTTCCCGTATACCTTTTACAATCCTGGAAGACCCTCCACTTATTATCACTATGACACCCAGGCTACCCAATCGTCGAGTGGTAGCTCTTTCCATTCAGCACCGTCGTCATCTAGCACATCAGGGTCTCCAAAACCTCACACTTCCCAAAAACCTGAGCCAACACCAAGTTACGGAAGTTCTAGCAGCTACAGCTACACCACGCGTTCAACGATTAATCCACCAGCCCCGACTGTCATCGTTCTTGGTCCATTGGGAACTGAGTATACGACAATAACGACGCAAAAACCTGCAACGAGGAAACCCACTGCGGGCTCAATCAGACCAAGTCTCGTGACTAAATCACCGAGTGTTGGAACAACTATAACTCATAACATCAGTACTGTAATATCAACGAATAGCGCAGCAACAAGCAACAATCATGTTGTCTCGACCAGTTATATTAGCGTTAATCTCAAAGACAACACCAGCCCCAAGCCTATTAAACCAGCGTTAATACACGAAGCTGTTGAATCAGAAACAGAAGGAATCGAGACTTCACCAGCTACAAAGAGACCATCCACTATCTGGACAACCCTTTCTTCGTGGTCTAACAAACCAAGCTTTCATCTCAAACCATCTCAATCCGACATTGTATTTCCTACAAGCACTCAAAAACCTATTGAATCAGTATTCTTTAAAGACACCACCACACAAGCCAGCACAACAGCTTCAATAAAAAAAACAACAACCGTCACTCAACCGACAACCATCTGCGACGAAGAGACTCCAGCTCCCGATGACCTAATTAATTTTCCACCAGTCAGGAATCCGAACTTGACCCAGCAAGAGAAACCAACGTTGGTGCAAAGTTTCAACAACACTGAATATCCTGATATCGATTTTTTGAACGGTAACGACATTCCAACTCCAAGCTTCATCGAGGATGATGTTCTCACCGACAAAGTTGATGTTTTCGTTCATAAAATTGTGGAATCCTTGGGTGAAAATTTCCAAGATCTTAAAGAGGTCGTTTACGGAAAGAAAAATGTTACAACATCCCGTCCTCAGACAAATACCGTTACGAAGAAACCACCCACCAAAAAACCTGCTACCAAACCACCGACTGGAAAACCTTCGGCGACTACTGTCAGACCAGGTACAAAAAAACCTACTAGACCGAGTGGAGCTCCAACAAAACCTGCAGATAAACCTATTTCTAAACCAACCAAAGTCGCAACCACAAAACCAAGACCTTCCAGCGTTGCCAATCCGACAACCAAAAAACCAGCCTCCACTGTCACCAAAAAACCTAAACCTGTCAAAAAACCTACCAGTCCTTCAACCACGACACCTACCACTATTGCGCCTGATGCAGTTGTTGCTGACACGGAACCTTCTGCTGATGAATCGGCGGATGTTTCAGCTGAAGTTCAGAACACTACACCAAATTACCGTAAAGGTAAGTTCATCGAGAATTCATCACAAACCATTGCCGTGAATCCTATAAAACTCTATAGTAGGCTTTGCCAATAAATAATGAAAATCAATTTGGTTGATGAAAAACTAATTATTAAATTTGATCGTAGATGTCAATATATGTTTCACAGGAAACATGTTTGAGTTTCATTCTCTTTAACGAAAAAAAAAAAAAACACTTCTAACATCTTCGATGCGTTGAGTTGTTTAAAACGTCAGAAAATCAAAAAGTTCTCGAAGTAACAATAAAATTATGCCGACAGAATGTGGTGTACGACCGTTATACAAAAGTGGAAGAATCGTTGGTGGCAAAGGCGCGACTTTTGGCGAATGGCCATGGCAAGTACTTGTAAGAGAAGCGACGTGGCTTGGACTCTTTACAAAGAACAAATGCGGCGGTGTTCTCCTGACGGATAAATACGTAATAACGGCGGCTCATTGTCAACCAGGGTGAGTATAGCTCGTAACCTTTCATGGGAGGAACAAAATAATGGGAAACATCCGACATGCGACGATCCTTGATTTTCTTTTTAATGCCATCAGCAGAAACTTGTCATGTCAGTAAAATCCCTTCATGATGCAAAGTACAAAATCCATTCATTTGTATCTTTTGTAAAATCACATCAAAACTATCCACTTGATTGTTTTCTGAGGGAACGATAATTCTTAAAAAAATGCTTCAAAGACACTACAAATTCCAGTATTTCGCTTATTCCAAGATTCCACTAACCAATAACTTGATCTTGATGTGTTTAGTTTTCTGGCAACCCTCGTAACGGTATTCGGAGAATTTGACATATCTGGTGAACTTGAATCAAAGCGAAGTGTCACTAGAAACGTACGAAGAGTTATCGTCAATCGAGGCTATAATCCTGCCACTTTCGAGAACGATCTCGCTCTTCTGGAACTCGAGAAACCTGTGCAATTCGATGCTCATATTGTACCGATTTGTATGCCTGATGACAATGCTGATTTTACTGGACGATTGGCAACAGTTACTGGATGGGGACGTGTCAAATACAGTAAGTTTTTCATTCTCATTATTATTTTTTCTACTATTTATTATTTGTACCTATTTCAACAACCTTTATTGTCACGATCATTAGTTTGTCTTGCTCATTTTTCAATCGCCAATTCATTAGGACATTTTTCATGTTGTTTTTTTTTTCTTTTTCTCACAGATGGTGGAACACCCTCGGTCCTCCAAGAAGTTCAGGTTCCCATTATAAAGAATTCTGTGTGCCAGGACATGTTCCGAACCGCAGGACATTCAAAACTCATATTGGACAGTTTCCTGTGCGCTGGTTATGCCAGCGGTCAAAAAGATTCGTGTGAGGTAATTTAGTTCACATTAATCACAACTTTTAATATGTTTCACTTCATCACCAGGGAGGGGTTAAAAAATCATTGATCTAATACGATTAAAACAGACTGATGGGTTCGAAATTCCATGTGAGATCCATTTTGGGTCAAATTGACCCCAACTTGTAGGATCGTGGGGTTAATTAATATCTGTTTGATGAACTTCTAAGTTCTGTTTAAACATGTAAAGTTTCTACGGGTACAACATCTAACTTATGCATTTTCCATTTTGTGGTCCATTGAAACTTTCAAATTGTTTTCTCGAGGTTGCACATTATGTTGGAACGTTTCTCCATTGTAAATTATGCTGCCCAGTTATGGCTTTCTCATGGAGGCAAACTTTAAGACCTGAGTGAACTTTGGAAGATTAAGTTACAAATTAACATCTTACCATTTTAGTCTTTTTTTCTCTTTATTTTTCAGAAAGCATTTTCCAATAATAATAGCAAAATGGTTTTAAAGCGATGAGCTTTTGATAGTTTTAAAATGAGCAGAAAAATGATCCTTTTTCGCGCTGTTATTGGATGGCATCCCTAAGTCGTTTCGTGATCAGAATATTGTGCGAAATAAATTGTCTTTTCTACGGAAATAATAAGTTAAAGTGTCGGCCAAGTCTCGCATAAGTAGCGTTTCATAGTCGACCCTGTTGCATCTTCGTGAATATATAAAATTGTGTGTGTTCACTTACAAAAAGTGAAGAAACGCATTTTGTTGTGTCACTTATACAATAATTTTTATTCACAAATTATAATTTTGATCACAATCAATTCGAACGTTTCTAAATGTTATAGTGGACGATTTTTCAATCCCTTTTGCAATGACACTTTTGAAGAGGTCTTTGGACAGAAAGTTCTGTAGCTAATAATTAACGAAATCCTTTTATTAGCAGAAAATATTCTCATTATGCGACAATTAAGTGCAATTGTACACCATATTATTCGTTTTTTAATTACAAAAAAAATGGTCCGTGACAAAATTGCATTTGGCAAACTTTTATCAATAAAAATGAATGTGGACGAAGTTTTTTTTCTTTTTTAATAAAAAGATGACTAAACGATGAATATTTTTGTATAGTCAAACTCTTCGTTCCAGACTTGTGTCGAAGGTTTAACATCAATATATATATATTTGTAAATAAATGAAAATAAGAGAGAAACACGAAATGTTCAATATCGACCTCAAAATAACTGCGACGTAGAGGGGCTTTGGGGTTGAAAATGGTTCGAGCAACGAATCCATTATAATTTGTTAAATTTCGCATTTTCAGGGTGACAGTGGTGGTCCATTGATGATGGAGGGTCCAGACGGCAGATGGATACTCGTCGGTACCGTGTCTCACGGTATAAAATGCGCGGCCCCTTATCTACCAGGAGTTTACATGAAAACCACGTTTTTCAAGCCTTGGCTGCATAGCGTGACTGGGGTATAGAATGCCACAAACGAAAACGAATAAAAAAATAATAAAATAACAAGCAAAAGAAAAAAAAATCTAAGAAAGAAACATTGGCTGCCGGAACTTTTATCGCTCAATAGCAACCGAAAAATCGGAGCCTTTCTGTATATAAATGTACAAAGTCAAGTGAAAAACAAATCGAACAAAAAAAATGAGACATTACTCAACGTAAATAACGATCAACTCAAGTATCGTATTTCATGTAAATAATATTAACTTACGATACGGTAGAAACTATTTATTATATTTGCATTAATATTTATATTAATATAAAATAATAATAATAATAATAATGATAAATATACAGTCACGTCTAAAACAAGTGGTTCTGATGATCGATTGCTCTGAAAATTGAACTGATTTTTAATGCCACAAGTAATTCGAATGCTGAGAAACTTGCAACGAACTACGTTTATGGTTTATTTTTTTTTTTTTTTTAATTGGTCAAGTTTTCGGAGCAGCGAATTTTTCAGGAAGACGAAAAAGGTGATGATTTTCTACTTATTTTGGACTCCACTGTACATATGTATTACCTATTTATACATAAATTCTATGGCGTCTGGAAGAAAAATTGTAACTCGAAAAATTACATTTTTATGTAAAAACCAATTTTTGTTATGCTTTTTTATGATTTTTTCAATTTTATCTGTCCATCTAATCAATTTAGCTGATCATCTGTTTGTGGAACCACGTAAATAATTTCGTCAGAATTAATAATGATTATTTGATGAAATTTAATCGAGAATGAATTGAAATCGAGTCGTTCTTGAAATTTTTTTTTTCTTTTTTTATAGTGAACATGTTTCTCCCAAACGCCACACATTTGTATGTTACATTTGCATGTGTATATGCACGTAAATATACAAATAAAAAGTACCCATTAAGGTGTCTATTATTTATTATTTATCTTGTTGTTTCGAGAAGGTGTTATTTATTAAACTTATTTTTATACGATAAAAAGCTTCGTCTTCATTATTCATCACTATACTGATCCTCCAATTAAATTCCGTTGCTTTCTTCTCCAAAAACTATGCACGATTCTCTCATCTTTTCCTAACAAATTTATTAAGAAATGTGACAGCAACTCGAGGGTAAGTATTGCAAAGATTTTGACAGACGTCAGAAAACAAAATATCGAAGAAACACACTTTAATAATCGATTTATCTTATTGAACTTAGAATAATATTCTAAATTATGTTTAACAGAACAAGATTATGTGTGAAAAATTTATCTTTACTATTTATTATGCCGATCGTTTTAATAAAATGAAGGTTTAATTATTACTGGACTTCTCCGTGTCACGGAGTTTTTAAATACAGCCGAATCGACCCAGACCACTTTGCGGAGCCATCACTCTTAGTAGATTTAATATTTTTCGAGATATTTTTTTTCAAAATAATCGGCCGATTTCTGACTAAGCCAATGGTACAAGACTCGAGATTTGAATTTGATTGGTTCACTTGTGGTGAGAGTTTAAAACAAAAGTGTAACTCAATTTTCAGGTAAAAGATCGATTCAAGATTCGAGTCAAATTGACCCCGAATAATAACTAAGAGTCAAGTTCCCTGTGTGTCACCTCAATTTTCTAGATATTTGCTCGAAATGTGTTCGTGTTTATACTGAAAATGAATTTCATAAAGATTTTCGTACCAAACAATATCTTTATGATTCTTCGTTATTTATATTGATTTATTAATCAGATCTCATTACAAAAAATGTTTGAATTCATGTGGAAACGCTCGAGATTATGTTTGAGAGAATTTTTTTTAGTTCTCCGATAAAAGAAACCTCATCCTTATCATTTATTACGCCCAAGATGCTAATAAAATTAAGCTCCTTTGGGTCTTCTCGATGTTCTCGAAGTTAACTAAAGAATTCATTGATGTTTACCCTCGAGGTTAACTCGATTCACGAAGATTTGATAATCTTGTGGGAACGATGACATACTTGACTTTTTGGGGCGTAGACCCAGGATTCCCCAGAGACAGTAGCTGTCTCTAAGGTCTAAAAAAAGCGACAGAAAAAGATCAGATTGTTATAATTTTCCAGTAAAAATCAGAAAAACGATTCCACTGGCATAACAACGTCTTGATATCAAATCGTTAATCAAATAACATTTGAAGAACGTTTGAGATAATCTGTCAGAACGATCGAGTTTGGTTTCAATGAATAAATGATAGTGTACGGATGACGAAATCGTGGTTTGTGGAACAAACGTTCGTCCGTCAGCTTTAAGCCACAACTTTTGTCCCGGGATATACCTGCGAGGCGAGCATTTGCTCCAGACCAAGCTCGAAAAGGTATATAGAGGAGGAAGCGAGTGGCAACGAAAGCAGGGGATAGTAGTTGTGTGGATCAATACGAAAGTGTGCTGGAGAAACGAGAGATAGAGAGCGAGACTGTGCGATCCTGGACAATTGCATAGAAACGCATTGTAGAAGCGTGAAAAATGAGGCAATGAGGAAAAAGTAGGAAAAAGGGAAGATAAAGTACGGAGGAAATGTGCCACCCACGTTAAAATGCATTACGAATGTTTCCCTTTGAGAGAAATCCATCAAAAAGTATATTTTCATAACAAAATACTTTTTTTTTGTCTCGATCAATAAAATTTCAATAAATTGTTACAAATATTGAGTATTTCCATGGGACACCACAACGAAACATAATAACGACGAAATATTTAGAGCACGAAACATTGAATCATAGTTTTTTCGTAATTATTTTTTCATGCAATTCCTTCTTTGCTTTTTATTATTACTACTCAGGAGAAATACGTTTAACGTCACCGTCAATGATTACCGATCTCGAGAATCCTGCGTGGGACGTATGAGAAAGGAGGTGGGTAATGAAACATCCGGGTTAATAGAAGGGGTGAAGAGATAAATTGAAGAGAGGGAAAATTTAAACAGTTGCATGAGAGTGTAAAAAAAAGGTGATGCTGGAGAGGGCAAGGGATGACGATCTTAGGGAGCAACGCATGCGCCTTTTCTCTTCTGCGCCTGAGCAGTTCAACTTTTTCCTCTAGGAGAGGGTTGTTTCAACCCCTTCCCCCCACCCTTCGTCCCTACTCGTGCTACAGTATAGATTGCCGGGGTGAGTTCCTCTTCGCCTCAGTCAAGTCCTGCACAAGATTCCATTCAGTCCCCAGGATCATTCCTACAGTGATTTTCGTCCTTCGTACTATACTTCATCTTCCATCGGTAGTTTTCATTATACATACATATATTTATATATTGTTTTTTCTTCGAAAACATCGCTTTGGAAGAACAACTCTCGAAGAAACTTAAGGTGTGAGAAGAAGAGACTGATCTGGACGCGTACGTAATTTGTAAGAAAATCACTCATTTCGTACATTTGACATCCATTTTAATATCAACTTTTCATCGATTTATAAATATTGATGACAATTTTAAGACTCAATGAAGAATATTTCGAACAATTATTATTTTTTTAAATCCATGGACAAACAATGTTGAAGAAAAATCAAAGATTCTCTAAACGTTATTGAATTATCGAGAAATCCTTTTTTTTAATAATTCTCGGTTACATGTGCATTCAAATACATTTTTCATCCCCATTGAAACATTTGTATCAATTTTTTAGAATCTGCAGAAGACATTTTATTCGTTTTCATTCATTGTTTTTAAATATTGAGCAAATGAACTCTTAAAATCATTGTATTCAGGGGTCCTCCTGATTTTTGTAAAAGTAAAGTATTTTTTCAAGGAATTGTTCTGTATTAAAAAACATTTGGGTTGGTAATAAAATAATGATTTTTATGTCCGATGCATAAATGCCAAAACGAATATTTATTCAAGTCTATGAAGAATATTTCATTGACTCGTATCCTGTACGATAAAAAATACTGTTCCTGCAATGAGGAAAGATAAAATTAATTTTGTAATTTTGTAGATTGAAAAGAATTTATAGAGAATCTAACATTTTTAAAAACCGAAGTCACTATTGAAGAGACAAAATTGCACGACTGAATAAAAAGTTTTTTCATAACGGATTTTATTGTAAAATCATTTCCAGGGTGTCCTTCAAACCCGAACAATCTTTCGAAGAATCACATCTGGGAATACAATTAAGAAGTAATTGTACTCTTTGCTAATACGAGGATGAAATTTCACGTGAGTGCATTTGTCACGCTGGTGATCGCGGCTAGTATGCAGCACAGCTTCGTCGATGCCTGGGGTGGATTGTTCAATCGTTTTACCCCAGAAATGCTCTCGAATCTTGGATATGGAGGTCATGGAGGCAGTTACGTCAACCGGCAGTCATATCTTCAGGTACAAATGCAATTTGATTACTGTCTTTTCCCCAAAAGCTAAACGAAATCAATTTTTCAAAATACCTACTTCAAGAATTTCGGAAAAAAAAATAAAAATCTGTTTAAAGTAATTCCAAGTTAGTTTCGTTAAATGATTTTTTACGAAAGAAATGTTGTTATTATGTTGAAGGTGAAAAATTGTCTTTTTTGTTTCAAATTTTTCAAGTTTTCACACCATTTTTTAACGAGAGGAAAATGTCTTTTTTATTGAAATAACTGTTTTTTTTTGGTCTCGATACAATTATGATTTACTTGTTCCTCGTTAGTTTCTATCTTAATGAACGAAATTATTGTGATGAAAGAACGAATAAAAAATTGTGGTGATTCGGTATCGCTCATTCATTACCGCTACAGTATGTTGTCTACGTAATAAACGACGTCATTCACTCAATTATCCCGGTAGAATGGCGTACGCTTTGTATGTACACCTGTGTATACAGCTTAGAGTATAGAAAAAGGGATCGATATCGTCTTTCACACTTCGCTGCTATAACTATGTACATCTCGAAAGTTTAACTGCGCGTCGTTGGGCCAACCTCTCGTTTTTATTTTTTGCTTCGAAGATACGAACAAACGAATGGAGCGCAAAATAATAAAAATTCACGATAGTAAAGTGAGTGAGAGAAAGAGAGAGAGAGAGAGAGAGAGGGAGGGAGGGAGGGAGAAAAAAAGTTTGTATATAAAACGAAGAACATACATCGTCACGCAGGAGGAATTGTTCCTGGAAACAAAAACACGCACAACCGTGGCATTTCAATGTTATCCAAGGGGATTGCATTCTAATGAATAATTTTGCATTACAATGATGTAGAAGTTTCGATTACCCATTTTTTTTTTTTTTTTTTATTCGATATGCAAATATAAATTATTTTTATTTAAATAAAACATTCGAAGCCAACGGGTTTTTATGGAAACGTTTACTTTTATCGATATAACAAATGGTCTATTTAAAAGAGAATATATTGCTTCGTATTCAGCACAAATTCAGTTCGCGATAGATAGAAAATATGAATAATAATAATAATAATCATCAAAATATTCGTATTTTTATTCGATCTGAATAATCATTGATAGAAAAGAAATTAATTTGAGCATTCCATGTTTATTTTTTTATTCAATTGCAAAATGCTTCGAAAAATTATTGAATAATGTATCAGTTGTTTAAAATTATAAATTTAAAAAATCGTCAAGCAATTCTCATGACGAGATCGTACGAATTTCACGTTTTTTTACTCATTATTTTTTTTTTACGAAATTTTGAATTCCCTAAAAATCTAGACTCAATACGTTTTGAAAATTTATATGGAGGATTGAAATTATCAACAAATCATTGAAGAATTGTTGAAGAAAAATGTTCCCACAGGCATTCAATAAAAATATTGAGTAAAGTTCCGAATTTTTGAAGTTTGTTTTTCGAAGTTAAAAAAAACGTATTTGCCATAATTTTAAACTTCTATTTAATGATAATAAGCATTTTCTATAAAATGTATTATGGATTTTATGACAGCGACCATTGACGGGCAATTACGCAAATTCATACGGTGACTCGGTCGAGGCTGCATTGTCGGACGATCCTTGTTATTTGAAGAAATGTACGGCAAATGAACATTGTTGTCCTGGTTCGGTGTGTGTTGACGTGGACGGAGGTTAGTAAAACAAGTTTATAAAAAAATTGATCAATTTTTTTCTTCCTCACTATATTTCATTGAATCAATAATCGAATTTGTTTTTTTTTTCCTACTCAATTCACTTTCCACACAGAAATTGGCTCGTGTTTATTCGCATTCGGACTGAAGCAGGGAGAGCTTTGCAGACGGGATAATGACTGTGAGACTGGACTCATGTGCTCTGATGTCGCAGGCGGTGAAACGAGGTCTTGTCAACCCCCGGTCACGTCGAACAAACAATACAGTCAGTACATATAATTTTATTATTATTAATCATTTCCTATGTTTTCTATCTGATTATTATTTCATATTTACTATGAAGCTTTTGATTGTATATTCTCACATATTCCATTGTTTGCCCTATTCCATTATAATTCAAATTATTATGATAATGTTTTATTGTAATTATTTAATTGAATTTTTGTATTGAATTTTTTTTTTATTTGTATCCTCAGCATTCGAAAACTTATTGATACGTGACATAAAGGTTTCATTTGATGTTCGACTTTGTTTTTATAATAAAATTTGCATTATTGACAATAGAAAGTCAAATGTTTTTTTTTTTTTTTGTAACTGTTCGTTTTTTTTATTCGACAAAGTTATTCCCTTCTTTTGTTTTATAGTAAAAAATAATTGATGACTGATTGCTGGAGAATTTTACGAAAACATAAAAACTGATTTGACACGTTTTTATTATAAGTTCACGATTGTGAATGATTAATCGAGGCGAGAATCCATGAAATTTCTTTGCGTTACAAAAATTTAAACTTTAACAAAATTTATTTTGGGAACTATAAATTGTTTAGATTGGTTGAACAAATGATGTCTTTATAAATTACGATTGAAAATGTAAATAGTCGTCATGGTAATTGTATTATTGTTGTAATTTCGTGAAAAAGTAATTAATTTTCATTATTTTCGTTCTAAATTGTGGAATAATAAATTTTGTGTGATATTTGAAAAAGTAAAAGGGATCTGCAGGCACGCGATCATCAATCTTCGTGCACTTTGTTTAATACCCGTTCGAGGTACGGAATAAAATTTAAGAGAGTGCTCCTGTCAACGAAGTAACGCTCGCACGATCCGCCCCTTTTATTTTACACGCGAATCTCCTGAGACCATTTTTTTTGCGTTCACTGTCCAAGCAATAATAAAAGATGGCAAAACCGTGAATGAAATCGCGATTTTAAATCTTCGTAGATGTGAAACAGAACGTTGGAGTTAATTTGGTGGAGTGCTTTTTTTTCTGAGATTTCGTTCGTTCAACTTTCCAGATTCGTCGAATTAGTGTTTTATATAAAATTGTACATTCTGTTCATTACTAAATTACGATTGAATGCAAATCTGTACAACTTCAATGTTTCTAGACGTTCACATTTTCTTCAATTTTTTTTTGAATTCAGAATTAATTGACAACCAATAAGAGAATTGGAAATTGTCCCGAATACGATAATCAATCGAAAAAGCATTGCGAAATTAGTCTCCAGTTCATTTTTCAGATTGCTAAACAATTCCTAAGTTTTGTAATCAAGCAAAACGTCAAAAAAAAAAATACTCGGACGAGGTTCAGGCCAGCAGACGACAAATCTGTCAATAGCGAGTCTCGTGATAACATTACGTTCGAAAAAACTTCGAATGTGCAGCATTTCCGATGATTCTGAATTGCTCTCGATTAATAATCTTTTTTTTTTCCATTTTGCTTAATTCAATCATTCAATTTGAATAAATTTATATGCAAAATCGTCATATGCTTTCAAAGCGGAAAATCAACATAAATATATGTCAATTATATTGGATGAGGAGCCAAAAAAAAAAAAAAAACAGTTTGGGACGTCATCTTATCTCGAATTTCATGAAATCGTCTTTTTTTTTGTCTATCTGCAGGCGAAGAGTGCAACATGTCTGGTGAGTGTGACATAAGCCGTGGTCTGTGTTGTCAATTGCAGAGACGTCATAGGCAATCGACGCGAAAGGTTTGCTCGTACTTCAAAGACCCGTTAGTGTGTATTGGTCCAGTAGCAACGGATCAGATAAAGTCGGTAGTGCAGTACACATCCGGTGAGAAGCGAATTACGGGTCAGGGCAATCGTATTTTATTTAAACGAGGTCTATTTGTTTAAACGAGCAAAATAACAAACAAACAAAAAGTAATAAAAATCCGAAGACCTCTTCCCCTCATTCCATGTCCCAATCCCTGGAGCAAAGAGAGTTGTACGGAAAAAGAAAAAAAAATCAAACTCAACTTAACTGTCGTGAAACTAATTTAGCTCGTAAGATAACTCATAGATCGTCGTTATTAATTGTTTTTTTTCTTGCAATTACTTTCCATTAAGTTGTAAATTTCGTTTCAAAAGTATATCAACGATAGTTTGATATTAAATTTGATTATTCGAGTCAACATTCGACATCCGGAAGCTCAGACGGTGCACGGAAATGACAAAATTATTTTCGAGAATATGAGGAAAAAAATTATTTAAAAAAAAAAAAAAAAACATTTTTAAATTTTCTATTTTTTCGCTTCTCGAGCGAGTGAAACTGCTTTCAATTTCCTCACTGAATAATTGCGACTGAATAATACAACACATATCAGAGAGTAGACAAGTTTACTCTTTAATTAAGGAAATATAATTATAGAAATATTATTATTATTATTATTCAAATTATTATTATTATTATTACGATTGTTACTGTCAAAAACAAGTCTAATATCACAAGATTTACAATCCACAAACTGAGCGCTAAATATGTTCAAACCGGCTCGAAAGTATTTTAGATTTTAGACAAAAGATGAAAAATATAATAAAACGAGATACAAGAGTCTCCATTTTGGTGCTTCTTCGTGCACGTTTTATCGCGTGGGGAGAAAAATAAAACATATTAATAAATATTGAAATTTATTAGAAAATTATATAGAGAAGCCGATGAAAAATAAAAAGCTGTAGCAAACTTTTCGAAATTCCTCTGATTCTTTCAAAATGAAGAAACAAGCAAAAAATTTTCCTACGTGACGTGAAAAAAGAAATGAAAAATAAAAAACAAAACAAAAAAGACAAGAATTTACAAAAGTCGTGTAGAGTATTATTTGAAAAAAAATAATAATAATAAATAAATGATTATGAAAATAATAATATTCGAAAAAACATATCACACGCGAATGCCTAAAAGCATTGAAGGGAGAGCTTCAAACTATGAATGTTGTTGCGAGATATTCTATTGAAATTATATTTTTATCTTCCATTCAATATGTATACACTCATGAACTCTATTTATATTTGCATAGTATTCATATACTCTTCAGATACGTATATACACACGGAGAGAAATTACTTGAAACATTGCAATTGTAGCATTCGTCACTGAGACTATTTTATCGAGTCTTATTATACGAGAACAGTCATTTTTGGCTTCCCATGAAATCACTAATTGTAAATGACAAATTTGGATCGAGAAAAGTGTAAAAATTTATTGAGAAGTTAATTTTTCAGTATATTTTAAAACGTAAAATGATAAATTCGAAATTATTATGTTTTTTTCCATTGACCCATAGATTTTACAGTCATTAAAATTAATACGTGCACAGGAAAAAATGACCTTGAGGAATTGTAAAAATTTCGAGTTTTTTTTCGTAAACGATCACTCGAGTCGTTGTGTAGCTGTTTAAAAAGTGACTAAATGTTACACTGCGAATTCTCAAACGTTTTTCTTCGAGCACCAAAATCTTCATTTGAAAGTAAAAAAAAAAAAGAAAATTGACATGTTTCGTTCGATAGAAGAATAAAAAAAAAAACAACAACTCTGGTACCAGAAACTATGCTACAAGAGTAATCTTTCATGAAATTTTCTCTCCCTGCCTGTATGTGCAGTACTGTTACTAAACATATTTATGTATACACACGAAGATAATTAAAACTCAAATATTAACGTCACAGAGAATAGAAAGAGAGGACGAGTTTGAATTTTGACAATTTATACTATGAAAAGTATAAATTTTCATGAAAATAAAATAAACAGCATACTCGAAATTTCATTTTCTTTCTATGAAAATTTATTCTTTTTATAGTGAAAATTATCAAAAAATTTGACTTTCGTTTCTATTTTTTTAAGATCAATTTTTCGATTTTTATTTTCTTCGTGCACAGATTATATTTATTATAGAATTTAATTATACACATATAATTACATACTATACATATGTATTTATTATTATTATTGTTTATTTATTATTATTGTTATTATTATTATTATTAAATTACGAATTATATAGATGACCCTAATATTACACGGGTTGTTCGATACTACACGAAAAACCCAGTGAAAGGTGCACTCATGTGAAGTTGAACTTTAATATTATATACTCGAGGCAGTCCATTACGAACCAACCATCTTCAATATTCACGATCGATTTTTGAAGTTTTAAATCTTAAAGAACGTCAAAATAAAATATAGATTCGAAAAAATCGTGTGTTTATATCGAAATATTTTCTTTTCTCGATTATTATTGTTTTTATTGTAACATGAAAATGATGTTTTTTTTTTTTTCCGTAGAATGGTTTGACGACACGAAAAAAACATGGATGTTTATTTTAGGAATTTTATATTCGTACATTTGGTGCGAAAAATAATGTTCATTATAATTACGCGATAAATCGAAGAATAGAGGTCGGTTTGGGATGGAAAACCTCGTGCACAGAGTCTTCTCCGCCCTTTGGCCTATGTATCACGAGCGTTTACGATTTGACCTTCGCACGACCTTGAACGTCTATCGGTCTCCATCGTTCAGAAACCACCCTTACCACTGTTGCATAGGTCAAGGTCATACCCTTTTCCTTATTCTCCTTCCCCCCCTCCCCCGCCCTTACACACGATAATAGTCTTCCTTATACGTCTCAGTTTTGAATTTATTGACTTTGATTATCGTTGTTATTGTTATAGATCTTTCGGCGTAAACGAGAGTAAAAAATGGTAGTAGAGATTTTTATTTTTTTTATTCAATTACGAATCTGTACGAAGTAGTTGAAGTTTTCAAGGTCAACGCAATCAGCAAAACTGTTCATTTCTTTAGAAAATCTCCTGTGGTAAAATTATTTCCTTACTTTGTTGGGTTATCGATATTTTTCTCTCTAGCCAATCCATAAATAATATATCTTTTGATATTTTCTTATTTCATCGTAAATGCATTAAAATAAATAATAGATTTGAATTATCGATATGGAGGGACGACAACAAACACATCCTCAATTCGCCTGTTGCGATAGAAAATTTGGTTAAAAATATCGTCTCGAAACGAACGATGGAGTGGTGGATTCTTTATGATTCAGACGCACAAATACGAAGCTCCACACACGGAAAATAAAAAACATATCAATATAGAAAGTAAGAACTATTAATTCGTAAGACAGTAGGTTCGAGAGCCCCGTAAGGTTTCAATACTAATTGCACAGAAAAGCAAAAAGTCTTTTGTTTCATTTGGAAAAAAAAAATGAAAAAAAAAAAAACGTTTATTTTTTACTTCTAACAGTTTATTTGACAGAAGTGTTTACATTGACACTACTGCACGGAAATTTTTGGAAGTAAATTTCTTGTCATTCGACATATGATGGAACACTGTATGTCGTAAAAACGAATGTGGTAAGCAAAGCAACAAAGAAGAGTCAAAGATTAACAAAAGAATGTCTTTTAGTGATCCGGTAATTTTGGCCTCTAGGCTCCGAGTCGAAAGTACCTCTACCAAGTAATTATACATATATATATATATATATATACATATATATACAAACGTATATATATTTACAAACATATCGATCCACTTGATGAAATTACTATGTGTACGACTTATGTGTGTATAATTGTTCACGATTGTAAAATGTCGATAAAAGAAACTTGAGAAAAAAAAATGCAAACACGATTAATAGTTAAACGTGAAATACATTACCGTGCAAAAAATTGTTGTTTTATTTGTGTTGATTATTGAATCCTTGTTCAGAGAATTAATTAGGTAGATTGGAAGTATATTCAAACGAAAGTGAATCGAATCGATCGAAATTGAGAGGTTAAGGTAATGTATATCAGTCGTTCGATCGATACCGGTCGATACACATCCTACGGCACGCTTTTTTCGGATAGGATGCTTTTTTCGAGGAAAATATAAGTGACATGCTATTCTCCCTTCGTCAGAAGAAAAATAAGTTCAATTTTTCATAAAATATCAAGGACTCACGAGAAAGAAGTGTATCTGCTTTTCAGTGATCTGTTCCGCACCTCCAGCCTTTCGTTGTTGTTCACATCACAAAAAAGTTTTTTAACCACAGTTACTCAATTACGTATGCTGAATTTCGATGATTTTGAGAGAATAATCCGAACTAAAACGTTAAAAACGATGCGATTCTTGGTTTTGCTCAACGGCTTCACTTTAACTATTGTTATCGCCATTTTCGTTATTACATGTTCCGACTAAAACAATGATGATTATTTTAACGGAAAATTTTCAAATGTTTTAAACACCGGAACCGAGAAGCGCCTCTCATGCCAGAATAAAAAAGTTTTAAGAAAAAAATGAGGGCGCCACTCACCGAGCGAAACAAGCGAACGTTTCCCACTCGTCGCCAGGCAGCCGAACAAAACGCAGCGATTCAAGATGGTGGCGACATTCACGAAGTGAACCGTTCGTGTGAATCTTCCAACGAAATATTTCCTTGTCACAGTGACGGTGTATTTAAACTTTTGAGCAGAATTCCCGAAAGCAGACACAATGGCTGCGTTTCCGGGATCCATGGCCTTCGATGAATAC